>CM076708.1:7505000-8755000 GCA_038501285.1 Penstemon eatonii | reverse complement strand
TGGGGCCATAGACTTAGAGAGTGCAATCCCATGTCTCATTGGAAGCAATCCTCTCTTGGATTCTTCCATACTAAATCTTTTCAAGATTTTATCTATGTACTGGGATTGGGAGAGGCCCAGCAGTCATTTTGATCTATCTCGGTAGATCCTTATACCTAGTACAAAGGATGCTTCTCCCATATCCTTCATTGAGAATTGTGTAGACAACCATGCTTTAGTTTCAGACAATGCTTTTACATTGTTTCCAATGAGAAGAATGTCGTCAACGTAAAGCACCAAAAATTCAACTGTACTCCCACTGATCTTCTTGTACACGCAAGGTTCGAACATGTTCTTGATGAATCCAAAAGTTTGGATTGTCTCATCAAAACGAATGTTCCAACTTCGGGAAGCTTGCTTCAGTCCATAAATGGACCTCTGGAGTTTGCACACCTTGTGTTCATCTCCTTTGGATGCATATCCTTTTGGTTGCTCCATGTAGATTTCCTTATCAATGTCTCCATTGAGAAAGGCAGTCTTTACATCCATCTGCCATATCTCGTAGTTATACCACGCAGCTATGGCCAGCAAGATCCGAATGGATTTGGGCATTGCGACGGGCGAGAAGGTCTCCTCAAAGTCGATACCTGGTCTTTGAGTGTATCCTTTTGCCACTAGTCGCGCCTTGTAGGTTATTACCTCTCCGTTCACTCCAAGCTTTCGCTTATAGATCCACTTGCAACCCACGGGAGCCACTCCCACTGGTGGATCTACCAAGGCCCAGGCCTTGTTTGAGTGCATGGAGTCCAGTTCGGATTCCATGGCATCGCGCCACTTTCCCGAGTCTATGTCTAGCATAGCCTCTTCGTAAGTCCTTGGGTCGGTTAGAGACTGTCCAGTCTCATGCAGCAGACCGTAGTACCTCTCGGGTTCTCTACGTTGTCTTTCTGACCTACGAAGTATCGGTGTACTTTCTGGTGCACTCTCATGCTCTTGTTCTCCCACTGCCTGTGGTGACGGGTCAGCTCGATCGACCTCTAAGGTCTTTTCAGCTTCAGTGACCTCATCTAGTTCTACGTTATTTTCTTTCTTGTCCACCAAGAAATCCTTCTCTAAGAAGTGAGCGTTCCTTGAGACAAACGTTGTTTGTCTTGTAGGATCGTAGAACTCGTATCCTATTGAGTTTTCCGGATACCCCACGAATTTGCACAAAGTGGATTTAGTTTCCAATTTATCTCCCACTAGCTTTTTAACGTAAGCGGGAGATCCCCATATGCGCATGAATGCGTATGAAGGTGCCTTGCCAAACCATAGTTCGTATGGTGTCTTTTCTACGGATTTCGAAGGTACCATATTCAGTATCTTCGTTGCCGTGAGGAGGGCATGTCCCCAAAATGAAAGAGGTAAGTCAGTGGCACTCATCATGGATCGAACCATGTCCATCAAGGTTCGATTCCTTCTCTCTGCTACTCCATTTAACTGGGGTGTTGCAGGAGGAGTCCACTGCGATAGTATTCAATGCTCTACAAGATAATTCAGAAATTCATTACTAAGAAATTCTCCACCTCGGTCAGAACGAAGAGCCTTTATCGTATGACCAAGTTGATTCTCTACTTCCATCTTGAATTCTTTGAATCGCTCAAAGGCTTCAGACTTGTGTTTCAACAAGAACACATATCCATAACGACTAAAGTCGTCAGTGAAAGTGATGAAGTAGTCATAGCCACCTCGGGCGCTTTTTCTTAGTGGTCCACATACGTCAGTATGTATTAAGTCCAATGTTTGCTTGGCTCGCTCAGGGTTTCCCTTAAACGGCAACTTAGCCATTTTACCCTTTAAACATGGTTCACATGTCGGCATTTCATCAATGCAATTGATTTCAATCGCGCCAGATGATGCTAACTTTTGAATCCTTGACTTAGATATGTGTCCAAGTCTAGCGTGCCATAATTGGGCAGATATTTCATTATCTTGTTTCCTTTTGTTCTGTTGTACATGCATCACTAACTTAGGTGGTTCAATGGTATATAGTCCATCTTTTAATGTACCAGTGAAAAACATATTATCATTCATGAATAACCAAAAGGAACCTTTATTAATAGTAAAATTAAAACCTTCATTATCCAAAATAGGAATTGAAATAATGTTTTTCACCAAACCAGGTACATAAAGAACGTTCCTAAGGACTAATTTATTACCACCTAAATCTAACTCCACTTCGCCTATGGCCTCGGCAGCAGCTCTAGCTCCATTGCCAAATCTCAGGATCCAATCCCCTGGCCTAAGTGGCCTTGTTGCTCCCATCACCTGTAAATCATTACAAAGATGAGAACCACAAGCAGTGTCTAGCACCCATGATGCACAGTTAATTGATAAATTAACTTCAACAAGGAATATACCTTTCGAGCTCTCCAAGAACTCTTTGCAGTTCCTCTTCCAGTGTCCAGGTTTCTTGCAGTAGAAACATTTTTGTTCACCAGACGAAGCTTTACGCTTCTTTCCCTTCCCTATGGGCCCAGATGGTGCTTTGCCTTTGCTTGAAGAAGCATTTCCTTTCCCCTTCCCTTTCTTTATCCTTTTGGACTTGGATTGGGTTGAGGTAGCAACCATCACTGGCTTCTCTCTTTTCATGGAAGCCTCGGCAGTGGCGAGCATATTAGCCAACTCGTGAAGTTCAACATTCATCTTGTGCATGTTGTAGTTCACTACGAATTGCTCGAATGATCTTGGCAATGACTGGAGGATTATATCCTGGCAGTAGGTCTTGTCCATCTTTACGTCAAGATGACTAAGCTTTTCAATAAGCCCAATCATCTTGATGCAGTGAGATCGAACATCAGCACCTTCAGCCATCCTCGTTTGTTGCAAAGCCTTAGCAGTTTCATACCGCTCGTATCTACTTTGCACCCCAAATAAACCATTCAGGTGCGTGTAGATTTCAAAAGAAGACTTCATATGCTCGCTGCTTTTGAAGTTCATTCGACATGGATGCCAACATGAGACAACGTGACTGCAAGTCATCGTCAAGCCATAAATCCACGGCTTCTTTCTCAGCTTCATCGGCACCCTTAGCAAGTTCGGGAGGGGGCCCATCAAGGACAAAACCTCGCTTTTCAGAAGCGAGAATGATCTTAAGGTTCCTGACCCAGTCATGGAAGTTTGGTCCAGTCAATTTGTTATGTTCAAGTATGATGGAAATCGGATTCTTAGACATTATATCTACAAAACGACGATAGAAGAAATAAATACGCGAAAGATTAACTTAAAATGCACAATTCACAAACATGGATTTTATTTGTAAATTACTCCCACTATTTTAATCAAAATCTTATGCCCCCACATAAGTTTCGGGAATTTAAAATATCCTAGCGGGCTTAAGGCCCAAATGCAATCTCCTAGTACCCACGACTCGTTGGCCATACTATTTGATCCACTTGGTGGTCGACTATGTCAACGGTTAACCATCGCAGCTAACCCTTAAGTTCATTTAGCCTCGTTTTTCGATATGGACCCACGACTCGTGAGACATCCATACTTACTAGCGTTAAATCATGTCCAATACTCGTGAAGAGAAATAGTTCAATCCTAGACGCCCCACGACTCGTGAGACAGCGCCTAAAACCTTGCTATCCCCTCCCTTGGCACTTAACTCGTGCATCGAGGCAATAGACATATTATCTTCCTATAGCTCGACCCACGACTCGTGAGACATCGAGATATATTCGTACAATATGCCTAAGACCTAGTAATTGGATAGGCTCGGACCATAGACACTATTCATATGCGCCCGTTATTCGATTTAATATTCTAATTGAATTTTAAGTTCAATTGGAGGTTTCTAAGTGTGCGAGGTCTCATCAGATTATGCTTATCTTGTTTACGTTTTCTATCCTAAGCATGCATCTCATACATCAAAGAATAATGTGCGAAAAAGTAAACATTCATCACCTAGCAAGATATGATTGGTCGATTGCCCATCCTATGCGATCCATCACGAGCCACGTGATGAATCAATTGGTCAGTCTAGGGTGAAAATTAAATGTCCTAACTATTACAATTTTTTTAACCCATACATCATGGGCCTTCTTGTAATATCCAGCTTGATTGGGCCTCCATGTAATGAATTGGGCCTCCATGTCCTCCAAGGTAAATGGGCCTCCATGTGGATCTCCAAGTCTTCATGAGGTCTTCTCGGCTCCAAGCCTAATCTAAGCCTAGCTTACATAATTTAAATGGTCCTATTCTAGTACATTTGTTTGCGCAAGCAAGGGCACCAATCAGGCCCATTTAATTACAACCCAAAATTAAATAAACCAAAAACAACACAGGGCTTAAGGGCAAAATCGACCAATCCACATATTCACTCAAGAACATGCATAAATTCACATAAGGGCAATAATGTAAATTTACCGGCTTCATTAATTTTAATTCGCAAAAATTCATCCAAGTTAATTAATTTTGAATTAACAATTAACCTCTAAGATTAATTAGCTCTTACTTGAGCTCTAAGTAATCCACAATTCTTATCTTGATTAAATTGGTTAATTAAGGTAATCTAAATCTCTAAGATTCTTACCTTATCCAAAACTCTAAGTTTCCCAAAATTTCCAAATCTCCAAGATTCTCAAGATAATCCTATTTTGACTAGATTAGTTAATTAAGGTAGTGTTTAAGTTTAACTAAGTAACTACCTTATCCAAAAACTCCAAGTTTCCTAATCTTCCAAAATTCTCCAAGATTTTCAGGACTTTCAAAATAGGCAGAATTAGAGTCCAACCAGAAATCAACCAGACGAGGCCAATCATGGACTGCCACGTAGGACAGCCCACGCGCGACCACCAAGGCGGCGCGTGAGCTGCCTGCGGCAGCAGCCGCTGCACGCGGCTGCGTGCGGCAGCGAGCAGCCGCGCACAGCAGCGCGTAAACAGCAGCCCGAAGGCTGCTGCTGCGCGCAGCGTGTGCGGCCAGCGTGCTGCCAGCACGCTGCCGTTGGCAGCGGCTTGCGGTGGCCGCCCAGCCGCGCACCGCCGCGTGCCACCGCGAGTCAGATCTAATAAAAAAAAAAAAAATTTTGTGTTTCTTCGATTACCCACAGATTTAATTCAACAAACCCAGTCAATTAAATCCTAATTCAAAATAACATCAACATGATAAAATTTTCGAATCCTAAATTAAACATTAACTCCAAGTTAATTAAACATACGTCCCATAACATGCACAGTTAAAGAACTAGCCACATAAATCAAACATATGATTTAATAAACACAGAATTCGCAAATTCATATATATACAAAGCCTAGAGTTGGCTCTGATACCACTGTTGGGATTCGGTAAGAAAAACAGCCCTAGGCACAGCGGAATATAAAAATTTTCTAGGGCCTCTTAAAGAATCTTGCCAGGACATTCTCTGGTTGTATATATATGAATATAATTAAACGACAGTATAAGTTTTCTCGTTTATACCTGTCTCCTTGCAAATCCTCGGCTAGCAAGATGAGCTCTGAATTCTGACCCCGGTTGATCGACCCACACCTTTTGGTAGCGCCCCACGTGTTGCGCCTCTACGAGTTGATACACCACAATATCACGAAAATTAATATATCCTAATCGACTAGAACATAGGGTATATTAATATCTAGGTTTTAGAACGACTTTGAAACGAAAATCAAAGACGAAAAATTCTTCCAAAGTGGAAGAGCAGTTCGGCCGATCACAGGGAGAGGGAGAGAGAATTTTTGCTTTTCTTGATTTTGTTTGAAGAGTTGTGTGTGAGATATGAGACCTAGTCTCTTATTTATAGATATCTCCCATACCTTAATCCTTCTAGGATTAGGATACTAATTCTCCTACATGGGCCATGGCCCTTTTAATTAGAAGACTAAGTCTTCTAATTAATTCATGGCCCACTTTAATTAATCTTTCAGGACTTTATTTAATCTCCCAATTAAATAGCCCAATTAATTAAATCATCTCCCAATTAATTAATTAAACTTCAAGTCCAATTAATTAATTATTCCATTAATTAATTAAATCCTAATTAATTAATTTACTCATAAATTAAATTCCAATTTAATTTATAATCTTGATCCAATTCCAATTGGATCCAATTTCGTTCCACATGGGTCGACCCAGTCGACCCACCCATTTAATCGACCCAGTCGATTTTGACCCAGTCGACCCAGTCGACTGGTTCGTTCTTGTTTCCTCGCTTTCGCTTCATGTGTATTGTGTATGCCCTCGTAGGTTCACCACATAATTGGCCGTGGGTTGTAATTAAATATTATTTAATTACTCGAGCAATCAATTACTCTAAATTAATCGAACACTCTGTCGATCAATCATTCCAAAATTAGCACCCCTGCTAATTTGGGAATTCTCCCACACTCCACGGTCGATGTCCAGTCACAAGCCCATGGAGCCCAATCACTGGTGAATTAATTCAGTGAACCTTTTATCATTTACAATTTCTATATACGACATAATCTCTCCATTGATCAATCTCCCAGTCGAGACTTAAGGGTATGGTCTTTCATCGGATTCCCTTATCTTTTGTCTTGACCTTATGTTCTCTGATCTCGAAATAAATTCTCTTTGACTTAATCTTTATGAGCTACTTACATAAAGTCGTCAAATACCTTGGCCAAGGATTTTACCAGAATTAATTTCTCACAGAGATTCATAGGAGAATTTCCCAACCTATCAAGTCGGGTCAACGGATCCTTTGTTGATGATATGAATCTGCATACGAGTTCCTCTATACCCAACATGAATCCACAGAGACTTTCTGGCGATCCCCAGTCAGTCGGAACTCATATCAAAGTATAGACGTTCTCGCACCAGATAAACCCTATCATCTCAAGTTGTTAGGGATCGTTCCTCGTATACTATTGCAAATTGGAATAACTTCAACCCCGATATGCGACTACCGCTTCCATGGTGAGTTATTTCCTAATTGGGGTATTCAGTGCGCTTGCCATCCCAGCAAGCCACCCACTTATGTGTATCGACTATCCCAGTCACGCTCGTGGACCCCAGCGTCCTCCAGTTCATCGGAGTATACACAATAGTGAGAGTCTAACCGAATCCAACGATGTCCTATCTCGATTGGATTCTACGACTCTTGAATATTTTCTAGATCACGGCCTTGGAGATCAGTCCACGGGTTGTCCCATAGCCCTGTGATCTAAGGACTTCTATCCTTATGCGTAGACAAATATTACATAAGATAAAGTTGACCATTTAACAAAAGTGCATTTATTAATCTAAATTGAATAGTTCCTCATTAATTACAATTAATGCTAGCCATACAGCTGGCTTGCAGGACACTATTTCTATCATCCATCTGATCAATGGTTTCAGCAGACTTCATTTTGAAGTTGTCCAGCTTTTCCAGAGCAACACTCAGCTGATGCTCTTTAATGGCGTCGTTTCCTTCGCTCATGTCTCTGAATTTATCCCACATTTCCTTTGCAGTTTTGCAATGTTTGACTTTATCAAACCGATCATTATCCAGGGCTTTAGTCATGATAAATCTTCCGACTTTGTCCAGATTGAACAACTTTATTTCTTCTGCTGTCATCTCACGTAAGTCTTTCTCCACCACGGTATCAACTTCATGGATCTTTATCGTCTTGGTGAATCTGAATGGACCTTTGATGATACATGTGTACATGTTATCATTATAAGCAGCTAGAAAAATCTCCATTCTGATTTTCCAGTCTTCAAAAGACATACCAGCAATGTGGGGAACATGGCTGATACAATCCATTTTTCAAAAAGTTTTTATTTTTCAAAAATATGGTCTTTTGAAAAGTTTTGAAAACCTTTGAAAAACACTTGGATCAAGATCGTTGATCAGGCAGCTGATTCTAATGAACCACCTGCTCTGATACCACTTGTTGGTCCCAAGTGGTCAGATGAGGTCTAGAGGGGGGGGGTGTGAATTTTAGACTTAAAAACTTTTCAGTCGTCTGTCAGCAGACTAAGCTTATAAAGAACAGTAAGCTGACTAAGCTGATCGTGAACAAATCTTGAACAGCAGAGTGACCACTCTTCTTATAGTTACTTAGCAGATTTCAGCAAAAATAGTTTTACAAGAGTATACTTGCAGCGGATAATTTGTAAGTGTTTTTCACAAGTAGACTAAGTCTTTCAAAGATTTTGTCCCCAGTTTTAAAACTCCTTCAAAATCTTTAATCAAATGTTTCAAGGTGTTAACTTATGCAACTTTAAAATATGTAAGAAAACTTATGCAAAAATAACACAAAGAATTTTTATAATGGTTATATGGATAAAAATCCTTTAGTCCACTCTTCCAGATCACTCAGATTCTGGGTTATACTATAAACATAAAGTTTACAATATTTCTCCACTTACGCCAAAACAACAAATGAGAAGGCCGTAAGCTCACAATAGGAAATCACTAAGAAGACCTATCCTCTGAAATTAGATCACTCACAAAGATGGATCTACAGTCCGCACAACACTCAACTATTACAAATTCACTCAGAAAATGTTTTCTGTTTGGCTTCAACTTGGCTTTCGTCAACAAATGACTCTACCAGACTAGTGAGCTGTTCTTGAGCTTCTTGAGACTTAGAGAAAATTCTGCTTCGAAAATAAAATCTCAGAGTGTTGTTGTATTTGCTCTTTGAAATCAGCTCTATTTACACTCAGATTTGAAAATGTGACCGTTGAAGAAAATCACAAATCAAATCCATAGCCTTAGCCCAATTTTCAGAACGGCTCCCTGCTACAGTACTTTTCTGCTGTGCTTTTCTGTAGCTGCATTAAATGCACCCTGCTGATCCGAGAATAAACTTCAATCATTTGTCATTACTACCCTTCTCTTACAACATTTATTACACCAAGTGCATTTATTACCGTTGGACTAACTCCTTGATCTCTTCTACTCTGCTGATCAAAACAACCCTTCTGATAGATACCCTGCTGATCAAACTCTGAACCCATCTGATTTGAGTCAGCTGATGGTCTACCCTTCTGATTGCTGTTTCAGCATAAGATCAGTAGTCTTCTGGGCTTAGAATTTTGGACCCTTCTGATGTCTTCTTTACTTGGTCAAAATTCTTCTAAGGGACCTAAGCTTTCCATACTTAGCTGATTTTGACGTTTTGGAAATCATCAAAACTTTCCCTTATCTTCTTATCTTCATTGCACTTCATCTTCATCTTTATCCAACACCATTTAAAGTAAATGTTCATACTTTTTTTTTTCTTTCTTCACGGGCCCTCATCCATACAACCCATTTTATGCCAACTGACATTTATAATATTAAAAATAATAAAGATAACTAATGACACAATTGGTCACTCAGTGAAAATTTTGACAAAATTGTTGAATTTACATTTCTATTCTAAATTGGATGAAACTTGAAAGCAAATTTGGTCAACTTTTTACATACTTGGATCAATTAAGCCATAGCTTTGAGAATTTTTAGAATAAAAAATTGATTTACGAATTCTAAAAGTTGTGACCTCAATTGTCTCTTCTTCCTATCCACGAAATCAAATTTATATTTCCACTCTCCTTATCAGTTTCTTTTTTCTATAATCATATTATAGGTTTTTAGATTTTGTTAAGTTATTTATATCTCATCCTACCATGAAGTGATAATAAAAATCTTATTTGATATTCAATTAATTTTGAATATTGTTGTCTTTCTTCGATTAAATTAATCTTGAATAATTTAAGAACTGCACAAGTATTTTTGAAATTTTAGTAGATGTTATAACTTTAAAGTCTTTAAATAATAAAACTTTGAATGAACATTGTATTAAATTTAAAAATTCTTTAAAACAAAATTAGTATTAGACATACAAGTTTCATACAAACATATTCGATTCCAAATACATATATTTGATGTTGAATAATATTTACTATACTTATAACGGTTGTTCCCGTCGAAATAAGTTTTCAAAACTTAAACTGATAGAAACTTATTTACTATCAACTATGTCACAAAAATAATAATTGAATTGATCATTTTATTTATAGAAAAAAATATATATTAGAAAAACTAGGATATAGAGATTTAACAGCATTTTTGCATTTACGAAAACAAGACAAATAATTTACATGAAATAATTTATTTTATAATATAGGACCCCAATTTTAATTTTCGCCTAGGGTCCTGAAAAATCTGGGGGCCGGCCCTGCGTTAATTAATTAGATGAATTGCATCTGATTGTCAAATTTAAGTAATAATTTTGGTTTTGCCATTTTATAATTTCTTTAAAATACATTCGTTTCCTGTTAAATAAAAACTACAATTAGCTCCTCGAGGGAAATTTCGCTCGTGAAACGACGCGGTTTTACATATTCCCCCTCTTGCTTCCACCGACGGACAACTGCTGAAGGGTTTTCCAGAATGAAATTACATTGCTTTGACAGAAAATTATTCCATTCTTCACCCTTCTTTGACTCCAATTCAACTCCCTTCCCCAATGTAAATCAGTTTTAAATTATTAAGTTTTAATTTCTGCATTATTATATGAAAAATTGACTTTATTTTTTTTTTTTAATTTTTTTAATTAACTAGAACTTTTCCTGAGAAACATAAAAATAGATGTGAATGCTTTATCCTATATTTTAAGGATGTTTTGTTTAGGTAGAAAAGACAAATCTTTGCTGAAACTAAATTATGTGTTCTCTGTAAATCATATGAAAAGTTTGGAATTCATGATAATAGTGGTTTTTGGTAGGTCAGATTAACCCACGAGTTATTCCCAGATCATTTTCCGGAAAAACATACACGGAAAGCCTGAGGTGGGATTATACACCGATAGATTTTTGTTTTTTTATGTAATATTTCGAGTCATATTTAAATTATTAAAAATAATAAAGTCTTAAACATAAACGATTAGTATCACTACTCTATTTTTTTTATTTAAGTCTATTTCTTAGGTCATGAAATCTCAAAAATGAATTCCTTTTATTGATGCGCTTTGTTAAGAATGAATTATGTTTATTTTTGGAGTTATATAACCCTTTTTTTATATTATAGTGGATTATTTTTACTTTTAGGACTTAAATTGAATGATCTAGTTGCTCATAAATAAATTTAAACTATATTTTTATATCAGTATCTATGCCGTATTGTATTCAATAAATTTCAAAAATCCGTATTACCGTATCCATATCGTATTGTATCTATATCCCGTATCTGTATCCGTGCAACATAGGATTCAACTTAAAGAAAGTTGAAGACGAACAGTTGATGATGCAATAAATCTCTTTGCAGGTAAAACACAGGTTCCGGTGAAATTGACAGTGTGGAAGCCAATTCCATTATTGGATGATGAACATATGTCTGGAACAGATGCAGTTAAAATTGGAATTTTCGTGACTACCTAAGCAAAAGTATCCCTAAAAGCGACATAACATGACAGATAGTGACTGTCCAGAGAATAGCCACGAATATTCCGTGAAAATTAACGGTTTAATGATGTGAGCATTTAATTTTGCTGCAGGCAAAAAGTAGTTCACAACTCCACATGCTTGTAAATGGGAACATTTCGTGGATCCACAACAGGTGTATACTGTTGTGAGCATCATTATGCATGTTTAGTAAGAACAATGGACACGTAACAAAATAATGTAAACAAAAATTGTTACAGTAAAAATATTATCATAACTATAAAGTATTACGTAGTGTTTTCTTCAGATTATTCACTTTTACTACTTAATCAAAATATATATGACCTCAAAAAAAAAATGACATAAACACCTACGCATTCCTCTAATGTCGTGTCATAAATAATTCACAATGTTAATTCAGCTGCTCAACTTACTATAAAAAAAAACATAAATGTGCTAGGTTTTTTTTTTTTTTTCCTTAAATTGTGCTATTATTTATAAACTTATACAAACAGAGAGTAAAAATAGACAAGTCGAAGGTAGAGTATTAGAACTGTTAATTGAGAGATCCCTACCCCAATATTGAAGTAACAGAGTCCAAAGTCATATAAACCCTACAAAGATATACATATTATCAATGTGGCATTTTACCACTTGAACTAGGATGAAAACCGGAAGTGGGCGTACTGGAAGTGGAGAAGAACTTATGGGAATTACGGTAATTCAAATGGATTTTTCTGAAAATAGAGAAAAGGTTGAAGGATATCCTTGTGGGTGGGATGATCCCACTCCATTGATTTCCACCATTCTTTCTCTCGCTCCAATAATAAGATGCGCTGAAGATTTGGCGGAGGGAAATAAGCATGGCCATCCACAACTGGAAGAGATAAATGCATCTTCTTCAATATTCGACAACCTCCCAAACGGATTATTTCGATGGAATTGCAGACCATTGTTGCTTCACATATGATCTTCAATTTTGGCAGTTCACTCAGATCTAACTTTTTTAACTTTGGTAGAGACACGATGCCCCCTCTTTTCCCATGTATAATTTCTTCAATATCGTTACACCATCCAACACATATAGATTCGAGGTTTTGAAGGTCAGGTAGTGGCAAACCCAACTCCTTAATCTTGTGACAATATTGAATACTCAATTTTTTGAGAGAGGAAAATATACCGAGTGGAGGTGGATGTGGAAGTGCAACGACATCTAACTCTATTTCCAATTTGGCAACCACACACGTCAAATCCAACAAGCTCCATAGATGAATTTCTTCAATATATTTTAATTTGTCTCGTGCCATCATCAATTGCTGCTCATTTCTAGTGCTCAACTTCAAAATGCACTCTACTTTATGACAACTGAAAATTCTTAGAGTCTTAAGGGATCTTGGATTGTTCAATGGTGGCAACTCATCCAATAAGGATAGACCTGTACAAATATTATATTCTAGATGTTGAATGTCGTGTTCCAGCAGAGTCAAATCTATAACCTCTTTCCGCATAAGGTCGGTTCCATGCACAATGACACTTATATAATCATTCCCCAAACCTTGTTCCATTTTGAGCTCCACACATGGGGCGATTAACAAATGAAAGTAAGTAGTGTAGTACCCCTGAACACTTTGTCGAAATTGAATAATGCGATTGAGATCGCATCCGTAATTTACCCGCCCATAAAACTTCTCCAAATGTTTCAAACTCTCAATTTCTTCTACTGGTACTCGAATGACGTCTGGAAGATAGAGGCACTGAAGAAATTTGAATTTGGGTAATAAACATTTCGGTAACGTAATCATGGTCCAAATGCCAAACAAGCAGAGGGATCTAAGGTTGACCAAATTTTCCATACCTTGAGGGACTTCCTTGATTGCAGTCTTTGTAAGGTCCAGGTCCCTCAGTACCGTGAGCTTTCCCAAGTTCGACACAAACACCAGCTTATTGCAATTTTTGAGAATTAGAGCATTAAGTCTCTTCAATTCAGATACAGAATCTGGCAACTTAGTGATCCCAATCCTAGATAAATCGAGAACGCATAGACCACACATTAGGGAGAAAAATGAATCTCCTATGAACGTCAAACAGAGGTTATTATTCAATAGCAACGTTGAAAGTATTGGACAATTAGGAGACATTCCTTCCGGAATTTCAGATATCAAATTGCTCATCAAGGACATCTTCTCAAGGTCTTCTGTCCAATTTTCTTCCTCACTTGGAATTTCCTTTAATGAAAGTCTAGCTAATACCATGAATTTTGGATTTTCTCTTGTGATCGTTCGTGCCATTTCTCTGACCAAATCATGCATTTTCACAAAATTAAATCCAACAGTTTCTAACAAGCACACATTAACTAACCTATCGATTATGGTATGACCTTGGTCAAACTCTGCTCTCTTTGTGTTTCTTTTATCCACTAACTTCTCTGCTATTAATCTGTTGATCAAATGCTCTTTCCCTATATCCCAGTCTTCAGGATACAAAGAACAATACAAGAAACAAAGTTGTAATTTTGTGTACTCTTTCCTTTTGTATTCTCTTTTGTAATGTGGATCTAGTCGATCAAAACTATACTTGAGTACTCCAAACACCTTATCTTCCATGTCATCTAGCCTCAATAGAGATTCCTTTAGTTCTGATATTGTATTCCTCCATACATGAATGTCAGTCACACCCCTCATGCTTCCAGCAACAGTAATGATCCCTAAGGGCAAACCATCGCACTCTTTTGCCATAGACTCGGCAATTTCTTTAACTTGTGGGGATAGTGTCATCTCTTGTCCAAGTGTTTCTTGGAATAGGTCCCATGCCTCATCCCTGCTTAGTTTTTTCACGAAAATATTTTCTTTGCAACCAATTTGACGACACACCTCCAAGGAGCGAGTAGTTATAATCAATTTACAACTCTCTAAACTTTGAGGATTTCCCACTTTTATCAGACTTATATTATCCCATACATCATCTAATACGAGTATAAAGTCCTTCATTCTAGATAGTGCTATGCTCAATAATGCAGCTCTTTTATCCTCATCATTCTCCGCTGAAAGGTTTAAACCTATGACATTAGCTATGTCGTCTTGCAGCTTGTTTATGCTAAACTCAAGAGAGACTGTGACCCAATATACACCGTATTGAGTTTCTTCTAAAAGTCGGTTGTAAATGTGTTTGGTCAAGGTCGTCTTGCCGACTCCTCCCATACCATAAATCCCAATGGTTGGGACTTTATCAATCACCACGAACTTCCAAATTCTTTCCAAATTTTTCTCAAAAGCTTCACCAAATAATTTAGTTGTCAACATTGGATTCCCTCCGGTTTCGTATACCGTCAGTAGAAGTTCACCAAAGTGTCGACTCTCCTCAACAAGTTCATTTACCCTTTCGTTCAGTTCAGTCGCATGATCTCCACCAAAAAATCGGCTAATAAATCCTTCTTCTTGTACTTCATTTCCCAGTGCAAGAACCTCATTTTCAATTACTTTTACTTCTTCCAACCAGTTCTCGACTTCTCTTTTTCTTTTCTTTTTACCTGACTACTCTCCATTGTTTATTTGTTCCTCAACATCTGATGCTTTAGCACTCAATGATTTTAGATTTCTTTTCAGAGTTTTTAAAATGGACTTGGAGTCTTTCCCCTTGATTTTGTCCGCTCCAAAATCTACCAATTTTTGTCCTACCGCAGAGAAAATTGGTTCTAACATCTTGTCTAGAATCTTAAACACCGTATTCCTGTACAATTGAGTTAGATTAGAATATATTAGAAAGTAAATTGTAAATACTAATTATGTAAAAGAATAAACAATGACCATGACAATGGTTTATGCAGTCTAGTGTCACGATTTCCTTCTTGTTTAGTGAACATATGAGATTTCTGTTGGGAGAATGAATTTATCTATATCTATTCTATATCTATATCTATACTACTACTAAAAGTACGAATGTTTTAAGTTTTTTTTCTTTTTTTGTGAAGACAAAAATGCCCTCTTCCCATGAAATTGATAAATATAATTAGACATTAATTTTATATTAAATTGGAAGGAAAATGTTTTCTAAACTACAAATATAAGGAAAATGTCTAAATTTGTTTATTTCCATTATGTAATTCCATCACTATTTTCGTTTATTAATGACAAGAATTTTCAAAAATTATTTAAACAATTGTATATTTGGGTTTTGGGTCAATTTTATTTGAATCTATCCATCGGGCTTTGAATAAGTCAAACTCAATTGATAGTCCTAATTTTTTCTAAGATTTGGTTTACATCATAATAAACTACATAATTTAGTGATTGATGAATTTAAGAGGTTTAATGGGGTTTTTACACTTTGTACCTCCAAAACTTAAATTTAGCACTTTGCACCCTCTTTTATATTTAGGCAAAAATTCAAGGACAAAATAGGTAATTAATTATAAATCTTTGGCACTTTGCACCCCCAAAATAAAATTAACACTTATCACCCTCGAATTAAGATCAAATTAGCAGCTTGCACCCCCGAAACATAATAAATGGACACATTGCACCCCGAAATACATAATTAACACTTAAGACCCTCAAATTAAAAAAAACTCAAACCCCTCATTTTTTCCGACAAAGCTGACCATCGGGGTGAAAAAAATCTAAGGCAAAATAGGTAAGTTTCTGATCCGATTAAACAACCTACATTTATATACTTATATATAAATTAAATACCATGAATTTGGAATGATTATATCATATAACAAATTAACAACCATGAATTATAGCTTGTACAAATTAAACGTGCTATGTAAAACAATTGAATAAGTAAAAATTTGTAAGTTCAACTTTGCATTAGATCTTTTTCACCTTGATGGTCGAATTTGCCGGAGAAAATGAGGGGTTTGAGTTTTTTTTTTTAATTATTATTATTTGAGGGAGTTAAGTGTTAATTTTGTGTTTCGGGGTACAAAATGTCAATTTATTGAGTTTCGGGGGTGCAAGTTGCTAATTTGTTCTTAATTCGAGGGTGATAAGCGCTAACTTTATTTTGGGGGTGCAAAGTGTCAATTTCTCGGGGTGCAAAGTGCCAAAGATTTGGTTTACTTCATAATAAACTACATAATTTAGTGATTGATGAATTTAAGAGGTTTAATGGGCTTTTTACACTTTGCACCTCCAAAACTTAAATTTAGCACTTTGCACCCTCTTTTATATTTAGGCAAAAATTCAAGGACAAAATAGGTAATTAATTATAAATCTTTGGCACTTGCACCCCCAAAATAAAATTAACACTTATCACCCTCGAATTAAGATCAAATTAGCAGCTTGCAACCCCAAAACATAATAAATGGACGCTTTGCACCCGAAACACATAATTAACACTTAGGACCCCTCATTTTTTCCGACAAAGCTGACCATTAGGGTGAAAAAAATCTAAGGCAAAATAGGTAAGTTTCCGATCCGATTAAAAAATCTACATTTATATACTTATATATAAATTAAATACCGTGAATTTGGAATGATTATATCATATAACAAATCTTAAATTCTTACATTACAATTTTTAGATTTTTATAAATCACTAATGTGTTATGATAATATATATTTAGAGAGAAGATAATTCCAGTTTCTACAAAAGATTAAGCTTATAATCTTTAGACAAACATCTTTTTTTGGTTGCTCCATCAAAAATCCAAACAAATGGACAATTCAAGCTTGTGGCAGAGGCAATTGAAAAGATACAACCAACATTGCAGAATGAAACTGAAGATACAAACTATAGAACATTAAGTTAAAATCAAGAGACAAATGATGAAATTGACGATGGTATACCCAAAAAGATCAATGAAGAAAAAGTTGTGATTGATCTGGAAACTATTGTAGGAAAGAAAAGGAGAATCACAAAAAAGAAAAAGGAAGATAACATCGCTACTAAAATTCCAATTGAAGTTCAAGATGATGATAACATAACAAAAGACGTCATTGCAAAAAATGTTGTTACGAAAAGACGAATCACAAAAAAGAAAACAGAAAGTGAAATACAAAATGAACCTCAACACGATGATGCCATAACAAAGGATATCAATGCAAAAAAGGTTGTAATTGGTGCAAAAACTAAGAAAAGAAGAATCACAAAGAAGCTCAAAGAAGACTATGTCCCGATTGAAGTTTTGAGTGACGAAGAAACGCTTGATAAATTAAAGAAAAAAAGGACAAGAAAAGTGGTCAAATCAAATGAAAAGATACCATTTCAAAATATCAAGGTCAAAAAAGAAAAGAATTGATGTTGTTAGTTTATTCAAATGGTAGATTTAGAATAAATAATTATGTAGACCATGGATCAAAATTTCCATCTTTTCCATCGAAAACATCGAAAAGTTTCCGTTTTTGAATCAGGCGAAACGAAAACAAGATGTAATTCCGAAACTATTTATTTGTCTTAAACTCTGTTATTTTCCTAAATTTAGTAACTTTTTTTACAAAATTTTCTTAGTGTTTCCGAAACATTTCCGAATAGTCTCGAAAAGTTTCCAATATTTGACTGACCGAAACATACATTTGAACCGAAATTTTGATCCATGATGTAGAAACGACGTGTTTTTTCCCGAAATAATAGTGATTGTAGTTCATTTCTAACTTTCAAAGGTTTAGTATTAGATTTTATAATCTCAACTTTGATTCCTTATTAAGGACATAAAAATTAAAATTATTCAGTCAATATATTATGAAATTTTTTTAAACGAGAATTAAAAAATATGTGCAAATAACTTAGTCACATGCAATGCACGTAAGTGAAAATAAGTTAACCACGTGCAACGCACGTGCACCTTTCTAGTAGTAGCTAAAAAACCATATAGTTAAATATAGACAATATTGCAATAAACAATAAAATCTGAATGTAAGGCAAGGTATAACATTATAAGCTAGAATTAGAATTTTTTTTTTTTTTAGAATATTTCTATTATATTTCGTATATAATAAATATAAAATGTTGTTTGTAGAGAGATTTATACTTTAATTGCAACCAAATTAAATATGATAATGGATTCATAGAACACTGCTACTTCTCAATTCATATGAAACAATTAAATAGAAATTGTGTACAGTTGGGAACAGTAAATAAAGACAGTAAAATTTGGCTTACCTGAAATTTGCTCAAAAGATAAGACTCAGTTTGCAGCAAGAAGAAATTGAAATGCAGTAGAAATTGTAGGTAAGATCTGAGAAATTTCATGAGCCAATAACGAAGAAGAAAGTATGGTCAACAGCACTAGTGGTTCTACGCTCTCCGGCTCACTTTTATCCAAAGTATTTTCAATAAATTATTCTATTTTCAACTATAATTTTATAATTATATTTCAACTCTAACTTTAATTTAATTTAATATTTTTTGTAAGGTAATTTAACTACCAAGGGCGGATCCAGGATTGGAGACTAGGAGGATCGAACTTTTTTGTCGGTCAAATTTCATCGTCAATAATATTTAAACTAAAATTGTGCACAAACTCAAGAATAATATTAAAACATGTCAATAAAAAATCTAAAAGGTAAAAATAATTTAATAAAAAAAATTAGCTAAGATGTACACATTGTTATTTCACATCATAATATTTGAGTTCGAGCTATTTAAAGTTCGGCTCACAAGGTCTGATTTACAGTCCTACTGATTAGTGATTTTCTTATGCTATTGTGACATTTTATAATATAATTTTTAATTATAATGGTGATATTGATACATTTAAACACACCGTTACATGTGGCATTTTGCTATTGACATTTTATATATAATGATATTTTCAACCTGTCACTTGTTACAGTGTGACTAAAAGTTAAACATCACTATTATAAGAAGAAGTAACATTCAAAAAATGTCATAATATATATATATATATATATATATATATATATATATATATATATATTATTGTATTATTTATACTATTTATTATTATTATTATTTTATCTATACTAATCCTAAAATTGTGAATAATTTAAGTTTTTTAGAGACAAAAATGTCCTTATTCAAATTGTAGATTATATTAATAAAATTTAATCAGACATAAAATTTTTGTTGATCCCAAGTGATCAGATGAGGTATAGAGGGGGGAGGGGGGTGAATCAACCTCTGAAAATTTTATACTTTAAAAACTTTTCAAGTCTTCTGTCAGCAAACTAAGATGATCAAGAATTGTAAGCAGACTAAGCTGATCGCGCACAAAGCTTGAACAGCAGAGTTGACCACTATTCCGATAACGACTTAGCTGATTTCAGTAAAAATCAAGTTTTCAATCAGATTACTTGCAGCGGATTTTAACAATGTTTTTCACAAGTATGCTTTTTGTAACTTAGAAAGAATTTTGTCCCCAGTTTTCACAAACTCCTTCGAAAAATCTTTCTAACAGTTTTCTTAAGTGTTCTTATGCAATTTTGAAAATATGCAAGAAAGTAATGCAAGTTAAACACAAGAATTTTTCTAGTGGTTATATAGATAAAAATCATTTAGTCCACACTTCTAAGTCACTTAGATATTGAGTTATATTATAAACACACAGTTTACAATATACTCTACTTGCGCTTTACAACAAATGATAAGCCACAAGTTCGTAGTAAGAAGTCACAAAGAAATCCTACTCTCTGAAGCTAGATCACTCACTAAGATGGATCTACACTTTTCACAACACTCACTTTTACAAGTTCACTCAGAAAATAAGTATTTTTTTTTTCAACTTAGCTTCTGTCAACAAATGACTTCAGCAGACGAGTGAGTTGTTTCTGAGCTTTTGAGACTTAGAATATTGTTGTATTGTCTCTAACTCTTGAATCCAGCTCTATTTATACTTGTTTTTGAAATCTATACGTTGAAGATGAGATAAATTTCAAAGCTACAAATACTGGTTCCCCATTTTCTATGTATTGTCAATTTTTTGTTTATTGAGTTGAATTTGAACTCAACTTTAAATATTATAAACTATGAATATTATTCAAATTTGTTTAATAAGTATAACGAATCATCAAACTCAAAATAATATAAATCCACTTTCTAAGAATTTTATTGTGAATTTAGTCCTAGTTATACATACGAAATTTCATTGTCTAATATGGGAAATTAAAATGTTTATGCTTGTGTTTAATTCTAAAGAACACAACTTTCACAAACTCATTTAATTGATACAAAAGTTTTTTACCAAAAAACCATTCACATACGTCTCCAAAGTTTGCTTAAATTTTCAGCATCAAAATATGCAAACCAATAGTAACACGAATAGTTTTCTTTTCTTAAAAGATACATGACACTATGCTAAAATTATAGTTTTGATCAACCGATGATAGGTCTAATGAAATAAATTTTTCCCGTAGGAGAAAATTTTCCACATAATGTTCTCGAAAAAAGTTAACTTAAGCCTAAAACATGAATCAAGTTTATATTAAAGATAATTGCACTTGTGGTATCAAATTATATACCATTTTTCATTTGTGGTATCATAAAAGTCGAGGTTGACACATTTGGTACCATAATTTAAGAAATCGATCTCATTTGGTACCACCGTTGAAATGAACGTTAATTGATGACGTGATAGTTAAGTTTTCTTGTAAAATTTATACCATTACGTTGGCTGACAATTCTACCCCCATAATATATCATGTTGTTTTGACAACCCCACATCTTCAAAGTACTCACAATTTTAGTCCACATTGTTGCCTAATTTCAAAATTGACTCGAATAAGACATGTACAAAACAATATAGAGATTTTACTTATTATATTTACATATTTATCTAACAAATTAATTTTATAAATAATATTAGTAGACCAAATAATATTTTAACATAAACCCGACATAATATTAATTAAATCTAAAATTTATATAATAATATTAATATATAATTAGTAAAAAATAAAATTATATATTATTAATAAAATAATTAAAATTTATAAAAAAAAAACCATCTCCTTCCCCCAACTCTCCCTCCCCCGATGCAGCGTATGTAGTGAGAAAGATGAATATAATCAATAACCTCTTGATTTTTGAACAAGAATACCGTGAGATTGAGAGAATTGAGAAAACTCAAAACTTGCATAAACTTCAAAAACTGATAAACTCCTCCAAGTTTACAATGCTTAAATAAAACCCTTAAAGGAGGAATAAACTAAAATTATTAAAAGGTCCTAAAATATCAAAACTTATAAAAGACCTAATAAACTCTTAAATTAGGCTTTTACGGCTTCTTTGTCAATCTCGAATCGCACTACAACCCCCCCCCCCCACCCCAATCCCAGGCCGTCAGACGGGTTTGGTGTAGGAGATGGTTTTTTTATAATAAATGGTTTAATTAACATATTTCACTAATACGCTGATAATATCATATGAGACCATATATATTAATATTTAAAAGGTTTAATACACCACAAATGTGAATAATTTAATATGATAAGTCACTTAAAAGATTGAAAAATTTGACCAATACTGTAACAAAGAGAGTAGAATAAATGGGATAGAGGGAGTAAAATTTAGATTTGATAAATTTTTTATTGGATTTAAGTTAAAATATTATTTTATCTATTAATATTATTTATAAAAATTAAATTAGTTAAATAAATATATAAATATAATAAGTAAAATTTCTAAATTGATCCGTACATGTCTTATTCGAGCTAATTATGAAATTAAGCAATAATGTGGACTAAAATTGTGAGTAAATTTGAAGATATGAGATTATTTTGACAATCTGAAATATTATGGGTAGATTTGTCAGTAAACATAAGTAATGAAATCAATTTTTCAACAAAACTCAACTGCCACATCATCATTTAACGTCCATTTTTAACGGTGGTACCAAATATATCAACCTCAATATTTATGGTACCACAATTAAGAATCGATATATAATTTGGTACCATAAGTGCAATTCTCTCCTTAATATTATGTAAACTAAAGTATACATTAATCATAATTTGATGATACTGCATCTGATTGTCAAAGCTAAATAATAAAGTATTGATTTTCGTTTTGCCATTTTTATAAAAACAAAATTAAAAAAACACTCATTTCCTGTTAAATAAAAATAAAAGTCATACAGTTAGCTCCTCGAGGGAAATTCGCCCGTGAAACGACCCCCCTCTTGCTTCCACCGTCGGACAACTGCTAAAGGGTTTTCCAGAATGAAATTACATTGCTTTGAGACCAGTGGCGGAGCCAAAAAAAATTTTCACCGGGATCCATTATAAAACTAAATTATACTTATTAAATAAAATATAAATAAAATAAAATAAATCACTCAAAATAAAATTCTACAGTTTAACCTCATAATCACAAGGAACAAATCTTACTTGAATAAAACCCTAATTAGTCTTGATAATACAATTGTATCGAAATACTAAATTATAAAAAAAACACTAATAAAATCACATTTGAAAGTGAGTAGGGTACTATAATTGTAATTTTTCCCGTTTTGTTGGGAAAACAAAATCTATGAGCCTGTTTGCATCGCTTTTCCGAAAAAAAATTCGGTTTTCGGAAAGGCCAAACAAACAATCCAACCACTTTCCCAATTAATTAGCTACAGTAATTTTTTTCTCAAACCACTCTCCGAAAGGCCAAACAAACAGGCCACTTTTCTACTCTATTTCTATTTCTCTCTATATTAGAAAAGTCAAAAATTGCGGCTACTTTCCCAAACAACTCTCCCAAAACCCAAACAAACAACATTACGAAAATCGAGATTATTTCTCAAACTTCTACCACTTTCTCGAACCACTCTCCGAAAGGCGAGACAAACAGGCCCTATGTGTTTGTTGAAGTAACTTTTATGTATAAGCTCATTTTAGCATAGATGAGATTAGATGCGAAAGATATTATTGGTATGAAATTAGATATTTAAAAAGTGTTTTCCTTCTGAGAACATATTGTTTGTCGAGGGAATTGCACTTTTTATACCAAACCTTTACCTATTTAATACATTTCATACCACACCTTTCATAATTGCACATTTCATACCAAAATCAATCAACCTTTTTCAATTTACATACCACCGTTAAATTTTGGACGGAATTTGACACTTGTCCGTTAACTGTTAAAAAAAAAAAAAAAAAGGAAAAAAAAAAGTGTCACTTTTCATACTAAATTTTTACCTACTTTATACATTGCATACCACACCTTTCAGAATGACACATTACATACCAAAATCAATCAACCTTTTTCAATTTTCATACCGACGTTAAATCACAAAAAAAAAAACTCGCGGGCACTGCACTACCACATATGCTATTCTTGTTCATCACTTTTTTACAATTAACCCCTTGCCCCCTAAAATGTTCCAATTTTACCCTTGGGTGTTATTAGTACTAATAAATATGTAAAAAATTGAAATTTATGGGCAATTATAAATTATATCAATTAATGAATATGATGATTTTGAATTGAAACAGTAGTACCACATAGGGTCTTCTCAATTTGAGGAAATCGTAATAAATCATATGATCGATAACATTCCTGCTTCTTTTTTGAAAGGGTACAAAATATAATAAAATACGGTCTTCTTCATCTATGAAAATCATACACAATCATAATTTTGTAATTTTTCTGCCAAATTTTTAAGTATAATTCATTTACAAAATCCTCGTGTTTGTCACTTTCTTATAATTAATTCCTTGCCCCTAAAATGTTACAATTTTGACCATTGATTTTGAGCTGAAAATCTCGAATATGGTCTACTCAGTTTGGGGAAACCATAATAAATCGTAAATTTGAAACGACCTACTTACAAAAATACACCCCACGTATTGGTTGTGACAAAAAAAAACCCTCAGGGGGTATCTGCAATTGTACAGGGATATTTGCAATTATACAGGGAGGTATTTGCAATAATACAGGGTTTTTTTAGGGGCAAGGGATTAATTATAAGAAAGTGAAAAACACGAGGGGTTTTTTTTGTAATTGAATTATACTTAAAAATTTGGCAGAAAAATTACAAAATTATGATTGTGTATGATTTTCATAGGTAGAAAAGACCGTATTCTATTATATTTTGTACCCTTTCAAAAAAGAAGCAGGAATGTTATCGATCATATGATTTATTACGGTTTCCTCAAATTGAGAAGACCCTATGTGGTACTACTGTTTCAATTCAAAATCATCATATTCATTAATTGATATAATTTATAATTGCCCATAAATTTCAATTTTTTACATATTTATTAGTACTAATAACACCCAAGGGTAAAATTGAAACATTTTAGGGGGCAAGGGGTTAATTGTAAAAAAGTGATGAACAAGAATAGCATATGTGGTAGTATAGTGCCCGCGAGGTTTTTTTTTTGTGATTTAACGTCGGTATGAAAATAGAAAAAGGTTGATTAATTTTGACATGAAATGTGTCATTCTGAAAGGTGTGGTATGTAATGTATAAAGTAGGTAAATGTTTAGTATGAAAAGTGACACTTTTTTTTTTCCTTTTTTTTTTTTTTTTAGAGTTAACGGACACGTGTCAAATTCCGTCCAAAATTTAACGGTGGTATGTAAATTGAAAAATGTTGATTGTTTGGTATGAAATGTGCAATTATGAAAGGTGTGATATGAAATGTATAAAGTAGGTAAATATTTGGTATAAAAAGTGCAATTCCCTCATTATTTGTCTCTTATATGATTAAAATTACAAAATAAAAAAGAATATATATGTTAAGAGTTTGAATTAAATTAGTTCACTTCATTACCATGACTATTAATTTCATGATACAATAATAATATATATGGGACCTTTCTTATAAGATTTTAATTTAATTAGAGGGGTCACTAGAAGAAAATTATAAATTATACTTCAAATTTATATATATTCTTTAATAAAACATAATATTATGCATATAATTGATATCTAAAGATAAAGATTTTAGGCCATCTCAATGATCAAAGGGGAAGCTAGCTTCCCCCTTGAAGTTGATTCAAATGTTGGCTTGCCTCATCGGGCTCATCCCTTGAATCTTTAAAGCATAACATATTATGGAAAGGCTGTTTTGATTGAATTTGTTTGTATTTGCTAGCTATAGCTATGCTCGTACTGATCATTGACAGTTTCCTTCTGAAATTGTATGCCAGCTAGCACTCAAAGGATAGATTGATAACATTTTTTCCCCATTTAATTTGTAGCTATTAGAAACCATTGTGAAGAATTGCGGTGATATTGTCCATATGCATGTTGTTGAGAAATATTTACCTCATGAGATGCTGAAAATTGTGAGAAAGAATCTAGTTCATACTTTGTTGCTACTGTTTGTTTTCTTTTTCTTGATCTTTTGCCTTAATTGACAAACTTTTGCAGCCGGACTTTCATGTCAAGGAGAAGATATTGATTCTAATTGATACCGGGCAAGAATCATTTGGAGGAGCAGGGGCAAGATATCCCCAGTTCTTGGTGGCCTACCAGGATTTATTGGTTTGTGATGCTATAATCCTACTATATCTGGTTGTGAAATCTGGAACTGCATAAACTATTTTGATAACTAAACTTATTCTGATGTAGCAAAAAAAAAAAAAAAAAAAAAAAAAAAATGATGCGTTATTTTCTGGATTGCAATTTTACGATATTTGTTTCTTATTGTATGTCAACATGACAGAAATTCAAAATGCACGTGGTATCATGGATGTCCTTGCAGAAATGCTGAATGCTTTAGATCTTAGTAACAAAAAGGTACGATAACAGTGGTGGAAAATTTCTGACCATGCCATTGCGTGTGGAATGGTAATTATTTGAGAAAGACTGTAGTTCAATGGGAGATCTTCATTTCTAATCATGTAAAGAAGCTATGAATATCTGTCATGTTTTGAAATTTCAAACAAGATCGGCAAGTATTTATTTTGATGACTGAATATAATCAAAATGAACTTATATTGTTTTTATGTTGTGCATAAGCTACTTTTCATTAAATTTTTACTGCATTAATTAATTAAGACATTGAGCTTTTATGTGTTGCAGGGGCTCAAACAGGAGGTGATTGTTGATCTTGTGAAACAGTGTCGTACACACAAGCAAAGAGTGGTACACCTTGTTAACTCAACATCGTAAGGCCCTTGTTATCCTACACCTCCTTGTCATGTATATTAGTTTTATTGTATTTGAATTTTCTCCATTGAATTCTTTTTTATTACCTGTCCTTGTTTTATTTATGGATTAGGACACACCTCAGAGTGTTATATAGCATATCGACATAATGAACCTCAAATAAACCATGCAGTGATGCAATAGATAATATGGTTGTTAATAGTTGGTCAAGGGTATTGCTATTATTTTGTCGGATTCATTGATTTTCTTGTAAGAGGTCTATTTTATTCTTGACAGTTTGTCGGATATCACCAGAGCCACTAACACCTAGGTGTTATATTGTATTAGAGAGAGATGGTATCCCAAGTTTGGAAGTTGAATGATGTATAAAGATGTTGATGGGCAAAAATTCATTTTTGGCACCATTGAATTAAGCGTTTTTCAATTTTGGTACCATGGTGTCAATTTTGGTACCAATGCTGAATGTCGTTTTCAATTTTGGCACTTTCGTCAATTGACCGTTAAGTCAACTGACGGAAGTACAAAAATTGAAAAGGTCAGTCTGAATTGGTACAAAAATTGACACAATGGTACCAAAATTGAAAAACTCCTAGTTCTATTGTGTCAAAAATGATATTTTGCCAATTCCCCTCACCAGTTACTTTCAATTCACAATTTATGTCACTCCCACATTAATAATAATAATAATAATAATAATAATTACAAAATAGTAAAAAATTATATTATAAAAAATATTTGGGTACACAATAATAATAATATTTTTTTTGCTACACATGTTATCATCCCAATCACTCCTTATTATATTGACTCAACTTCATCCAATAATTCCTCCTTTTTTTATGATGACAAAACATTCAACTAAAAACGTCCTCTAAATCTTCAGTTTGGTCTTCACTCAAAGATAAAAACCACTTGGCTAAATAAGGATATACAATTATCTTCTGATTAGAACTTCCGTTTTTCAGTTGTATCCTTCTTCCAATTGTAAGTTGTCTTCTTCTCATTTTCTTCTTTCTCTTCTTCTCCTTATTATTTCAATATCAGAGACGTTGCTTAGATGCATTACTTCTTATTTTGAAGAGTTAGAAGCGATTATTTGTTGATTCTCTTAAATTCGTTCGAAATTATATAAACACCTTTAAACCATATTTGAAAGTCGGGTTGAAATAATAAATGAACAAATCAATAAATTGCATTGATGTGCTATATAAAAAAAATATGAATAAAGTAATATAGAAACTAATTTTATATACTCATAGTTAAAATAAATACTTTAAATAAGTATGCAATCTATTATATGAGAATGTATAATATATTTATATTCTCAAATTTACATTTAGCCAAAGGAGTTGATCTTAGTTTTCTTTGGATGTATGTCAACAGATATTCCTTAAAATTAGAAGTATTATAAAACTTATGAAATTATCTTTTTTAAATAAATTCAACCTTTATGAATGATAATTCATTTTTTGCACCATAAAACTAGCCGTTTTTTAATTTTGGTACAATTGTATCAATTTTGGCACAAATTTTGACTGACATTTTCATTTTTGGTACTTCCGTTGGTTGACTTAACGGTCAACTGACGAAAGTGTCAAAATTGAAAATGACAGTCATAGACTCATAATTGATACCAAAATTGATACCATGGTACCAAAATTGAAAAACGCTTAGTTCTATGGTGTCAAAAATGAATTTTTGCCGATGTTGATGAAGAAGCATCTTTAATTCCTTCTTCAAAGGGTCTCTCATCTCAGACAAAACCAAGTTAGCATCATTCAAGACGAAGGATACTATTAGTAAAGTACCAAAATCATTTTTCTTTTCTAGATCTGTCTTTTCGTTTTTAGATTGGTTTTATATCCCGGTCTTTTTTTGTTGAAGGATTGCTATTCTTTAATGAGTTTGTGATCAACTTTTGATTCATTGTATAAACGAAAATTATCTCTTGCAATGAAATAGTGAGTTGTTTGCATCAAAACGTTTATTAACTACTTGGAAGTGTAGTAATTGGAGTTATTAATTACTTGAATTTGTGATTGTGTTTCGATTTGGAATTTCGTAGTTGGATGACATGTTTGATCAATGTATGTTTTGAATATTGAATTATGTTTATTAAAATATTTTTGAATGTTATATATATTTATTGTTTTTAAATGTTATATATAAATGTTTATAGTTTAGGTATAATTAATCGGGGGAAAAAAATTTGAAAATTTCGACGGAAACAAAATTCCGTTGAAATTTATGTTTTCGACGGAAAATACTTTCCGTTGAAATTTCTGTTGAAATTTCCGTCGAAATTTTGTTGTTTTCTTGTAGTGGGTCCTCGATTATGTTTTCTAATTTGCCATGAAGCTGCATTGGTGATTGCAAAAAACTAGAACTTTTCTTGAGAAACATAAAAATAGATGTGAATGCTTTTATCCTATATTTTAAGGATGTATTGTTTAGGTAGAAAAGACAAATCTTTGCTGAAACTAAGTTATGTGTTCTCTGTAAATGATATGAAAAAGTTTAGAATTCATGATAATAGTGGTTTTTGGTAGGTCAGATTAACCCACAAGTTATTCCCAGATCATTAAATTTCCGGAAAAACATACACGGAAAGCCTGAGGTGAGATTATATAGTTTGTATTCTTTTTAGTGAATTGGGTTTTCTAGTACAATTACATTGCATTTCAATATCACACGCTTCTTCTTTGGTAGTCTGTGGAGTGACCATCGATTCTCAAGTTAGTACTTGGCTCGATTAATTTATTTCGATATATCCTGCTGCTATTTTAATTTGTTGAACTAAAACACGTATCCATGATCTGGTCTTATATATTTTCGAGTATAGATAGGTATTGATGTGGAAGAAAAAAATCCGAACTATCAAACACAATATATGTCTTTTGCTCGACGTTATTTCTCAGAACATGAAGTTCAATTCTTAGCTGTTATTTCAGACCCATAGGTAGGGCCATGAGTTTATCAAATTATGGACACTGAAGGTCTTACTTGAAAACCTATGTAAAGGACCCTTCTCCAACTCAAGGCTTTTCATTTCAATGAAGTTTTATTGTTTTCGGGAGGCTTACGTGAAGGCATTAGCAAAGGGCTTTTCAGCAGCACCTTTCAAAACATTTACAATTCGATCAGAGGTTGTAAACTGAAGCACCAGCTTCCAGGCTTCCGATATAGATTTTAGAGTTAGCTGGTTCTCACTAAACAACCATTTGCACCGAGGATCTTTGCGCCGCCACTGAAGGGAAGACTGAAATGCGATACGACATATGATACACGGATACTCCCAAAAAAGACAAAGTACTTTATCGGATACACGGGGATACCGATACTCGTAGGATACGCGTGGGATACATATTCGAGCGTATCAGTAATAAAAATAAATAAAAAATTAAAATAGATGCGTATCGGATACACTAGTTGGACATAAGGATACACCGATAGGTTTTTTTATGAAATATTTCAGGTCATATTTAAATTATTAAAAATAATAAAGTCTCTAGGGTTAAACATACGTGCACTTTCCTAGTGTTCTGAAAAAAGTTAAGCCTAAAACATGAATCAAGTTTATATTATGTAAACCAAAGTATACATTAATCATAATTAGATGAATTGTATCATGATATTGCATCTGATTGTCAAAGTTAAGTAATAACGTATTAATTTTGGTTTTGCCATCTTATAAATTCTTTAAAATACATTCGTTTCCTGTTAAATAAAACTACAATTAGCTCCTCGAGGGAAATTTTGCTTGTGAAACGACGCAGTTTTACATATTCCCCCTCTTGCTTCAATCGTCGGACAACTGCTAAAGGGTTTTCGAGAATGAAATTACATTGCTTTGACAGAAAATTATTCCATTCTTCACCCTTCTTTGACTCCAATTCAACTCCTTTCCCCATTGTAAATCAGTTTTAAATTATTAAGTTTTAATTTCTGCATTATTATATAAAAATTTGACTTTTTTTTTTTTTTTATTTTTAATTAGGGAAACGCATTTGTAGTATGTAAAACCGAGTGAAGTGAAGAGTGAATCTCTATTAAATCAGTATTTAGATATATTATCGCCTTGTGAGAAGTAGAATGAATTGCAAATGCGCGGAAAAGAGCTGAGGAAGAGCACTTTACTCGCACGCGCCTTGATTCGAACTACTATTGCCAGATGTAAGTTTTGATTTTTCAAATATGTTATCTGCCTCTGAGAAATATGGAGTTTAAGGTTTTGATGCTTGCGTGTATAAGCATGTTAATATATTGCATTTGCTTTCTAATAGGATTATACTATGTTGAAATGTGTATTTCATTTCCGGTCCTCGATTATGTTTTAATTTGCCATGAAGCTGCATTGGTGATTGCAAAAAACTAGAACTTTTCCCGAGAAGCATAAAAATAGATGTGAATGCTTTTATCGGGTGATACTTGCATCCACTAAACATATTTACAAGATTTTGTGTATGGTCTATAAAATACCGGGTCTAGGCAAGAATTTTCCACTTTTATCCTATATTTTAAGGATGTTTTGTTTAGGTAGAAAAGATAAATCTTTGCTGAAACTAAGTTATGCGTTCTCTGTAAATGATATGAAAAGTTTGGAATTCATGATAATAGCAATGTTATTAAAATCGGACCGGACCGGCCGGTCGGACCCGTTCGACCGCGACCCGGAAGCCACTCCGGTCCGGACTACCCTAAAAAACCGTTGCCTCAAAAAACCAGTGCGAACCGCTCAGAACCGGTCAAAAACCGGTGAACCGGTTTGGCCCGCGGTTCGCACATTTAAAAAAAAAAAAGAAAAAAGAAAAAAAAAAAGAGTGCCTTCCTGCTGCTGAAATGGAACACTGCACAGGAAAAGGAAAAAGAAAAGAAAAATAAAGGAAAGGGAGAAAACTAGAATGGGACAATGGGTGTTGCTTTGCAAAGAACATGTAACTTCTGATATATTTTGACATTCACAATTTTTGTAGTGCAAAAATGATGTGTGGTGTACTGGTGTGAAAAAGAAGAGGGGCTGTACTAAAAAAAAAAAAGAAGAGGGGCGTGAAGAAGAAGAGGACAAAGGGGAGTTTGGAGGAGATTTTTGGAGTTTATATATTGAAAAGAAAGTAGGGTTTTCAAGTGGGCCGAGTGTTTAGTGCCTGGCCCAAAATTATTTATAGCTTTCAAATTTTAAGCTTATACAATTCTGAATTTATGATAAATATGTTCTAATTTGAATTTTTTTTATTTGGCTTATAAGAAACAAAAACAATAAATTAAAAATTATGGATTACGTATATCGTGTACCATGAGATAGATATAATCTTTGTTAACTATTGTATTTGCTTTAAGTATTCTTTTTGTGTTATCTTTTCAAATCAAATAAATAAAATAATATATATTAGCATATTACTGTAAAACTAATTTACAAAATTTTGCTAGCGTATACAATAGATGTTTGATTGTTTATATGTTTGATGGTTTAATTTCGAACTTATGTCATTTTAATTTGTCTACTCTTTTATTTAAGATCTATGTGTGAGCTTACTTCGATTAAAGTTTAAAGTTTAAACATGTTATGATGTTGTAAGTTGTAACTCTTATGATTTTATTTTCATATAGGCATTGGACAAAATTTATATATTGAATAAGTGTTCATTTGTGTCTATTTTTATTATTATGTTTGAATATGTTATATATAATAATTTATTATTATTAAAAAATTAATAATATAATATTATTACGTCATCCGGTTCGACCAGCGGTTCAACCGGTTCAACCGGTAAAACCAGTAACCAGTTAGCTCACCGGTTCACTGTCCGGTCCGATTCTGAAAACATTGGATAATAGTGGTTTTCGGTAGGTCAGATTTACCCACAAGTTATTCCCAGATCATTGAATTTCCGGAAAAACATACACGGAAAGCCTGAGGTGGGATTATATAGTTTGTATTCTTTTTAGTGGATTGGGTTTTCTGGTACAAATATGTTGAACCTTTTGCTCGAAGTTATTTCTCGGAACATGAAGTTCAATTCTTAGCTGCTATTTCAGACCCACAAGTACAGGGCCAGGAGTTTATCAAATTATGTAAAAGATCCTTCTTCAACTCAAGGCTTTTCAATGAAGTTTTATTGTTTTCAGGAGGCTTACGTGAAAGCATTAGGAAAGGGCTTTTCAGCTGCACCTTTCAAAACATTTACAATTCGATCAAAGGTTGTAAACTGAAGCAGCTGTAACTTGAATAGTTTCGCGGATTACTTGTTAGGACAATTACTCTAACTACCCCTAAGGTTTTGACCGTCCTTTGTGTTTATGAAATTACAAAAAGAGGTATTAGATTCATTACAATTACCTCGTTACGACGTTAACTTGTGACGTCATCAATCAGCTTTTGATGTGAAAAAAAGGGGCAAAATTGGTTAAAAAAAGAGGGTGGAATCGGTTTGCCACACTTGTGCTTTGTGATTTCTTAGATAGTGTACATGGGTATTTATGGAATTCAAACTTTTTAGATAAAATTAATGTTGCAAGGGGGTAGCTGTAATGAATACAGCCTCAAGGGTAGTTCAAGTAGTTTCCCAAATATGAAAGTTGGTCAGTATAATTATAAACCTCAGGGGTAGTTTGAGTAATTTTCCCTTATTTGATTTGTCACTAATCTTTCAGTATTCCTTTCAGGCTTCCGAATTAGTTGTTAGAGATAGCTACAGGGCCTACACAATAAATCTGTTTGTAGGTAAAGACACAAGTTATAGTGAAATTGACAGTGTGGAAGACAATTCCATTTTGGGAAGATGAATGTGTGTCCGGAACAGATGCAGTGAAAATTAAGGATGTAATGATGTGAGGATGTAAGGATGTATAGTTCACAACTTCACATGCTCGTAAGTTGTAAATGGAAACATTGCTTGGATCCACAACAGGTGTTTACTGTTTTTTAGTAATATTCGAATATTTATAATATATGGTGCACAAAAACATTTTCTTTAGATTATTTACTTTTCAACTTTATCAAAACTTATATGAGATTAAAAAAAAAAAAAAAATTAAATAACACTAACACAAATGCAGTTGATTACTTTATGTAGTAAACAGTAGTTTGAACCCAAAAAAAAAATTCTATGTTTTTTCTTTTTGATAATTAAAAAGGAAATGATGCTATTCCATGCTCAAGAAGCAGGCTTTGGAACGACAAAATTGTGTAACATATAGTGCTACTCATAAAAGAGAGCCACGGATGAAGATTTTGGTGCCTTTGACTAATGATTACTAATTTTCTTAATTAAAACTAAAATAACCTCTATTAATATAATTATACATGAATTTTCCTTGAATTTTCTCATCAAAAATTTGGTAGAAAAATATTTAAGAAAATTCATAACTTTCTTTCCTCCTAACCAAGCACCATGAATATGGAAGAAAAACAAAAGTATATTCATATTAGACTTGAAGTCTTATTATAGTTATTTTCTACATTAACTCCAATAATTAAAAAATCAACTCCAACATCACTTTTACAATTTCATTATTGTTCTCCTATAACAAATAAAAAAAAAGCACTATTATTTTGAATATTTGATCAAATATATATGTAAAATTATTATAATGTATTATCAATATGTTATTATGTAAAAAATATTGTTTGTTTCATTTAAAGATTTAGTACAATATGCCACTCTAAGAAAAGTCGAATTCTCTTAAATATCATAAAATCTGTTAAAGTAAAATCGCATCTTACATATGAATGAACAAAAATGCTTATGTCTTAATGAACTAAGTAATCTCTATGACATGAGAAACATTACCTCAAATTTTCATGGAAATCTTTTCGAGAAGAACGTGTGAAATAAGTGAAAAAACGGATGAAAATCAATGAAAATTGGTGAAACTGATCAAATAAATTTTATGTAATTGATGAAAACATTTTAAATCGGTCTGGTTGAAATGAACACTAACGAACTAGGTGAAAAAATGAGTGAAATTGATAATAAAAAAGTGCCGGTAAAATCGATAAACACATGTGAAATCGATAAAAATTTGGATGACATTTATGAAAACATGGGAAACAAATCGGTGAAATCAGTGAAAAATGGGTGAAATATATGAAGAATGGATTAGATTATTGAAAAAAGATTAAAGTCTGTGAAATAATGTGAAATTAATGAAAATTCAAGTAAAATTGTAAAAAAAAAAAAAAAAAAACATGTTAAATTAGTGAAATATAAGTAAAACTGATAAAAATAAGTAAAATCAGAAAAATAAAAAAAAAAGTTAACTAGCAAAAACAGTGTGAACTAAACCAGTAGAATTTTTTTTTTTTTTTGGTTTAAATGGAAGAAAACAAAAGAAATAGATGAAAAATAGGGAAAGCAATGGATAATAGTTTATAATTGATCAATAACGAGTAAATCAGTAAAAAAAATAAAATCAGTAAAAATAAATTGAATTAAGCTAATTAATATAATAAGTGAAATGACTTAGATCAGTAAATAAATATCTTTCAAATGATAAGGTAAGTGAAATAATTTGAGATATACTTAAAATAATTGAAAATGTAAAATTATTTGAGTTGAAAATTTGGTAAATACATTTGAAATCGACGAAAATTTAAGTTAAATTCGCGAAAATAATGGATGACATCGGTGAAACGATGAAATTATATAAAAAATGATTAAATATGTGAAAAGAGGGTAAAATTGATAAAAAAAAAATAAAAAAAAAAGCTAAAGTTAGTGAAAACATGTGAAAATTGGTTAAGCTGGTAAAAATGAGTGAAATCAATAAAATGAAAAAAGTCAAACCATTATAAAAATCGAAAATAACTAAAGAAATTGATGAAAATACCCACGGTAAAGTTAATAAATGAATAGCAATCATTAATATGTACTATTTTATGACATATGAAGTTAATTTTACTTTGGTTTACAATAAAATACCATTAAAATTAAATAAACACGTACAACGTATGTGCACTTTAAACCGGTGAAAAAAATGCATGTGAAATTTTAAATAAAATTGAAATCGATAAACAAATCGAGTAAAATTAGTAAAAAAATGGATGAAAACGGGAAAATCGGTTAAAAAAAAGGTAAAATTGGTGAAACTATATGAAATCGATGATACTTAATTTGAATGGAATTTCTAAGAAAAATGATGAAACTAGTGAAAGTCAATAAAATTGGGTAAAGCCGGTGAAAAAAAGGTAAATCGGTAAAAAAAACATAAATTTGGTAAGAACATATTTAATCAATCAAAAATTCAGGTGAGTAACATGTGAAATTAGTGAAAAACATGAAAAATAGGTAAAAGTGGGTTAAAATGGTAAAAAAAAAAGGAGTGAAATTAGTTAAAAAGAAAGTTTAACTGGTGAAATCGGTAGAAAAATAGTTTAAACTAAAGAAAAAAAAGACAAAAAACAAGAAAACAATGAAAAATGTTATAACCGATAAAAAAAAGGATAAATTGCTAAAAAAAACCGGGGGTTTTTTGCACTTTGCACCCCCCGAAACGTAGGAAATAGGCACTTTGCACCCTCGAAATTTAGATTTAGCACTTTGCACCCTCAAAATATAAAAAATACAACACTTTGCACCCTCTTTTATTTTCAAGTAAAAACTCAAGGGCAAAATAGGTAATTCAATTATAAATCTTTGGCACTTTGCACCCCCAAAATAAAATTAGCGCTTATCACTCTCGAATTAAGAACAAATCAGCAACTTGCAACCCCGAAACATAATAAATTGACAGTTTGTACCCGGAAACACAAAATTAACACTTAACACCCTTAAATTAAAAAAAAAAAAACTCAAACCCCTCATTTTCTCCTGCAAAGTCGACCATCGGGGTGAAAATGATCTAAGGCAAAGTTGAACTTATCAATTTTTACTTATTCAATTATTTTGCATAGCACGTTTAATTTGTACAAGCTATAATTCATGGTTGTTAGTTTGTTATATGATATAATCATTCCAAATTCATGGTATTTAATTTGTATATATGTATATAAATGTAGGTTGTTCAATCGGGTCGGAAACTTACCTATTTTGCCTTAGATTTTTTTCACCCCGATGGTCGACTTCGCAGGACAAAGAGGGATTTGAGTTTTTTTTTTTTTTTAAATTCGAGAGTGTTAGTGTTAATTTTGTGTTTCGGGGTTCAAAGTGTCCATTAATTATTGTGTTTTGGGGGTGCAAGTTGCTAATTTATTCTTAATTCGAGGGTGATAAGTGTTAATTTTATTTTGGGGGTGCAAAGTGCCAATTTCTTAAGTTTGGGGGGTTCAAAGTTCCAAATATTTATTGAATTACCTATTTTGTCCTTGAATTTTTGCCTAAATATAAAAGGGGTGCAAAGTGCTGCATTTTTCATATTTTGAGGGTGCAAAGTGCTAAATCTAAGTTTCAAGGATGCAAAGTGCCTATTTCTCATATTTCGGGGGTGTAAAGTGCAAAAAACCCAAAAACCGGTAAAAAAATTTAAAAAGTGAGAACATATGAATCGGTGAAATTTCGGGTGAAATTTGTAAACACAGGTGAAGTTGGTGAAAAAATTGGTGAAACCAGTAAGAAAAAATGCTCCTGAAATCGATGAAAATTCAGGTGAAATTTATGAAGGAACGGATGAAACATGTGCCATCGGTGAATAACGGATAAACTTGACATGAACACTACTATGATGGAATGAACAAAATAATGTTCTTATAATCTTATTTTAGAACCAATTTTATAAGATATAATGACTAAATCAATCATCATTTTATATTTTATTACAACTATTCAAAGCCATCATTTTCTTTGTAAACCAATAATAATCAATAAAAATAAATTGATAAGTCATAAATATATGATATTCTATGGCATAAAAATGACTAATTTTACTCTAATTTATGAAAAGTACCCATGAAATTAGTTTTCTAGTTAATTAAAAAATGAAAAACGTGATCCTAGTGCATCTCTTCCACCGTAAATGCCACCATACATCACAACCCAATTAACTCTGTTCTCATATCACTTCCTCTCATATTCTTACTTGATGCACTTGGACATGTTTCACTGATTAGTAGAAGATGTTACACAACTGTGTTATAGAAGATCTTCATAGCCAAGCCAAGCAAACCAGACTCTGATGTCGTGTCAAACCACAATTTAAATGGATATTTCTGAAAATAGAGAAAAGGTTGAAGGATATCCTTGTGGGTGGGATGATCCCACTCCAATGATTCCCACCATTCTTTCTCTCGCTTCAATAGTAAGATGCGCTTGAGATTTGGCGGAGGAATATTAGCATGGTCATCCACAACTGGTAGAGATAAAGGCATCTTCTTCAATATTCGACAACGTCCCAAACGGATTATTTCGATGGAATTGCAGACAATTGTTGCTTCGCAGATGCTCTTCAATTTTGGCAGTTCAATCAGATCTAACTTTTTTAACTTTGGTAGAGACACGATGCCCCCTCTTTCCCCATGTATAATTTCTTCAATTTCATCACAACATGCAACTGCTAAAGATTCGAGGTTCTGAAGATCCGGTAGTGGCAAACCCAACTTCTTAATCTTGGGACAAAAATGAATGCACAGTTCTTTTAGAGAGGAAAATATACCGAGTGGAGGTGGAGGTGGATGTGGATGTGGCAGTGGTGCCACTGCAATGACATCTTCCTCTATTTCCAAATTGGCAACCACGCACGTCAAGTCATGCAATTCCTTTAGATAAATTTCTTCAATATATTTTAATTTATCTAGTGCCATCATCAATTGCTGCTCATTTCTAGTGCTCAACCTCAAAATGCACTCTACTTCATGACAATTGACAATTCTTAGAGTCTTAAGGGATCTTGGATTGTTCAATCGTGGCAACTCATCCAATAAGGATAGACCTATAAAAAACTTATATTCTAGATGTTGAATGTCGTGTTCCAGCAGAGTCAAATCTATAACCTCTCTATTCATAAGTTTTTGTCCATCCACAATGACAAATATATAATCATTCCCCACACCCAGTTCCATTATAAGCTCCACACCTGGGGCGATTAAGAAATGAAAGTAAGTAGTGTAGTACCCCTGAACACTTTGTCGAAGTTGAATAATGCGAATGAGATCGCATCCATAATTTACTCGCCCATAAAACTTCTCCAGGCGTTTCAAACTCTCAATTTCTTCTACTGGTACTTGAATACTGTCTGGAAGATAGAGGCATTGAAGATATTTGAAATTGGGTAATAAACCTGTCGGTAACATATCCATGGTCGAAATCTTAAACAACGAGAGGAATCTAAGGTTGACCAAGTTTTCCATACCTTGAGGGACTTCCTTGATTGCAGTCGCTGTAAGGTCCAGCTCCCTCAGTGCCGTGAGCTTTCCCAAGTTCGGCACAAACGCCAGGTCTTTGCAATTTTTCAGAATTAGAGCATTGAGGCTCTTCAATTCAGATACAGAATCTGGTAACTTCGTGATACCAGTCCAAGATAAATCGAGAACGCATAGACCACACATTAGGGAGAAAAATGAATCTCCTATCAACGCCAATTTCTGATTTTCATTCAGTAGCAACGTTGAAAGTATTGGACAATTAGGAGACGTTCCTTCTGGAATTTCAGATATCTCATTTTTCATCAAAGACATCTTCTCAAGGTCTTCTGTCCAATATTCTTCCTCACTGGGAATTTCCTTCAATGAAACTCTAGCTAATACCACGAATTTTGGATTTCCTCTTGTGATCTTAAGTGCCATGTCTCTGACCAAATCATGCATTTTAACAAAATCACTTCGAGTATTTTCTAACAAGCACACATTCACTAACCTATCGAGTATGGCATGACCTTGGTCAAACTCTGCACTCCTAGTCTTTCTTTTATCAATTAACTTCTCTGCTATGAATTTGCTGATCAGTTGCTTTTTCTCTATATCATAGTCTTCAGGATACAAAGAGCAATACAAGAAACAAAGTTGTAATTTTGTGTACTCATTCCCTTTGTATTCTCTTTTGTAATGTGGATCTAGTCGATCAAAACTAAATTTGAGTACTCTAAACACCTTCTCTTCCATGTCATCTAGCCTCAACAGAGATTCCTTTAGTTCTGTTATTGTGTTTCTCCACACATGAATGTCAGTCACACCCCTCATGCTTCCAGCAACGGTGATGATCCCTAAGGGCAAACCATCGCACTCTTTTGCCATAGACTTGGCAATTTCTCTAACTTGTGGGGATAGTGTTGTCTCTTGTCCAAGTGTTTCTTGGAACAAGTCCCATGCTTCATCCCTGCATAGTGTTTCCACGACAAATTTTTCTTTGCAACCAATTTTTTGACACACCTCCAAGGAGCGAGTAGTTATAATCAATCTAGCACTCTCCAAAGTTTGAGGATTTCCCACTTTTATCAAACTTATATTGTCCCATACGTCATCTAATACAAGTACAAACTCTTTCTTTCTGGATAGTGCTATGTTTAGTAATCCAGATCTCTTATCCTCATCATTCTCCGCTGAAAGGTCTAAACCTATGACTTTGGCTATGTCGTCTTGCAGCTTGTTTATGCTAAACTCATGAGAGACTGTGACCCAATATACACGGTATTGAGTTTCTTCTAAAAGTCGGTTGTAAATGTGTTTGGTCAAGGTCGTCTTGCCGACTCCTCCCATACCATAAATCCCAATGGTTGGGACTTTATCAATCACCACGCATTTCCAAATCCTCTCCAAATTTTCATCAAAAGCTTTTCCAAATAATTTAGTTGTCAACATTGGATTCCCTCTAGTTTCGTATACCGTAAGTAGAAGTTCACCAAAGTGTCGACTCTCCTCAACAAGTTCATTTACCCTTTCATTCAGTTCAGTCGCTTGATCTCCACCAAAAAATCGGCTAATAAACCCATCTTCTTGTACTTCATTTCCCAGTGCACGAACCTCAGTTTCAATCACTTTTACTTCTTCCAACCAGTTCTCGACTTCTCTTTTTCTTTTCTTTTTACCTGACTGCTCTCCATTGTTAATCTGTTCCTCAACATCAGATGCTTTAGCACTCAATGACTTTAGATTTCTTGTCAGAGTTTTTAAAATTGACTTGGAGTCTTTTCCCTTGATTTTTTCTGCTCCATAATCTACCAATTTTTGTCCTACCGCGGACAAAATTGATTCTAACAGCTTGTCGAGCATCTTAAACACCGTATTCCTGTACAAATGAGTTAGATTAGAATATATAATAAAGTAAATTGTAAATACTAATTATGTAAAAGAATAAGCAATGACCATTACAATGGTTTATTCAGCCTAACACTTCAAATATTTCCTTCTTGTTTAGTAAACATAAGAGCTTTTGGTTGGGAAAATGAATTTACAGTAGCTCGAAAAACAATATACTTAAATAAAGGATTTTGCAATAATAAACAATAAAATCTGAATATAAGGCAAGGTATAGCATTATAAGCTAGCATTAGTAATTTTTTTGTAGAATAATTCAGTTATCTGTCATATATAAAAAAAAATATAAAACGTTGTTTGTAGAAAGATTTCTACTTTAATTGCAACCAAATTGAGAAGCTTGGCTTGTGCAAAATTAAATATGATAATGGATTCTTATGAAACAATTAAATAGAAATTGTGTACAGTTGGGAACAGTAAATAAAGACAGTAAAATTTGGGTTACCTGAAATCCGGAAAAAAAAATTGCTCAAAAGATGAGACTCAGTTTGCAGCAAGAAAAAATTGAAATGCAGTAGGTAAGATCTGAGAAATTGATATCTTAGTGAAATGTATGAATTGTAGGTAAGATCTGAGAAATCTGGAAGAAAAATTGCTTTAAACTCAAAAGATGAGATTCAGATTGTAGCAAGAAGAAATTGAAATGCAGTAGATATTTTCCTGGGATGGATGAATTGTAGGTAAGATCTGAGAAATTTCATGGGCCAATAATGGAGAAGAAAGTATGGTCAACAGCACTAGTCTTTTTTTATTCAATTGTGTACGCGTCTACACTCTAGTCATATATGAAATGTAATTTTGTGACAATTTTGTCCTCAATAAATTATTCTATTTTCAACTATATATTAATATTTCAACTCTAACTTTAATCTAATATATTTTGTAAGGTAATTTTTTCACAGTGGACGTATATTGCCCACATATGAACCAATTTGCTATTTGATAATTTTACAAAAATATGGTAAATATGTAATTTAATAGTTACTAATACTAGATTACAAAAATGTTTCCGTTTTTTTTTTCTTTTTTCTTTTTCTTTTTTCTGAGGGAAGTGTTTCTTTGAAATACAAACACTAACAAATTTGCTTAAAGTACTTTATGATTCTATTTTAAACAATTGCTATTTGAAATACAAACACTCTAGTCATATATTTTGTAAGGTAATTTAAGTTCCCATTTCCATTATTTTGTTAACACCTCTTTGGTATTGTTAGCAAGGTTTTGAAAATTTCTATTTCAAAATAAGAATTTGATTTATGAGTTTTTTTTAAATTTTATTTACACTTTTTTTTCGAAGACATCAAAACTTAATAGTTTCACTTTATTTCATTAATTCATTAATGCTAGTTAATAAGATTTATTGATTATGGATTTCGTAATTATTATTTTTTTCACAGTTGGCGTAAGTTTCCCATATATGAACCAATTTGCTATTTGATAATTTTACAAAAAAAATATGGTAAATATGTAATTTAATAGTTACTAATACTAGATTACAAAAGTGTGTCTTTGAAATACAAACACTTAACAAATTTGTTTAAAGTTGATTTATTTATTTATTTGCAAACACCCACTTTTTTCTAAAAAAAGTACTTATTTTATGATTATAATTTAAACAATTGCTATTGGATTTGCTGAAAAATATCATAAATCACAATTACAAGTATATTTTAGGAATATGTGATGTCATGCATTTTTTTTTTAACGAAAATGATGTGTTTAGATGAGAACTTCAAAATTCAAAGTTGGTGAGATTAAATACATTCAAAATCTAGTGATATTGTCCGAACAAAGATTGTCGTTTTTATACAGATTAGTATGACTGTCAATTGAGTCGGGCCTCCCCGAAGCCCAACGGTTCGGCCCGATTAAAATTGGCTCGCATCCGAATATTTGTGAGCCGGTTCGAGTTTAAGCTATTATATTAAATTAACCCGATCAATTTATGAGTCGAGCTTGAGCCTAACACGGCTCAGCCCGAATAAAGCCCGAACATATAATTATTTTAAATATTACGATTAATTATTTGTATTGTAGTTATAGTTACTAATTACATTTTTTTTATTTTGAAATAAGTAAACTTTATAAGAAGTTATAATGTAAACTCACATAGATGTTAATATATCAATTACGTACTCAAGACCAAAACGTAAAGAGAAAAAGTTTAATCAAAGTTCAAAAAATAAATAAATAAATAAATAAAAAGACTAAAGTTAAACACAAAATTTCAACAAATTGGAGTCTTAATACTTTAAAACTCTACTGCATGTTTATATAATTAATGTGGTCAAATAACTCGATCTTTCAGTTAAAACATTATTTAATGATATATACTTGTGTAGTAAGTAACAATAGTCTATTCATATGTGTTTCGGTAATCAAAATATTTTATATGTCAAGTTATTTTTTACTATATTAATAAATTCGATATAAGCCCTATGTAGACCCGAAACCCGAAAAGTTACATGGGCCGAGTTTGAACCAGAAAAATCAAAATATTTATGAGCCGAATTGAATCTATAGCTATGAAGCCCGGCAATATTTGAGTTTGAGCTATTTAAAGCTTGGCTCACAAATCCCAATCGACATTCCTACTGATTAGTGACTTTCTTATACTATTGTGACATTTTATAATATAATTTTTAACTACAATGGTGATATTGATACATTTAAACACACCGTTACACGTGGCATTTTGCTAGTGACATTTTATATATAACGATATTTTTCAACCTGTCACTTATAGCGGTGTGACTAAAAGTTAAATGTCACTATTATAAGAAGAAGTAACATTATAAAATGTCATAATCCATATTATTATTTATACTATTTATTTATTATTATTTTATTTATACTAATCCTAAAACTGTGAATAATTCAAATTTTTTTATTTTTTTTAAAACAAAAATGCCCTTACTCAAATTCTAAAGTATATTACTAAATTTTAATCAAACATAAAATTTTCCATAAATTTTCTCATATAAAATTTGGTAGGTAAGTATTTTAAGAAAATTTGTAACTTCCTTTTCTCATAACCAAACACCATGAATATGGAAGAAAAACAAAAGTATATTCAAATTAGACATAAATTCTTATTATAGTTATTTCCTACAATAACTCCAATAATTATCTATACTAATCCTAAATCTGTGAACAATTTAAGTTTTTTCCTTTTTTTGTGAAGACAAAAATGCTCTTATTAAAATTGTAAAGTATATTAATAATATTTAATCATAAATAGATTTGTTAAGTTTGCATCTCTAGAAGTACCTCAGATAGTTTTAAATTTCATTGTCTACTAGCTTGCTTTAAACCATAAACAGATTTGTTAAGTTTACATACCTCTAGCTGAGGAAGAATGAAGAGAAGTAGGGGGGAATGTAACCTTTAGGAAGCTCAATGTACATCCTCAGTTATATCACCATTAAGAAAAGCATTGTTTATGTCTAATTGATGCAAAGTCCAATTATTTGACATAGATAATGCTAGTAATAATCTAACAGTCACCAATTTTGCAATTGGTGAGAATGTGTCAGTGTAGTCAACACCTTCATGTTGGTTAAAGCCCTTAGCCACTAGTCTGGCTTTATACCTTTCAGTTGGGCCATCTGGATTTCTTTTAGCTTTAAAAACCCATTTACACCCTATAGGTTGTTTATTTGGAGGTAAAGAAGTAATCGCCAAGGAGAGATAGTTTACATAGCCTTAAGTTCCTCTTGAATTGCTTGAGTCCATTCAGAGAACTTAATGGCCTGTTTATAAGTCTGTGGCTCAGAGATGAATGAATAGAGGCTGATAATGGCTGATTAATAGATCTTGTGGATTTTCTTAAAGGTGGAGTGGAGGGGAGGGTGCAGGGTTCAGAGACCAGTTTTAATTAGGCCCAGGCCATCTAATGGATGGAGGAAATAGAGGCTGGTAGGGTCCTCTATTTGGTTTCTTGTAGAGGGTGGGTTGGTTGGAGAAGTGTCGTTAGAAGATGGAGCCATAATATGTAAAGGAAAGGGGATGGGATGTAAAAATCCTATATTGCCTAGCCTATTTATAACAGAATTTTAACTACCTAAAGGCTGTGAAGGAAAGGTGAAAAACGCTTAAGTAAAAACGTTAAATAAATACAATAATCATTTTCTAAATACTTTTTGAAATAACAATTTCTTCCCCAATTCTTTGTCATTTGCACCCATCTTCTTCTTCAATTTCTGGATCTGTTAGAGAAGAAATGTCAGAGATTTTCGTGGAAAAAAAAAATACTCCGTATTTATATAACTTTTAGTGATGAAAATATGTAAGGAAATTTATTGGCCCATTTTTCTTATTAGCAAGGATGGAAAGAACTGGAAGAAGAAAGACATATATCCTAACCCATATATAAGCAATTTAGTGTCAGTAGAGGCCATTTAAGTTTGTAATTAACTGTTTTAAATTTATTTTGGCTATACAATTGTAATCTTCTACTGGGCTTATTTCAAGAAAGGTATTGATAATAATATAAATTTTTAATTGGCTGATCACTTCTTTTCCATGCATACTTGTTTCTTGTGATTTTTTTTTTTTTTTTTCCGAGAATGTTTCTTGTGTTAATATATAAGTTAATATAAGATCACAACACATTTACACCCTAGTGTAAGTTAATCATCTAATGCACATGTATTTATTATCCAATTCTATGAATATAGTCTATCATTTAATCCCTACGAATTTAGTCTACCAGTATAGGATAAATCTACAACACTTCATTAGTAATATTCGAAATCTTTTAATATATGATGCACAAAAACATTTTAAATGTATATTTTTTAAGAACATTGGACACGTAACAAAATAATGCAAACAAAAATGTTACAGTAAAAATATTATCATTACTATAAAGTATTACGTAGCTTTATTTTCTTTAGATTATTTCTTTTTCGACTTTATCAAAATATATATGATACATTAAAAAAAAAAAAAACTTAAATAACACTAACACAAATGAAGTTGATTACTTTATGTAGTACGCAGTTGTTTGAAACAAAAAAAAATTATAATAATTCTATATTTTAATTGTATTCCATGCTCAAGAAGCAGGTTTTGGATCATCTACTATAAAATTGTGTAACATCTAGTGCTACACTCATATATAAGAGCCACGGATGAAGATTTTGGTGCCTTTGACTAATGATTACTAATTTTCTTAATTAAAATTAAGATATTTAATAAAGATTAATCAAATTAATTAAAAAAGATTAATCTTCTACTTACCGGGAAGGAAGAAGAACTTATGGGAATCCTTGTGGGTTGACAGTTGAAAAACTTATAAATAGATTTTTCTCAAAACAGAGAAAATGTTGAAGGATATCCTTTTGGGTGGTATGATCCCACTCCAATGATTCCCACCATTCTTTCTCTCGCTCCAATAGTAAGATTTCCTGAAGATTTGGCGGAGGGGAATAAGCATGGTCATCCACAACTGGTATAAATAAAGGCAGCTTCTTCAATATTAAACAACGTCCCAAACGGATTATTTCGATGGAATTGCAGACCATTGTTGCTTCGCAGATGCTCTTCAATTTTGGCAGACAAATCAAATCTATCCTTTTTAACTTTGGTAGACACACGACACCCCCTCTTCCCCCCTGGTGCATAATTTCTTCAATTTCAGCACACCATCCAACTTGTATAGATTCGAGGTTTTGAAAGTCCGGTAGTGGCAAACCCAACTTCTTTATCTTGTAACAATGTTGAATGCTCAGTTTTTTTAGAGAGGAAAATATACCGAGTGGAGGTGGCTGTGCAACGACACACGTCAAGTCGAGCAAGCCATTTAGATAAATTTCTTCAACATATTTTAATTTATCTCGTGCCATCGTCAATTGCTGCTCATTTATGGAGCTCAACCTCAAAACGCACTCTACTTCATGACAACTGTCAATTCTTAGAGTCTTAAGGGATCTTGAATTGTTCAATCGTGGCAAATCATCCAATAAGGATAGACCGATAAAAAAACTTATATTCCAGATGTTGAATGTCGTGTTCCAGCAGAGTCAAATCTATGACCTCTCTATTCATAAGTTTTTGTCCATCCACAATGAAAAATATATAATCATTCCCCAGACCCAGTTCCATTTTGAGCTCCACACCTGGGGCGATTAAGAAATGAAAGTAAGTAGTGTAGTACTCCTGAACACTTTGTCGAAATTGAATAATGCGATTGAGATCGCATCCATAATTTACTCGCCCATAAAACTTCTCCAGACGTTTCAAACTGTCAATTTCTTCTATTGGTACTTGAATGCCTTTTGGAAGATAGAGGCATTGAAGATATTTGAATTTGGGTAATAAACATGTCGGTAACATATCCATCGTCGGAATGTGATACAAAGAGAGGTATCTAAGGTTAACCAAATTTTCCATACCTTGAGGCACTTCCTTGATTGCAGTCTCTGTAAGGTCCAACTCCCTCAGTTCCAGGAGCTTTCCCAAGTTCGGCACAAACACTAGCTTATTGCAATACTTGAGAATTAGAGCATTAAGTTTCTTCAATTCAGATACAGAATCTGGCAACTTCGTGATACCAGTCTAAGATAAATCGAGAACGCATAGACCACACATTAGGGAGAAAAATGAATCTCCTATCAACGTCAATTTCTGATTCCCATTCCGTAGCAACGTCGAAAGTATTGGACAATTAGGAGACGTTCCTTCTGGAATTTCAGATATCTCATTTATCATCAAAGACATCTTCTCAAGATCTGTCCAATATTCTTCCTCACATGGAATTTCCTTCAATGAAAGTCTAGCTAATACCATGAATTTTGGATTTCTTCTTGTGGTCTTACGTGCTGTTATCTCTGACCAAATCATGCATTTTAACAAAATCACTTCGAGTATTTTCTAACAAGCCCACATTCACTAACCTATCGAGTATGGTACGACCTTGGTTAACCTCTGCTTTCTTTTCTCCATTAACTTCTCTGCTATGACTTTGTTGATCAATTCATCTTTCTTTGTATCATAGTCTTCAGGATACAAAGAGCAATACAAGAAACAAAGTTGTAATTTTGTGTACTCTTTCCTTTTGTATTCTCTTCTGTAATGTCGATCTAGTCGATCAAAACTAAATTTGAGTACTCTAAACACCTTCTCTTCCATATCATCTAGCCTCAACATAGATTCCTTTAGTTCTGTTATAGTGTTTCTCCACACACGAATGTCAGTCACACCCCTCATGCTTCCAGCAATGGTGATGATCCCTAAGGGCAAACCATCGCATTCTTTTGCCATAGACTCGGCAATTTCTTTAACTTGTGGGGATAGTGTCGTCTCTTGTCCATGTTTTTCTCTGAACAAGTCCCATGCTTCATCCCTGCATAGTGTTTCCACAACAAAATTTTCTTTGCAACCAATTTGACGACACACCTCCAAGGAGCGAGTTGTTATAATCAATCTACAACTCTCCAAGCTTTGAGGATTTCCAACTTTTATCAGACTTATATTATCCCATACAACATCTAATACGAGTATAAAGTCCTTCATTCTAGATAGTGCTATGTTCAGTAATGCAGCTCTTTTATCCTCATCATTCTCCTCTGAAAGGTTTAAACCTATGACATTGGCTATGTCGTCTTGCAGCTTGTTTATGCTAAACTATTGAGAGACTGTGACCCAGTATACACGATATTGACTTTTTCCTAAAAGTCGGTTGTAAATGTGTTTGGTCAAGGTCATCTTGCCGACTCCTCCCATACCAGAAATCCCAATGGTTGGGACTTTATCAATCACCACGCATTTCCAAATTTTCATCAAAAGCTTTTCAAAATAATTTAGTTGTCAACATTGGATTCCCTCTGGTTTTGTATACCGTAAGTAGAAGTTCACCAAAGTGTCGGCTCTCCTCAACAAGTTCATTTACCCTTTCATTCAGTTCTGTCGCTTGATCTCCACCAAAAAATCGGCTAATAAATCCTTCTTCTTGTACTTCATTTTCCAGTGCACGAACCTCATTTTCAATTACTTTTACTTCTTCCAACCAATTCTCGACTTCTCTTGTTCTTTTCTTTTTACCTGACTGCTCTCCATTGTTTATCTGTTCCTCAACATCAGATGCTTTAGCACTCAATGACTTTAGATTTCTTTTCAGAGTTTTTAAAATGGACTTGGAGTCTTTCCCCTTGATTTTGTCCGCTCCAAAATCTACCAACTTTTGTCCTACCGCGGAGAAAATTGGTTCTAACAGCTTGTCTAGCATCTTAAACACCGTATTCCTGTACAATTGAGTTTGATTAGAATACAATAAAGTAAATTGTAAACACTAATTATGTAAAAGAATAAACAATGACCATTACAATGTAAAGATTAACTTTTTTTTTTTTCACTGGGTTTCAGCCTAACACTTCAAATATTTCTTTCTTGTTTAGTAAACATAAGAGATTTTTGTTGGGGAAATGAATTTACAATAGCTCTAAAACCATATACTTAAATAAAGGATTTTGCAATAATAAACAATAAAATTTGAATATAAGGCAAGGTATAACATTATAAGCTAGCATTAGTAATTTTTGCAATAATAAACAGTAATTTTTATCTGTCATATATAAAAAAATATAAAGCATTGTTTGTAGAGAGATTTCTACTTTAATTGCAACCAAATTGAGAATACAGTTGGGAATAGTAAATGTTGGTGTAATTGGATTAATTATGGCTAATTAAATTGATTTTAATTAGCCAAAGTTAATTATTACCCCTTAATGAATAAAATGAGAAGAGAATGTTGAGTCTCTCCATCCCACATGGAAGAGAAGGAGAAAGTTGAGCTGCAAAATTGTTATAAAAAGGGCACCAATATTTCAAAGTTGAAAGGCTTTTGAATGAATGGGCCTACATTTATATCTGGCCCACTAATTATTAAAGTCCAAACTCTGTAAAAAGATTCGTGGGTGATCCGAGAAGGATCTGTGTTATCCGCCCAATTTTGAATAAAAGGGTGTGTTTGTAAAAACCTCAAAATCCCTACATATTTTGAAATTTCTAATCTTGAGTTTGAACTTTAAATCAAGAAAATTATTGAGAATTTATGTTAGTTAATGAGTTTTCAACTTGAGACATATTGGTACACTTTATGAAAATATTGGGGTCAAATTGTGAATTTTCATAGTTAAGGGTATTTTGCAAAATCTCATAAACTTAATTGATGAAATTAAGCCTAAGGGTGACAAGTCTCTTTTCTTAAGGGTGACAAGTATCTTTACCTAAATGAGTTGTCAACAAATTAGAATACATTAGTGTCATCTATGTGGATTAATTCAATTGGATGTAGAGTACTATATATAGGTTCTATTATCTTCAATTGAAGAAAGAAAATTTAGTTTAACCTTTCCTTATCCAAAGAATAAAGTTTTGAGAGGTTTCAAGTAATCAATAAAATAATTAGAGGAAAGAAAAAAAGGGAAAATATATAGGCAAACACTTAATACAATTTTCGGCTCTCTCCCCAGCAGCCTCAGTTTTTCCGCTGTTTCAAGACCATCAACCGTTCGATCATCCTAAAATTTTAACTGAAGGTTCTAAACACTTGGGTGTACGTTTAAACCATTCGGATCATCATTATCAGAACTAGAAAGGAAAAGGAAGCCACTGGAAGTTGGGGTAAACTTATGAGTGCTTGGTGATTTTTCGAAATTTCGAAGAAAAAAAAAACAAAAGAAGGGGTGAGTGTGGGATCTAAATAATGGTCGCTTGCCTCGACTCATTATTTAAACGCGTTAAATGGTTTCTGTATTAATTTCGTTAGTTTAATGACTTGATACGGTTATTTGAATGCTTTCATATGGATATTTTATTAGTTTAGATGCTCAAATAAATATTGGTATATATAATAATTTTGATAGATGTTGGTCTAATAACACTAAACTCTCTTTGTAGACTGAGTTTTGACAAAGTAGTATATACTAATGCATTGGTTAATAGGTACTAAGATGTTGGATAAAGATGAAGATGAAGGCACTGAAGACAATTTGATAAGGGAGGTTTTGATGCATTCCAAAACTTCAAAAATTGGCTAAGTATGGAGTAACTTAGCTGATGATCCCTTAGGAAGGAATTTTGACTAAGTAAAGAAGACATCAGAAGAGTCAAAGTTTCATGGTCCAAGACTTTTGATCTGCTGAAGAAAAGTTATCAGACTGATGAAGATCAGCCGACTCAAATCAGATTTGTTCATGTTTGAGATCAGCTTTGTTCACCATCAGACGAGCACTTTCGTCAGCTAAGTGGAAAGGATCACAAAGTCTTCCCAACGGTAATAAATGCCCCTTGGAGTAATAAATGCTGAAGTACAAGGTTATTAAAGACAAATGATTGAAGAAATGCTTCGCATCAGCTGGGTGCATTTAATGCTGCCTGCAGAATAGTACTATGAACAGTACGAACAGACTGCAAAAGAGCCGTTCGCGAAAATTAAGGACCAGTACTCGAGGAATTTGAATCTTGTCTCTCTTCAACGGACATTTTTCAAACCTCAAGTATAAATAGATGTGAGAGACGAAGAGAAAATAAGCAACACAATCTCTGAGAAATTTTCGAAGCAGAATTCTTTAAATCTCAAGAACAGCTCACTCATCAGCTTAGTCATTTGTTGACAAAAGCGGAGTTGAAGAACAACGAAAAATACATCTTCTGAGTGAATTTAATATGTAAACACTGAGTGTTGTGAGAAGTAGATATCCATCTAAGTGAGTGATATTACTTCAGAGAGTAGGATTTCTTTGTGATCTCTTACTGCGAACTTACGGCCGGTTCATTTGTTGTAAGGTGTAAGCAGAGTATACTGATTACTGTGTGTTTTTAGTATAACCCAAGATCTTTGTGACTTGGAAGAGTGGATTAAAGGATATTCAAATCCATATAACCACTATAAAAATTCCTTGTGTTTTTATTTGCATTTTACTTGCATATTTTCAGTTGCATAAAACACATTAAATTAACTGTTTGAAAAAGGTTTTAAATAGAGGTTTTATAAAACTGGGGAAGTTTTTTTCAAACTACTAAGGATACTTGTGAAAAACACTTTGAAAAATCCGCTGCAAGTACTCTAAGTATTAAAACTGATTTCAACAGAATCAGCTAAGTATCTATCAGAAGTGTGGTCAGCAAACCTGTTCAAAGATTTGTTCGTGAACAGACTTGTAACTTACTACTCTGATCAGCTTAGTCTGCTGACAGTTAGAAGAAAGTTTTAAAGTTAAAATTGAAAGAAAATTTTAAAGAGGTTTATTCACCCCCCCTCTAAACCTCTTCTGACCACTTGGGACCAACAAGTGGTATCAAAGCAGGTGGTTCATTAGAATCAGCTGCCTGATCAACGAGCTTGATCCGAGTGTTTTTCAAAGGTTTTCAAAACTTTTCAAAAGAGCATCTTTTTGAAGAATCAAAACTTTTTGAAAAATGGACTGTATCAGCCATGTTCCCCACATTGCTGGTATGTCTTTCGAGGACTGGAAAATTAGGATGGAAATTTTCCTTGCTGCCTACAATGATAACATGTACACATGTATCATCAAAGGTCCATTCAAATTCACCAAGACCATCATCGTAGATGAAGCTGAACTGGTGGTGGAAAAAGACTTAACAGAGATGACAGCCGAAGAGATAAAGCTGTTCAACCTGGATAAAGTCGGAAGATTCATCATGACCAAAGCCCTGGACAATGATCGGTTTGACAAAGTCAAACATTGCAAAACTGCAAAGGAGATGTGGGATAAGGTTCGTGACATGAGCGAAGGAAACGACGCCATCAAAGAGCATCAGCTGAGTGTTGCTCTAGAAAAGCTGGACAACTTCAAGATGAAGTCTGCGGAAACCATTGATCAGATGGATACAAGGTTTACAAGGACGTTGAATGAAGTTCTGAAGCTTGGAAAAACCTTCACAGACAAGGAGATAACCGTCAGAGTTCTGAAGGCTCTACCTTCGAAGTTCAACATGAAGGTGACAGCCATGGAAGAATCAAGAGATCTGGGCAAGATTTCTCTTACAGAGCTGTTCTCAGTACTCAAGGCGTATGAGTATAAACTGCCAAGAATGGGTGTTGAAGAGACCTCAACTTCAAGTCCCACAGCTGCTCTAGTTGCTGCTGAAAATCCAAGAAGGCCAGCCTACAAAAGCAAAGATGTGGACTCATCTGATGAAGCCACACTACTCAACAAAAAGGAGTACACTGCTGGAGACGTTGCATTGCTGATGAACAACTTTAAAAAGTTCTACAGACGAAAAATGAAGAACAAATACAACAATGCTTCTACTTCTAACCCTACTTCTTCTTCTCAGGATAAAGATTCTTATAAATCTAAGATGATGTGCTATAATTGCAGGAAATTGGGTCATTTCATCAGAGACTGCCCATATCCTAAAGCTGAGAAATATACTGAAGAAGAAAAGAGAATCAGGAAAGAAAGAAAGCATCAGAAAGCTAAGGCGATGGTAGCTGAAGCAGAAAAGCCAGCTGCTGTCTACTCATCTGATTCAGATTCTGACACTTCTGATGAAGAGTCTTCTGATGAAGAGAGCCCTGCCCTTCTCTGCCTGATGGCTAAGGAATCTGATGACTCTGAGGATGAGGTAACTCCTCTTGAAAATGAACTATTCAGTTCATTTGAACAAATGATGCTTAAAAATACTGGTATTGCTGAAGCATATAAAAAGCTTAAGGAAGAGATGATATTGCTAAAAGAGCAAAATAGTTCACTGAAACTCACAGCTGAAAAGCCTAGAGAATCAGATGAATATAAACAGCTTGAGCAAGAACATGAGTCTCTGAAAGCTGAATGTGAAGTTTATAAAGGAAAAATCATGGAACTTGAAAAAGCCATTGAGTCTCATGAAAAGTCATCTGTTGCATCCACTCTAACGTCTAGTAAACAGAAGACACCTTTAGAACAGGATAAGCAAGAATTGAACCATACTGAAAAATTCATATCAGCTTACAATAGTAAGGTCATTCTGTATGTTCAAACTGCTAGACCTACTTCACCTGAGAATGTGTTAAAGGAGAAGAAATCTCCTAAGGCTAAAAAGAGCAAAGAGCCTAGTGTAGGAAAACAGACTAGTAAGCCTAAACAGAAGAGTCCTAGGAAGTCATCTGATAAGGCTAAAACAAATCAGACTAGTGATAAAGCTAAGTCGTCTGTTAAAGAGCAAGCATCTAGTAAACCAAAGAAGCATAAAAATAAGAAAAATCAAAATGCTTGGTATGGAAATGAGTCATAGTATGTGCAACCTGCTGCATATCCTCCTATGTATCATGCACCTCAATTTCCAAGTTACTATGCACGATATCCTGCTCATCCAATGCATGCATACCCTGCCTATCATGCATCTTACCCTGCTTATGAACATTTTCCTTATCATACTGATCATCAACATGACTTATCTGCTGCATATGATAAAGATAAAGCTGTTCATACTCCTGTTAAAACTCAGAAGCCTAAGAAGCCTAAGACATCAACATCTTGAGTTGTCAAATGTGGAACTAATCCTTCAGGACCCTCTCAATAAGGGTACCTAAAACAATTTCAATTTTGTTTTGTAGGTTAGGATTAGGAGTAGGAGTAAAGTAGAGAAGATTTGGTACTTGGACAGTGGATGTTCAAGACACATGTGTGGAGACATACACGAGCAGACTGATGCAGTTGCTGTGGATGGTCCAAAAGTTACTTTTGGGGACAGCAAAGAAGGCAAGATTAAAGCTAAATGAAGACTGATCAGAGAAAACATAGAGATATCTGACGTCTCATATGTTAAAGGCCTCAAATATAATCTGCTAAGCATAAGTCAATTTTGTGACAGGATATTCAGTCATCTTCTCAACAGATAAGTGCTATGTTGAACAGATTGGTCAAAGAAGGTTATTTTATCTGGAAGACGACAGGGAAATATCTACATAGTTGACTGGAATTCTGCTGAAAAGAATTCAAGTGTTTGTTTGGTGGCTTCTGCACCAAGTGAAGTTAGTTGGCTATGGCACAAAAGAATGAATCATTTAAACTTCAAGACCATCAACAGATTAATCAAGAATGATTTGGTAGAAGGGATTCCAAAAACAGTCATGAGCAAAGACAAGCTCTGTGACGCATGTCAGAAGGGTAAACAAATCAAGTCATCCTTCAAAAGCAAGAAGCATCAATCTACTGGAAGAATATTGGAGCTACTACATATGGACTTATTTGGACCCATTGATCCTGTCAGCAATGGTGGAAAGAAATACTGCCTAGCTGTTGTGGATGACTATTCAAGATATACTTGGGTGATATTCATGAAGAAGAAAAGTGAAACCAAGGAAAATCTTACTAATCTGATGGAACTGATCCAGAATGAGAAGAGTATAAAAATATTGAAGATCAGATCAGATAGAGGGACAAAGTTTACAAACTCTACTGTTGAAGAGTATTGTAACATGAAAGGAATACATCATGAGTATTCAGCTGCTAGAACCCCTCAACAGAATGGTGTTGCTGAAAGGAGAAACAGAACACTAAAGGAAGCTGTCAGAACCATGATAGCTGAAGCTAAACTGCCTCAAAGATTTTGGGCAGAAGCAACAAATACAGCCTGCTTTACCCAGAACAGATGTATGATCAACAAAAATCAGAACAAGACTCCATATGAAGTTTGGAACAACAGAAAACCAAATATTCATTACTTTAAGATTTTTGGTTGTAAATGTTTTGTATTGAATAATGAGAAAAATCACCTTACTGCATTTGCAGAAAAGGCTGATGAAGCTGTTTTTTTAGGATGCTCAACTGTTAGTAAAGCTTATAGAGTGTTTAACAAAAGAACATTACTAATAGAAGAATCTATCCATGTAGTATTTGATGAGCCAAATCAATCTTCTGAAAAGAATCAAAGTGTTAATCAAGATCTGTCTACTGATTTACAGAAGTTAGATATTGGAAGAAATGAAGAATATGTTCCCATCATACTACCTAATCTTAATTCAGCTGCTAACTCAAGTGCTGTTCAAAATCACAGTGCTGATTGTCTAACAGACGAGTTGCAAACAGCTGACAGACCAGAGACTGTTCAACAGACTACTAATGTTCAACAGACTATTACTGGAACTCCAACAGTAGTGTTGCAAGATCAAGACAGAGGACAACATTCAGATTTGCAACCTGATCTCAGATGGCTCAAAGATCACCCACCTGAGTTAGTGATTGGTGATCCTTTAGATAAAGTGAAAACAAGAAGAGCTGCTGCACAAGATGCTATGTTTGTCACATTTCTATCTCAAATAGAGTCTAAGCAAATTGAAGAAGCTCTCAGTGATTCCTTTTGGATTGAAGCTATGCAAGAAGAGTTGAATCAATTTGAAAGAAATGAAGTCTGGTATTTAGTACCAAGACCAAGTCATCAAAGGGTAATTGGCACTAAATGGGTTTTCAGAAATAAGATGAATGAAGATGGTATTGTTACCAGAAACAAAGCAAGATTAGTGGCCAAGGGTTATTGTCAAGAAGAAGGAATTGACTTTGATCAGACATTTGCACCAATAGCAAGACTTGAAGCCATCAGACTGTTTCTTGCCTATGCTGCTTACAAGAACTTCACTGTCTATCAGATGGATGTGAAGTCTGCTTTTCTCAATGGAGAATTGCAAGAAGAGGTATATGTTGAACAACCACCTGGATTTGAAGTCTATCAACAAGAAGATAAGGTATATCGTCTGAAGAAAGCCCTCTATGGACTGAAACAGGCTCCAAGAGCATTGTATGATACCCTATCTGATTTTCTTTTAATTAAAGGATTTCGTAAAGGTAAGGTAGATAAAACCTTGTTTACAATTGAATGGGATAATCATATATTACTTGTGCAAATATATGTGGACGATATTATTTTTGGTTCAACTAACCAACAGATGTGTGACAAGTTCTCCAAGCTGATGCAGAATAAGTTTGAAATGAGCATGATGGGTGAACTTAATTATTTTCTTGGTTTGCAAGTAAGACAGTTGCCTGATGGAATATTCATCAACCAAGCAAAATACACAAAAGATCTGTTCAAGAAATTTGGTATGGAAACTAGTTCTACAACTACTATTCCTATGTCTACAAGTCTTCGTTTGGATAAAGATGAAGATGGCAAATCAGTGTACATAACCAAATATAGAGGCATTATTGGATCATTGTTGTATCTAACAGCAAGTAGACCTGATATAATGTACCCAGTTGGAGTCTGTGCAAGATTTCAATCAAACCCCAAGGAATCTCATCTCTTAGCTGCCAAGAGGATATTGAAATACATTAAAGGCACTCATGATTTGGGATTGTGGTACCCTAGAGAGTCTGGATTTGAGCTTATTGGTTATTCAGATTCTGACCTTGCTGGCTGCAAGATTGACAGAAAAAGCACAACAGGTGCTTATCAGTTCTTAGGTAGTCGTCTGATCTCATGGATGAGTAAGAAACAGACTTCAGTATCCATATCTACTGCTGAAGCTGAATATATAGCTGCTGGAGCATGTTGTGCACATATACTTTGGTTGAAACATCAACTGGAAGATTACAATATAAAGATCAGTGGAATTCCAATCTACTGTGACAATACAAGTGCAATCTCACTTACTCAGAACACTACAAGTCATTCAAGGACTAAACATATTGAGATAAAGCATCACTTCATTAGAGATCATGTGGAAAAAGGCAATGTTATGATTGAGTACGTTCATACGGACAATCAGATTGCTGACATTTTCACTAAACCTTTAAGTGAAGTAAGGTTTTCAACTTTAAGAGCTGAACTAGGACTACTCAATTTGGATGCATAAGCTGAGGGGGAACCTATCAGAAGACTAAGGTTCATCAGCACTGTCATCCGTTATTATCTTCAAGAATTAACTATCAACATACTAGTTAACTTATAAATTCTTAAAGTCAGGGGGAACGTGTAAGACTAGCGGTACTTCTGATTTAAAAGATGATATTTGTTAATGACAGTTAGTTGAAGTTATGCTTTCAACAGAAGACTCGGAAATTGAAGAATGAAGATCTATTATCTAGCTGGATTGACAAACAGCTGAAGAAGGTTATCAGCTATTGGCTTTCACTGATAACAGCATTGTCTTCAGGACAGTAGTCCATCAGATAAGTATCTATTCTACTCATCTGATTACTTAAATAAAAGCGGAACTATTTAAAACGTTTTATTCAAAAATACGCTTTTATAAGTAACTGAAGGGCGGTATATATTCCCGCTCCTCATTAAATATCTTTTGAATTTGAAAGGTCGTAACTGACGCCGCACGATCAGCACTGACAGGAAAACGGATCTAACGGTTGGCGGATATCACAGAAACCGACACACCCCAACTCTATAAATCCCAATCTGATCAGCCGTGTAGTTCTTTACGCACCCTAAATATTCAAAAGTACTTGTGAGAAATTTTGAGCAATTTTTCTGCAAAAATCTCTTCGTTTTTCTCTCTAATCTCTACAGATCTACAATGGCTGCTGAAGGTATGTACCTCGTGTATGATTCCTATTACCAAACTGGCACAAATCTGATGAAGGAACTTCTGGAGAAGTTCAAATCTGCAACTTTGGTGAACTTCATGGAGTACAATGAAGGTATAATCTGGACTGACCAGGTTATGGAATACTACAAGACGGCATCTGTTGATTTCAATAAGCTGGAGATTACTGCTACAGTAGATGACAAATCCATTGTCATTTCTCCTGATGTTCTTCACGAACAATTTGGGCTTCGTAAGACTGGACGCCATGACGTCACTATACTGACAGAAGCAAGACACCAAGAATTTTGGGCGATCTGCGCCAAGGAAGGAGTGACTCTGTCAGGAAATATCAAGAAGAGACAGCTGAAGGATGAGTATCAGCGGATGGCTGATATGGTGGCAAAGCTGATAGAAAATTGCACCTTTTCCCTTGATGCTGTTACCATGAAAAGGTTCAGCATAATGGCTGCTATATATTATGGATTGGAAGTCAACTGGTCCATGATCATCTGGTACATCCTTGCTGAGTTTCCGGATGTAAAGAAAGGAAAAGAACCTCACACCAATCACAGGATTACTATCAGCTACCTATTATCTCATCTGGGATGTACTATGCTGAATGGCAAAGAAATTCACAAATCAAAGGCAATGGCCAAATACTTGCCAATTCAAAAGAGAAAGGCTGATGAGCCTGAGGAAGCTGATGTTGAGGGACCAAAGGAGGTTCCTGCCAAGAGGCAAAGGAGACTGGTCAAAACAGCTAACTTAGCTGTTGAGACTAAAAAGAAGAAGGCTGCTGATGAGCCTAAAAAGAAAGAAACCAAGCAGATGGAGAAAGTGACTTCTGCTGCTGAAGCTACTAAAATCATTGATCAAGTAACCGCTGATGTAAGGACTGGATCCCCTGCACCACCTTCAAGAACTCCATCAGCAGAGAGGCCTGCTGAGAACATCTCTCACCGAACAAGAAGTCAGCAGAAGGATACTGCTACTTCAAGAGTTGTTCAAGGCATGACCAAGAAGACTGCCAGAAAGCAGATGACTTTCATTGAAAAACCCACAGAACTGGAAAATGTAGTAAGACAAAGTCCAGAGTCTGCTGAAAGGCCTGTTGGAACAATTGAGGACTCTACTGCTGCCAAAACTGATGAGCAACAGATTAATCAAACTACACCAACAGTTGAGGTTTCAAAACCTCAAGATGATCCAGATGTGCAGATCATCTATCCAATTGCTGCAAATCCCATCTCATTTGTTGGCCCTGTTGACAAAGGAAAAAGAAAAATTGTACTTAAGAGAAAGAAAGTCTCTAAAGCTGATAAAAAGGCCAAAGAAGAAGCTGAACAAAGGAAGCGAGATGAGTTGGAGGAGAAAAGGACACTTGAGCTAAGCAAAGCTCAAGAAGCAAAAGATGCAGCCAGGAGAAAATTAACAGAGGCTGAGATCAAAGCTGCTGAGGATGCTGACATGGCTATTGCCATTGAACTCAGCAAAGTTGATGCCTATGGTCCTGTTCATGGCGGAGGGATCAAGATAAAAGAGGCTGTTGATGATGAAGACAAGCCTAAAGGGCCTAAAATGCTTGCTGCTGAGCCCAAACCCAAGGAGAAATTTGAGATCAGAAGAGCCTTCAACATAGTGTATACTAATAAGGACCTCTTCAAGAAATTCGAGAAGTCATTAGCTTACCATGATCAGAAGCTGATGTTAAAGACTTTGTTCAATCAAGAGAAGCCAAGGTACATAAAATGGAGAGACAGCAGATTGAACAAATCTCTACTTGAACTTCAAAACTCAAAGGAGTTAGCTGATGAAGAACAATGGGTTCTTAATTGGCTAAGAACATACTCCATTCAAAAGGCCCTGGATCCCAGCTATGTAAGAGATGTTATGCATCATTATGCAAGGGAGTTTGCACTGGATGAGGCCAAAATTATAAAGAACTCTTTGCCAGAAAAGAGAAGAAAGATTGATGATGTTGAAGAACGGGCTATAAAGATTGCTGTTAAGGTTGCCTTGGAAAGATGGGCAGAAAGATCACGTTATCAGCAAGGACACTCAAGTGAGTTGCCTCAGTTGCCCAGTATTCAACAAATAATATTTGGCAAGGAAGTGAAGGAGTATAGTGAAGTGCCAAAGGGTAATAATGCCTTTGTTAACCCTTGGATCATTGTAAGGCAGATAAGACAAACAACCTGCTTCAATGATGATGGCACTGTCACTGATCTGTTCTATGATGATGTCACTGGTGAACATAAGACTGCTAACAAGTCTGCTGACCAAGAAGCTGATAAGTCTTTAGCTATTGAATGGCAAGCTAAGACTTCTGAAGATCATCAGGAGACAAACATGGAAGATGTCCCTGTTCAACAGGAGACTGAAGAGAAAGAAGCTGCTGCTTCTGATTCATCAGCTGATCAACACTCATCACTGATGGAAGCCTTCCAAATGCTTATGGAGAATACTATGAAAGATCTGGAAGAGAAGCATAATCAACAGCTGATAAAGTTGAAAGAGGAGCTGAAGACTGAACTTAAATCAGAGTTGGCAGAATCAAACAAACATCAGCTGGAAACTATGCAACAGTCAACAGAGAAGATTATCAAGAAAGAAGTTGATAGTATTCCTATTCCTCAAGACCATTCCTTGCAGTTAGTGCACAGCCTAAAAGAATTGAGCAAAAATGTGGAAGATGTGAAGGGTGATGTAAATCACCTTCATACTGCTTTACAAAGGGCTGAACACAAAATAGCTGATCTAACTGCAACCTTCATCGAAGTCAGTGATGAAGAAAAGGCTATAAATGCTGGTTTGCTGCATGAACTGAACAAAGCTGGAGATGTTATCCATGAAGAGCTTTCAACTATGCAAATCAACATTGATTGCTGCAATGACAAGACTGACACCATCAGCACTGCTATTCATCATCTTACAGCAAGCCATGACCTTGTAAATCAAAATCTAAAGGCTTTATGTGCTACTATGCTGATTCCTACAGTTGCACTCAACCCTACTGCTAAACCTGATGAAGTCATCAAATCTGATGATGACAAAAAGGGGGAAGATAAAGGGGAAGAATCAACCAAGGAGACTACTACTGATAAAGCTACTGAATTGACCAAGCCTGCTGAAGAAGAACTTGGAAAGGTACAAGGTAAAGACAAGTCTGAAGAAGAAACTAAGGAAAAAGCCAAAACTGATAAAGAAATGGCTGACTCCAAAGATTCTGCTGCTGATAAATCAGAACCATTGACCAAGTACAAGAATACAGAATCAGCTAGAAAGGCGATGGAACTTCTGAGAGAGCAGCAACTTAAAGAGAAGATGGATGCTGCCAAAGAAGTTATCCTTCAAGGAGAAGAAGCTGATGATGATGAAGAAGAAGAAGATGATGAAGAATCATCTTATGAATATGAAGAAGTGCTTGAAGAAGAATCTGATGAAGAAGCTGATAGTTAGGACTTGCAAAATCTTGTAATCAGTTTACTTTATCTATTCTTCAGACATCTCATCTGATGAACTTGTACATGTAATACTTTTCATTATCAATAAAAAGACAAGTTCAATCCAATAGACTTTTTCTATCTCAGAAAATTTTGAGGATTACATTCTTTAGTTTAGGTATTTTAACAGGTACTTGGCTGAAGTTTTGTCATCATCAAAAAGGGGGAAATTGTTGGATAAAGATGAAGATGAAGGCACTGAAGACAATTTGATAAGGGAGGTTTTGATGCATTCCAAAACTTCACAAATTGGCTAAGTATGGAGTAACTTAGCTGATGATCCCTTAGGAAGAAATTTTGACTAAGTAAAGAAGACATCAGAAGAGTCAAAGTTTCATGGTCCAAGACTTTTGATCTGCTGAAGAAAAGTTATCAGACTGATGAAGATCAGCCGACTCAAATCAAATTTGTTCAAGTTTGAGATCAGCTCTGTTCACCATCAGACGAGCACTTTCGTCAGCTAAGTGGAAAGGATCACAAAGTCTTCCCAACGGTAATAAATGCCCCTTGGAGTAATAAATGCTGAAGTACAAGGTTATTAAAGACAAATGATTGAAGAAATGCTTCGCATCAGCTGGGTGCATTTAATGCTGCCTGCAGAATATTACTATGAACAGTACGGACAGACTGCAAAAGAGCCGTTCGCGAAAATTAAGGACCAGTACTCGAGGAATTTGAATCTTGTCTCTCTTCAACGGACATTTTTCAAACCTCAAGTATAAATAGCTGTGAGAGACGAAGAGAAAATAAGCAACACAATCTCTGAGAAATTTTCGAAGCAGAATTCTTTAAATCTCAAGAACAGCTCACTCATCAGCTTAGTCATTTGTTGACAAAAGAGGAGTTGAAGAACAACGAAAAATACATCTTCTGAGTGAATTTAATTTGTAAACACTGAGTGTTGTGAGAAGTAGATATCCATCTAAGTGAGTGATATTACTTCAGAGAGTAGGATTTCTTTGTGATCTCTTACTGCGAACTTACGGCCTGTTCATTTGTTGTAAGGCGTAAGCAGAGTATACTGATTACTGTGTGTTTTTAGTATAACCCAAGATCTTTGTGACTTGGAAGAGTGGATTAAAGGATATTCAAATCCATATAACCACTATAAAAATTCCTTGTGTTTTTATTTGCATTTTACTTGCATATTTTCAGTTGCATAAAACACATTAAATTAACTGTTTGAAAAAGGTTTTAAATAGAGGTTTTATAAAACTGGGGAAGTTTTTTTCAAACTACTAAGGATACTTGTGAAAAACACTTTGAAAAATCCGCTGCAAGTACTCTAAGTATTAAAACTGATTTCAACAGAATCAGCTAAGTATCTATCAGAAGTGTGGTCAGCAAACCTGTTCAAAGATTTGTTCGTGAACAGACTTGTAACTTACTACTCTGATCAGCTTAGTCTGCTGACAGTTAGAAGAAAGTTTTAAAGTTAAAATTGAAAGAAAATTTTAAAGTAATAAAGACAATCAACAGAAAGAACCTTGTTAATATGGTGAATCGGTAATTCTCTGTATGTAATATGGGATTATGCTGTTTTGTAAGCATAAAATCCGTAAAGTAGAATGTGTGTTATACAATAATTAACTAGGTATTTATATCATACTAAACCTAGCGTTACAAGGAATTATAGTCCTATCAGGACTCGGCCCAAATATCCTTTTTGAGTCCGGATTGTAATCTGTTCGTCATAGTAAGTCGTTCGTAGCTGGTCAATAGAAGATCCCGAACGAGCCTATTTGGTCGAACATGTCCGATATCTCTTAGTCGATCCGAATATAATAAAGGGTGCGAAATAGCCCCCATCAGTACTCCCTCACTTCTTCGAGCGTATAGATAATAGAAGCTCGTAGAAGTAGATCATTTTATACGACCGTTTCTTGTCTATGAGTGGTGCCTCGTTAAAAACCTTCCTTAAGAAAAAACCCAGTGGGAAAAAATCTTAAGTAAGGAAAAGAGTGCAAACCCTCATAGATAGTCGTCTTTTCTTTTTGAAAATGAATCGCCACGTGTCCCTTAGGGAGACTTCTAATCTTCTTTACGTTTTTGGCGGGAATATGATTAGTTGTGATGAGTTCGAAACGTCTTATCTCACTTTATTATAAATAGGTGACCTTTGAGTTCGCCATTTTTCCTTTATACTTCCTTTTACTTTGCAGTTATTTTCTTGTTTAGTCGCCTATCACACAAAGTTTCCTTTTATCGACCTTCATCTTCCGAGATTCTGAAGTCATGGCTTCTATAAGGAAATTTTCTTCTTCTCCTAAGGACAATGTTGCCCCTAGTAACGAGGAGGAATTACATTCTAATCTTTTAGGCGAACAAGCTGCAGTTTCGGAATTCGTCATCCCTGTAGAAGATACTTTCAAAGTACGAATCCTCTCTGAAGCGGATGTTGCTGCCCGAGCCAAAAAGGGCAAATGTACCATTCCTCAGATTTCTGAACCAATTGAGGACGTAGCTTGTGCTTATACGGCGGATACATTTCCGGAGGTTGTGAATAATTATACCAAATACTTTCCGGATGGCTCCGAGATCATTCTTCCTTCTCCTTCTGATAGGGTCACATCTCCACCGGAGGGGTGTCGAGCTTTTTATACGGCTCACTTCAATAGCGGCCTGCGTCTGCCCTTGTCTCCTCTCTTTCTTGAAGTTTTGAAAACATTCAGTGTGTGCTTGACACAGTTAGTCCCAAATTCTGTTGCCTTTGTGGTTTGTTTTTCTGTTTTGATGATCGCGAAGGGTTATAAACCTTCTTTCGTAATTTTACGCAACTTTTCCGGTTCAACGTTTCCAATTCTTCAAATCGCGGATATTTTTTCGCTAGTCAAAAGCCTAGTCGAGCAATCTTTGATTCCCCTGTTTCTAGCAACCCTTTTTGGAAATCTCATTTTTTCTTTGTTCGCCCTCCATCTCATCTTCGTTTGGCGGACGGTTCGAGCATCCCCTTCTCGTGGGATCATGGCTCCAAGTGGGTTTACGGAGGACGCGTGCCGACCGGTGAATTCATTCCTGATGATGCTCAGTTTATAGGTGAAATCCCGGCTATGCGTGCTAACAAATATCAGAGTGCTCTTCTAATTGGGGAGGCTTTCCTTCGTAAAGCGGGATTGAGTGCACATCGTTTCCCGATCAGTCATTCCTCCGAATCATTTGGTAAGCATTTTTTGTTAATTCAGTGATACGATAATATCTTCTTACATGGAGGAATTAACCTTTGTTCTTGTTCAGCTCATATGGTAGAAAATTCTCGACATTCTTTCAAGGGAAAAATTGTATTATCCAAATCTTCTAAATCTTTAGAAAATAATCCGATCGAACAGAGAGCTTCGCGGAAGAGAAAACTGGAGTTGGGCCATGAATCCGAGGAGAATGGAGAGTAGTCTCCAAATTCTTCCCAAGATTCCCCCATTCGGCAAGGGACTGGGCCTGGTTATCCCCCCTTCAGCTTAGAACATCCTTGGGGATTCGCGGATGTCGTAGTTGGTCGATGCCTCATCCTAGCGACAACCCAGTGGAGAGAAAAAGAAGCTATTATGATCGTTCCGGCAATGATCTTTCTCTACTTGGTGACAATCATCCCGAACCTACTTTGGTTGAAATGATCGAAGATCACTTAGGGGGGAAGAGAGCCGCCGGGTATTCTGAGAATGATTCTCTTATCCATGACGAAAGTGAAAATGCGGTCGATAAGGCAACTCGTGTTCTTTTGTCTGGTGTTTTTACTCGCGATCTGAATAAGCTTCTTCATAAGGATCCTCTGGAGAAATTCCAGCGAGCTTCCCTTTATGCTGAAAAGGTGATATCCTTTTCCTTCGTCTATATTCATCTCTTTCTTTCTCGTTCTCTTCCTTAGTTTATTAATTCATCTCTTTCTTTCTCGTTCTCTTTGTACTTCCAGACTAAAACTTGTCTTGCATCATACGCTTATGAAAATGCACTTTGGAAACAACAGTGTGAGTTCCTGGAAGAGAAGAATAAAGCTTTGCTTCGTAAATCCTCCGGTTTAGAGGTTGGTCCCTCCACGTCTTCTTCCGTTCCGGTCTTAGAGACTCATGCTCCGGGGACAGAAGATCAAGAGATGATGAATAGGGTAATGGAGCTTTCTCGTGCTCAAGAGCAAGCCAATCAAATGGCAAAGAAGTTGGAGGAATTCCAGTTACAGAGTACGGCTCGAATTAGCGAGCTAGAAGCCCAAGTCTCAAATCTTCAAGCTTCTTTAGAGGAGTATGAAGAAGACGTCCCTCTTAGTGGACTCAAGGATCGGTATGGTAGGAACCCTGATGAAAGAGTTATCCGTGAATTTCTTAATTCTCCTGTCCACACGGCGTTGGTGTATCGGATGGTCGGTCCTCTTCTGGAGAGTACTTTCAAGAAGTCGGTTCATCAGCTGGTCGCTCTAAAGATGATCGATGACCGTCGAAAGGAGTATTTTAAGGCGGCACACGTTCGGTTGAATCGTTATGGCAAAATTTATTCTTCTTCCGAGCTTCCCGACGTCGTATATCAAGGTTTTCCTTTGGCTCACCTTGTCGAAGAATTCGGAAAACCATTGCCGATTCCTCCTTCTGATGTCAACGACGAGGTTGATAATACTTTTATCGATCCAGAAGACGAAGAAGAAGAGGAAGAAGATGTTGGTATGAGCGAGAACGTCGATAGCGAGCAGAGAATCCCAAATAGCGATCAGGCTCTATGATGACATATTTTGACTTTTGAAATAATCTCTGTAATTTTCTGACCGTAGGTTTAATTGTAATTTTACCTTTTTATCCCGTTGTACGCTAAACGTTTCATATTCTGACAGTCACGTCTTTTCATCTTTTCCGTAATAATTCAGACAAGTCATTAAGTCCGCGGTAATCATTATGAGTGCGTCTTTTCAAATTCTAGTGTGTATCTCGAAGTCAGTTTTCCTAGTTCGCGCCTTTTCTTTTAGGTCTGTAGCGTCTTTTCGTGTAGTATAAATACTAAAGGTAAAAACTTGACTCGTTTTACTGCTATACTTCTTTTTTTAATAGAATACTCTTTCGCCGGCTAGTCGATAAGCTTTCTCGATATTCAATTTATACTTTTTAATAATCCGATCATGAGCAACCTTTTTGGCAATACTTCGAAGCGACCTTCCCGTGAGGGCGCTCGAGATAACAGATCGAAAAAATCTCGAAGAGACGGGCCTTCGATGGAGCCTCCTCGTTCGTCCTCGATTAGTAGTTCGATGATCGATAATCCTGTTATCACGTCCCAACCTTTATCAGAAGTTAGTTCGTCGCTTACTCAACCAAATTTTTCTTCTTCCACCGGGGTAGGTAATAGGCCTTCCCCTGGTCGATTGGCTTTCGGGGACCCATCCAGCATGGAGCATGTTTACGACATACCTGTTTCTTCAGGTTTTTCTTCTTATGAGTATGGGTCTCATGGAGGGGATTTTATTAGTTCCCTTCATTTTTCTACTTCTACTGCCCTGATTGCCAGTGAAGGGCAAGTTGGTGATGGTTTTTCTGTTAATCCTTCTACCGCGCAATCTATATTGCAAGATAATCGCGAATATTTGTTTCATGATACCACTGTAATGACTGCTTCTTTTGAATCTGGGGGACCTTCTGGGGGTCAGTTTGGGTCGAGGTCTGGTCGTCGAACCGTTATTTCTGCTTCGGGCAAGGAGACCTCAGTTAGCCCCAACGAGAGAGATTCCCCCCGTCTATTAGATGATCGATGCATCCTTGAGCAAGTTAAGGATATTACATTGTCAGAGACTCCCCGCCCCGACGGTGTCCCATCTAATAGCGAATTGCCAGGCTCAGTTGAGCCCGATGCTTTGTCTTGGGATCTGGGTTTAAGCACTATCTTGCCTGGTGAGTTGAGGAAACTTGAGGGTACTTCAAATGTACGCCTTGTCCAGTCTCTTGTTAAGATGTGCGAGCAGGTAAACATATCTTTCGATAATTTTCCCTATTTTTTTATTTCGACTTTCATGTCTTGTGAGGATTTTTCTCATTGTTCTTCTTTGTAGGCCAAATATTTTGCACTCTAGCTGGGCGTGCAAAATGACGAACTGTGGAGTAGTCGGAGAGCTCATCAAGGTCAGTTGGAGTCAGAAAAATCTAAAGCCGCAGTGCTGTCTTTGCAACTGCAGCTTGCCCAAGATGACCTCCAAAAATTAGAGGCTGACAAAGTTGTTCTTGAAAAAGAAAAAGGTGATTTAGTTCAGGCTGCTGCCTTGGCAGAGGAATCTCGTCAACAGGCTTATGAGGAAGGTTATGATGCCGGTTATCTCAAGCGTCAGGAGGAGTTGATGGCGTTTACTGGTAATTTGACTCCTCGTAAGACCGTTTCTGCTAGCCGACCTGCTGACCATTCTTCTCGTTGAGATTTGTTCGACCTGGCAGGCCTTGGGCTGTCTCTCTCTCTCTCTCTCTCTTTTTTTTTTTTTTTTTTTTTTTTTTTTTTTTTTTTTTTTTATCTCTGCCCAACATTTGTGTATTTGTTTGGGCTGGTATTTTTGTAATTGGAGAATTGACTAAATTGGAAATTATGATCTTTTGTTGGCAGATTCTTGCCTTTACTAATTTTCTTCTGTGGATATTCTTTGTTATGCATATTTTGCTTATTATGTAAGAATACAACTTCCTTGAAGTAAAAGAAATATATATTAGTATACTTATCTCATGTTGGTCTTCTGTGAGGACGTCTAATCTTTGCAAATGTAGCTTTAGTCTTGCTTGAGTGATGTTTAAGTAACTGAATGTTACTACGTCTGAGATAGCAATTTAAATATAAGGACGATGATCAATTGAGCAATGTTCCATATGATCTCGCAGAAGTCGTGTTAATAGCGAAGTCTCCGTGTAGACATCTAAGCGAATAAAGAAATTCTCAATTTTGTTGTCGCTGTTCGACCAGTCCCTAATAAATTTGTCTTGTAGTTAAAGACATCTTATATAAAGACGTTGTCTCTTTGTTGAGCTCTGCTCTTCAGTGTTCTGAAACTGTAAAATTGCTCTAAATAAGCTCTTCATGATCCATGTTTTTATGTAGTGCTTGTAAGTTCTTTGTTTCTCAAATAAAGCAACCAATGTGTCAATATGCCATTGGTTTGATATGGGAGGAATTGGAAAACGTAGAATTATTAGTCAGATCTGTCTTGTTCAGACCCCCTTCAGTAATTCTTTCGAATATTAAATAGTGACTATTTCGGAATCTTGAGTAATGACGGCTATTCTCCTGATTTCCATGTCAGATATCTTGGATTCCAAATGGAGTTCTTGTATGGCTAACTTAGTAGTCCCCGTATGATGTATGAGGCAGTGACGACCCTTGTATGGTGGAAGGTTTGGTCGTTTTATCTCCGGGCAAGCAAGTGTCCTTTCTTCAACAGTTTAAACTTGCATGCCTTCGTTGAGGAACTTTGAATTTTCTCTATTAAGCAACTATCATATGTTATCGTGCAGACCTTTCTGGTCCTGAGCTTCTTTAAGCTCTCTTTAGACTATTTTGTTGATCGCTTCGATCTGCTAGTTGAGTTGATCAGAAGGGTGCCGTTCCAACTTATTTGCATTTATTTCGGGGAGTCAAAGGGTCGCATTTTCGTCCTTTGATTAAATTCCTATCAACCGTAGGATCTTTTTTCACGAGCGCCTATAAATAAGTAGGCGGTTTCCTTATCTTCTATTCATAACAATGGAGATCTCAGTTTCCTTAGATTTCATTTTGCCTTCGGATCCCATAATATTCAAAAAGTCGCACTATCGTGATTCATATTGTAATGGCTTGGATTTCATTTGCCTTGTACTGACGGGTCCCATGGAAGCCCTACCTTGTACTAACGGGTCCCATGAGGCCTCAAATGTTGTTTTCACAGATTTAAGGTCCGTGGTTTCTGCTTGCACATGGAGGGTTCGTACTTGCCAGCCATCCTCGCTCTTGGATGTTACTTCCGGAGTGATTGACTACAGGGGTGCGCTGGTAAGTTTACTGTTTTACGTCCGCTCCGAAGAGATGCTGCTCAAGAGTAAAATGTTTTACTTTTAAAGTAAAAGCAGTATCTTGTTGTGGGTGAATGAGTATTGCCGGTTATCTGGCTGGTAATGCTCATTTCGCCTGGAGGAACATTTGATCTTCAGAGCCTGGCCATCGAACTAAAGAAGTCGACCATCCTGAGCAGTATGCTTCTTACGTGGTTGTTGATAATCGTCGAGGTACTAGGGAGGAGATTGATGTTTCCGTGGACATTGTCGTGAAGATCGCTGATCCATAGTTTAGGGTCGTTTTATATAAACAAATGTAATCGTAGATAGGCTTTGTAATCAAGCTTTTGTAACTCCTTTACACGTAAAAAGATCAATAAAATTATATTTCTTGCATTTTTTGTTGGTGTTGTCATAATTTATTTACGAGAAGCATTTTCCGAGAGGAGGGATTTGTACTTAACTCATATTCATGACATAGACGCGTTAGTAGATTCTTTTTAGATCGTTAGGGATAGATCGAGGAGTGTTTATTGAGCGGATCAATGTATACTCAACTCTTTTTTATGATTTAGACTTAGGTTTTGTTTCCCAAAGTCTTTTTATCGTTGTAAATAGTTCGAGGAGTGTTTATTGAGCGGATCAATGTATACTCGACTCGTTATATTTTAGACTTAGGTTTTCATACCAAAAAGTCTTTTCGTTAATAAAATTGATCGAGGAGTGTTTATTGAGCGGATCAATGTATACTCGACTCGTTATAGTTTAGACTTAGGTTTTCATACCAAAAAGTCTTTTCGTTAATAAAATTGATCGAGGAGTGTTTATTGAGCGGATCAATGTATACTCGACTCGTTATAGTTTAGACTTAGGTTTTCATACCAAAAAGTCTTTTCGTTAATAAAATTGATCGAGGAGTGTTTATTGAGCGGATCAATGTATACTCGACTCGTTATAGTTTAGACTTAGGTTTTTCGTACCAAAAGTCTTTTTGTTAATAAAATTGATCGAGGAGTGTTTATTGAGCGGGTCAATGTATACTCGACTCGTTATTATTTAGACTTAGGTTTTTCATACCAAAAAGTCTTTTTATCGTTGTAAATAGTTCGAGGAGTGTTTATTGAGCGGATCAATGTATACTCGACTCGTTATATTTTAGACTTAGTTTTTTCATACCAAAAAGTCTTTTAATCGTCGAAGTTGATCGAGGAGTGTTTATTGAGCGGATCAATGTATACTCGACTCGTTATAGTTTAGACTAGGTTTTTAGTACCCGAAGTCCTTTAATCGTCGAAGTTGATCGAGGAGTGTTTATTGAGCGGATCAATGTATACTCGACTCGTTGTAATTTAGACTTAGGTTTTCGTACCAAAAGTCTTTTTCTCGTTGTAAATAGTTCGAGGAGTTTTTATTGAGCGGATCAATGTATACTCGACTCGTTATAGTTTAGACTTAGGTTTTTAGTACCTGAAGTCTTTTCAGTCTTCGATGTAAGTATATCGAGGAGTTTTTATCGAGCGGATCGATGTTTACTCGACTCGTTTTGTTTAGACATAGGTTTTTAGTACCTGAAGTCTTTCCATCGTTGAAGATATATCGAGGAGTTTTTATCGAGCGGATCGATGTTTACTCAACTCGTTTATAACTTTGAATTTAATCAACAGTTTATCGTAGAATTGCTAGGAGTGTATATCGAATCAAATCGATTTATACCCGATCTTTATTTATAATTAAATTGTAGGCTTACGCCATTCATTACAACGAATAAAAACTAATTGAAATAATCAAAGTAAAACAGTAATACTTATTAAAATTTACCATAATATTTCCTAAGGTTGACAGCATTCCAGGTCCTTGGTAAGGTTGTTCCATCCAAGTGTGCTATCTTGTATGAACCTTTCTTTCCTACGCCAATGACAACATAAGGTCCATCCCAATTTTGTTGCAATTTTCCCACATGTTTGGATACCTCTACCTTTTTTAAGACCAGGTCTCCTTCTTTGAAGGTCCGGATGCGTACTCTCTGATTGTATGCCTTTTCCATATTTGCTTTAGTGGCTTGTAGGCGTACAACGGCTTTTTCTCTCAATGCTTCTGTTAAATCGACGTCATTTTCTCTTGCCTCTTTATTTTACTGATCGTCGAACATCTCGATCCTTGGCGTTGGGATTAGAGTTTCAACAGGAATAACAGCTTCTGAACCATATACTAAACTGAATGGTGTCTCGCCTGTTGAAGTTCTGACCGTGGTTCGATTGGCCCAAAGTACTCCTGGGAGTTCGTCAAGCCATTTACCTTTGGCTGCTCCTAATCTTTTCTCCAAAGACTTTATTATTTCTCTATTTGCTACTTCGGTTTGTCCGTTCGCTCTAGGATGCCCGACCGAGGTAAAGTTTTGCTGAATTCCTAAGTTTGAACACCATTCAATTACTTGTTTCCCCGCGAATTGGGTTCCATTGTCAGAAATCAAAATTCTCGGGATGCCAAATCGGCACACTATGAATTTCCAAAGAAAGTTAATTACTTGGAACTGAGTTATCCAAGCAAGGGCAATGCATTCTATCCATTTGCTGAAATATTCTACGGCGACCAGGACATAAGATTTCTTGGATCTAGCCGCTGGGAATGGTCCCACGATGTCCATTCCCCATTGATCGAATGGCCAACATATAGGGATTGGGTGCATATTTTCCGCTGGTCGATGACATATATTAGCATGGACTTGGCAGTGATGACATTCTTGGACATATTGAGCGGCATTCTTATTGATGGTGGGCCAATAATAACCTGTTCTGAGGCATTTCAAAGCCAAAGCCCTTGATCCGCTGTGATTTCCTGCGTCCCCTTCGTGTATTTCTCGTAGTATATCGGTGGTTTGTGATTCGGAGACGCATCTTAGAAGAATTCCTGATACTGATCTTCGATAGAGTTTTTCTTCTAGGAGGGTGTATTTTGGGGCTCGATATCTTATTTTCCGAGCTTCATTCTGGTCAGGTGGTAGCTTTCCCTCTCGAAGGTAGTCTATCATTGGTGTCATCCAATTTTCTTCTACTTCTTCGATTTCCATTATATCGACCACCGGAGTTTCATCGATATCGATCGCCGGTGTATTAGAGATTAACCAGTTGATCACTCGTTCGGTCTTCCCGTCTTGGGATCCTGTGAATTTAGACAATTGATCGGCCCATTTGTTTTCCGATCGTGGAATGTTCTGTATGCCGAACCTGTCAAATTTTTCGGCTAGTGCTTTCACTTTGGCTAGGTATTTGATCATATTGAATTATTTTGCTTCGTACAGGCGTTCTATTTGTCTTTGTACTAACTCTGAATCGGTTAATACTTTAAGATTCTTTATGTTGGCTTTAATCGCCATCTCCATTCCCGCGATCAACGCTTCATATTCTGCTTCATTGTTTGTTACGACGAAGTTCAACGTTATCGCATAATTCAAATCTTCTTTGTTTGGTCCAGTGAAGTTGATTCCGGCGCCCCCTCCTTCCCGGCATGAAGCACCGTCGACATGCATTAACCAAGTTTGATCGTCTATGAACAAAACATCGTCGTTGAGGCTACTCGAAGATTCAGTTGCCTGTGTTGGTGTTTCCAATAGAAAATCAGCCAACACTTGGGCCTTAATTGCTATTCTCGGCTTGTAATCGATCCTCGAACTGGCCGAGCTCAATTGCCCATTTGATTAGTCTTCCGGAGGCTTCCGGTTTTGCTAAGACTTGTCTTAGTGGTTGATTCGTTAAAACAATGATTTTGTAGGTTAAGAAGTAAGGTCGAAGCTTTCGTGCAGCCACCACATAGGCCAGCGTGAATTTTTCAATTTCCAAATAATTCTTCTCCGCCCCTTGTAATAATTTGCTTAGATAGTAGACAGGTTTATGCTCTGATCCTTCAATTTTAATTAGTACTGAACTGATGGCTATGTCGGAGATGGAGATGTACATATACAATGGTTCTCCTTCCGTCGGTTTGGCCAACATCGGAGGTGTTGCCAAATATTCTTTGAGTTGTTCAAAAGCTCGATCGCATTCTTCGGTCCAAACAAAGTTTTTCGCCTTTCGGAGAGTCTGGAAAAAAGGCAGGCTTCTGTCTGTTGATTTTGATATGAATCTGTTTAATGCTACGATTTTCCCGACCAAACTTTGTACTTGTGAGATGGTCTTGGGAGGTTTCATTTCAGTTATGGCTCGAAAGTGCATTTTGCGGGATTTAATTTCATACGGTATTTTCTTAAGATTTGGAAACATCGATCGAGATGTTTTATGTGATCCGCTTCGTTCATGCTTTTGACCAACATATCGTCCACATAGACTTCCATTAATTCTCCGATTAACTCTTTGAACATTAGGTTTACCAACCTTTGGTAGGTGGCCCCGGCATTCCTTAAGCCGAATGGCATTACTATAAAACAATATACTCCCTGCTCGGTTACGAATGCAGTCTTCTCTTGGTCCCGCTCATCCATGTATATTTGGTAAAATCCTTGGAAGGCGTCCATCATGCTGAATATTGCGAAGCCAGCGGTAGAGTCAACTAATAAGTCGATCCTTGGGAGAGGATATGGGTCGCATGGGCATAGTTTGTTAAGATCGGTAAAATCATTACACATTCTCCATTTGTTGTCCCTTTTATCCCCTTTCGCTACGAGAACAACATTACATAGCCATTCTGAGAAGTGGATTTCTCGGATTTGTTTTGCTGCCAGTAGTCTTTCTACCTCGGCTTTGATAATTTTATCTTTTACTGGACCATGATTTCTTTTCTTTTGTCTGGCGGGTTTTGCCACAGGATCTATTTTTAGGGAATGCTTGATTATTCGAGGATCAATTCCTTCAATGTCATTCGCGCTCCAAGCGAATACGTCGACATTATCTCTGAGGAAGTTGACTAGCATTGCTTCCCCTTCCTTGCTCAATTCAGTACCTATTCTCGTCGTTTTGGATGAGTCCCCTTGTACTAGAATTACCTCCTTATGCTCTGGGGGTTTTAAGGTCAGATCTAGTGGTTCCTTTCCCTTTTTATCTATTCGATCAGTACTAGGGATTTCAATATCTCATTTCTAACTAGATCATCTTCGATTTTTCTTTTGCTCGGGGTGACTGATTTGGGCTGTTGTTTCAGAGTTAACGAGGTACTGTAGCAATCCCACGCCATATAGTGATCATTGGTTATTTCTCCGACACCGTTGTCGGTAGGAAATTTTGTCTTCTGGTGATAAGTAGGCACAACAGCTCGGAATAGGTTGAGAGCTGGTCGCCCTAATATTGCGTTATCAGCGAAGGGTGTTTCTACTACTAGAAATTTTACTAGCTTCACCGTCCGGCGTGGTTTTTTTCCTAGCGATACACTTAGGCTTATTGTTCCACTGGGGATGATTTCGGATCCTCCAAATCCTATCAATGGTGTAGCTACTCTCTGTAGGTTTATTTGTCCTAAGTTCATCTGGGCTAAAACCTCTCGGGAGATGATATTCGCCGAACTCCCATTATCGATTAGGATTCGTTTGACATTATAGTTCGCTATTTCTAGCGATACCACCATTGGGAAATCGGGGTTATCCTCTTTTGTGTCCCAAACGATGTTTTTGGGAACTTCGCCTTCACTGAAGCTGATCGGCTGGTCGTTTAACGACTTGTTTTCCAGAGTCCATATTTCTTTTGGATATTTAGAGTTTCCGATTATGGATCTCGCGGTTCTTCGTCGAGCGTTACGACTATCACCGCCAGCGGGTCCCCCGAATATTGTATGAATGGTCCCATTGATCTGGTCATGGTTTTGCTCCTGCGTAGGAGCACGCACTGGTGTCCTTCGACGAGAATTCCTTCTTTGATTATTATTCCGAGGGCTTCTACTTCTTTCTCTTTTGCGGTCATCACGGTCTATATATTCATCTAATTTTCCTTGTTCGATTAGTTTTTCAACTTCTCTTCTTAGATGAAAACAATTTTCAGTTCGATGTCCGTGTGCTCTATGGTACTTGCAGTATAGGTCGTAGTTTCGAGACCCAGGCCTGGGCTGGGCGATTTTCCTGGCTTCGGGGATCCAGTTATTTCTTTCTAGAATTTCCAATATTTCCTCCATCGAGGCATTTAACCTTGGGTGTTCCACTTGATTCACCCTGCTTCTGATCGGTGGTTCAAGGTTTCTTGGTCTTTGATAGAAATTAGGTTGCCTCTGTTGGTCGGCTTTGTTGTATTCCAATCGCTGGAAAACGTTGCCTTTTCTAAAAGATTGCTCATAATCCATGGATCTTTGGGCATGAACCCTGTCATGCCGTTTGGAGTTTGAAGTTGTGGCTTTGTTTTTGTTTTTATCCTTAAAAGAATTCATCTCTTCTTGGGTCATATACTTAGATGCTAAGCTCATGATGTCGGTAAACGTTCTCGGTTGTTTTCGACTGAGAGCATTTCCGAACTGCCTATTCTTCGTGAGGTCGAAAAGAATAGATATTATGTAATCGATATTCGGGGAATCGATTTTGAGTAACTCCACGTTGAATCTTGCCAACCAATTTCTTAGGGATTCTCCCTCTTGTTGGTGTATGGTTCCTAAGTAGCTCATCGGGAGTTTTTGCCTCTTCTGACTGGCGAACTGCTGCGTCAATTTGTTGCATAATTCCCTAAAACTGAATATGGAGTTGGCTGGTTGTTTGGCGAACCAGTCTAACGCGAGTCCTTCGAATGTGGTCACCATTAGCTTGGAAGTGAATTCGGCAGAGTGAGCATATAAATTCATTATATTCGTGAAGCTAAAAATATAATCATCCGGGTCAGTAGTTCCATCATATCGGGGTAGTCTACCCGGGATTTGTCCAATGGATTGTGCTTCTTTTATTTCTCTGCAGAAGGGAGAACAAGCCGCAAGGCTCTCCTGGAGCTCTGCGGTTCGGGCCCACGGGTTTTGAGCAGATCGTAGGCGTTGTTCGAGTCGTTCCTGTACCATCCTTTCGATTTCTCTTTCCGAAAAACGGGTTGTACGTGGTCGATCTGGGATTACATCTTCTATGTCATCCTCGATGGGGATTATCGTATGTTCCTTGGACCCACTGCGTTCTGGCTGTGGTTTTCTTTGTCCTAATTTTCTTCGGGGATGGTTATCGGAAGGCTTAGAATTGCCCCACCTCGGACTGTGCAGTGAGCGCTGCTCACCTGCTGGGCTGTCGGCTTGTTGAGACGTCTGATCGTTTTGCCTCGGCGCTCTCGGAGCAGGAGTCGTCCTGGGAGCCCTAATGTTCTGAGGGATCTGATCAAGTACGAGTAACTCTTCGGGAGAGAGTGATTTAACGAGCATTGCTATTTGTCGCAATTTTTCCTGAGCGCCTGGGAGAGGAACAGGGATTTCAGGGACTTCCTGTTCTTCTGGAATTGTACCGGGAAGACCTCCTTGGGGTTCATGCTGATCAGGGTGAGGATCTTGCAAATCATCGTTGATGTTTTGAGCGTTATTATTGTCGTTGTCCTGTAGATCTTCAGATGTGTTATGACCGGTGGTTGTGTTACTTCTAGATCCGATACGAGCACTTTTCCTTGGGCGAGCCATATGTCGATCGAATAATTAACCTAGCCCCACGGTGGGCGCCAACTGATTTAACCAGATTTCGTCGGGTTATTAGTATCAGTGAATTCGTGATATTGGGGTTTTCAATATGCTTATTTATAGGACTCTGTTACTTTATTCAGGATGGATCAATCTCAAGGAAAAGCAATATTCGTTAGAGCAATAAAGTAATAAAGACAATCAGCAGAAAGAACCTTGTTAATATGGTGAATCGGTAATTCTCTGTAAGTAATATGGGATTATGCTGTTTTGTAAGCATAAAATCCGTAAAGTAGAATGTGTGTTATACAATAATTAACTAGGTATTTATATCATACTAAACCTAGCGTTACAAGGAATTATAGTCCTATCAGGACTCGGCCCAAATATCCTTTTTGAGTCCAGATTGTAATCTGTTCGTCATAGTAAGTCGTTCATAGCTGGTCAATAGAAGATCCCGAACGAGCCTATTTGGTCGAACATGTCCGATATCTTCGATCCGAATATAATAAAGGGTGCGAAATAGCCCCCATCAATTGCTTTCTTGGCAGATTCAGTGTTCTTGTACTTGGTAGTTTCTTTTTCAATCATTTCTTCTTCTTCTACCTTTCCAAGCTTTTCAGATTTGTCAGCTGTGTCTTCAGTTTCTTTGGCTTCAATAGTTGCAGCAGCAGTTTCTTTAGCTGGTTCTTCCCTTTTATATTCCCCCTTTTTGTCATCATCAGATCTGATGACATTAGAAGGTGCAACAGCAGGGTTGAGAGCAACTGTTGGAATCTTCATTCCAGCACACAAAGCCTTGAGATTCTGATTGACAACATCATGACTTGCTGTTAGATGATGAATATCAGTGCTGATGACGTCAGTCTTATCATTGAAGTAGTCAATGTTAAGGTTGATAGTTGCAATTTCATTCTGAACTTCCTGTGAAGCCTTTGCCACTTCTTGCAACATCCCTAGATTGATTTCCTTCTCTTCTTTACTGACTTGAATGAAGGTTGCAGTTAGATCAGCAATCTTGTGCTCAGCTGTTTTTAAGGCAGTGTGAAGATGATTCACATCACCCTTCACATCTTCAACATTCTGGTTCAGTTCTCTTAAGCTGTGCACTAACTGCAATGAATTGTCTTGAGGAATGGGAATACTGTCAATTTCTTTCTTGATGATCTCTGTTGTTGATCCTTGAACAGTTTCCAGCTGAAGTTTATTGGATGCTTCCAATTCTGCCTTAAGTTCATCCTTCAGCTCCTCCTTGACTTTCATCAGTTGTTGATGATGCTTCTCTTCCAGTTCCCTTAGTGAGTTTTCCATAAGCATTTGGAGTGCTTCCATCAGTGATGAATGTTGATCAGCTGATAAAGCAGAAGCAGCAGCATCAGCTTCCTTCTCTTCAGTCGCCTGTTGAACAGGGACTTCTTCCATATCCGTCATCTGATGATCTTCAGAAGTCTTAGCTTGCAACTCAATAGCTAAGGACTTATCAGCTTCCTTGTGTTCATCAGTGACATCATCGTAAAATAAGTTAGTGATGGTGCCATCATCATTGAAGCAAGTTGTTTGTCTGATTTGCCTCACAATGATCCAGGGGTTAACAGGAGCATTGTTGCCCTTTGGCACTTCACTGAACTCTTTAACTTCCTTGCCAAAAATTATTTGCTGAATGCTTGGCAGCAGTGGCAAGTCACTTGAACAGCCTTGCTGATATTTTGACCTTTTTGCCCATCTCTTCAGGGAGGTCATAACAGCAAATTTAATTGCCCTTTCTTCAGCATCTTCAGACTTTTTCTTCTTATCAGGCAAGGTGTTTTTGATCTTCTTGGCCTCCTCCAATGCAAAGCCTTTTGCATAACTATGCATGACATCTCTTACATAGCTGGGATCAAGGGCCTTTTGAATGGAGTTTGTTTTCAGCCAGTTTAGAACCCATCGTTCTTCATCAGCCAACTCCTTTATACTTTGAAGTTCTGTTATTGACTTGTTCAGCCTGTTATCCCTCCAACTGATATACCTCGGCTTTTCTTGGTTGAACAGAGTCCTCAACATAAGCTTCTGATCATAGTATGCCAAGGACTTCTCAAATTTCTTGAAGAGCTCCTTATCAGCATACACTATTTCAAAGGCTTTTCTAACTTCAAACTTGTCCTTTGACTTGGTTTTGGGGGCAGGCAGTAGTATCTTTTTCTTTTCTTCTTCATCTTTGCCTTCTCCAATCTTGATGCCACTTCCATGGACAGGTCCATAGGCATCAACTTTGCTCAATTCCAATACCATTTCCAGTTCAGCAGCTTCAGCAGCTTTCCTTTCTGCTTCAGACATTCTTCTCCTGGCCTCATCCTTTGCTTCTTGAGCTTTGCTTAGCTCAAGTGCCTTCTTTTCCTCAGCTTCATCCTGCTTTCTCTGTTCAGCTTCTTCCCTTGCTTTCTTGTCTGCTTTAGAGATTTTCTTTCTCTTAAGCACTATCTTCCTCTTTCCTTTATCAATGGGAGCTGGTCCAGCAGATGATATGGGATCTGCAGCAATAGGATGTATGATTTGGATGTCTGGATATTCTTGAGGTTGAGCAACCTCAGTTGTTGATGTGATTTGAGGCGACTGTTGCACATCAGCTTTGTCAGCAACAGGAGCTTCAACAGCTTCAATAGGTCTTTCAGCAGATTCTGGGCCTTCTCTAGCTACATTTTATAAACTCGTTGGTTCTTCTATGAAGGACATCTGCTTTCTAGCAGTCTTCTTGGTTCTTCCCTCACGATAAGTAGAAGTAGCTGTATCTCTCTGTTGGCTTCTTGTTCTTTGAGAGATACCTTCAGCAGGCCTTTCTGCTGTTGGAGTTCTTGATGGTGATGTAGGGGATCCAGTCCTTACATCAGCAGCTATATTTTCAATAATTTTAGTGGCTTCAGCAGCAGAAGTCACTGTCTCCATCTTCTTTGGAACCTTTTCCTTAGGCTTGTCAGCAGCCTTCTTCTTTCTGGACTCAACAGCTAAATCAGCAGTCTTGACCAGTTTCCTTTGCCTTTTGGCAGGAACCTCTTTTGGTCCCTCTACATCAGCTTCTTCAGGCTCATCAGCCTTCCTCTTTTGAACAGGCAGATATTTGTTCATGGCTTTGGACTTGTGAATTTCCTTGCCGTTTGTCATAGAGCATCCCAGATGGGACAGTAGATAGCTGAGTGTTACTCGATGGTTGGTGTGAGGATCTTTTCCTTTCTTCACTTCAAAGAACTCAGCGAAGATGTACCAGATGATCATGGACCAGTTGACTTCCAATCCATAATAAATAGCAGCCATAATGCTGTACCTCTTCATAGTAACAGCATCAAGGGAAAAGGTGCAGTTTTCCATCAGCTTTGACACCATATCAGCCATCCGCTGATACTCGTCCTTCAGCTGTCTCTTCCTGATATTCCCAGACAGTATTTCTCCTTCCTTGGCGCAGATCGCCCAAAACTCTTGGTGCTTTGCTTCAGTTAACACAGTGACATCATGACGTCCACTGTTACGAAGCCCAAACTGTTCGTGGAGAACGGTAGGAGTGATGACAACAGACTTGTCACCAACTGTAGCAGTAATCTCCAATTTATCGAACTTTGCCCGTGCTGTAGTATTCCATAACCTGGTCAGTCCAGATTATTCCTTCATGATATTCCATGAAATTCACCAAGGTTGCAGATTTGAACTTCTCCAGAAGTTCCTTCATCAGTTTTGTTCCAGAATTATAGTAGGAATCGTACACAAGGTACATACCTTCAGCAGCCATTGTAGATCTGTAGAGATTAGAGAGAAAAACGAAGAGATTTTGCAGAAAAACTTGCTCAAATTTTCTCACAAGTACTTTTGAAAGTTTAGAATGTGTAAAGAACGACTCGACTGATCAGATAGGGATTTATAGAGTTGGGGTATGTCGGTTTCCGTGATATCCGCTAACCGTTAGATCCGTTTTTCTGTCAGTGCTGATCGTGCGGCGTCAGTTACGACTTTTCAAATTCAAAAGATATTTAATGAGGAGCGGGAATATGTACCGCCCAACAGTTACTTATAAAAGCGTGTATTTGAATAAAGCATTTTAAATAGTTCCGCTTTTACTTAAGTAATCAGATGAGTAACATAAATACTTATCTGATGGACTACTGTCCTGATGACATAGTTGTTAACAGAGAATGCCAATAGCTGATAACCTTCCTCAGCTGTTTGTCAATCCAGCTAGATAATATAACTGTAATATTTGATAGTTGAGTCTTCTGATTAAAACATAACTTCAACTAACTGACATTAACAAGTTTCATCTTTAATTCAGAAGTACCGCTAGTCTTACACGTTCCCCCTGAGTTTAAGAATTCATGAGTTAACTAGTCTGTTGAGAGTTAATCCTGAAGATAATAGTGGATAACTAAGCTGTTGAACTTCAGTCTTCTGATGAGTTCCCCCTCAGCTTATACATCCAAATTAAGTAGTCCTAGCTCAGCTCTTAGAGTTGAGAACCTTACTTCACTTAAAGGTTTTGTGAAAATGTCAGCAATCTGATTGTCTGTATGAACATACTCAATCATTACATTGCCTTTTTCCCCATGATCTCTAATGAAGTGATGCTTGATCTCAATATGCTTAGTCCTTGAATGACTTGTAGTGTTCTGAGTAAGAGAGATTGCACTTGTGTTATCACAGTAGATTGGAATTCCACTGATCTTGATGTTGTAGTCTTCTAGTTGATGCTTCAACCAAAGTATTTGTCCACAGCAAGCTCCAGCAGCTATATATTCAGCTTCAGCGGTAGATATAGAGACTGAAGTCTGTTTCTTACTCATCCATGAGATCAGACGACTACCTAAGAACTGACAGGCACCTGTTGTGCTTTTTCTGTCAATCTTGCAGCCAGCAAGGTCTGAATCTGAATAACCAATAAGTTCAAATCCAGATTCTCTAGGATACCACAATCCCAATTCTTGAGTGCCTTTAATGTATTTCAATATCCTCTTGGCAGCTAAGAGATGAGATTCCTTGGGGTTTGATTGAAATCTTGCACAGACTCCAACTGAGTACATTATATCATGTCTACTTGCTGTTAGATACAACAATGAACCTATAATGCCTCTATATTTGGTTATGTCCACTGATTTGCCATCTTCATCTTTATCCAAACGAAGACTTGTAGACATAGGAATAGTAGCAGTAGAGCTAGTTTCCATACCAAATTTCTTGAACAGATCTCTTGTGTATTTTGCTTGGCTGATGAATATTCCATCAGGCAACTGTCTAACTTGCAGACCAAGAAAATAATTAAGTTCACCCATCATGCTCATTTCAAACTTATTCTGCATCAGCTTGGAGAACTTATCACACATCTGTTGATTAGTTGAACCAAAAATAATATCGTCCACATATATTTGCACAAGTAATATGTGATTTTCCCATTCAATTGTAAACAAGGTTTTATCTACCTTACATTTACGAAATCCTTTAATTAAAAGAAAATCAAATAGGGTATCATACCATGCTCTTGGAGCCTGTTTCAGTCCATATAGGGCTTTCTTCAGACGATATACCTTGTCCTCTTCTTGATAGACTTCAAATCCAGGAGGTTGTTCAACATACACTTCTTCTTGCAATTCTCCATTGAGAAAAGCAGACTTCACATCCATCTGATAAACAGTGAAGTTCTTGTAGGCAGCATAGGCTAGAAACAGTCTGATTGCTTCAAGTCTTGCTACTGGTGCAAAATTTTCATCAAAGTCAATTCCTTCTTCTTGACAATAGCCTTTGGCCACTAATCTTGCTTTGTTTCTGGTAACAATACCATCTTCATTCATTTTATTTCTGAAAACCCATTTAGTGCCAATTACTCTTTGATGACTTGGTCTAGGAACTAAGTACCAGACTTCATTCCTTTCAAATTGATTCAACTCTTCTTGCATAGCTTCAATCCAGAAGGAATCATTCAGAGCTTCTTCAATTTGCTTGGGCTCTATTTGAGATAGAAATGTGACAAACATAGCATCTTGTGCAGCAGCTCTTCTTGTTTTCACTCTATCTAAAGGATCACCAATTACTAACTCAGGTGGGTGATTCTTGAGCCATTTTAGATCAGGTTGTAGATCAGGATGTTGTCCTCTGTCTTGATCTTGCAACACTACTGTTGGAGTTCCAGTAGTAGTCTGTTGAACATTTGCAGTCTGTTGAACAGTCTCTGGTCCGTCAGCTGTTTGCAACTCGTCTGTTAGACAATCAGCACTGTGATTTTGAACAGCACTTGAGTTAGCAGCTGAACTGAGATTAGGTAGTATGATGGGAACATATTCTTCATTTCTTCCAATGTCTAACTTCTGTAAATCAGTAGACAGATCCTGGTTCACACTTTGATTCTTTTCAGAAGATTGGCTTGGCTCATCAAATACTACATGGATAGATTCTTCTATTAGTAATGTTCTTTTGTTAAAAACTCTGTAAGCTTTACTAACAGTAGAGTATCCTACAAAGACAGCTTCATCAGCCTTTTCTGCAAATGCAGTAAGGTGATTTTTCCCATTATTCAATACAAAACAGTACAACCAAAAATCTTAAAGTAATGAATGTTTGGTTTTCTGTTGTTCCAAACTTCATATGGAGTCTTGTTCTGATTTTTGTTGATCATACATCTGTTTTGGGTAAAGCATGCTGTATTTGTTGCTTCTGCCCAAAATCTTTGTGGCAGCTTAGCTTCAGCTATCATGGTCCTGACAGCTTCTTTTAGTGTTCTGTTTCTCCTTTCAGCGACACCATTCTGTTGAGGGGTTCTAGCAGCTGAATACTCATGATGTATTCCTTTGATATTACAATACTCTTCAACAGTAGAGTTTGTAAACTCTGTCCCTCTATCTGATCTGATCTTCAGTATTTTGATACTTTTCTCATTTTGGATCAGTTCCATCAGATTGGTAAGATGTTCCTTGGCTTCACTTTTCTTCTTCATGAAAATCACCCAAGTATATCTTGAATAGTCATCCACAACAGCTAGGCAGTATTTCTTTCCACCATTGCTGACTGGATCAATGGGTCCAAATAAGTCCATATGCAGTAGCTCCAATATTCTTCCAGAGGATTGGTGCTTCTTTCCTTTGAATGATGACTTGATTTGTTTACCCTTCTGACATGCGTCACAGAGCTTGTCTTTGCTCATTACTGCTTTTGGAATCCCTTCTACCAGATCATTCTTGATTAATCTGTTTATGGTATTGAAGTTTAGATGATTCATTCTCATGTGCCATAGCCAACTGACTTCACTTGGTGCAGATGCCACCAAACAAACACTTGAATTCTTATCAGCAGAATTCCAGTCGACTATATAGATATTTCCCTGTCTTCTTCCAGATAAAATTACCTTCTTTGTACCAATCTGTTCAACATAGCATTTATCTGTTGAGAAGATGACTGAATATCCTTTGTCACAAAATTGACTTATGCTCAGCAGATTATATTTAAGGCCTTTAACATATGAGACGTCAGATATCTCAATGTTTCCTTTGATAAATCTTCCTTTAGCTACAATCTTGCCTTCTTTACTGTCTCCAAAAGTAACTTTAGGACCATCCACAGCAGCTGCATCAGTCAGCTCATGTATGTTTCCACACATGTGTCTTGAACATCCACTGTCCAAGTACCAAATCTTCTCTACTTTACTCCTACTCCTAATCCTAACCTACAAAACAAAAGTAAAATTGTTTTAGGTACCCTTATTGAGAGGGTCCTGAAGGATTAGTTCCACCTTTGATAACCCAAGATGATGAAGTCTTAGGCTTCTTAGGCTTCTGAGTTTTAACAGGAGCATGAACAGTTTCATTTTTATCATAAGTATCAGATAAGTCATGTTGATGATCAGTATGATAAGAATATTGTTCATAAGCAGGGTAAGGTGCATGATATGCAGGATATGCATGCATTGGATGAGCAGGGTAAGGTGCATAGTAACCTGGAAATTGAGGTGCATGATACATAGGATGATATGCAGCAGGTTGCACATAATATGACTCATTTCCATACCAAGCATTTTGATTTTTCTTGTTTTTATGCTTCTTTGGTTTACTAGATGCTTGCTCAACTGATTTTGACTTAGTTTTACCACTAGTCTGATTGACTTTAGCTTTATCAGCAGACTTCTTAGGACTCTGCTGTTTGGTCTTACTAGTCTGATTTCCTACACTAGGCTCTTTGCTCTTTTTAGCCTTAGGAGATTTCTTCTCCTTTAACACTTTCTCAGGTGAAGTAGGTCTAGCAGTTTGAACATACAAAATGACCTTACTATTGTCAGCTGATATGAATTTTTCAGTATGGTTCAATTCTTGCTTATCCTGTTCTAAAGGTATCTTCTGTTTACTAAATGTATGCATGGATGTAACAGATGATTTTTCATGAGACTCAATAATCTTTTCAAGTTCCATGATTTTTCCTTTATAAACTTCACATTCAGCTTTCAGAGATTCATGTTCTTGCTCAAGCTGTTTATATTCAGCTGATTCTCTTGGCTTTTCAGCTGTGAGTTTCAGTGAACTATTTTGCTCTTTTAGCAATATCATCTCTTCCTTAAGCTTTTTGTATGCTTCAGCAATACCAGTATTGTTAAGCATCATTTGTTCAAATGAATTAAATAATTCATTGTCGAGAGGAGTTACCTCATCCTCAGAGTCATCAGATTCCTTTGTCATCAGGCAGAGGAGAGCAGGTTTTTCTTCATCAGACGATTCTTCATCAGACGTGTCTGAATCTGAATCAGATGAGTAGACAGCAGCCAGCTTTTCTGCTTCAGCCATCATTGTCTTGCCTCTCTGATGCTTTCTTTCTTTTCTCATTTTCTTCTCCTCTTCAGTGTACTTTTCTGCTTTTGGATATGGGCAGTCTTTGATGAAGTGTCCCAATTTCCTGCAGTTGTAACACATTAGTTTTGCTTTATAATCATCTTTTTCTTGAGAAGAAAAGTTAGGTTTAGAAGTAGAAGCATTGTTGTATTTGTTCTTCATTTTTCTTTTGTAGAACTTCTTGAAGTTGTTCATCAACAGTGCAACATCTCTAGCAGTGTACTCCTTTTTGTTGAGTAGAGTAGCCTCATCAGATGAGTCCACATCTTTGCTTTTCTGTGCTGGTCTTCTGGTGTTTTCAGCAGCAACCAGTGCAGCTGTGGGTCCTGAAGTCTAGGTTTCTTCAATTCCCCTAGGCAGTTTATACTCGAATGCCTTGAGTACAGAAAACAAATCAGTAAGAGAGATTTTTCCCAAATCCCTTGATTCTTCCATTGCTGTTACTTTCATGTTGAACTTTGAGGGTAGGGCCTTTAGTACTCTGACAGTGATCTCTTTGTCAGTGAAAGTCTTTGTTGGATAAGGATGAAGATGAAGGCACTGAAGACAAATTTAGAAGGGAGGTTTTGATGCATTCCAAAACTTCAAGATTGGCTAAGTATGGAGTAACTTAGCTGATGATCCCTTTGGAAGAAATTATGACTAAGTAAAGAAGACATCAGAAGAGTCAAAGTTTCAAGGTCCAAGACTTCTGATCTGCTGAAGAAATGTTATCAGACTGATGAAGATCAGCCGACTCAAATCAGATTTGTTCAAGTTTGAAATCAGCCGAGTTCGCCATCAGACTTGCACTTTCGTCAGCCAAGTGAAGAAGATCATGAAGTGTTCCCAACGGTAATAAATGCCCCTTGGAGTAATAAATGCTGAAGTACGAGGTTATTTAAGACAAATGATTGAAGACTTGCTTCGCATCAGCTGGGTGCATTTAATGCTGCATTTAATGCTGCCTGCAGAATAGTACTGTTCATAGTACGGATAGACTGCAAAAGAGCCGTTCGCGGATTTTAAGGACCAGTACTCGAGGAATTTGAAACCTGTCTCTCTTCAACGGACACTTTTCAATCCTCAAGTATAAATAGCTGAAAGAGACGAAGAAGAAACAAGCAACACACAATCTCTGAGAAATTTTCGAAGCAAAATTCTTTAAGTCTCAAGAACAGCTCACTCATCAGCTGAGTCATTTGTTGACGAAAGCAGAGTTGAAGAATCAAGCCAAATACATCTTCTGAGTGATTTTGTAAACAAGAGTGTTGTGAGAAGTAGATATCCATCTAAGTGAATGATATTACTTCAGAGAAGTAGGATTTCTTTGTGATTTCTTACTGCGAACTTACGGCCTGTTCATTTGTTGTAAGGCGTAAGCAGAGTATACTGATTACTGTGTGTTTTTATTATAACCCAAGATCTTTGTGACTTGGAAGAGTGGATTAAAGGATATTCAAATCCATATAACCACTATAAAAATTACTTGTGTTTTTACATTGCTTTTAAACTTGCATATTTACTGATTGCTTAAAAACACATTAAGTTAACTGTTTGAAAAAGGATTCAAAAGGAATTTACAAAACTGGGGAAACATTTTTCAAACTGCTAAGACTACTTGTGAAAAACACTTTGAAAATCCGCTGCAAGTACTCTAAGTATTAAAACTGATTTTAACAAAATCAGCTAAGTAATCATCAGACGAGTGGTCAACAACGCTGTTTAAAGATTTGTTCGCAAACAGAATTGTAACTAACTAATCTGATCAGCTTAGTCTGTTGAGTTAGAGTAAAAAGTTTTAAAGTTAAATTTGAAGAAAATTTTTAAAGAGGTTTATTCACCCCCCCCTCTAAACCTCTTCTGACCACTTGGGACCAACAAGTGGTATCAGAGCGGGTGGTTCATTAGAATCAGTTGCCTGATCAACGAGCTTGATCCAAGTGTTTTTCAAAGGTTTTTAAAACTTTTCAAAAGAGCATCTTTTTGAAAAATCAAAATTTTTCGAAAAATGGATTGTATCAGCCATGTTCCCCACATTGCTGGTATGTCCTTTGAGGACTGGAAAATCAGAATGGAGATTTTCCTAGCTGCTTATAATGACAACATGTATACATGTATCATTAAAGGTCCATTCAGATTCACAAAGACCATAAAAATCAATGAGGTTGACTCGGTTGTGGAAAAAGACCTTCATGAGATGACTCCAGAAAAAATAAAGCTTTACAATCTAGATAAAGTTGGGAGATTCATCATGACTAAAGCCCTGGATAATGATCGGTTTGACAAGGTCAAACATTGCAAGACTGCAAAGGAGATGTGGGATAAAGTCAGAGACATGAGCGAAGGCAATGATGCAATAAAGGAGCATCAGCTCACTGTTGCTTTGGAGAAACTTGACAACTTCAAGATGAAGTCTGGAGAAACCATTGATCAGATGGATACCAGATTCACCAGAACTCTGAATGAAGTTTTAAAGCTGGGAAAGACTTTCACTGACAAAGAGATCACTGTCAGAGTACTAAAGGCCCTACCCCCAAAGTTCAACATGAAAGTAACAGCAATGGAAGAATCAAGGGATTTGGGAAAAATCTCTCTTACTGAGCTGTTTTCTGTACTCAAGGCATTCGAGTATAAACTGCCTAGGATGGGAATTGAAGAAACCTCAACTTCAGGACCCACAGCTGCACTGGTTGCTTCTGAAAATCAAAGAAGACCAGCTCAAAGAAGTATAGAAGTGGACTCATCTGATGAAGCCACAATACTCAACAAAAAGGAGTACACTGCTGGAGATGTTGCACTGTTGATGAACAATTTCAAGAAGTTCTACAAAAGAAAAATGAAGAACAAATACAACAATGCTTCTACTTCTAAACCTAACTTTTCTTCTCAAGAAAAAGATGATTATAAAGCAAAACTAATGTGTTACAACTGCAGGAAATTGGGACACTTCATCAAAGACTGCCCATATCCAAAAGCAGAAAAGTACACTGAAGAGGAGAATAAAATGAGAAAAGAAAGAAAGCATCAGAGAGGCAAGGCAATGATGACTGAAGCAGAAAAGCTGGCTGCTGTCTACTCATCTGATTCAGATTCAGACACGTCTGATGAAGAATCGTCTGATGAAGAAAAACCTGCTCTCCTCTGTCTTATGGCAAAGGAATTTGATGACTCTGAGGATGAGGTAACTCCTCTTGACAATGAATTATTTAATTCATTTGAACAAATGATGCTTAACAATACTGGTATTGCTGAAGCATACAAAAAGCTTAAGGAAGAGATGATATTGCTAAAAGAGCAAAATAGTTCACTGAAACTCACAGCTGAAAAGCCAAGAGAATCAGCTGAATATAAACAGCTTGAGCAAGAACATGAATCTCTGAAAGCTGAATGTGAAGTTTATAAAGGAAAAATCATGGAACTTGAAAAGATTATTGAGTCTCATGAAAAATCATCTGTTACATCCATGCATACATTTAGTAAACAGAAGATACCTTTAGAACAGGATAAGCAAGAATTGAACCATACTGAAAAATTCATATCAGCTGACAATAGTAAGGTCATTTTGTATGTTCAAACTGCTAGACCTACTTCACCTGAGAAAGTGTTAAAGGAGAAGAAATCTCCTAAGGCTAAAAAGAGCAAAGAGCCTAGTGTAGGAAATCAGACTAGTAAGACCAAACAGCAGAGTCCTAAGAAGTCTGCTGATAAAGCTAAAGTCAATTAGACTAGTGGTAAAACTAAGTCAAAATCAGTTGAGATCAAGCATCACTTCATTAGAGATCATGTGGAAAAAGGCAATGTAATGATTGAGTATGTTCATACCGACAATCAGATTGCTGACATTTTCACAAAACCTTTAAGTGAAGTAAGGTTCTCAACTCTAAGAGCTGAGCTAGGACTACTTAATTTGGATGTATAAGCTGAGGGGGAACTCATCAGAAGACTGAAGTTCAACAGCTTAGTTATCCACTATTATCTTCAGGATTAACTCTCAACAGACTAGTTAACTCATGAATTCTTAAACTCAGGGGGAACGTGTAAGACTAGCGGTACTTCTGAATTAAAGATGAAACTTGTTAATGTCAGTTAGTTGAAGTTATGTTTTAATCAGAAGACTCAACTATCGAAGATTAAAGTTATATTATCTAGCTGGATTGACAAACAGCTGAGGAAGGTTATCAGCTATTGGCATTCTCTGATAACAACTATGTCATCAGGACAGTAGTCCATCAGATAAGTATTTATGTTACTCATCTGATTACTTAAGTAAAAGCGGAACTATTTAAAATGCTTTATTCAAATACACGCTTTTATAAGTAACTGTTGGGCGGTACATATTCCCGCTCCTCATTAAATATCTTTTGAATTTGAAAAGTCGTAACTGACGCCGCACGATCAGCACTGACAGAAAAACGGATCTAACGGTTGGCGGATATCACGGAAACCGACATACCTCAACTCTATAAATCCCCATCTGATCAGTCGAGTCGCTCTTTACGCACTCTAAACTTTCAAAAGTACTTGTGAGAAAATTTGAGCAAGTTTTTCTGCAAAATCTCTTCGTTTTTCTCTCTAATCTCTACAGATCTACAATGGTTGCTGAAGGTATGTACCTTGTGTATGATTCCTACTATAATTCTGGAACAAAACTGATGAAGGAACTTCTGGAGAAGCTCAAATCTGCAACCTTGGTGAATTTCATGGAATATCATGAAGGAATAATCTGGACTGACCAGGTTATGGAATACTACAGCACGGGCAAAGTTGATTTCGATAAATTGGAGATTACTGCTACAGTTGGTGACAAATCTGTTGTCATCACTCCTACCGTTCTCCACGAACAGTTTGGGCTTCGTAACAGTGGACGTCATGATGTCACTGTGTTAACTGAAGCAAAGCACCAAGAGTTTTGGGCGATCTGCGCCAAGGAAGGAGAAATACTGTCTGGGAATATCAGGAAGAGACAGCTGAAGGACGAGTATCAGCGGATGGCTGATATGGTGTCAAAGCTGATGGAAAACTGCACCTTTTCCCTTGATGCTGTTACTATGAAGAGGTACAGCATTATGGCTGCTATTTATTATGGATTGGAAGTAAACTGGTCCATGATCATCTGGTACATCTTCGCTGAGTTCTTTGAAGTGAAGAAAGGAAAAGATCCTCACACCAACCACCGAATAACACTCAGCTATCTACTGTCCCATATGGGATGCTCTATGACAAATGGCAAGGAAATTCACAAGTCCAAAGCCATGAACAAATATCTGCTTGTTCAAAAGAGGAAGGTTGATGAGCCTGAAGAAGCTGATGTAGAGGGACCAAAAGAGGTTCCTGCCAAAAGGCAAAGGAAACTGGTCAAGACTGCTGATTTAGCTGTTGAGTCCAGAAAGAAGAAGGCTGCTGACAAGCCTAAGGAAAAGGTTCCAAAGAAGATGGAGACAGTGACTTCTGCTGCTGAAGCCACTAAAATTATTGAAAATATAGCTGCTGATGTAAGGACTGGATCCCCTACATCACCATCAAGAACTCCAACAGCAGAAAGGCCTGCTGAAGGTATCTCTCAAAGAACAAGAAGCCAACAGAGAGATACAGCTACCTCTACTTATCGTGAGGGAAGAACCAAGAAGACTGCTAGAAAGCAGATGTCCTTCATAGAAGAACCAACGAGTTTAGAAAATGTAGCTAGAGAAGGCCCAGAATCTGCTGAAAGACCTATTGAAGCTGTTGAAGCTCCTGTTGCTGACAAAGCTGATGTGCAACAGTCGCCTCAAATCACATCAACAGCTGAGGTTGCTCAACCTCAAGAAGATCCAGACATCCAAATCATACATCCTATTGCTGCAGATCCCATATCATCTGCTGGACCAGCTCCCATTGATAAAGGAAAGAGGAAGATAGTGCTTAAGTGAAAGAAAATCTCTAAAGCAGTCAAGAAAGCAAGGGAAGAAGCTGAACAGAGAAAGCAGGATGAAGCTGAGGAAAAGAAGGCACTTAAGCTAAGCAAAGCTCAAGAAGCAAAGGATGAGGCCAGGAGAAGAATGTCTGAAGCAGAAAGGAAAGCTGCTGAAGCTGCTGAACTGGAAATGGTATTGGAATTGAGCAAAGTTGATGCCTATGGACCTGTCCATGGAGGTGGCATCAAGATTGGAGAAGGCAAAGATGAAGGAGAAAAGAAAAAGATACTACTGCCTGCCCCCAAAACCAAGTCAAAGGACAAGTTTGAAGTTAGAAAAGCCTTTGAAATAGTGTATGCTGATAAGGAGCTCTTCAAGAAATTTGAGAAGTCCTTGGCATACTATGATCAGAAGCTTATGTTGAGGACTCTGTTCAACCAAGAAAAGCCAAGGTATATCAGTTGGAGGGATAACAGGCTGAACAAGTCAATAACAGAACTTCAAAGTATGAAGGAGTTGGCTGATGAAGAACGATGGGTTCTAAACTGGCTGAAAACAAACTCCATTCAAAAGGCCCTTGATCCCAGCTATGTAAGAGATGTCATGCATAGTTATGCAAAAGGCTTTGCATTGGAGGAGGCCAAGAAGATCAAAAGCACCTTGTCTGATAAGAAGAAAAAGTCTGAAGATGCTGAAGAAAGGGCAATTAAATTTGCTGTTATGACCTCCCTGAAGAGATGGGCAAAAAGGTCAAAATATCAGCAAGGCTGTTCAAGTGACTTGCCACTGCTGCCAAGCATTCAGCAAATAATTTTTGGCAAGAAAGTTAAAGAGTTCAGTGAAGTGCCAAAGGGCAACAATGCTCCTGTTAACCCCTGGATCATTGTGAGGCAAATCAGACAAACAACTTGCTTCAATGATGATGGCACCATCACTAACTTATTTTACGATGATGTCACTGATGACCACAAGGAAGCTGATAAGTCCTTAGCTATTGAGTTGCAAGCTAAGACTTCTGAAGATCATCAGATGACGGATATGGAAGAAGTCCCTGTTCAACAGGCGACTGAAGAGAAGGAAGTTGATGCTGCTGCTTCTGCTTCATCAGCTGATCAACATTCATCACTGATGGAAGCCTCCAAATGCTTATGGAAAACTCACTAAGGAAACTGGAAGAGAAGCATCATCAACAGCTGATGAAAGTCAAGGAGGAGCTGAAGGATGAACTTAAGGCAGAATTGGAAGCATCCAATAAACTTCAGCTGGAAACTGTTCAAGGATCAACAGCAGAGATCATCAAGAAAGAAATTGACAGTATTCCCATTCCTCAAGACAATTCATTGCAGTTAGTGCACAACTTAAGAGAACTGAACCAGAATGTTGAAGATGTGAAGGGTGATGTGAATCATCTTCACACTGCCTTAAAACAACTGAGCACAAGATTGCTGATCTAACTGCAACCTTCATTCAAGTCAGTAAAGAAGAGAAGGAAATCAATCTAGGGATGTTGCAAGAAGTGGCAAAGGCTTCACAGGAAGTTCAGAATGAAATTGCAACTATCAACCTTAACATTGACTACTTCAATGATAAGACTGACGTCATCAGCACTGATATTCATCATCTAACAGCAAGTCATGATGTTGTCAATCAGAATCTCAAGGCTTTGTGTGCTGGAATGAAGATTCCAACAGTTGCTCTCAACCCTGCTGTTGCACCTTCAAATGTCATCAAATCTGATGATGACAAAAAGGGGGAAAATAAAAGGGAAGAACCAGCTAAAGAAACTGCTGCTGCTGCAACTATTGAAGCCAAAGAAACTGAAGACACAGCTGACAAATCTGAAAAGCTTGGAAAGGTAGAAGAAGAAGAAAGGATTGAAAAAGAAACTACCAAGTACAAGAACACTGAATCTGCCAAGAAAGCAATGGAGCTTATCAAAGAACAACAACTCAAAGAGAAGATGGAAGCAGCCAAAGCAATCTTGGAAGAAGAAGCTGATGATGAAGAAGATGACGAAGAATCATCTTATGAATATGAAGATGTGCTTGAAGGATCAGATGAAGAAGCTGATAGTTAGAAATTGTAAAATCAATTATAATCAGTTTACTTTTATCTATTCTTCAGAAATCTCATCTGATGAACTTGTACATGTAATTCTTTTTCAATATAAATAAAAAGTCAAGTTCAATCCAATATACTTTTTCTATCTCAGAAAATTTTGAGGATTACAATCTTTAGCTTAGGTATTTGACAGGTACTTAGCTGAAGTTTTGCCATCATCAAAAAGGGGAAAATTGTTGGATAAGGATGAAGATGAAGGCACTGAAGACAAATTTAGAAGGGAGGTTTTGATGCATTCCAAAACTTCAAGATTGGCTAAGTATGGAGTAACTTAGCTGATGATCCCTTTGGAAGAAATTATGACTAAGTAAAGAAGACATCAGAAGAGTCAAAGTTTCAAGGTCCAAGACTTCTGATCTGCTGAAGAAATGTTATCAGACTGATGAAGATCAGCCGACTAAAATCAAATTTGTTCAAGTTTGAAATCAGCCGAGTTCGCCATCAGACTTGCACTTTCGTCAGCCAAGTGAAGAAGATCATGAAGTGTTCCCAACGGTAATAAATGCCCCTTGGAGTAATAAATGCTGAAGTACGAGGTTATTTAAGACAAATGATTGAAGACTTGCTTCGCATCAGCTGGGTGCATTTAATGCTGCATTTAATGCTGCCTGCAGAATAGTACTGTTCATAGTACGGATAGACTGCAAAAGAGCCGTTCGCGGATTTTAAGGACCAGTACTCGAGGAATTTGAAACCTGTCTCTCTTCAACGGACACTTTTCAATCCTCAAGTATAAATAGCTGAAAGAGACGAAGAAGAAACAAGCAACACACAATCTCTGAGAAATTTTCGAAGCAAAATTCTTTAAGTCTCAAGAACAGCTCACTCATCAGCTGAGTCATTTGTTGACGAAAGCAGAGTTGAAGAATCAAGTCAAATACATCTTCTGAGTGATTTTGTAAACAAGAGTGTTGTGAGAAGTAGATATCCATCTAAGTGAGTGATATTACTTCAGAGAAGTAGGATTTCTTTGTGATTTCTTACTGCGAACTTACGGCCTGTTCATTTGTTGTTAGGCGTAAGCAGAGTATACTGATTACTGTGTGTTTTTAGTATAACCCAAGATCTTTGTGACTTGGAAGAGTGGATTAAAGGATATTCAAATCCATATAACCACTATAAAAATTACTTGTGTTTTTACATTGCTTTTAAACTTGCATATTTATTGATTGCTTAAAAACACATTAAGTTAACTGTTTGAAAAAGGATTCAAAAGGAATTTACAAAACTGGGGAAACATTTTTCAAACTGCTAAGACTACTTGTGAAAAACACTTTGAAAATTCGCTGCAAGTACTCTAAGTATTAAAACTAATTTTAACAAAATCAGCTAAGTAATCATCAGACGAGTGGTCAACAACGCTGTTTAAAGATTTGTTCGCAAACAGAATTGTAACTAACTAATCTGATCAGCTTAGTCTGTTGAGTTAGAGTAAAAAGTTTTAAAAGTTAAATTTGAAGAAAATTTTTAAAGAGGTTTATTCACCCCCCCCCCCCCTCTAAACCTCTTCTGACCACTTTGGACCAACAGTCTTTCCCAGCTTTAAAACTTCATTCAGAGTTCTGGTGAATCTGGTATCCATCTGATCAATGGTTTCTCCAGACTTCATCTTGAAGTTGTCAAGTTTTTCCAAGGCAACAGTGAGCTGATGCTCCTTTATTGCATCATTGCCTTCGCTCATGTCTCTGACTTTATCCCACATCTCATTTGCAGTCTTGCAATGTTTGACCTTGTCAAACCGATCATTATCCAGGGCTTTAGTCATGATGAATCTCCCAACTTTATCTAGATTGTAGAGCTTTATTTCTTCTGGAGTCATCTCATGAAGGTCTTTTTCCACAACCGTGTCAACCTCATTGATTTTTATGGTCTTTGTGAATCTGAATGGACCTTTAATGATACATGTATACATGTTGTCATTATAAGCAGCTAGGAAAATCTCCATTCTGATTTTTCAGTCCTCAAAGGACATACCAGCAATGTGGGGAACATGACTGATACAATCCATTTTTCGAAAAGTTTTGATTTTTCAAAAAGATGCTCTTTTGAAAAGTTTTAAAAACCTTTGAAAAACACTTGGATCAAGCTCGTTGATCAGGCAACTGATTCTAATGAACCACCTGCTCTGATACCACTTGTTGGTCCCAAGTGGTCAGAAGAGGTTTAGAGGGGGGGTGAATAAACCTCTTTAAAAATTTTCTTCTATTTTAACTTTTAAAACTTTACTCTAACTGAACAGACTAAGCTGATCAGATTAGTGAGTTACAATTCTGTTCGCGAACAAATCTTTGAACAGTTTTGTTGACCACTCGTCTGATAGTTACTTAGCTGATTTTGTTGAAATCAGTTTTAATACTTAGAGTACTTGCAGCGGATTTTCAAAGTGTTTTTCACAAGTAGTCTTAGCAGTTTGAAAAATGTTTCCCCAGTTTTGTAAATTCCTTTTGAATCCTTTTTCAAACAGTTAACTTAATGTGTTTTTAAGCAATCAGTAAATATGCAAGTTTAAAAACAATGTAAAAACACAAGTAATTTTTATAGTGGTTATATGGATTTGAATATCCTTTAATCCACTCTTCCAAGTCACAAAGATCTTGGGTTATACTAAAAACGCACAGTAATCAGTATACTCTGCTTACGCCTTACAACAAATGAACAGGCCGTAAGTTCGCAGTAAGAAATCACAAAGAAATCCTACTTCTCTGAAGTAATATCACTCACTTAGATGGATATCTACTTCTCACAACACTCTTGTTTACAAAATCACTCAGAAGATGTATTTGGCTTGATTCTTCAACTCTGCTTTCGTCAACAAATGACTCAGCTGATGAGTGAGCTGTTCTTGAGACTTAAAGAATTTTGCTTCGAAAATTTCTCAGATATTGTGTGTTGCTTGTTTCTTCTTCGTCTCTTTCAGCTATTTATACTTGAGGATTGAAAAGTGTCCGTTGAAGAGAGACAGGTTTCAAATTCCTCGAGTACTGGTCCTTAAAATCCGCGAACGGCTCTTTTGCAGTCTATCCGTACTATGAACAGTACTATTCTGCAGGCAGCATTAAATGCAGCATTAAATGCACCCAGCTGATGCGAAGCAAGTCTTCAATCATTTGTCTTAAATAACCTCGTACTTCAGCATTTATTACTCCAAGGGGCATTTATTACCGTTGGGAACACTTCATGATCTTCTTCACTTGGCTGACGAAAGTGCAAGTCTGATGGCGAACTCGGCTGATTTCAAACTTGAACAAATCTGATTTGAGTCGGCTGATCTTCATCAGTCTGATAACATTTCTTCAGCAGATCAGAAGTCTTGGACCTTGAAACTTTGACTCTTCTGATGTCTTCTTTACTTAGTCATAATTTCTTCCAAAGGGATCATCAGCTAAGTTACTCCATACTTAGCCAATCTTGAAGTTTTGGAATGCATCAAAACCTCCCTTCTAAATTTGTCTTCAGTGCCTTCATCTTCATTCTTATCCAACACGAAGCATTTCTTCAATCATTTGTCTTTAATAACATTTGTTGGATGAAGATGAAGATGAAGATGAAGAGGAAAGAAGCTAGAAATTAAGGGAAGGTTTTGATGATTTCCAAAACATCAAAATCAGCTAAGTATGGAAAGTTTAGTTCCCTTAGAAGAATTTTGAACAAGTAAAGAAGACATCAGAAGAGTTCAAAGTTCAAAGACCAGAAGACTAGTGATCTCCTGCTGAAACAGCGAACAGAAGGGTAGACCATCAGCTGACTCAAATCAGATTAGTTCAGAGTTTGATCAGCAGAGTGACTATCAGATGGGTTGCTTCGATCAGCAGAGTAGAAGAGATCAAGAGATTAGTCCAACGGTAATAAATGCACTTGGTGTAATAAATGCTGCAAGAGAAGGGTAGTAATGGCAAATGATTGGAATTTACTCTCTGATCAGCAGAGTGCATTTAATGCAGCTACAGGAAAGTACAGCAGAGAAAGGACTGTAGCAGGTTACCGTTTTGATTTCTGGCCAAGACTATGGATTTGAAGTTTGATTTGCTTCAACGGTCATATTTTCAAATCCAAGTATAAATAGAGCTGATTTTCAAACGAGCGAGATACACAACAACAATATGAGATTACATTTTGAAGCAGAAATCATTCAAGTCTCAAAAGCTCGAACAGCTCACTCGTCTGGTGGAAGTCATCTGTTGACAGAAACCCAGTTGAAGAAAATAGAAAAATTACGATCTGAGTGATCTTGTAATAGCTGAGTGTTGTGCGGAGTTGTGATCCATCCTTGTGAGTGATCAAACTTCAGAGAGTAGAATTTCTAAGTGATTTTCTATTGCGAGCTTATAGCCTTTTCATTAGTTGTCTAGGTATAAGTGGAGAAATATTGTAATCTTTGTGATTATAGTATAACCCAGAATCTAAGTGATCTGGAAGAGTGGACTAAAGGATTTTTATCCATATAACCACTATAAAAATTCTTTGTGTTATCTTGCATTTAAGTTTTCTTGCATATTTTGAACTTTGCATATTTCAACACTTTGAATTACCAAAAGATTTTATAAGGAGTTTCAAAACTGGGGATAAAATCTTTTAAGGACTTAGTCTACTTGTGAAAAACACTTTTAAACAATCCGCTGCAAGTATATTCTTAAGAAAACTGTTTTGCTGAAAAACAGGTAAGTATTTGTAAGAAGAGTGGTCAGTCTGCTGTTCAAGATTTGTTCACGATCAGCATAGTCTGCTTACTGTTCTTCATCAGCTTAGTCTGCTGACAGAAGACTGAAAAAGTTTTTAAGTTCAAAAATTTTCAGAGGTCTATTCACCCCCCCTCCCCTCTAGACCTCATCTGACCACTTGGGACCAACAACATTGTACTTCAACATTTATTACTTCCACGGGCATTTATTACCGTTGGGACGACTTTATGATCATTTCCACTTGGCTGACGAAAGTGCAAGTCTGATGGCGAACAAGGCTGATCCCAAACTTGAACAAATCTGATTTGAGTCGGCTGATCTTCATCAGTCTGATATCTTTCCTTCAGCAGATCAGAAGTCTTGGACCTTGAATTTTGACTCTTCTGATATCTTCTTTACTTAGTCAAAAATTCTTCAAAGGGATATCAGCTAAGTTAATCTGTACTTAGCAGATTTGAAGTTTTGAAATGCATCAAAACCTCCCTTTACTAATTGTCTTCAGTGTTCTTCATCTTCATCCTTGTCCAACAGTGTTTTATCGAAATACAAACACTAACAAATTTGCTTAAAGTACTTTATGATTCTATTTAAAACAATTGCTATTTGATTTGCTAAAAGAATCATGTCACAATTACAAGTATATTTTAGGAATATTTGGTGTCATGCGTGCTTTTTTTTCTCAACCGAAATGATGTGTCTGGCTGAGAGCTTCAATAGTCAAAATTGTCAGAGCAAAGATTATTATTTTTATATTAATTAATAGTACTATCAATTGAGTCGGGCCTACATGAAGCCCGACGGCTCGAACCTGAATATTTATGAGTTGGGTCGAGTTTGAACCATTATATTAAACCCAATCAATTTATGAGCTGAACTTGAACCTAACACAACTCAGCCAGAATAAAGTCCGAACATATAATAATATTACGATTAATTATTTATATTGTAGTTATAGTTACTAATTACTTTTTTTTAATTTTGAAATAAGTAAACTTTATAAAAAGTTATAATATAAACTCACATATATGTTAATATATCAATTACGTACTAAATGCCAAAACATAAAGGTTATTATTTTTACAATTTCATTCTTCTTCTCCTATAACACATCTATATCTATCTATTCTATCAAAATGTAAATAATTTAAGTTTTTTTCTTTTTTAGTTAAGACAAAAATGTCCTTATTCAAATTGTAAAGTATATTAATAAAATATAATCAGACATGAAAATTTCCTTAAATTTTCTCATAAAAATTTTGGTAGGAAATTCTTTTAAGAAAATTTGTGACTTTCTTTCCTCCCAACCAAACACCATGAATATGGAAGAAAAACAAAAGTATATTCAAATTAGACATAAATTCTTATTATATTTATTTCCTACAATAACTCCAATAATTAAGAAATTAACTCTTAAATCACTTTTACAATGACATTATTGTTCTTCTATAACACATAAAAATTAAAAAAATACTATTATTTTGAATAGTTGCTAAAATATACATGTAAAATTATTATAATGATTTATCAATATGTTGTTATGTAAGAGATATTATTTGTTTCATTAAAGATTTAGTACAATATGTCACTCCTTAAAAAAATAAAATTATTTTATATAATTGATGAAAACATGTGAAATTTACCTGCATGAAGTTTGGGAAGACTGCTGAAGTAGGTGAAAAAATGGGTTAAATCGGTATTAAATAGTGCCGGTAAATGCGATAAATACATATGAAATCGATGAAAATTTGGGTGACATTTATGAAAACATGTGAAACAAATTGTTGAAATCAATGAAAAACGGGTTTAATATATGAAGTCATTGAAAAAAGGTTAAAGTCTGTGAAATAATGTGAAATCAATGAAAATTCAAGTGAAATTTATTTAAAAAAAAACATGTGAAATCAGTGAAATATAAGTTAAACTGATAAAATAAAAATAAGCAAAATCTGAAAAAGAACAAAGAGTTTAAACTGGCAAAAACAGTGTGAACTAACTAGTAGAAAAAAATTGTTTAAATATGAGAAAATAAAAGAAATCGATGAAAAATAGGAAAAACAATGAACAATAGGTTATAATTGATCAAGAACGAGTAAATCAGTAAAAATCAATGAAAATTGAATTAAAGTAATTAAACTAATAAGTGAAATGGGTGAGATCGGTAAATAAATATCTTTCAAATGATAAGGTAAGTGAAATAATTTGAAACATACTTAAAAGTAATTGAGGATATATAATGTATAATTATTTAAGTTGAAAATTCTATAAATACATGTGAAATCGATGAAAATTCAAGTGAAATTCGCAAAAATAAAAAATGGATGACATCAGTGAAAAGATGAAATTACATAAAAATGATGAAACATGTGAAAAATGCTAAAGTTGGTGAAAGTATGTGAAAATTGGTTAAAGTGGTAAAAATGAATGAAATCAATAAAATGAAAAAAGTTCAACCAACAAAAACAAAGTCAAACCATCAGACAAATGATTTAGAAAAAAACTAAAGAAATTGATAAAAATACTCATGATGAAGTTAATAAATTGAATAACAGTCATTAATATCTATTGTTTTATGACACAAAGAAGTTAATCTTACTCTGATTTACAAAAAAATACCACTGAAATTAAATAGACACGTACAACACATGCACTTTAAACCGGTGAAAAAATGCATTTTAAATTGTAAATACATTTGAAATTGATAAAAAAAAAATTGGATAAAAATTTGTGAAAAATGGATTAAACAGGTAAAATCGGTTAAAATAAAAGTAAAATTAGGGAAAATATGTGAAATCGATGAAAGTTAATTAGAATGAAATTTCTAAGAAAAATGATGAAACCAGTGAAATCCAGTAAAATTGGGTAAAGCCGGTGAAAAATAGGTAAAATCGGTTAAAAACATATAGTTGGTAAGAACATATTTAATCAATGAAAAATTCAGGTGAATAACATGTGAAATTAGTGAAAAAATATGAAAAATAGATAAAAAGGGGTTGCAATGGTATAAACGATTGAAATCAGTTAAAAAAGGAGTTTAACTGGTGAAATTGGTAGAAAAATGGTTTAAATGGAAGAAAAAAATCGACCGAAAATGAGAAAACAATGAAAAATGTTATAACCGATAAAAAAGGGATAAATTGCTAAAAAAAAAAGGTAAAAAAATTTAAACAGTGAGAATATATGAATTGATGAAAGTTTGGGTGAAATTTGTAAAGAAATGGATAAAATTAGTCAAAAAAGCTTGAAGTCAGTGAAAACAAATTCAATCAATGAAAAATTTAGGTGAATAACATGTAAAATATGTGAAAACAAGTTAAACTTTGACTGACAAAAACAAGGTGAAATTGGAAGAAAATGGTTTAAATTGGAAAAAAGATCTACGAAAAATGGAATAACAATGAAAAATATATAATCGATAAAAAAAAATTAAATGGTGAAAACATATGAATCGATGAAACTTCGGGTGAAATTGATAAACACTGGTGAAGTTGATAAAAATCTGGTCAAACTGGTAAGAAAAAATGCTTGTGAAATCGATGAAAGTTCAGGTGAAATTTATGAAGAAACGAATGAATCATGTGTCATCTGTAAATAACGAATAAACTTGACATGGAAACTACTATGATGTAATGAACTAAATAATGTTTTATGACCTTATTTTAGAACCAATTTTATAAGATGTAATTACTAAATCAGTTATCATTTTATATTTTTTATAACAACTATTCAAAGCCTCGTTTTTTTATAAACCAATAATAATTAACAAAAATAAATTTGATCAGTCATAAATATATGATATTCTATGACATAAAAATGTCTAATTTTAATCTAATTTACGAAAATACCCATGGAATTTAAACAAGACATGTACAACGTATACGTGCACTTTTCTAGTACAAATAAAAAACACTATTATTTTAATAGTTGCTAAAATATATATGTAATATTATTATAATGTGTCATCAATATATTTTTAAGTAAAATATATTATTTGTACCATTTAAAGATTTAGTACAATATAACACTCCTAAAAAATCAAATTATCTTAAACATCATAAATGCTACCAAAAAAAAAAGGATAATCGTGTGTTACCTATGATGGAATAAAAAGTGTTTATTACTTTGTGAACTAAGTAATCTTTCTTTGGCCTGAGAAATAGAAGTAAAAGAGTATCCAAGACATGCATTACTTTAAATTCTCAAACAAGCTCTAGACGATTATTAAGTAACTTCATATTTTACATATATTGTGTCAATTTTTTTTTTATTGGGTCGGGTTTTATAAAGACTTTGATCCATTTTTTGCCTTATCTACATTGTTGGGCTCTAGTCCATTAGCTCAAAATGCTTAAGCCCATATTGACAAGTAGAAGTAGGTCAAGTCTTTATTAACCATTCAAACAATTCATCCACTGTCAATGTGGGATTGAGGTGTTACAATCTCCTAACTCAAATACTCGACGTACTATTCGAGTCCAGATCAATCCAGATCAATAGCCAAAGACCGCCATTGTGGATAACACCATGAAGTCGGCTCTGATACCAATACCATTTGTAAAGACATTAATCCACTTCGGGCCTTGTCAACATTGTTGGGCTCTAGTCCATTAGCTCAAAATGTTTAAGCCCATATTGACAAGTAGAAGTATGTCAAGTCTTTATTAACCAGTTTAAGCCCATATTGACAAGTAGAAGTAGGTCAAGTCTTTATTAACCATTCAAACAATTCATCCACAATCAATGTGGGATTGGGGAATTACAATCTCCCCAACTCAAATATTTGACGTCATCGTCGAGTCCAGATCAATAGCCAAAGACCGCCTTCTTGGATAACTCCACGAAGTGGGCTCTGATACCAATATCATTTGTAAAGACATTTATCCACTTCTGGTTATACATACGAAATACTTTTGTCTAATATGGGAAATTAAAATGTTTATGCTTGTGTTTAATTTTAATGAACACAACTTTCACAAGATCATTTAATCTATAACAAAGGTTTTTTACCAAACAGTAATTCGCATACATCTCAAAAGTTTGCTTAAGTTTTCAGCATCAAAATATGTAGACCAATAGTAACACTAAAAGTTTTCTTTTCTTAAGTGATACATTAAAAAACACTATACTAAAATTATTGTCTTGACTCTTGATCAACAGCTGATATGTATAATGAAAGAAAATAGCCCCGCGGCAATAAACTAATGTTCGAATTTTTATTACGAGAAAATTTTCCACATAATGTTTTCAAAAACATGAATCAAATTTATATTATGTAAACTACATTAATTATAATTAGGTGAATTGTATCATGATATTGCATCTGATTGTCAAAGTTAAGTAATAAAGTATTAATTTTGGTTTTGCCATTTTATAATTTTGTTAAAATACATTCGTTTTCCAGAATGAAATTACATTGCTTTGACAGAAAATTATTCCATTCTTCATCCTTCTTTGACTCCAATTCAACTCCCTTCCCCATGGTAAATTCATTAAATTATTAAGTTTTAATTTATGCATTATTATATAAAAAATTGACCTTTTTTTTTTTTATAATTTTTAATTAGGGAAACGCATTTGTGGTATGTAAAACCGAGTGAAGTGAAGAGTGAATCTCTATTAAATCAGTATTTAGATAAATTATCGCCCTGTGAGAAGCAGAATGAATTGCAAATGCGGGGAAAAGAGCTGAGGAAGAGCGATTTACTTGCCCGCGCCTTGATTCGAACTACTGTTGCCAGAAGTAAGTTTTGATTTTTCAAATATGTTATTTGCCTCTGAGAAATATGGAGTTTAAGGTTTTGGTGATTGCGTGTATAAACATGTTAATATATTGCATTTGCTTTGCTTTGCTAATAGGATTTTTAGAAGTATCTACCATTTCCGGTCCTCGATTATGTTTTCTAAATTGACATGAAATATATATTGCATTGGTGATAACTACTTCTAGATTTTAAGTATATATTCACTGGACCTAAAAACATACTAGATGTGTTTGCAGTTTGTGGAATTTTAAGGATGTTTTGTTTAGGTAGAAATGACAAATCTTTGCTGAAACTAAACTAAGTTATGTGTTCTCTGTAAATGATGTGAAAAAGTTTGGAATTCGTGATAATAGTGGTTTTTGGTACGTAGATCAGATTAACCCACAAGTTAGTCCCAGATCATTGAATTTCCGAATAAACATACACGGAAAGCCTGAGGTGAGATTATATAGTTTGTATTCTTTTTAGTGAATTGGGTTTTCTAACAAATTCTCAATTTTTCTTTTTTTAATGTAATGGCTGGTTGAGTGGCCACCTAAGAGTGATCGGGATCCACCTACATTGCATTTCAATATATCACACACTTCTTCTTTGGTAGTCTGTGAAGTGACCATCGATTCTCAAGTTAGTACTTGGCTCGATTAATTTATTTCAATATATCCTGCTGCTATTTTAATTTGTTGAATGATAGTGACGATTTATGATCTAGGGACATTTCCGTAATTATGATCTAGGGGTGTTTCAGTAATTCTTTAATTAATAAATTTGATAATAAATAATTCAGTCAAAATGACTATTTTACCCCTATTTATTTCATTTGACATTTATGGGAGAAAACTCTTCACCTCCCAAAAACCTCTTCACCTCCCAAAATTTCTCCTATAAATAGCATTTCATTTTCAGCAAAAAAGGCAAGTCATTCTAGAGAGAAAAAACCGAAAATTATAGAGTTCTTAGCAAGTTCGTCCCGTGCAAATTAGCATTCGTAAAGAGATCGAGAAGAGAGAAAATCTCGAAGAAGTCCTTTAATCATTTTTAGACAACATCATTTTGGCGCCGTCTGTGGGAAATAGTTAGATTTGCACGTTGAGATGGCGGACGAGTACGAAGAGAACCAATGGGATAATCTTGAAGGGCCAGGTGATCCACCAGCAGGAGGAGGCCTTGACAATGACCTACCTGGTACGGGAAACATTGGACAAGACCACCCTGGTGGAGGAGGCGCTGGAAACGACCTGCCTGGGGCAGGAGGCGTTGAACAAGGCCCACTCGAGGGAGTAGACCCCCAAACTTTAATGCCTGATCGAGATGCACTTCCGAATGTACCGCCCCCAGTGCCAACCATCCAAATGACCCAGGAAATGCTTGATGCAATGGCCGCAACAGTAGCAGCTCGAGCGGTCGCACAATATGTAGCGGAACAGCAAAGAATACGCAATTCAAGTCAGTCCCTGCACGTAATCCCGGATGCATCCACAAGACCCGAAAGAGGTGATCAAAGACAGCGAGAACAACCACATATAAGGCAACCAGTTAACGAAGAAGAAATCAACAGTAGAACTCCAAGACCAGAAGAGGTACGAAGACAACCTCGTGTAGTGATGGAGAGAGCTGGAGGAAGAGAACAAGGAGGACAAAATTACACACGGCAAGGGCAAGAAGAGAGAGTGGAACAATTACCACCCATGGTACCATTAAGAAGAAGCCCATTCTCTCATGCAGCCTTATCAGAACCATTGCCACCTGGCTTTAGGATCCCAAGCTTGTCTGAATATGATGGAATGGGTGATCCTCAGGAACATCTAGATAAGTTTATTGCCAAAGCTGATTTATATGCAATAAGTGATGCGACCACTTGTAAAATATTTCGTACTACTTTATCTAAGATCGCACTTACTTGGTTCAATCAGCTTCCTTCAGGCACAATCACTAATTTTGAGCAGATGAGTCAACGATTCCTCCATCACTTCTCTATGAATAGAAAGTCTCAGAAGACGGCTGCATACCTATTCACTGTAAGACAAAGAGCCGGAGAGCCTTTAAGAGAGTATATACAAAGATTCACTAATGCAGTTTTAGAGGTCCCGCAAGTCGATCCTGAACTTTTGGCTAGCATTCTCCAACAAACTTTGATAGATGAACGTCTTAAGGAATCTTTTGCCGGAAAACCTCCAACTACTCTGGATGCACTCCTAGCTAGGTCTGAAAAGTTCATAAGAATCGAAGAAGCAATGGAGTCAAAGTCAGAAAAAAGGAGGTAAAAGGAAGAACAGAGAAGATGATAGGAATGATATCCCGAGGCGAAAGGAGAATCCAGAAGAAGGAAGGAATGTGGGATACAATCAAAAGTATGCTCACTATACTCCTCTCAATGCTACACGAGAAGAGGTATTTGTAGCAGCTTTAGCACAAGGGCTACCTCAGTGGCCAGCACCATTGAAAGATAATCCGGACAGGAATAAGTCTAACAAATATTGTCGATACCATCGTGCTCGAGGACATAACACAGAAGACTGTTATCATTTGAAAGATGAGATAGAAAGGTTGATACAAATGGGCAATCTACAGAACTTCGTAAGAAGAAAGAGAGGTATAGCCCCAGCAAGTTCACAAGCTGGACGAAATTCTAACCCAAGAAGAAATCAACCGCAAGAAAGAAGTGGAGGACAAAGACCTAACAGAGATAGTTCAGTACAAGCAAGGCAAGATGAGAACTTACCAAACGCCGGCATTATCAACATGATATCAGGAGGACCGGTCGGGGGAGATTCTGTTAGATCAAGAGAGGCATTAGCGAGATCAGCGAAAACCTTACATGACTGTCCATCGTATGCACAACACTATGTCCATCAAGTTGAAAAGTGTAATCAGGTCATCACCTTTGATGATAGGGATTTGGAGAAAGGGAAACTACCACCACAAAACGATGCTTTAGTAATCTCAGCAACTTTAGCAAATTTCTGGGTTAAGAAAATCTTAGTAGATAGCGGCAGCTCAGCAGATATAATATTTTATCATGCTTTTGAGAAGTTGAACATAGACAACACCAAGTTAAAAATGGGTCAATACCCCACTTACTGGTTTTACGGGAGAGATAGTGGAAGCGTTGGGAGAAGTATCACTACCTATCTCCTTCGGAAGTTATCCTATTAGATCTACGAAGATGGTGAAATTTCTAGTTGTCAAAGCACCTTCCTCATATAATATGATATTAGGAAGGCCTAGTCTAAATCTTTTCAAGGCCGTACTTTCAACATATTATATGAAGATGAAGTTTCCGACACCAGAAGGGATAGGAGAAGTGGTAACAGATCAGATGATGGTCCGTGAATGCTACGCTAGCACATTGAAAAACTGCAATAAGCGAACCAAGTCAGAGTCAAATCATGTCAATAAAAATTATACAACTGATCAATTGATGAATGATGCTTCAGAGGCGCAGGAAGAAGGAGTTGAAAACAAAAAGAGAAAGCAAGATGATTTGCGGATAGAGGCAGTGGAGGAATTAAAAGTTGTGGAGTTCATCCCTGGAAATCCAAACAAAACCACAAAAATAGGAACAAGGATCGAACCACATGTGGAAGCAGAATTAGTACAGTTTTTGCGAGAAAATATGGATATGTTCGCTTGGGACGCCATTGACCTTCAAGGAATAGATCCCGAAGTGATGGTACATAAACTCAGTGTTGATCCGACAGCGAAGCCGATAAAACAAAAGAAGAGAACTTTTGGACAAGAAAGGAACGAGATCATCAAAGAAGAGGTAAACAAGCTTCTTCAAGCGGGTATATCAGAGAAGTACTTTATCCTGACTGGCTGTCAAATGTGGTGGTTGTTCCAAAGCCTAATGGAAAATGGCGAATGTGTATTGACTTTACGAATCTGAACAAAGCTTGTCCAAAAGATTCATATCCTCTTCCCAGAATCGATATGCTAGTAGATTCTACCTCGGGATGTGAGTTGTTGAGTTTTTTGGATGCTTTTCAAGGATACAACCAGATCCCGATGCTCCCTGAGGATCAGGAGAAAACAAGTTTCGTCACTGATCAGGGGGTATATTGTTATAAGGTTATGCCATTTGGCCTGAAGAACGCTGGAGCTACATATCAGAGACTTGTTGATCATATGTTCAAAGAACAAATTGGGAGAAATATGGAAGTATATGTGGACGATATGCTTGTGAAGAGCCATAAACAGTCTAATCATCTAAAAGATTTGGCAGAAACTTTTGAAGTATTAAGACGCTACGGTATGAAGCTAAATCCCAATAAGTGCACTTTCGGGGTTCGAGGTGGAAAATTCTTGGGGTACATGATTTCGGAAAGAGGAGTAGAAGCTAATCCAGAAAAAATCGCTGCGATACAAACTATGTCTGCCCCAAAGTCAGCAAAAGAAGTACAACGCCTAGCAGGACGTTTAGCTGCGTTGAACCGTTTTATATCTCGATCTGCAGATAAAGGGTTGCCTTTCTTTAAAACCCTTCGTAATCTTAAGAATTTTGAGTGGACACACGAATGTCAGAAAGCATTTGAAGAACTGAAAGATTATTTGTCATCTCCTCCACTCCTTACCACGCCAAGACCTGGAGAAATATTGTATCTATATCTTGCCGTGTCGGATTATGCTATTAGCTCAGTCCTAGTTAAATCAGAAGGTAGAGATTACAAGCCCATCTACTATGTGAGTCGAATGTTACAAGGAGCAGAGCTAAGATATCCACAGATAGAAAAACTAGCACTGGCCTTAGTATCCACAACACGAAAGTTACGCCCATACTTCCAATCACATCAGGTTGTAGTACTTACAAATCACCCCCTTAAGCAAGTGTTATCAAACCCAGATGTTTCAGGAAGAATGGTAAAATGGACAGTAGAGTTGGGAGAGTACGGTTTAGAATTTCAACCCCGACCCGCCATAAAAGCTCAAGTATTAGCCGATTTCTTAGTTGAAATGACAACTGATCAAGCTGCTAGCTCTTTGACTACCTGGGAAATATATGTGGATGGCTCATCTACAAATAGTGGTAGCGGTGCAGGAATTGTAATAAAAAGCCCCCACGAAGACGAATTTGAATATGCTCTCAAACTCGATTTTCCGACATCTAATAATGAAGCTGAATATGAAGCTTTGTTGGCTGGAGTAAAATTAGCATCGGCAGTAGGAGCGAAAAAGTTGATAGTATATAGTGATTCTCAACTGGTGGTGAATCAAGTGGATGGTTCCTTCGAAGCCAAGGGGCCGAAAATGATTCAGTATCTTCAGCGAGTCAAGGAAGTACAGGTAATATTATACCGACGTGCTTGACATCAAATATAAGATGTGATTTTGTAACTGTATATGAAACAAAATAAAAACCTCCATTAAATTGGAATATTGCAGGATAAATTTGAAGATTTTCAGTTAAAACAAATTCATCGAAAAGACAATGCCAAAGCCGATATGTTAGCAAAACTAGCTAGTGCGCTAACAACGGTAAAAAGCAAGAAGATAATTTTACTCACAGCAACTCGTCCAGAAATAGAAGAAGGTGATCATGAGGTATTACCAATAATACCTGAAGAACCAAGTTGGAAGGATGAAATAGTTAAATATATAGTCCATAACGATCTACCGGAGGATAAGAAGAAAGCAAGGTTATTGAAACTACGAGCAGCTCGTTCGTTATGATTGATGGAGATTTGTACAAAAGAGGATTTTCCCAGCCATACCTCAAGTGCTTAGCCCCTGAGAAAGCCAACTATGTTCTTAAAGAGATACATGAAGGGAGTTGTGGAAATCATATTGGAGGTAGAGCACTAGCAAACAAAACATTACGGCATGGATACTTTTGGCCTACACTAAAAAGAGATGCAGTTGAACTAGTTCAAAAATGCCATAAGTGTCAACAACACGCTAATGCTGTACATTCTCCAGCGACTTTAATGCAACCACTTGAAAGCCCATGTCCTTTCAGTCAATGGGGCGTTGATTTGGTAGGACCTCTGCCACCTGCGCCAGGACAAAAAAGGTATAAACCATCCCCAAGAAATTACTCTTTTCTTAAAAAAAAAAAAGTATTCATAACATTGCCTTTTGTGTTAAAACAAAAAGGTATTTGATTGTGGCTGTGGATTACTTCACCAAATGGGTAGAAGCTGAACCTTTAAGAACCATCAAAGAAGAAGACGTGCTGAAATTCTTGTGGAAGAATATTGTCTGCAGATTTGGAGTACCCCGAGTCCTTGTATCCGACAATGGAACGCAATTTAGGGGAAAAGAATTGCAGCGATGGTGTGCCGAAATGAAAATAACGCAATCCTTCACTTCTGTAGCAAACCCTCAGTCTAACGGACAAACAGAAGTAACAAACCGTATCCTACTACAACATATGAAAGCTCGCCTCGATATGGCCAAGGGGGAATGGGTTGAAGAATTACCTAGTGCATTGTGGGCGTATCGAACAACGCAAAGGGTAAGTACTGGAGAAACCCCTTTCAGTTTGGTTTATGGAACAGAAGCTGTAATACCAGTTGAAATTGGAGAGGTCAGCTTGCGTGTGCGATGCTACAATCCTATGTATAACGACCAAGGTCTTACCGCTAATCTAGATTTGCTAGAAGAACTAAGAGAAAATGCTAGTACAAGGGCAGAGAGATATCGCATGAAGATGGTGAAAGCTTACAATGCTAGGGTACGTCCTCGTTCTTTTCAAGTGGGAGATTTGGTGTTGCGAAGGACGGCGATCATTACACAAAAGGACAAAATGAAGAAAAAACTGAAGAAGTTTGAACCTAAATGGGAAGGTCCATTCAAAGTAGTAGAAGTGGTAGGTTCTGGGGCCTATCGACTTCAATACTTGAGTGGAGAAGATATACCAAGAACTTGGAATACGAGTAGCTTGAAAAAATATTATGAGTAGTTTTGCAATGTACTTTTTCAATAATCTTCTACGTAATGATCAATAAAGTCTCATTTCAGGATTTCTTCTTTTCTTACTTATGAATATCTATGAAATATTCCATTATAGTCTACTTGTAAAAGGAAGAATTCTGATCAAAGAAAAATTCAACAAGTCAACACTTCAAGAGCCATTTTATCGATCATCAAAGTATAAATGCAAATAAAAATTGCACCATAACAAACATATGGTGAACACTTTATCGATCATCAAAGTATAAATGCAAATAAAAGTTGCACCATAACAAACATATGGTGGATATATCCACGAATATTCTTAAAAAAATTCAAACCACAAATAAAGCAAAAATGCAAATATTTAAGAACATAAACAAAATAAACGAGGACAAGTTCATCAATCTACTGCATATAAATAAAGTTAACTATCTTTTCCCTTTTGCGGACTTTGGAGCAGGGTCTTCCTCAACATCATCAAATGTTTCATCAGGAATCACAGTCCCCTCATCTTCGTCAGCTTCATCATCTACCTCAGGATCGATAAACATGAAGTCTTCGCCAGGAAAACGGTCTGAATCTCTAAGTGTTTTGCGAATAACCCGAACTATTCGGTCGTAAACCAAAATGGACTCCTTCAGAAGATCTTCTCTATACTCATCAGACTTCTGATAATTACTCACAAGCTCCTTCTCTATCGTGCTTTGATACTTAGAGACAAGTTCCTTCTCCAGTTCCCTATAATAATCCTTACCCTGCTCGGACTTCCTAAACTTCTCACCAGTCTGAATCTCATGCTTCAGCTCCTTCGACAACTTCGTGTTTTCCAGTTTCAGTTCCTGAAGTTGTTCAGTCATGCGCGCCAGTTTCTCCTCGGCCATCTTCGTTTCCTCCTCGCAGCGTTTGGCACGCTGAGTAAGCAAATGAGACAGAAGAGGTATCTGCAAAAAGAAAGAACAAACAAATATAAATATATTCTAAGTCAAAGGAAGAACATAAAAATATATCAAACAAATAGGAAATGTTAAATTACCCGAGCAATATCTGCGCATAATATTTTATCCAAATTCTCGGAAGGAAGTTGATCAAACCGATTGACATCATGAGCAGTAATCAACTGCCTAGTCTTGTCATATCCAAGTTCCAGATTGGCGGAATCCCAAAATGAACATACACCTTTTTCTTTGTTAATGCCAAAGGTGAATAGACCTTTTCCCATTCCAGGACGAGGAGGAACTTCCTCTCGAGGACGTTTTGAAGGAGGCGATGACTGTCGATTCCGCCCACCTGACGCAATCGTTCCAAAGGCCTCATTCGGAGCACTACGAGAAGCCTGAGATGCACTTTTTACGAAACTCCCTCTTGGATTTCCAGATTGAGTTCCCTTATGCGAGGGGGGAGGAGGACGACGAGAATCACGATCTACTTGTGAAGCCCCTTTTCCAGCACGAATCTCACTAATGGACATACCCTTTCCTGCAAAACACGAAAATTAATACACAAGTCAGGATGATAAACATGCATAAATATATATATACATAAAACGTACATATGATATGTACCATTAACAAATAAAGGAGCAACATTAAAAGGTTCTCTAAATAAACCAGCATTCTCAAACTTCTCGCGAATATCACTCGGATCAATAGAAGGATCGTAAGGAGAAGAACTACTATTCCACTCTACGGGAAATTCCCAACCATCATTCCTTACGTAAAAATACTTGGATTTCCATGGCCCCCTAGAACCTTTTGCAGAAGTACAACCCTCTAAGAATTTGCATTTGTTTTGAGGAAAAAAGTGAAAGTATAACTGGTTAGGAACTCTTCTCAAGATAAATAAACTCCTAAAAGACTCCAAAGTTGGAAGAATATTCAGTTGGGTGGAGCAACGCAAGAAACCTTCATAATACATGAAAGAGTTAGGAGTCAACTGACTGATGCATATATTGAAACTACGCACAATTTCTATGAGGAGAGGGTCTGGAGGAATCGAAAATCCACAAAGAAAAAATTCTTTATACACGGTGAAAAACCCTGGTGGAGGGGTCCTAATTTTCTGGCCATCAAAAGGAAGCAAAAATTCGTGACATGTGGATAAATTAATCTTATCCTTAAGCATATTTAACTCCTTCAAAGACATCTCACTATTAGCTATCTCAATATCTACCACACGACTTTTACGCTTTGAACCCCCAGAAGATGGAGCCCTTCCCTCCTCATCCATCACCCAGCTAGATGCATCTTCTGGGCTATTTCCTAAAGGAATTTGACGAGAAGCATCAGAGTTAGATTTATCGTCAAAAATCAAAAAATCTGAAAATTCAGATTCACATGGAGGCAGTTCACGAATAGCTTTTGCAACTTCTTCCTCAAACGAAAATTCAATCCCTGAATCAAAACTTAAAAAATCAACCTAAGAAGAAACACTTATACAAAAAAAAAAAAAAAAAAACTCATCGCTAAGTTTGGCCGAGGCAGATGTACCTCGGCCGAGATTGGCCGAGGCATGCTGCCTCGGCAGAACCTGGCCGAGGCATATGTTGCCTCGGCTGGGTACTGGCCGAGGCATGCTGCCTCGGCAGGGCCTGGCCGCGGCTGGGTACTAGCCGAGGCATGCTGCCTCGGCTGGGTACTGCCGAGGCATGTTGCCTCGGCAGGGCCTTTTCAGCAGGGAGGAATTTGATATAATTGAGGACAATTTCGTAGGTACCGGATAATTTTACTCAACTCAAATATATATATGAGGTAAAAATGCCATCAAAAATTAGTTATGGTGCCAATTTTGCTCTTTCCCGAAAATCGATCAGTTAATCCAACAACATCTATAATTTATTAAAACTCGTATGAGCTTAACCGAATTGAAGTTTAAATTAGCATAGTTTCACGATCAGCAAGAAAATTACAAATTACAAAAAACTTTTAGAATATATTGTTTAATTAATTATACTCAAGGTATTGTGCAAAATTGTGGCAAAAGTCCTACTTTTTGAAGTTTGTAGTGCTGATGAGTTGAAATTAAGAAAATAATAGACACGCAACATGACAATTAAAAAAGCACGATGTCCCTTTCTCAATTGACTAATTCTTGATAATTGAATGATTAAAATAAATGAGCAGAAAATGATATATTGGATCACCGACATGTTTTAATTTCGTCTATGAGCTGCTACTTTATTCTTTGCTTCACAATCGTCATTGGCCGAGGCATGCTGCCTCGGCAGAACCTGGCCGAGGCATATGTTGCCTCGGCTGGGTATTGGCCGAGGCATGCATGCTGCCTCGGCTGGGTACTGCCGAGGCATATTACCTCGGCAGGGCCTGGCCGAGGCACACATTGCCTCGGCTGAAACTTGCTTGGCCGAGGCATGTTGTGCCTCGGCTGGGTAATTACTCGATTGGCTAAGTTTTAAAAAAAAAAATTTATTAACAATAAGTACCTCGTGACGACATTCTTCGAACGGATTCTCTCGAGAAAGAAGCTTAAATTTTTTTTTAAGTTTGAAGGGTGTACTTAGAAAAGTGAAGATGAAAATTATAAATAGACTATAAAACTTATAATTTTGGAAGTACAATATTCTCAAAGAAAAATCCTCCTATATTTGATCCTAAGATAATTAGGACATTATTTTGCAAGATTTATATCCTCTAAATAAGGAAAATATTCTAATATATATATATATATATATATATATATATTCTCAAAGTATATATGTTATGTATTTTAAATTCCGCAATTGAAAAAATTTCATTCCCGGAATTGGGGGGACATCATGATAGTGACGATTTATGATCTAGGGACATTTCTGTAATTATGATCTAGGGGTGTTTCAGTAATTCTTTAATTAATAAATTTGATAATAAATAATTCAGTCAAAATGACTATTTTACCCCTATTTATTTCATTTGACATTTATGGGAGAAAAATCTTCACCTCCCAAAAACCTTTTCACCTCCCAAAAACCTCTTCACCTCCCAAAATTTCTCCTATAAATAGCATTTCATTTTCAGCAAAAAAGGCAAGTCATTCTAGAGAGAAAAAACCGAAAACTATAGAGTTCTTAGCAAGTCCGTCCCGTGCAAATTAGCATTCGTAAAGAGATCGAGAAGAGAGAAAATCTCGAAGAAGTCCTTTAATCATTTTTAGACAACATCATTGAACTAAAACACGTAGCCATGATCTGGTCTTATATATTTTCGAGTATAGATAGGTATTGATGTGGAAGAAAAAAATCCGAACTATCAAACACAATATATATCTTATGCTCGACGTTATTTCTCGGAACATGAAGTTATTTATTGTTTTCAGGAGGCTTACGTGAAAGCATTAGTAAAGGGCTTTTCAGCAGCACTTTTCAAAACATTTACAATTCGATCAAAGGTTGTAAACTGAAGCAGCTGTAATTTCTTTAGTTTTGCGGATTAAAAAATCCCCTGAGGTATTGATTCATTACAATTACCTCATTTACGACATTAATTTCTGATGACGCATGTCGACTTCATCAAACAACTTTTGATGTGAAAAGAACGAGCGAAATTAGTTTAAATAAAAAGGGGTGTAATTACTCTAAACCTCAGGGGTAGTTTGAGTGATTCTCCATTATTTGATTTGTCTACTAATCTTTCAGTATTCCTTTCAAGCTTCCGAAATAGTTTTTAGACTTAGCTGGTTCTCACTAAACAACCATGAACCATTTGCACTGAGGATCTTTGCTCCCCATGAAATGTGATACGCCTTAAGAAAGTCGAAGACGAACAATTGATGATGCAATAAATCTCTTTGCAGAAAAAACACAAGTTCCGGTGAAGTTGACAATGTGAAAATTAAGGATGTAATGATGTGAGCTTTTAATTTTGCCTCAAGTAAAATATAGTTCACAGCTTCACATACTTGTTAATAGAACATTTTTTGGATCCATAATAGGTGCTTACTGTTCATTAATAATATTCGAATATTTTCAATATATGATGCACAAAAACATTTTAAATGTATGTTTTGTAAGAACATTGGACACGTAACAAAATAGCACAAACAAAAATGTTAAAGTAAATATATTATCATATTTATAAACTATAAAGTATTACGTAGCATTATTTTCTTCAGATTATTCACTTTTTCTACTTTAATTAAAATATATGGTTCTCAAAAAAAAAAATTAAAATATATGAGCTCAAAAAAATAAAATAACATAAACACCTATGAATTCCTATTTTTTTAAGTATATTACAAGTATATATATATGGATGTATATATATATATCTCAATGCTTAAATTATCATTTAAGACAATATCTAGTTTTATAAATAATATGGTTACTAATAGGCTAGCGATATTTGATAAAATAGCAATTTACGTTCCTTAACTTTCATTGGTCCGCAGAATCAGGACACTTAATCTTTCAGCAAGCAATTTACGTCATTTTACTTTCACATGTCCGCAGTATCAGGACACTTAATTCTCCAGCAAGCAATTTACGTTCCTTAACTTTCACTGGTCCACGAAATCAGGACACTTAATTTTTCAGCAAGCGTTTTATATCCCTTAACTTTCATTGGTCCGCAGAACCAGGACACTTAATTTTCTAGCAAGCATTTTACATCCCTTAACTTTCATTGGTCCACAAAATCAGGACACTTAATTTTTCAGCAAGCATTTTACGTCTCTTAACTTTCATTGGTCCGCAAAATCTATGACTCTTTTACACCCACAATTTTAGTCCACTTGACCGCAATTTTAGTCCACAACTCGCTGAAAATTCCATAATTGCCAAATGGACAATTATTTTGGGGATTTGAATTAATATTGATGTTGTTAAATAGTTGTAGACGGTTTGTTAAGTGATTGTCAAGTGAATGTTTGTTTTGTCCAGTGAAATTCAATGTCATGTAGCCAAAATGTGTTAAATAGACTTATTTCGCATAGTGCTCTATAAATAAGAACCTACCTAAGCCGAGCATAATGGATGTAAACTGTAAAGTTAAAGGATGTCCGAAAAATTTAATGGACTGAAATTGCGGTCAACTGGACTAAAATTGCGGGTATAGAAAAGTTATAGGATGTATTTTGCTTGTCGAAAAATTAAGTGTCCTGATTCCGCGAATCGGTGAAAGTAAAGGGATGTAAAATGCTTGCTGGAAAATTAAGTGTCTTGATTCTGCAGATTAGTGAAAGTTAAGAGACGTAAATTGATTACTGAAAAATTAAGTGTCCTGAATCTGCGGACCAGTGAAAGTTAAGGGACGTAAGTTGCTTGCTGATAAATTAAGTGTCCTGATTCTGCGGAGCAGTGAAAATTAAGGGACGTAAATTGCTATTTTGCCAGCGTTATTCTTAGAGCATAAACTCTTGCATGCTTCTAGAGCAACTTTTTTATTTTTACGATTTCGCCCTTAATTACCCTATGTGTGTTATTCCCCAACTACTAGGGACGGATCCAAGATTGGAGACTAGGGGGATCAAATTTTTTTGTCAGTCAAATTTTATCGACAATAATATTCAAACTAAAATTGTGCACAAATTCAAGAATAATACTAAAAAATGTCAATAAAAAATTTATCGAATTTAAAAGTTAAAAATAATTTAATAAAAAAAAACTAGTTAAGATGTACACATTGTTATTTCACATCATAATATTCATCTATGATAAAATCAAGATCAAATTTCTCATCAAGTCGTCTTTCAATATAATTAATCGAACAAATGCCGTTTTGATAAGGAGATATGGACAAATTCTCAAGAATCTTGTTTACACAATTTCAGCAATCAAATTACATAGATTGAATGTATAGATTTTATTATTAAAATAAAGGTGATCAAGTAGAATAAGGCTTAATTGTCCAAGGAATACGAGTCCTCACTCCTAAAGGAGTAGGGATTAACTGTTAGTCATAAGAAAAAAGAAAGAAAATTGGGCTGAAATTGTTGAGCCGTGAATTTTTAGTCTTATTTAATGTCTTTAGTTTGCAACTCTCTCGTATGCACATATAGTAGTTCTATTGTTTTTTGAAATTAATTCAATGTTATATGTAATTCGTCCCTGCCAACAACTAATTGTTTTTTCTTAGGATTTCGATTTCTTTCCACCCAAAATTTTCAATTGACATGTGCGATTCTTAACTATTCATTACAAAACATTTCAGTTGAAGGAAGGAGCAAATTAATTCTATGATTGCTAGGTTACTGCATCTAATAGAAGAGCAACAATACTATAAAAGCCCTGGAAATCAATGTGGCATCTTACTCTTACACCTTAGAATTGTATTCCTTTCGTCCTGTTATTGTATTCCTCCAAACATGAATGTCAGTCACACCCCTCATGCTTCCAGCAAAGGTGATGATCCCTAAGGCAAACCATCGCACTCTTTTGCCATAGACTCGGCAATTTCTTTCACTTGTGGGGATAGTGTCGTCTCTTGTCCAAGTGTCTTGAAACAAGTCACCTCATCCCTGCTTAATTTTTTCACGACAAAACTTTCTTTGCAACCAATTCGACGACACACCTCCAAGGAGCGAGTAGTTATAACTTATAATCAATCTACAACTCTCTAAACTTTGAGGATTTCCCACTTTTATCAGCCTTATATTATCCCATACATCATCTAATACGAGTATAAAGTCCTTCATTCTAGATAGTGCTATGTTCAGTAATGCAGCTCTTTTATCCTCATCATTCTCCGCTGAAAGGTTTAAACCTATGAGTTCGGCTATGTCGTCTTGCAGCTTGTTCATCCTAAACTCATGAGAGACTGTGACCCAATATACACGGTATTGAGTTTCTTCTAAAAGTCGGTTGTAAATGTGTTTGGTCAAGGTAGTCTTGCCGACTCCTCCCATACCATAAATCCCAATGGTTGGGACTTTATCAATCACCAAGCACTTCCAAATTCTTTCCAAATTTTCATCAAAAGCTTCACCAAATAATTTAGTTGTCAACATTGGATTCCCTCTTGTTTTGTATACCGTAAGTAGAAGTTCACCAAATTGTCGACTCTCCTCAACAAGTTCATTTACACTTTCATTCAGTTCAGTCGCTTGATCTCCACCAAAAAATCGGCTAGTAAATCCTTCTTCTTGTACTTCATTTCCCAGTGCACGAACCTCAGCTTCAATTACTTTTACTTCTTCCAACCAGTTCTCGACTTCTCTATTTCTTTTCTTTTTACCTGACTGCTCTTTTTATCTGTTACTCAACATCATATGCTTTAACACTCAATGACTTCAGATTTCTTTTCAGAGTTTTTAAAATGGACTTGGAGTCTTTCCCCTTGATTTTGTCCACTCCAAAATCTACCAATTTTTGTCCTACCGCGGAGAAAATACCATCTAACAGCTTGTCTAGCATCTTAAACACCGTATTCCTGCACAATTGAGTTAGATTAGAATATAATAAAGTAAATTGTAAATACTAATTATGTAAAAGAATAAGCCATGACCATTACAATGGTTTATTCAGCCTAACACTTCAAATATTTCCTTCTTGTTTAGTAATCATAAGAGATTTTTGTTGTGAAAATGAATTTACAGTAGCTCAAAAACCATATACAAATAAACAATAAAATCTGAATATAAGGCAGGGGCGCAGGGCATAACATTATAAGCTAACACTGGTAATTTTTTTGTAAAATATGATAATGGATTCATATAACACTGCTACTTCTCAATTCATATGAAACAATTAAATAGAAATTGTGTACAGTTGGGAACAGTAAATAAAGACAGTAAAATTTGGGTTACCTGAAATCTGGAAAAAAGAATATTGAGACTAATTGTCCCACATTGATTAAAAACAATAGTTAGGTCCACCTTATAAGGACTTGGGCAATCCTCACCTTACAAGCTAGCTTTTGAGGTTGAGTTAGGCCCAAGCCAAGTAAGTGGACTTAGTCCAATCAATGTGGTGAATTCTAATATGGTATCAGAGCCCCAGGTTGAAGTGGGCCACCTCCTTCCGTGATGGGCTATTCCTTGCGCGCATGATGGGATTTATTCTTCACCCACACGGTCTGGGAAATCCGCGTGTTGGGATCCACACGGTCTAGGCAAATCCGCGTGTTGGACTCTTACCCACATGTTAATAATTCGCAAATATTGGGCTTTAATATGTCACGTGTTGGGCTTGTTTCACCCACACATTCAGCCCGCCCACACGTGAAGGGGGAGTATTGAGACTAATTGTCCCACATTGATTAAAAACAATAGTTAGGTCCACCTTATAAGGACTTGGGCAATCCTCACCTTACAAGCTAGCTTTTGAGGTTGAGTTAGGCCCAAGCCAAGTAAGTGGACTTAGTCCAATCAATGTGGTGAATTCTAATAAAGAATTGCTCAAAAGATGAGACTCAGTTTGCAGCAAGAAGAAATTGAAATGCAGTAGAAATGGATGAATGAAGAAGAAATTATGGTCAACAACACTAGTCCTTTTTTATTCAATTGTGTACGCGTCTAACAGCAGACACTCTAGTCATATATGAAAAGTAATTTTGTGACAATTTTGTCCTCAATATATTATTCTATTTTCAACTATAATTTCATATTTATATTTCAACTCTAACTTTAATCTAATAATTTTTGTAAGGTAATTTAAGTTCCCATTTTCATTATTTTGTTAACGCCTCTTTGGTATTGTTAGCAAGGTTTTGAAAATTTTTATTTCAAAATAAAAATTCGATCTAAGAGTTCTATTTAAATTTTATTTACAATTTTTTTTTTCAAAGTCATCAAAAGTTAATAGTTTCACTTTATTTCATTACTTGATTTATTTATTTATTTGCAAATACCCATTGTTTTTTTATAAAAGTACTTTTATTTATGATTATAATTAAACAATTGCTATTGGATTTGCTAAAAAAAAAATCATAAATCACAATTACAAGTATAACTTAGGAATATGTGATGCCACGCGTTGTTTTTTTTTTTTTACACCGGATATCATGATGTGTTTGGATGATAACTTCAAAATTCAAAACTGGTGAGACTAAATACATTCAAAAGCTAGTGATATTGTCTGAGCAAAGATTGTTGTTTTTATACTAATTAGTAGGACTGTCAATTGAGTCGGACCTACCCGATGCCCAGTAGCTCGACCCGATTAAAATTGACTCGGGTCCGAATATTTGTGAACCGGGTCGAGTTTAAGCCATTATATTAAACCCGATCAATTTATGAGCCGAGCTTGAGCCTAGCACGGCTCAACCCCAATAAAGCCCGAGCATATAATTATTTTAAATATTATAATTAATTATTTGTATTGTAGTTATAGTTACCAATTACTTTTTTTTTGTAAATAAGTAAACTTTATTAAAAGTTATAATGTAAACTCACATATATGTTAGTATACCAATTTCGTATTGAACACAAAACATGGGGTTGTCTACGGTTCCTCGAAGTCATTCTTTGAGGAATCGTTTCATCCAATGAAATTTTGACACATACTTACGTGTACAACACTCACACATTTAAAATACTTCATATAAAAAGATATGTTTACCCTTTTTAATACTTCATACACTTTTCCTAATAATTTCTGGCTTATGCAAGAGAAATCTTGGAAAAGAATAAATAACTTTTATGATCTGATCCATTTGTACGCCACAGCTCTTTAAAAATTTAACATTAGGAATCAAAGTCTTTTCTAAATCTTTTGCCAAGAAAGATCCAGATGTCCTTAAAACCTTAGCAACTCCTTCATCGGAACCCAACACACCCCTTAGAATAGCTAATGAAGGGATGACTCTGTCATCTACACTACAATGCAAAATTGCAGGATCAGTGGAGAGTATTTTTGCGATTTCATCGGCAGAAAAGCCCAAATCTTGGAATATCTTGATTTTGGGCTTAAAGCTATTTTCAAGACTAGCAGAGAGTAAACGAGGCCGATATTTTACTATTTTCTCCAAATGGGTGTTTGAAAAGCCACTCTGTTTCCAAAATGATGGAACTGAATCAGATTTTTCTGGGCTTTTTAGAATTGAGGCAACTCGTGAAGCCACTTGAAGCGATAAATGGTATTTGTGCACCAAAAATTTAGAAACTGAAGGGGTGTTAGTGTCTGTTTGCTGATTTTCTGTAGAGGTTGAGAAGAGCAGATTGAATCCACTCCACGGGTAATTCGGCAAAAGAAACGGGTTCATCATTACCGAATGTAAATTCATATTCCGACACATTGCTTGGGACCGTTTCACCTTCATCATCTGAAGATGCCATCTTCTCTAATCCCTCAGACGAGACGACTCACAACCCTAACATATTTCCAAGTTAAATTAACGATGACAATAAGGCTCCGTTCAGTTCCCACAATCGGCCCCCAATTAGCTCATTATTGTGTAATTGGGCTTAATTTTCTTAGTCTGGTTGGGCCGACTAAATCCGGTGGGTGTTGACGACGGTTGAAATCTCTTCGATCCGGAGGTAAACATGGAGGAGATGGAGATGGGAGAGATAGAGATGGCCGATGGGGTTTGAACCGTAATTTGATTTGATTTTTTAATTAATTTGATTTGTTTTTTTAATTAATTAATGCAGGGATATAATGGTAATTTTTATAATGTACAAGGTTATTTAAAGAAAGTATGATATCACCTCCTATGTGGTACACTAATTTTTTAATGATTGACTATTGTACACTCTTGTACAATATTAGATGGTCAAGATTGAAGATTATAAATTTTTAATGGTTTTGATATTACATAAAACGATTCCTCAAGAATGACCTCGAGGAATCGTAGACGACCCCACAAAACATAAAGAGAAAAAGTTTAATCTAAGATACAAAAAATTAAAAAAATTAAGGAAAAAAAAAAGACTAAAGTTAATACAAAATGTCAACAAATTGGAGTCTTCGTACTTTAAAACTCTACTACATGTTCATATAATTAATGTAGTCAAATAACTCGATCTTTGAGTTAAAATATTATTTAATGATATATACTCGTGTAGTAAGTAACAATAGTCTATTCATATATATGTGTTTCGATATCTAAATATTTTATATGTCAAGTTATTTTTTACTATATTAATAAATTTGATATAAGCCCTATGTAGACCCGAAACCCGAAAAGTTACATGGGCCGAGTTTGAACCAGAAAAATCAAAAAATTTATGAGCCAAGATTGAATCTATAGCTATGAAGCCCGGCAATATTTGAGTTCGAGCTATTTAAAGCTCAGCTCACAAGGTTCGATTGATAGTCCTACTTATTAGTGACTTTCTTATACTATTGTGACATTTTATAATATAATTTTTAATTACAATGGTGATATTGATACATTTAAACACACCGTTACAAGTGGCATTTTGTTAGTGACATTTTATATAAAACAATATTTTTCAACCTGTTACATGTAGCGGTGTGACTAAAAGTTAAATGTCACTATTATAAGAAGAAGTAACATTATAAAATGTCATAATCCATATTATTAGTTATACTATTTATTATTATTATTTTATCTATACTAATCCTAAAACTGTGAATAATTTAAGTTTTTTTATGTGAAGACAAAAATGCCCTTATTCAAATTGTAAAGTATATTAATAAAATTTAATCAAGCATAAAAATTTCCTAAAATTTTCTCATAAAAAGTTTGGTAGGTAAATATTTTAAGAAAATTTGTAACTTCCTTTCCTCCTAACCAAGCACCATGAATATGAAAGAAAAACAAAAGTATATTCAAATTAGACGTATATTCTTATTATATTTATTTCCTATAATAACTCCAATAGTTATCTATTCTAATCCTAAAACTGTGAATAATTTAAGTTTTTTTCTTTTTTGTGAAGACAAAAAATGCTCTTATTCAAATTGTAAAGTATATTAATAAAATTTAATCAAACATAAAATTTTCCTTAAATTTTCTAGGTAAATATTTTAAGAAAATTTGTAACTTCCTTTCTTCCTAACCAAGCACCATGTATATTTGGTATGTAAATATTTTAAGAAAATTTGTAACTTCCTTTCCTCCTAACCAAACACCATGTATATGGAAGAAAGACAAAAATATATTCAAATTATATTTACATCCTTTAGGGTTCTAGGGCAAGGGTTCTGAGGGTTCATGATTAGTCTAGTGTAAGCTTGTACACCTGTGTTATCAAAAAAAAAAAAAAGACAAAAATATATTCAAATTAGACATAAATTCTTATTATAGTTATTTCCTACAATAACTCCAATAATTAAGAAATTAACTCTTACATCAATTTTGCAATTTCATTATTGTTCTCCTATAACACATAAAAATTTAAAAACACTATTATTTTGAATAGTTTCTAAAATATACATGTAAAATTATTATAATGTATTATCACTATGTGGTTATGTAAAAAATATTATTTGTTTCATTTAAAAATCTGTTAAAGTGGAACGCATCTTACCTATGAATAAAAATGCTTATGACTTAGTGAGCTAAGTAATCTTTATTTGACATGAGAAACATTACCTCAAATTTTCATGGAAATCTTTTCGAGAATAATGTGTGAAATAAGTGAAAAAATGGATGAAAATCAATGAAAGTTGGTGAAGCTGATCAAATAAATTTTATGTAATTGATGAAAACATGTGAAATTGACCTGGATGATATTTATGAACATTGGTAAAGTAGGTGAAAAAATGGGTGAAATTGGTAATAAATTGTGCCGGTAAAATCGATAAATACATGTGAAATCGATGCAAATTTGGGTACATTTGTGAAAACATGGAAAAAAAATTGGTGAAATATGTGAAAAACGGGTGGAATATATGAAGTCATTGAAAAAAGGTTAAAGTCTGTGAAATAAATGTAAATTTAAGTGAAATTTATTAAAAAAAAATACAAGTGAAATCGGTGAAATATAAGTTAAACCGATAAAATTAAAATAAGTAAAATCTGGAAAAAAAAAAGTTTAACTAGCAAAAACAGTGTGAACTAAATCAGTAGAAAAATTTTGTCTTTTTTTTTTGTTTGAATATGAGAAAACAAAAGAAATTGAAGAAAAATAGGAAAAACAAAGAACAATAGGTTATAATTGATCACGAACAAGTAAATCAGTAAAAATATATAAAATCAGTAAAAATCAAGAAAAATGAATTAAAATAATCAAAATAACAAGTGAAATGGCTTAGATAGGTAAAGAAATATATTTCAAATGATAGCGTAAGTGAAATAATTTGAGATACATACTTAAAAGTAATTGAAGATGTATAATGTATAATTATTTGAGTTGAAAATTTGGTATATACATGTGAAATTGATGAAAGTTCAAGTGAAACTCGCAAAAAAAAAAATGGATGATATCGGTGAAACGATGAAATTACATAAAAATGATGAAACATGTGAAAAATGTGTAAAATCGGTGAAAAATGCTAAAGTCGGTGAAAACATGTGAAAATTGATTAAAGTGGTAAAAATGAGTGAAAATAAAATGAACAAAGTTCAAACAACAAAAACAAAGTCAAACCATTAGACAAATGATTTAAAACGAAAAAAACTAAAGAAATCGATGAAAATACCCATGATGAAGTTAATAAATTGAATCGCATTCATTAATATGTGTTGTTTTATGACATAAAGACGTTAATTTTACTCTGATTTACAATAAAATACCACTGAAATTAAATAGACACATACAACTTATGTGCACTTTAAACCGGTGAAAAAAATGCATGTGAAATCGTAGATACGTTTGAAATCGATAAAAAAATTAAAGAGTATCCACTTTAATATGTGTTGTTTTATGACATAAAAAAGTTAATTTTACTGCGATCGATTTAATATTTTTAGGACACTTCATTGAATTCCATTTCTAAACTATACTATGTGAGTATTATTATAATTAAATAATGAAAGTCAATATTTATTCAAACTTTTTCAAAAGGTTTATAAATAAATATTATCTCTCGAATCACAACTATTACACCATAAATCTCATAAAAAATTATTATAAAAAAACTAAAATGAATTAAAACGACATGTACTTATTAAATTTAAAAAGTAGCATTAAGACAAACCGCACTAATTAACATAAAGTTATAAAACAAGGTAAATTGAAGATAGCTAAAGCTTGTTCTTTTTGGCCTCTCAATTTTAAATATGATTTTTTTAGTATATTTTCTATAAAATTGAATTTTTGCAGATTTGAGATGAGGTTTGAAGTAATACTTCTTTTTAAGATTTTTTTTTCTCCATAAAGTAGTATATGTGTTGTAACAACCATCCTTAATTATTGAGTTTCGAATAATAATTTAAGGTGAAAACCAAGAAAAATAGATTTTGAATTGTACCTCATCACTTGACGAAAAAAAAGACATATGTTGGTTTTTCGATTAGACCTGAATTGAAATCAAAGAATTTTCAGATATAAGAATTTGATACGAGAATAGAAAAATAAAATTAAGGAAAGTGTATCATTATTATCTTAACTTAAATAGATAGAGTTACTTTTCTTCTATGTTTTCTCTAAATAATTTAGATTTTTTTTAAAAGCACCTCTTGAACTGTTTTCAGAAAATGAGTTAATCATCTCACATTCTTTTGAAATTCTTCTAGAGATACTTGCTAAACGAATATATTTTAATAGGTCTTAACTTTGAACTATATTTTCAGAGAGCACGAGGCCAAAAGAATAAGTCAAGGTTAGAATCAGACCAATGGTAAATCGGGTTGAATCGGGAAACCGACAACCCAGTGGACCAGATGAACAACCAGTTCAATCCTTTTTTTTTTTTTTTTGGTTTAATGTCAAAAAAATATTTAATGTTTGTTGGTTGTGTAAGTTGAGCACTAGACCTTAGGAAAAAAATTAATGACTTAAAAATTACAACCGCTTAAGCCAAACAATTTTATGAAATAATCTCTAAACAAATTTGCATATACTAATTAAACATTTGGAAGTTAATGTATTATGTTTAATTTGTGATAACTAATGTTAAATACCTAATATTTCACTAGTTCATCAAATGATAGATTTTTCCTTTGTAAGTTTGAGTATTAAATCTGTTTCAAGTGATATAATTTTTTTAATATGAACTATGTTTTTTTATTTTTTTTATTTCAAGCTATAAAATTAGGATAAAAGGGGGCAAAATTTTAAATTCATATTTATATATTTTGAATTAAGAGATTAGATTTTTTAGTTTGTATATTGTAAAAATTTATTATAAAATTGTAATATTTTATTTTAATTATTTTCTTAATTGAATATTTTTATTTTTTTTTATGATCCTGTTGAAAGTGGAAGAGGTTTTTTCTTTTTCTTTTTCTTTTTTTTTTTTTTTTTTTTTTTGAGGGGAAAGTGGAAGAGGTTTATCGAGGGATTGATCATGAAATTGAAGGAATTGGAGAAAAATAAGGGTATGGGCAAGGATAAGAGACTGTTTGTTTTTTTTTCAAAAGGTTTATCCCGAAGGAGAAACCCCCCTCCTGCATCAGAGGTCCCTTGATCAGGAAGGATGTTAATTGAGGGATGTGCCGGATGACAGGGTTTTGAGGGAGAGAGCCAACAGGATACCAACCCCAACACAACCCCCATAATATTTCAATGGAAAATTGTGCCACAGTTGTTGCACTGGACACGTACAATTGCTGAAGTTGGGCCATTGGATTTGTTTTGTGTCATAGGCCCATTAATGATGTTAGACCATATCATATTAATGTTAATTGTAATTGTGGCCCCTTATTTGTTAGGATTTAGTTAAAGCTTCGTAAGCACCATATATAAGGTGTAAATTGCATATTTGAATTTATCCGAAAAAATTGCCTCAACTATTTTCTTTCTCTATCCCCTTCTTCTTTATCTCAATTCTCTTCCAATTAGCTTTTATAATTCTTAATACATAAAATTCATATAAAACTTTATTACATTAATCTACCAAAATTAAAGAAACAATCCTGAGTCCTAACATTTTTATATTTATAATTTTTTAGTTAGTAGTTTTTTATTTAAATTTATGATAACATAAGTTGATAATATTATATGATAACTTGAAACATGTAAACTAAATTCTAAGTTCTTGTTTTCATATTTTGTACATAAAATTTATATTAAAATTAAATATTAACATTATATAATAATTATGTCATATCAGTCCGACTCGTGACTTGATCGATCCCACCAATAAATCCAACAATCAGTTGGCTCACCGGTTCATTGTTCAATCCGGTTATGAAAACATTGCCCACAACTCTCACGTTAACACCTTCTTGTATAGTTGGAAATGAAACAGTCCAATAACAAAGTGTCAACATTATTAATAGTCTTTTAACTTTGGTAGAGATGCGTAAATGGGAAACTTGTAATTATGGTAAGCAATTTAATCCTTTATGTTTTAAGCTGATGTAATTTTAGTCTTATGTTCGCCTAAATTAAAATTGAAATCCATAAGTTTCTACCTAAGCAAACAAATTGATAATTGATAATTAATAGGTAGAGAAAGAAATGACGGGAATAAGGTGTTATTTTTCTAGGTGACGTGGTAGATTATCACAACGTGGCAGCCAGATTGACCACCCCCCCCCCCACAAATTTATTTGCTCGTGTAGCAATTTAAGGACGTTAATTTAAATGCCAAAGAATGTAAAACTAAAATTTCGACAGCTTAAAACATCATTGATATAAATTTCTTACTGAAATTACATGTATCCCATTTAGTGTCTCTACAATTGTTAAAGAAATAAAATTGTTCTTTTTGTCAATTACAAAGTCAATTATTTCAACTTCATAACATGGACTCTTGCACACAAATTGCAGGGGGGGAAAAGTTGCAGCCCCAAATTTCTATCATAACCAATCAGCCATGAGTGTTTCGCTCCACCATTCATACTACCAAGGCTCTTGATGCACTACTTAACAAGTAAAATGAAGTTCGAAACAGAAAGAGATTAAAAAGGAAAAGTAAACATTGAAAATTTGATCTTACTTGATCACTGATTAGTAGAAGATGTTACACAATTGTGTTATAGAAGATCTTCATAGCCAAGCAAACCAGACCCCTGATGTCGTGTCATAAGCAGACGTAACGGAAAGGAGAAAGAACTTCTGGGAATATTTCCGGTAATATAAATGGATTTTTCTGAAAATAGAGAAAAGGTTGAAGGATATCCTTGTGGGTGGGATGATCCCACTCCATTGATTTCCACCATTCTTTCTCTCGCTCCAATAGTATGATGCGCTGAAGATTTGGCGGAGGGGAATAAACATGGTCATCCACAACTGGAAGAGATAAAGGCATCTTCTTCAATATTTGACAACATCCTAAACGGATTATTTCGATGGAATTGCATACCACTGTTGCTTCGCAGATGCTCTTCAATTTTGGCAGACCAACCAGATCTAACTTTTTTAACTTTGGTAGAGAGACGATGCCCCCTCTTTCCCCATGTATAATTTCTTCAATATCGTCACACCATCTAACATATATAGATTCGAGGCTTTGAAGGTCAGGTAGTGGCAAACCCAACTTCTTAATCTTGTAACAATTCTGAATGCTCAATTTTTTGAGAGAGGAAAATATACCGAGTGGAGGTGGCGGTGCAACGACATCTTCCTCTATTTCCAAATTGACAACCACACACGCCAAGCCATGCAATCCACTTAGATAAATTCCTTCAATATATTTTAATTTGTCTCGTGCCATCATCAATTGCTGTTCATTTCTAGTGCTCAACCTCAAAATGCACTCTACTTCAAGACAAAACTCAATTCTTAGAGTCTTAAGGGATCTTGAATTGTTCAATCGTGGCAACTCATCCAATAAGTTTAGACCAGTACAATAACTATATTCTAGATGTTGAATGTCGTGTTCCAGCAGAGTCAAATCTATAACCTCTCTTCTCACAAGGTCGGGTCCATGCACCATGACACTTATATAATCATTTCCCACACCCAGAACCATTTTGAGTTTCACTTTTGGGGTGATTAAAAGATAAAAGTTTGTAGTGTAGCACCCCTGAACACTTTGTCGAAATTGAATAATGCGATTGAGATCGCATCCATAATTTACTCGCCCATAAAATTTCTCCAGACTTTTCAAACTCTCAATTTCTTCTACTGGTACTTGAATGCCGTCTGGAAGATAGAGGCACTGAAGATATTTGAATTTGGGTAATAAACCAGTCGGTAACATATCCATGGTCGAAATTTTAAAGAACGAGAGGAATTTAAGGTTGACCAAGTTTCCCATACCTTGAGGGACTTCCTTGATTGCAGTCGCCATAAGTTCCAGGTCCCTCAGTGCCGTGAGCTCTCCCAAGTTCGGCACAAACACCAGCTTATTGCAATTGTTGAGAATTAGAGCATTGAGGCTCTTCAATTCAGATACAGAATCTGGCAACTTCGTGATACCAGTCCCAGATAAATCGAGAACGCATAGACCACACATTAAGGAGAAAAATGAATCTCCTATCAACGTCAATTTCCAATTCCCATTCAGTAGCAATGTTGAAAGTATTGGACAATTAGGAGATATTCCTTCCCCGATTTCAGATATCTCATTTCCCATCAAAGACATCTTCTCAAGGTCTTTTGTCCAATATTCCTCCTCACTTGGAATTTCCTTCAATGAAAGACTAGCTAATACAATGAATTTTGGATTGTCTCTTGTGATCTTACGTGCCATTTCTCTGATCAAATCATGCATTTTCACATAATCAAATTCATCTTGCTCTTTACTTTCTAACAAGCACACATTAACTAACCTATCGATTATGGTATGACCTTGGTCAAACTCTGCTCTCCTTGTGTTTCTTTTATCCATTAACTTCTCTGCTATAAATCTGCTGATCAATTTATTTTTCTCTAGATAATGGTCTTCAGGATACAAAGAGCAATACAAGAAACAAAGTTGTAATTTTGTGTACTCCTTCCTTTTGTATTCTCTTTTGTAATGTGGATCTAGTCGATCAAAACTATACTTGAGTATTCCAAACACCTTATCTTCCATGTCATCTAGCCTCAATAGAGATTCCTTTAGTTCTGTTATTGTATTCCTCCAAACATGAATGTCAGTCACACCCCTCATGCTTCCAGCAACGGTGATGATCCCTAAAGGCAAACCATCGCACTCTTTTGCCATAGACTTGGCAATTTCTTTAACTTGTGGGGATAGTGTCGTCTCTTGTCCAAGTGTTTCTTCGAACAAGTCCCATGCTTCATCCCTGCTTAGTGTTTCCACGACAAATTCTTTGCAACCAATTCGATGACACACCTCCAAGGAGCGAGTAGTAATAATCAATCTACAACTCTCCAAGCTTTGAGGATTTCCCACTTTTATCAAATTTATATTGTCCCATACATCATCTAATACGAGTACAAATTCTTTCATTCTAGATATTGCTATGTTTAGTAATGCAGCTCTTTTATCCTCATCATTCTCTGCTGAAAGGTCTAAACCTATGACTTTGGCTAGGTCGTCTTGCAGCTTGTTTATGCTAAACTCATGAGAGACTGTGACCCAATATACACAGTATTGAGTTTCTTCTAAAAGTCGGTTGTAAATGTGTTTTGTCAAGGTCGTCTTGCCGACTCCTCCCATACCATAAATCCCAATGCTTGGGACTTTATCAATCACCACGCACTTCCAAATTCTTTCCAAATTTTCCTCAAAAGCTTTACCAAATAATTTAGTTGTCAACATTGGATTCCCTCTAGTTTCGTATACCGTAAGTAGAAGTTCACCAAAGTGTCGACTCTCCTCAACAAGTTCATTTACCCTTTCATTTAGTTCAGTCGCTTGATCTCCACCAAAAAATCGGCTAATAAATCCTTCTTCTTGTACTTCATTTCCCAATGCACGAACCTCATTTTCAATTACTTTTACTTCTTCCAACCAATTCTCGACTTCTCTTTTTCTTTTCTTTTTACCTGACTGCTCTCCATTGTTTATTTGTTCCTCAACATCAGATGCTTTAGCACTCAATGACTTTAGATTTCTTTTCAGAGATTTTAAAATGGACTTGGAGTCTTTCCCCTTGATTTTGTCCGCTCCAAAATCTACCAATTTTTGTCCTACCGCGGAGAAAATACCATCTAACAGCTTGTCTAGCATCTTAAACACCGTATTCCTGTAAATTGAGTAAGATTAGAATATAATAAAGTAAATTATAAATACTAATTATGCAAAAGAATAAACAATGACCATTACAATGGTTATTTCGGTCTAGTGTCACTGGGTTTTTTTTTTTTTTTTTTTATGTAAGGGTTTTTTTTCCTTCTTGTTTAGTAATCATAAGAGATTTTTGTTGGGAAAATGAATTTACAGTAGCTCAAAAACCATTTTGCAATTAACAATAAAATCTGAATATAAGGCAAGGTATAACATTGTAAGCTAGCATTAGTAATTTTTTTTAAGAATAATTCAGTTATCTGTCATATATCAAAAATCCAAAACGTTGTTTGTAGAGAGATTTCTACTTTAATTACTACTTCTCAATTCATATGATAATGGATTCATATAACACTGCCACTTCTCAATTCATATGGAACAATTAAATAGAAATTGTATACAGTTGGGAATAGTAAATAATTATAGTAAAATTTGCGTTACCTGAAATCTGGAAGAAAAATTGCTCAAAAGATGAAATTCAGATTGTAGCAAGAAGAAATTGAAATGCAGTAGAAATTTTCCTGGGATGAATGAATTGTAGATAAGATATGAGAAATTTCATGGGCCAATAATGAAGAAGAAAGTATGGTCAACAGCACTAGTGGTTCTAAGCTCTCTGGCTCAATTTTTATCCAAATTAATTTTTTGATAATTTTATCATCAATAAATTATTCTATTTTCAATTATAATCTCATATTTATATTTCAACTCTAACTTTAACCTAATATTTTTTGTAAGGTAATTTAAGTTCTCATTTCCATTGTTTCGTTAACACCTCTTTAATATTGTTAGGAAGGTCGGTTTTGAAAAATTTTGTTTCAAAATAAGAGTTTGATTTATGAGTTCTCTTTAAATTTTATTTAGACTTTTTTTTCGCATCAAAATAGTTTCACTTTATTTCATTAAATGATTAATGCTAGTTGGTAAGATTTATTGATTATGTATTTCTTAATTATTATTTTTTCACGGTGGGCGTACGTTTCCCACATATGAACCACTTGCTAAGTTGCTATACCGTTTAGAATCAATCCATCACTTTCGATCAAATTGTAAAGACAAACCAACTTTCAATATTAATATTAAACTAAAGAAATATACTCCATGCCCAGTTAGATACGTGTTTAAGACCTCTTAGTTTTGAAGCCTTAATATTTGCCATTAAACAAGGAGATAAACTTAAAATTATAATGATTTTATGCATGTACTAGAAAAATACACGTAGATTGTACGTGTTTAATTAATTTTATGATATTTGTTGTAAATGTCATAAAATACACATATAATAATTCACATTCAATTTTTTTATGATTTTTTTAATAAAAATAATTATTTTATATTGAAAAAATATTGGCTTTCAATTGTAATCAAATATAAAATGACTAATGATTTAGTCACGAAATCTTGTAAATTTGTTCTAAAACAATTTCATTAGCTCCTTCCATATGAAGGAATAGACATTATTGAACGTCTTTAGGTTTTTTTATTTTACCAATATAAAATTAATATCATTTTCCTTCATATCTATCAAAGACGGGAAATATTTATCATCGCAAATTTTAATGTGAATGTGACATCAAGTATGATTCAATAAAAATAATTATGTTGATTTATATATTAAGAACTCATTCAAATCTTTTGCAATGTTTGACAACAAAAATAGTGAAATCCTGATTTTTTATCAAATGAAATTGGATTAATTTTTAAGTAGATTTCGATTATTTCTCTTACCCTATCAATTGAAATGCATCTCTTGACTGACCTAAGCCATTTTCACTTATTCAATTAATTAGTTTAATTCGTTTTTCGATGGTTATTTTTTGCCAATTTCATTCATTTTTACTGGTTTCATATTCTTTTTACCAGTTTTACCATTTTTTATTGATTACAACCTATATTTATTGTTTTGCACATTTTAATCGATTTCTTTAATTTTTTTCAATTTAAACTATTATTTAATGGTTTGACCTTACTTTTGTTGGTTGAACTTTTTTCATTTTATTGATTTCATTCGGTTTTTTTATCAATTTAACCAATTTTGCACCCTGAAATTATAGAGTTTTGGCACTTTACTCCCTGACATAAAAGTTTTGACACTTTGCACCCTGGAAATATGATTTATTTGGCACTATGAACCCTAGAAATATAAATTTTGGCACTTTGTACCTTGAAAATAAAGAATGTTGGCACTTTCCACCCTGAAAATAAAGAATATATGTTGGCACTTTCCACCCTGAAAATATAAAATGTTGGTACTTCTCACCCCGATTTAATTTTTTTGGCACTCTGCACCCCATACATTTAATTTATATGGCATTTTTGCACCCCTAATGTGTTTTTTTTGAAAAAACTAGTGAATGTCGTCGATGGATCGATAAAATAGTCCTTTCTATGCACAATAATCATAAACATGTAATTCTTTATGATTTTTAATAACTTATTTTAACACTTCTCTCAGTAAAATTTAGACTAAAAAATAAAAATAAAGATTTTCTTCATTTTGTTTTCAAGTATCATCTAGATTATTTACATTATATCTAAAAAACACGTTTACAAATCTGACATGTTATTATATTGCATGATATTGTTTCTATAGGCTCTCATGTAACCAATCCTAAATTTTTCTACATGGCATGCTCTACAAATCTAAAATTATTTAATATTAGCATGTTAAATTTATTAAATTACAAAAAAGAAAAAATAGTTCTTATATAATCACTAATAGATAGTAATTTGGTTAAAATAAAAATGTGCCAAAAATATTAGGTTTAGTACGTTGAAAATGTCAAAAATTATATGTTTTAGTTAAAATGCCAATATTCTATATTTTCAGGGTGCAATGTGTCAAAATCTATATTTTCAGGGTGCAAAGTGCCAAAAAATTCGAAAATAACTATTATACCCTTCCATAAATGAATTTTTTCCATCAAAACACACACTAGGGTGCAAAGTGCCAAATTCATTGTATTTTTTGGTCGAAATTTAAACAGTTTCTACAAATTCAATATTGATCCGAATTTTTAATTTGATTTGTGTTTACACTAATTATTAATTTCCACACAATCTAAATTGACGACAATTATAAATTCTAATTAAACATTAATCCAACATTCATCGAAATAAAAAAATCTACAAATATCAAATACGATCTAAATAAACATCAAACAATATTCAAAATACCCAAAATATGTAAAATCCCTAAACATCCAACAAAAGTATCAAAATAAGTTTGTGGCTCGAGCTCTTTATATGTCTAGGCCGAAGTACATATATTTCCTTAGTTATACATCCTATCTTCTTCTCGGCATCCCGACGATCAATAGAATCGCCGTTCTTTCTCTTGAACTTCGGATGCTCCTTCTGCTGGAGCACAAAAACTATATCTCCAGTTACTGTATTAGGCTGCAATGGAAGAAGACATACAATCACATCATCAATATTCTACAAAGAACATGCAGTTGACATAATAAAAACTAAAAGTCCATATCTAACAAATTAGACAATGTCAAATCATTTAATACAAACAATGGCAACTTGTAGTTGCTTACCCTGTAATATGGTTTTGAAGTCGCAGTTTCATTTAAGGGTTGGCATAAGTCTCTACTTGAATTTGAATTACAGTACTACAGTTCAACTCAATTTCAATGCACAACATACGTAAAATGACACAACTGTGAAAGTAATCAGTTGGGCATACACAGACAAAATCAGAAGTAGGAAGACATGTTTAAGCACTTACAATTTGAATCCACAAGTAACAATATTCTTCCTCTAATTACTCACACATGAATAAGCACCAACCCCGCTAATTCACCGAGTAACTTCTCATGAAACAACAGATATTCAACATACCGAGACTAAATATGAACTTACACATCTCGCAAATTGGCCAACTTTAACACTAAACAAGAGACTTAACACACTGCTCATCCCCTTCATATTAAATTACAGTGATATTGCAAAATAAAATTAAAAAATCCAATTACAGAATCCATATAAAAATTAAGAAAAGTAAGATTACAAGATTACAAATAACGTAAATATCCTTTTCATTTCACAACAACGAATCGGCAATCAATTCGGTCACTTACAGCATCTTCAAAATCAACCACTACATTTTACTAATTAACCTTCACATATCATTTGAAAATGAAATGGAATTTAGCAATTGAAATTATAGGAACCAATTTCAGTAGTCATAAAATTCATGAACCTAATCAATCAATGATAAGAAAACATAACAAAAAGAAGGATTAAAACCGAAATTGAAGGATTAAAGTTCAATGATACCTTATTTAGAAGACTTATGGTGGTGTAGGTGTCGGAGTCGGAGCTGGCCGGATCTGGAGAGCTTGAGCGGCGGCGGAGGTGGATTCTCCGGAGATTGTGACGGCTGGGTCGCAAAATAGGTGCTGTGCGACGGTGGGTGCTGTGCGGCGGTAAAGAGGAGTGGACGATTTTTGATGATATGAAATTAGGGCCGGCTGGATATTTTGTGTGGAGAGAGAAATATTTAGATCTAGTAGGAAAGAAAGAAAGGGAAGAGGCAGTTTATACCTATTAATTAATTTTCAACAGAAAAATTTCAACGGAATCATTCTGTTGAAATTTTGAAAATTTTCGACAGGTTTTGAAATCTGTCGAAAATTTTTGAAATTTCGATAGATATATTTCTGTCGAAAAAGTGAAAAAATTTCAACAGATTTTGAAATCTATCGAAATTTTTTCGACAGAATGTAAATCTGTTGAAATTTTCACGGATTTTTCAACTGATTTTTTATCTGTTGAAATTTTACAATCAATTTCAACAGATTTAAATCCGTTGAAAATATTCCATTGAAATTTCATTTTATTCTAGTAGTGTAATGTGCAAAAACTTTTAAGTCAGGGTGCAAAGTGTCAAAACTCTATAATGTTAGGGTACAAAGTTCCTAAAGCCCGTCAATATTCTATATTTTCAGGGTGCAAAGTGCCAAAAATATTAAAAAATAACTATTATACCCTTCCATAAATGAATTTTTCATCAAAACACACATTAGGGTGCAAAGTGCCAAAAATATTCAAAAATAACTATTATACCCTTCCATAAATGAATTTTTCATCAAAACACACATTAGGGTGCAAAGTGCCGAATACATTGTAAAGGTGTAATGTGCCAAAACTTTTAAGACAGGGTGCAAAGTGCCAAATACATTGTATTTCTAGGGTGTAATATTGTAATGTGTCAAAACTCAATAATTTTAGGGTGCAAAATTGGTTAAATTGATTAAAAAAAAAAAGAATGAAATCAATAAAATGAAAAAAGTTTCACCAACAAAAGTAAGGTCAAACCATTAAAAAATAGTTTAAATTGAAAAAAACTAAAGAAATCGATTAAAAATTTGCAAAGTGCCAAAAGCCCTATTTATTAGTTTAATTCGATTTTCATTGATTTTTTTTACTGATTTGCCCATTTCTTAATCAATTATAACCTATTTTCCATTATTTTTCATCGATTACTTTTGTTTTTTCCCGTTCAAACCAAAAAATAATAACCATTTTCTACCAATTTCACATTGTTTTTGCTAGTTAATTTTGTTTTATTTTTTATGATCTACTTGTTTTTACCTGTTTAACTTTATTTTCACTGATTTCACATATTTTTTGACCATTTTCACCTGAATTTTCATTGATTTCACGTGTCTTCACAAATTTTAGTTTTTTTCACCGATTTAACCCACTTTTCATATATTTCACTCTTTTTCACTGATATTTTTTTATTTTTCACGAATGTCACCCAGATTTTCATCGATTTCACATTTATTTATTGATTTTACTGACACTTTTTGTTACCGGTTTCACCCATTTTTCCACCAATTTCACCTGTATGCATAAATTTCATCTGGGTTAATTTCACATGTTTTTATCAATTACAAGGAATTTACTTTAATTTATTTGTTTCACCAATTTTCTTTGATTTTCACACATTTTTTTTCCACTTATTTCACACGTTTTTTGCAAAATGATTTTCATAAAAATTTAAGGTAATGCATGTTCTTGGATACTCTGTATATTTTATTTCTCAGGTAAATGAACCAATAAGTCAACTGATCACTGGTTTTGCTGGTCGGACCAATATTATTTATATACTATGTCCAAAAAAATGTAACAATATCATTGAAATACTTGCAAAAACATTAAATTTAGTTTATAAGTTTCAAGTTAACATATAATATTATTAACTTATGTTATCATAATAATAATAAGTAATAAAATATTATAAATATAAAAATAAGAATATTCATTTAAAAATTATTAAAATAAAGAAATAAAATAATAAATTTATAATTTACAATAAAATTTTGCGATATACGAAATATAAAATCTAATCTCTTAAAATTAAATTTGCATAATATATAAATATGAATTTACAATTTTGTCCCTTTTTATCCTAATATTATTGTTTGAAATAAAAATAAAATAAAAAAGACAATCATATTTCATATTAAAAAAAATATATCACTTGAAAGAAATTTAATACTTAAATTTATAAAAGGAAAATCTCTCATTTGATGAACTAGTGAAATATTCGGTACTAATACATTAGCTTGCAAATATTTCATTAATATATATAAATTTGTTTAGAGAAAATGTTATAAAATATATTGGACTTAAGTGGTTGCAAGTTTTTGCTTTTCCCTAATGTCAAGGATTCAACTTTCATTACATACTAACTTTAAATATTTTTTAACAAAAAAATAAATTTAAATAAAAGGATCGAATTGTCGGTTCATCCGATCCACCAGTTCGCCGGTGACCGCCGAACCGGTTACCACCGGTTAATTAGGGGCTTCACTTACTTTTTCCTTCAATACCTTCAAACAGTCAAATTCGATTCAAATAATTAAGGTTTTAACTTTTCAAGACTACAAAAAACTTTTAATACAATTCAAATGAGATTTCAAAAGTTCCACAAAAATCATTCAAACCAATTTTCCGAAACAAATATCCAGTAAAACGAGTCAAAACTCTTTCGTATAGACCCTCAAAAGCTATGTATAAAAATATTGAGCTAAAGACAAAAACACCCCATATGTTTGTCTAACTCCCAAAATAAACCCCTGAGTTATTTTAATCCCCAAACTCCCCGATTTTTTGTTTTGATTACCACACTCAACCCAAGTAGGATTTTACTTTTGACTTTTGTTGGAAATACAAGATTACCCCCTTTGTGTTTGTTTTTTTAAAATTTATTTATTATTATTGAAAATCGAAGTATATACTACTTGAATCGAGTTTGGTATTCAAAACTAAACACAGGGAAATTTCGGGGATTTAAAATGACACATGGGTTTTTTTTTTTTTTTGGGAAAGGAGTATTTTTGTCTTTCGATGTCAGGGGTAAAATTATCATATCAAAAGCAAAATGTAAACAAATTCTTGGAATTTTCGTGTTTGAATCACACTTCTTTCCTGGGGGTGTATTTGACACTTACTTGAGATCAAATAGAGATTTTGGGGAATTAAAATAATACATAGAAGTTTTTGAGAGTTAGACAAAACATATGTGGTGTTTTATGAAATATTAGGTGCAATTTGGTGTTATCAATGACAATGACAATGATAATTATCACTTATTAATCAATTATTTATGCATAATTATATCATTATCCTAGAATCAAGTCTTGATGTAAACAACAAAAAAGAAATAGAAAAAAAGATTATGGTCTTTGATTTTTAAATAATTATAATTATAAAGTTGGTGACCCCAATGACAGTAGTCAAATTAGCTGTATCCATGTCACAATTTGTCCACCGACACTATCCTAAGCATCACACACCATAATCATATATTACAGCTGTGTTTCCCAAATCTTCTCTCTGTTGGTTGATTAATTTATTATTACTATTTATCATTTGAGCAAAAAATTAATTACATTTATAATTTTTTGCATCTGCTAAATTATGTATTTACCGTTCGAATCGAAGAATACATTAAATATAAATTCATGTATAATTTATTCAATAATATGAATTCGAAATAATTATTTAAGTAGCAAATCTAGATTAAAATTCATTAACTGCATGCACACCAACCGATACCATAATGTACTTATTAATATTGACAAGTATAGAAGGCAAACATCGTAACATGGCATATATTAATATATAAATTTAATTTCAGATTTATTCCGCAAGGTATAACCTAAAAAAAATGTTTTGGAACCTTTAGTACCAAATATATAAATCAATTTTAAAGTATTTTAATTTTTAAGTTTGTATAAACTTATGTATACAAATGCCATTAATAATACACACATCAATTCAATAGTTCGAGAATTACCTTAAAGTTAACAATCAAAACATTAAATATCCATCCGAAAACAAGTAATTTTTAGTATGATCGTGTGTAGTTCCTTGTAATGTTCCACATGAATGCAGAAAATGTGATTTTCCTTACCGTGATGCTTTGCGGTGAAAATGTTTATACGATTTTATACAAATTCGATTCGGTATAAATTATGTTTCATAAGAGGAATTCAGTCGTGTAGAACCATGATACATTATATATACTTATAAACAATTTACTGCATCCCAAATTACAAATCCCAAATTACAAATGTAAGATTTCAAAATAAACTTAAATAAAAAATATTGGTGATAATCATTGGACACTACAATTTAATATCATTCAAGTAAAATTCCATAATGAAGTGGTACACTTTATGATCAATATTATTATTACAAATCAAAAGGCAAAAAGAGAAAAAGAAAGAAGTAACAAAAGGGACCATTTTTTACAATAGAATTAAAATGTATGAGCTGAATTCTCTCGCCGACACTCTAGAATCACTAAAAAAAAGGTATTAAAAATAAAAAGGCACTCCACAAATTTCCCAAAAAAAAAAATAGGAAAAAGCTCAAAAAATACACATCAAAATCCCCACAAACAAACTGAAACCGACACTCATCAATTCCCCACCACGGAACCTACTTCCGTCGTTACTAGTAGAATCCGCCACCAAATCATCGTCGTCCTCCGCGGGCCCAGGGGCATCCGCCTCATCATCATCGTCAGTGCTTCCTCTCTTCGACTTCGGCGACTTCGGCGACTTCGGCGCCGGAGCAGGCGGCGCCGCCTTAAACAACTCCCTCGGCAACAAAACTTTATCAATCTTATAAACCGCCAACGGATCTTCATCAATTAGCGTCCCCTTGATCGTCGCCGTTACTATTTTCGTTTGTACCTTTACGTCATCTCCGTCATTTTGTATAGTAAAATCGTACTTATTAGCTCCTTCCGTCGCCAATGTGTTCATCAATCCGTTACTAGAACGCAGCATTCCCAACGAATTGTAAACCGGGACCCCATGGTATAGCAATAGCGACGTTTTTCCTTCCGTCGTCAAATTCTTATACCTCGGCATAAACGATTTTAAAGTCTCGTCGCTAGGACAAAAAATCGTCAATCCACCCTCGATGCTTTGCGTAAAAGTGTCGTCCGCCCCTTGCGCGGTTATAAGCTCGGAAAACGCTAAACAACCTTGTTTCGCCATTAGCGACGTTAAGTTCAAATCCGTCGGGGAAGCTGTTGGGGCTTCGGCCTCGGGTGACGACAAACCGTGGCTAATTTGGATGACGGATATGTTATAAGGCAATTCCTCGACGGATTTGACGTACGTCGCCATAGGTTGATCGGAATCGCTATCGACCGGGTTGAAGCCGACTTTGCCGCCTTTCATGTCGGTAATGTTGACGTAGCCGGAAGTTCCGGCAGCCTCTCCGGTGGCTTGGAAAAGGGAGGAGGTGGTGGTGGAGCCTTTAGTGATTTGGTGGAGCTTTTTTGCGCCGAAGTAGTCCGCGAAGACGTGGAGGGAGAGGACGTTTTTGAGAGTGTAGAGGGAGAAGTGTTTCGCGAGGAGGTCGTTCATCGCGGCATTGTCGATGGCGGCTACGGTGATCGTACGGCGGCGGTTGATTTCCGCGGCGAGGTGGGTGATGGTGAGGTAGTGGTTGAAGGTGGAGAGGTCGGGGTGTTTGGCTAGAATGCGGGTGATGTTGTGTGCATTGGTGGTGGTGGAGAGGAGGAGGAGTGGGAGGAGGAAAATGAAGATTCTTAGCTTCATTGTGTGTGTGTCCACTAGTGTGTTTTGGAGTGGAGTAAAGTGGAATGTGTGTGTGGGGATGGTTTTAATATGAAACTCACAACGGCTTTATTGTGAAGAATGATATGTGCATTAGACTTTGGAGCTTATATATAGTACTAAAAGAAATAGTGCATGGTGTATTTTTACTCTCATAGCTAATTAAATTAATTAAAGTGGGTAGTGAAGGCAACATTTTAACTTAAAATTCGTCATACTCAATTTAGCAATTATAAGATTTGATCATTTATTAATAGATTAAGAGAAGCTAAGTCCACTTGTATGATTATTCAGATCAAAAGTTAGTTCAAGTTGCATTGATAATCCAAGATGTTATATGTAAACTTAATCGTGATTTTCAATTTATACCAACATGTGATTGATCTAATGAAAGGTACTAGTCCTCCAAAGAGACGAACTCAAGTACGAATCCTTTTTGAAAAAACTCTTGAAAAATAAAAATAAAATAATAACTTTTATATATAAAATATGATATTTGCAAATAAGCTTTTATTATGATCATTTTGATTTAGTAATCCAATCGATGAAGAATTATGAATTGTCAAAATGAGTTAAGATGGGTTTATCAATTGGGATTTGATCAGATCTTACGTACAATAATTTATTATAAATTTTTTCTTGGAATGAGTTGAATCAAATTAAATATTTAAAATCAAACATTTTTTTTCCTGAATTAACGATTACTCAAGTAAATAAAATGGTAAACTGACTCATCATTTAATCATAAGGACCGACACTCAAACTGGGCCGATCCCTTTGTTAAATTATTATTTAGGCTAATATTCTGAAAAGAAATTCACAAATACTTTTACAATCCTTATTCGGACACGAAAAGTATTTATAATAATGTTGTTAGAAAGAAGACAATCGTCAAGCACACAATATAATTTTCTTGTGGAATACAACTCAATGTGGTGGTTTAGCAGTGAAATCATCTTAGTTGTCGTGTAAATAAAATATTACAACCTTTTTAAATTTGGATAACACTAGACAGCTGACTGATCCAATTATTGTTTGCCCATTTCAAGTGTATGCAGTTCTTTTATAGTTCTTTTATGACCGTTTCTGTCAATAACTTATTTTATTTTATTTTATTTTACTACGTCAATGGTTATTTTATTTTGAATAACGGTAATTTTTTTTTTTAATCTAAAGTGGTTGCGTTTTAAATTGATCATCTATTGAGGTACTTTGATAATATACATCATTTATTGTGTTATCGTCATCAATTACAGTCATCATAGTCGGAAATCATCAGTTTATGTCTTATTTGACTGGAAAATTTATTATTTTGTCGAAAATCATTAATTTATGTCCTATCTGATTGGAAAATTTATTTTTTGACAAAAATATCATTTGTCGAGTGACACTTACGATTGGGGATTTCAGATTCTGACTCCAAAATTTGCATGTTCAAGTCATGTGATAGGTCTAATCTAAAATCCCCTTTTTTTTTTAAGTGTCAAAAGATACATGATATTTTGACAAAAATTTATTTTTCGTTTAAATAGGACATAAATTGATGATTTTCCACAAAAAAATTATTTTTCTCATGTCGATTAAGACATAAATTGATGGTTTCGGCGATGAGGACTTAAGTTGATCACAATGACACAATAAATGGGTTACTTAGATACTAAACTAGTGGATTTAATCTATTGGGGTTGAATGAATGCCACATGAATGTGGCACTCATCCAGCACCCGAGTGGATTAAATCCACCGAGGTAGGTACTAATTTTTCCAATAAATAACGTATATTGCCAAAATACCAGAATAAATGATCAATTTCAAAAAACACCCACTTTAAAGGGTCAAAAGTAAAATTTTGCCGAATAATTCATAAGAAACTTTATGTAGCTAAAAAGATTGAAAGCAATTTGTGTCGACTGAGATCAAAAGGACAAATAATCCAGAAAATATAATGTTATATATAGTATATGACAAATGTGTCGAGCATAATAAATAAATATTTTTTGTTGGGGTAGGTGTAACGCAATTTTGTCGGTAGAGCATTTTTTCTTCTTTTTTGGAGGAATTATTAATATGATAATTGATGCTAAACCTAATGGGCTCCCAAAGCCCATAAAGATGCCCCATTAGGTACTCATAAGTCCGAAGGAAGAAAGGAAGGCCTACTTTGGAAAATGGCCCAATTTGATTTTCATTGGAACTGGGACAAGCTTTCGTTTTATCCGAAGTGGAGTTTGGTTAATTTGAGACAGACCTAAAACCTCATGTCTCAGTATATTTTATTATCAATAATAATTTAATTTTGGTCAAAATCATAATCATATAATTATAAAAAATAAAAAAAATGGATCATGACATAATATAATATCATATTTCAAATTCTATAAAGTTTCTAATTTAATACATACGTGTTTTCGTTCACAAAATCCTAACAACTAATATACGAGTAATATCTTAAGAAACTCAATAAAGTTATTGATCTACGCATATCATCTATTTTCCATTCCTCCCCAAACCTTAACAACCAAAATCCAGTTTAAATTATATCTATTTTCTTTTATATAAATAATTTAAATCATATCTCAAATTTTTAAAAACTCGCTTATTTATAATATTAATAATTATATTTGGCCATCTTGATTAAAGTTTCACAAAACTCATAAAACAATTTTGAAATGAAACACCTAAACAAAATCGACCCAATTTTTTTCCATAATAGCCCAAAAGATTGGGTATTATAACCTTTTCAAAAGGGCATTTGTTATGATGATATTAACAAAACTATTCAGCTAAACACGTTTTTAGTACAGTACTCCACTAGACCATGTTTCAAATATTGAAGTTATTAAAAATATAAGATACTTTAATGTTTGATAATCTCATTCTCTACATTAAGTTGCTTACATAGGTTCATAATATATTCTAAAGTTGCCAGTCAAAGTCTCGGATTATCCTTGTTAGTTGTTTTTTTTTTTTTTTTTTTAGAGGAAAAAGGAATTCATTTATAAGGATTGTTCAGAGATTACAATGGAGGCAATAGAATCAGGAAGATCAGAAGAAAAATTAAAACCACTAGCTGCAAGTTTAGCTAAACCATGCGCAGTATTGTTGTGTTTCCTATCAACGTGAAGAGCTTGGAATGAATTAAGTCCCGTAACAAGTCTTCTAATATCATCATAAATTGGACCAAGTGCGCACCAAGAAGAAGAGGAGTTACGGATACCATTAATAACAGCAAGGCAGTCTCCTTCGATGATAACATTATCCCAGCCGTTTGCTAGTCCGAACTCAATCGCACTAAGAGCCGCGAGTGCCTCCGCTGATTCCGGGTTAAGTGGTAGATGAAGCGATCTAGTATTCCAATCAATGCATGCGCCTGCTGAATTTCTTGCAATAAGACCGATTCCTACTGTTTCTCCATTAGCACTAAAAGCGGCATCCATATTGATCTTGCAAAAATCGTTAGGTGGTGGGGTCCAGCTATAAGATGAAGAAATGGGGGGCTGATTTGGGATCTGGGACCTTGAGTCCAGATATCTTGCCACAAAATTAGAAGACAGTACACAAAGTTGAGGAGGTTGTAGATCCGAATTCTCCCAAACCCACTTATTACGGCTGTACCAGATCCACCAACAAAACATAGAGAATCGACCAAACTCTTTTGCATCTGTTTTCGAACGAACAAAATTGAACCAACTTTCGACATCAATAAGATCACTATTATATGTAGCAAAAGGGATTCCCGAGAGGGCCCAAACCTGCCTAGCATAAGTGCATTTAAGAACACAATGGATAATTGATTCGGACTCGTACCCACATCGAGGACAGCTGCCATTAATAGCTACTTGTCTCTGTCGAAGTCGATCACAAACCGGCAGCGAATTCGAACAGCAAAACCAGAGGAACATTCTGATTTTTGGAGGCGCCTGGACCTGCCAGATCCAATTCCAGTCGCGGGAAATACTAGTGCTCGGCCCACCCATCCGTGCTTCACGTAACGTATCCTTCAAGTCTCGGTTGAGTCGATACGCTGATTTGACAGAAAATAATCCAGATCGTTCGTAGTGCCATATCATCATGTCTCTATTTAGTGAGCTGCCAAGAGGAATCGAAAGAATAAATTTTGCCTCTTCTTCCCAAAAAATTGAATTCACAAGGTCTTTGTTCCAAGATCTCAAATCTTCGTCTATAAGACATGAAACATGAGCATCACTCGAGAGCACCGAGGGAGGAGACGAGATACCAAAGCCTTTAGAGTTCGGAAGCCATTTATCCTTGTTAGTTGTTACACTTACCTTTAAACCATGTATTTCAAGCGATCCTTCAATTAGGTTAAATGTCCCATCTAATTCCCTAGGTCCATAAATCATATAGATCTTAAGTATTCACTGGTTTAAACTCGAATTTAATCTTTCTTCATACTCACAAGCGAAAGCTAGTTCGGGACTCCATTGCAAGCCTCATAGATAATTGTATTACCATCAACAATAAGATCACGTTCTTCGTTACGAGCTTGTTCACATGCTTTTAGAGTATGACACCTGGCGCATTCCTCCAAGGGTGGCCTAAAATTTCTCCATCGAAATGTAGTACATAATCATCCCAAAATTCTCGATCAGAGATAAAATAGACATATTATGTGCACAAGGACCAAAATTTTGCATTCACGTAATGGCCCAATTCAAATTTGGACATTGGACAGTATTCCATCAAAAATTTAATTTTGTGAAGTTTGAAATGGTAATTTCTTTTTAAACCTTACATAAAAAATAAAAAAAATAAAAAAAATTAAGAAGCAACCGTAATATTTGATCATTTACCCCTCAAAAGAAAGGTATTAGATCATTTACAAAATGGAATAATTGCATCGACCATCTTTTTAAATTTGAAGTCATTTCCTCTGGCCTTTAGAAATTTCACTTAGAGATGCAATTTTTTTAAAGTTCAAGAGATTTTTATGCATTATACTCACTATTAAATATTTGCAAAAATGCAAATACATTTTACTTTTAAAAATATAGAAAATTCTGATTTTTCCTGTTATTTGTTGCTTGAATTGCAAAAAGGCTGGTCAGCCAATTTAATTTTTACTTTTTAGGGACATAATTTTTGCTGCAAAATTAATTTCACAAATTTGACAGGGAATCACATGAAAAAAAAAAACACAAGCGAAACATGAATTTTTTTACAATAAAAAATTTACAAGAAAATATTTATTTTCCATTTGCCTTAATTACTTAATTTTCTTTGTTTTCGAGAAGTACCTTTTAGAAGAAAAATATTCCTCAAAAGGAAAAGTCGCCGCTCACCAATATAATTTTATCATAATTGACTTTTTGGGTATTGAATTACAAAGATTCATCAGCAATCATGCCACATTTTCTTTTTCTTTTCTTAACAGCATTTATCAGGTCGCTTACATGAAAATAAATAATCATCTAATTATTCGAACTGGTGTGCTTAAATATCTTTAAAAAAAAAAAAATTAGGACGGAGTGGGACCATGAGACCTTTGGTAGCAATCTATATATTTGTGAATGGGTTGGTGGTTCTATTTTAATTTAATTTTAAAAAAAAAAATAAGTTTATATAGATCGAGAATCATTATAGGTTATAGAGGATTAATACACAATTTACTCTTCAGATTCGATTTATAATTACACAGTTTAGTATATAGAATTAAAAAAAAAAAAAAAACTCATTATAAGCTTTCGATTTATAAGAGCATCTCCAACAACAGGCATTAAAGCTATTTTTGATGCCCCAGCTCACAAAATGAAGAAAAAACTTGCTCCAGTAAAGGCATTATTCCAGCACCTATTTTTAAGTCCACCCAATTTTGACATCAAAAGTAATGCCTTTGTAAATGCATTACTTTTTGCTGAAAAGTTGCCAACGGCTATATTTTGAAATCTTGCAACGGTTAAAAAAAAAATCACTATAAAATTAGCCACAATGTTTCAATTAATCCACACAACTTCTAGAATCTAAAATAAAATTAAAAATCAAGGAGAGGTAATTTTATCCATACATCAAGGAAATATAATTTTGTTAAAACCTCTTCAATTTTGATATCAATTTCTTCAATTTTTTGCGTCAATCTTCAATATATCTCTTCTATGGAGAGGGATGAGTGAGTTTTAGGTGGCTGAAACTTTAGATCTTCAATTTTTTGCTTCAATTTCTTTTCTGTGGAAAGGCAGGAAATGAACGTGAGGAAGAAAGAGAGAGAGATGAGCCGCTGAATTTAATTTTCTTTACTTTTAACTTAATTTGAAGTTAACTTAATTTTAATAAATTAAATTTAAATTAATTTGAAATGATGCTCCAATTTTAATGCTTATTGCTGGAGCAAAAAACTTTTATGCAAGTATCAAAACACTGTAACAAGTATTAAAGAGTGATTTGATGCTGTATTTTTATGCCGACGGCTAGAGATGCTCTAAATAAGCTCTTATAATTTCCTAAACAATGCCCAATAATTTTATGGGGATGTCACCAACCACTCAAGCATCTGTTTTAAAATAAGCACTTATTTGGATGACATCATACTGCACGCCAGCAAGCATGCTCAAGACGGGTGAATAAGGCCTTGCTTGGATGTATTTTGATTTGAGTGAGAAATATTTTGCTTGATGAATTTTGAAGAATCTTTTGAAATTTATGAGAATCAATTGAAATATGATTTGTATGTATTTCGCTACAATCTTAATTAAATGGTGAATTGAGCTTGACATTGTAAGTTATAGTTCAGATGTATTCTTATTTTGAGTTTTAAGAGAAAAGATAATTAATATATGTCATTTCATGTATTATTTAAACTAATTATTATTGTTTGTATGATGATTGAAGTGATTGAAAAAATTAACTAAACATGTAATCCCATTTTGTGACTTTGGGCCGACAAAAGATCTTTCAAATGACATTTGGCCAAAAAAGTTCGAAATTTTTGGCCAATATGGATCCAAAATAAAGTCTAAGGGTCTATTTGGGTAGGTATAGGCTCGAACTCGTTTGGTTTTGATTTTGAAAAATTAGTTTGAATAGTTTTAGTTAAACCTTTAAAATCTCATTGAATTGAGTTTCAATGTTAGGTAGGTTAGGAAAAGTTGAAAACCCATTTAGATTGAGTTAAAAGATTAGAGTTTGAAGTAGAAAAGTAAGTGATATGTGTTAAATCAGTGTATTTTTATAGAGAAAAATAGGTGGTACATGAAATCATTATCTTTTATAGGTTTGGAATTTATCACTGAACTTGAGGGTTTTGATGCGTACAAGTATTTTTGTTGGAACGTCGTTACATAATTAATTGAATGCTTAGAATATCTCCATTTTATGTTTGCATATATAAATTGAAACATTAGTTTCACAAAACATGTAATCAAACTTTATTTGGATGAGTTTTGTAGGGGTGTTCACGGTTTGGATAACCGACCGAACCGAAATGAGTTCGGTGAAAACTGAACCGAACCAAAGCTATTCGGTTCGGTTTTCGGTTTTGAGATTTGGCCTAATTCGGTTTTCGGTTCGGTTCGGTTATTTTTGTTCGGTTAACCGAACCGGACCGAAAACCGAATTTTTGATTCAAATAGGTAACATTTTTTGTTCGATTTTATGGACTTTAAAATTCTTTAATCTTATGCCTATGGATATGATTTTTTTTTAATTCATGTCAATTGAGGATTATTAAATGTTAGTTTTTGCAGTTGTATTGTAAAATTCTTTAATTTTATTGCCTATGATATGAATTTTAGTTGTTTAATTTATGTCATTTGATGATTATTAAATGTTAACCACTTTACTCTTTAGTTCTATGTAATGTTTAATGTTTAGTGTTATGGTTACCTATTAATTTGATATTTTTTTTATGATAAATGATTTACTATTTGATTATATATTTTTAATAAATTATCAATAATATAAATTTTCGGTTAAACCGAAATCGAACCGAACCAAACCGAAATTTTTCGGTTAAAATCGAAAACCGAATTAGGATGTTCGGTTCGGTTTTCACCGAATGAACAGCCCTAGAGTTTTGCCTCAAGTTCGCGAAATTGCGAGACCAGACCAAGACTTAACCAAATAGGTCCTAAGTGATTATCGATTATTCGATTCAAAGTTTGCGTGTTTTTTTTTTTTTTCTTTCTTGATAGGCAATAGATCATTCATAGAAGAAAAAATATCGGTTACATAAGTTGTGGGTGATCTGGGAGTCACAAAATACAGATTGTGGGATGAGGGAGACTCTGGGAGAGGGGAATTACACCTATTCTATTATAAGAGCAACCCCATTTGGCAAAATTGTGTGCGACCTTGTTGTCGAGCCTCGGTACTATTTTATCTTCCATTTTGGCCATTTTTTGATAATTTTACGAGCAAGTCCAACATCAATTTTTGAAGCCCATTCGAAAAAGGGGGATTGAGAGGAGATCATGTGAACCGCATTGAAGGAGTCACTCTCGAATATGGAGAGTTTACAACGCTTTCGATCAGCAACGGCTCAAAGTTGCAGTTTCGACGCAAGTGGGATCGATGAAGAGATTGAATTTGATGAGGCGTGAACAACATAGGTGAAAGAGTTTTGTACTATAATAGCGGTATACGAAGTGAAAATCAATATCAACATTAAATTTAACCAATTCAGGGGGACCATTCGGCATGGAGGTTAGAGGACTTCGCGATGGCGATCTTTCTATCTAGGGCATCATAGTGATCTTTGCCCAAGGAGCAACACCTATTTGTGATAGTTGGATGCAAGAGTTATGAAACAAAGAGTTCTAGTTTCCGAACTTGGTCCATGGTGATAAAACAAAAGTTGAGAAACTCAAGAGAGAGTTCAATAGTTAGAAAAAGAAAGTGTCTTGATTCAAAAGAGAGAAAATCCATTCCTTGATGTCCCAAGAGTTGAACGGGTTGCAAACGGAATTTCCATTTTGACTTGAAGAAAATTGCTTCAATGTAAGGACACCTAATAAATTAGTGATCAACATTTTCAAAATCATGGTTACAAAGCAAACTAGATGGGTAAACACCACTTTTGGTCCCTCTTATCATTAACATTTTACAGAGTGATCTTTCTTATGTTTTTTTTTCTCACTTTAGTCCCTACTATGAATTATTTGTTTCACTTTAGTCCTTTTCAAGTGGTCCAAGGCGATTCCGATAACATTTGATATGCTCATGAGGGCAATTTTGTCATTTCAAGTAAACTAACAAGGATATTTTCGTCTTTCTAATTATTTAAAAAAAACTAAATATATAATCTCTTCCAAACTAGGCTTTCATTCCAATCCAACATAATTGTACATTTCGTTCCAAACTAAAGTTTTTTTCCTAAAATCTTTTTCAAACACCAAAATTGCTCACCAATTAAATAATATCTCAAATAGTCTCAATAGTGAACGGACGAAAATGCCCTAAAAAATATTCATATGCATGTCACGTGTTATCGGAACCACCTGATAAGAACTAAAGTAAACACATAATTCATAGTAGGGACTAAAGTGAAACAAATAATTCATAGTAGGGACTAAAGTGGGAAAAAATATAAGAGGGACCACTCTGTAAAAAGTTAATGATAAGAGGAACCAAAAGTGGTATTTACCCCAAACAAGATTTATCCTCTTGTTCCAAAAGGTGAAGTCACTCACCCCGGACGCAAACAAGATTTATCCTCAATATAAAAGATGGTGGAGTGGGAATCATGCCGTTAAGCACTTTTCAAATGAAAATTTTCAAACAATAGTGTAAGCAAGCTTTCTGAAGGACATTCCACTTGTTATAGTACCCAGTAGTAGTGACATTAAAACAAGCCATTTGGTCAATTAAGTAGGCACATTCAACGCATTTGATATCCTATAAACTAACAAATAACCATAGATTGTGACTATTGGTGAAGAAAACTAAACTATTAAGATAAATCATGACATTCATGCTCAAAATTTACAACCTAAACAAAAACCTAAGCACAACTCTCAATCAAATTGGGTAATAAGGAAAAGACCAACATGTCATTGGTCTAGTGGAATGAACTATTCACTACAAAATAGCGAATTCAGGTTCGAATCCCTGTTGAGAAATGTTCCCACGTAATGTGTCCGACGCACCTCAAAAGTGATTAAACTCTTGAGAAACAAAAAAAAAAAAAGGGTTAATAAGATCAATGATAATTTCTAGATTGAACATGGATGGATTAACTAGAAAAGGTACAACTTTAGTTAGACTAATAATAAATAAAAAATATTACGTCTAAAAAATGATTAAATCCTTGAAAAAAAAAATAGAATTCTTGAAAATCGTCACATTTCATCAGGACTTTTCTTCTAGATTGTTAATCAGTTACTATTACACATAGTACATACTAATACTAATCCTATTAGAAATCCATACAGTTTCTTATTTTATTCATGATAGTTAAACAATTACTAAAAAAATATCCTAGATTGCTAAACAAAAAAAGTAAATATTTGAGAAAAATAAAATTAGAACAATTTTCTAAAACTACCATTTATATGGACTTTAGTAATAATAAGTAAATAAAAAATTAATAAATAAACTTCTCTAGAACTTATACCTAAACCGCCTAATAACCATTATAATAAATTTCTTGCTTATCAAGCATATATGAACTAGCATATTCCTAATCAATCATAAAGATCCATTTATAATAAGGAAAAAAGGAAAAAAAGAAAAATCAAGAATCTCACGTGCTAAATCACGTGAATCCCACACGTAACCCTTCCTTTTCTCTTTTATTTATAAACACGGGACTCTCTCCAATCTGAACTCCCCATTGCTTTTTTCTTCAGACAAACAAAACACACTTAACATTGTTCTTCACTCCAAACTTTTAACTACACAGATTTCCTCATACAACTCAAGGTTCCTTTCTTTTTATACAAACTCGTATTCCTGTATGTATTTGTGATTTTGCATGTGTATTTATGTTTATGTATCTGTATTTGAATGGCTTAGATCTGATATAATTGGGTACTCACTGATCAAAGATTCGATTTGGTTTTGTAATTAAAGCAGAAATAAGAGATGGGTAGCTCTGGATTTTCATGGAAATTGAAGGATCACCCTAAATTGCCAAAGGGAAAAACCATAGCTTTGATTGTTTTGGATGGTTGGGGTGAGGCAAAACCCGATAAATACAACTGCATCCATGTGGCGGAGACACCCACCATGGATTCATTTAAAAATGTAATTTTGTTTAACTTTTATTACTTTTTCTGTTTGAGATTTAATGGGTAGTTGGATTTTCTTATGTTTTTATTTCTATTTTTTTAGAGGAAAGAGTATTTGGGATTGATATTTTATTGGTTTTTTGTGAAGGGTGCTCCTGATAAATGGAGATTGGTGAGGGCTCATGGTAAAGCTGTGGGGCTTCCCACAGAGGATGATATGGGTAACAGTGAGGTTGGACACAATGCACTTGGTGCTGGAAGGATTTTTGCACAAGGGTGAGTTTCATATTTTCTTTGATTGTAGTTAAGTCATAAATCTATATGCTAAAAAAACCTAAATGTTTGAAGCTTTGGATATTAGTAATAGGTGTATAGTTATTGAGTTATCAATCAAAATGGTGCAAATATTGAAATCCTGTCCTGTTTTGTATAATGATCCATGTTGTTTGCTTTCTGATGGCTTGACTTAGTTGTCTTATTTTCGCTCTTTTGGTAATTTAGTATTTGATTACTTGACTAGATTTTGTTCATTTTATTTTATATATATGGATTTATAAGCTGTGGTTCCCTTGAAAGGAAAAGGTGTTGGTAAGGATTTATAGTATGTGCCTTATTTTCAGAGAAGTTCTTGGACTAAACAATAGAAGTCAAATTTTAGAACACGATTATATTTTCTACTTGGCATTCAATTTCCTGTCAAGCGAAGAAATGGGTGTGAAATATATGATTGTATTTGCCAATCAATATGGTGTAAAGAGGAACGAATGAAAGATTGTTCAAAACATTGTATAATGAATATTTGTTATTCATACTTATTTGGCTGGGCTGCCATTGCAAAAAGTGGGACATGAGTTCATTAAAAGTTTATTTTTCAAATGATTCAATGTGTAGGAAACTATTACTTCTATTTATTAACATAATAATGGAAATAACAAAAACCTTCTCTCATTGAAGTTTTCTTCGTCAAGGAGAATCGTGCATTAACATTATATCCTTCTCATATGTTTCTTGATACAGTGCAAAGCTTGTTGATAGTGCTCTTGAGACTGGAAAAATCTACGATGGAGAAGGTTTCAATTACATCAAAGAGTCTTTTGAAAAGGGAACACTCCATCTCATTGGATTATTAAGTGATGGAGGTGTTCACTCTAGGATTGATCAATTGCAGGTATCTCAGTCGTCGAAGTTACATTGCAATTTCATTTACGCTATTTTAGTTCTTGTGTCTGAGGAAAAATGAAAATGCACAGAAATTAAAGGCCAAAGTCCTATTAAATGACGCAAGGAATACAGTTTATATTATGTTTTACTCACTAAAATCAAAAGAATTAAACATAGTCTTATCTACACAGTTGGAGCTATTACACTTTTGCTCTTCAATTCTTTGCTTTACGCATTCTGGGTTTTTAATATTGTTTACTGTTCTCGTTTTGTTCGTAAATTTCTTGGTATTCTTGGGGGTGCAGTTGTTGCTTAAAGGTGCTAGTGAAAGAGGTGCTAAAAGAATTCGTGTTCATATTCTTACTGATGGACGTGATGTGTTGGATGGGTCAAGTGTAGGCTTTGTTGAGACTCTTGAAAATGATCTTGCAAAGCTACGTGAGAAAGGCGTTGATGCACAAATTGCATCTGGTGGAGGCCGAATGCATGTTACAATGGATCGTTATGAGGTAAAATTCTAGCTTTAGCATTGTTATTGTTCTTAATTTTAATATTGTACATGGATTAAAATTTCCATGAATTTCTTCTGATAATATGGAAACATTTCTTCTTTTGACTCAATGCAAACTGAAATATGGAGTAAATTTTAAACTATTTGTTCTCCTTGATACTATATTATGTTCCTAACTTTTCAAGGAAACCTTACCTGCTAAACTCTATTCTAATCCTTTTTAAATATTACCACTCTTAAATGTTTTATGGTCATATAAATATGATATACTTGTCCCATTTTATTATAAGTTTTTTATTTAATAAGAATTGCCAAAAGTATTTCTTTGGATTACACAACAAAATCATCCATTTAATTTGAAATCCAGGGATTTATACAATTAAATTTAATTGCCATGTTCTTGGTTGGTTTAGGTAGATATTTCTCAAGAACTTATATTATCCTCTAATTATTATAAATTAATTAGTTTGTTGGATAACAATAATATTAAGTTTCTTATGATATGGAAATGCTCAAATTTAGCAATTCGCATGTTTCCTTAGTTTATAATTTTTCTCGATGGTACAAAAAGTTTCTTACAAGTTTTCAAAAGTTTCTAATGTGCAAGAATAATATATTATGAATATTTTACAGAATGATTGGGAAGTTGTGAAACGAGGCTGGGACGCCCAAGTTCTTGGAGAGGCACCACACAAGTTTAAGAGTGCACTTGAAGCTGTGAAGACATTGAGACAGATTCCGAATATAAGTGATCAGTACTTACCTCCATTTGTTATTGTCGATGATAGTGGGAAGGCCGTGGGGCCCATAAATGACGGTGATGCAGTCGTAACTATCAACTTCCGCGCTGACCGTATGGTTATGCTTGCCAAAGCACTTGAGTATGCTGACTTTGATAAATTCGATAGAGTTCGAGTTCCTAAAATCCGTTATGCTGGTATGCTTCAATACGATGGTGAACTAAAACTTCCAAGTAAATACCTTGTTTCTCCTCCAGAGATCGATAGAACTTCTGGTGAATATTTGGTGCATAATGGTGTCCGCACTTTCGCTTGTAGGTAAGTTAGTCAAGTTTTAATTTATTATAATAAGGTCTATATTGAGAAACTTGACGAGCTTTTACTTATTATTTTCGGGTTCTGAAATATGACTTGTTTTTTCAATACTCTCGTCTCAACTCAATGTATTTGCACACATGTATAAAAGTGCAACTAGAGTTGTAAAATCATTCTTCCATGTTGAAGGCTATTTTTGCATTTTGTTTTTTATTATTCAATTTCAAAGATAGAATTTACTTGCTTTAATCAATTGATCTTAGGCGTGTGCTCAGTTTGGTTAACCGTTCAAACTGGACCCGAAAATTCTGTTCAGTTTACGGATTTTAAGTTAGCCAACTCTTGGATTCTGGTTTTGGTACCGATTAACAAGACTGGGACCAAAACCAGATTTTTAATTATTTATAACTTTTAAGTACTCTCATGTTTTTTCCTTTACATATTCAAAGTTTCTTAGGCCTAAATAATAGTTATGTGTATTTTAATTTGAGATGTATTTGTGCTTCTTGTTGAATGATAATTACTTTGAAGTTAAAACAAAAAAAAAAAACCATACTATTTTGTTCAATTTGTTTCGGTTTGAAACAAATAATTACCTACAGTTTTCTCGTCTTTTTTTAAAGACATCCATGTGCTTGCATCACTTCCCTTTTTATCTTCCATTCACTTTACTCATCTCCCATGGTATTGGTGTTTTTTTACAGTGAAACAGTTAAATTTGGCCATGTCACCTTTTTCTGGAACGGAAATCGCTCAGGATACTTTAACGCAGAAAAGGAGGAATATGTTGAAATTCCAAGTGACAGTGGTATTACCTTCAATGTCCAGCCAAAGATGAAGGCTGTGGAGATTGCCGAAAAGGCAAGGGATGCCATTCTTAGTGGCAAATTTGACCAGGTAATCCATTGATATATATACAAATTTGACCTAGTATATTTTAGGCATGGTGAATATCTGTTATAACGAGGGCCGTTTCATGTTTAAGGTACGTGTTAACCTACCAAACAGTGACATGGTGGGGCACACTGGTGATATTGAAGCTACGGTTGTGGCTTGTAAGGCTGCCGACCAAGCTGTCAAGGTATATCTTTTTTCTTATATATTGAACTAGTTGATAATGTTTGAAGAGTCATTTATAAGCATGTTTTGATTTGGGAAGCTGAATGATTTGATTCGATTTTCTTTTTCTATTGATCTGGGTAGATAATGATCGATGCAATTGAGAAAGTTGGTGGAATATATGTTGTCACTGCTGATCATGGAAATGCTGAGGATATGGTGAAGAGGAACAAAAAGGGCGAGCCTCTTCTTGACAAGAATGGCCAGATTCAAATACTTACCTCACACACACTAGAACCTGTGAGTAATCTATTTCTCTTGGACTCCTCGATCCAATTCCAGGTTAAATTGTTTAGTCTCACAAGATTGAACTCTAGGTTGACTTTTGATCTTGTGCATTACAATGTTGCCCTTTTGATCCCAGTTCTTATAAATATTTTGTATTTTGTCCAAATCCTTTAAAAGATATCCAATTTTGGCCTCATATAAAAGTCTATCATTGTCAGTTTTGGTTCCATAGGTGTGTTTCAGTTTTTCACTTTGTTCTAAATTGGTTGGGAAGGGGCCGATGTGATCAAAAGTACCAACTTTGTTCTAAATTGGTCTCCGTTTTGAAAGAGTATTGCACTTTTAAACATATTGTTCCCTTCTTAATCCAATTTTTGCACTGTTGGTCCCATATACCAGTCTTTTTTGTACACTTTTGGTCCCATATAACTATCTCACTTTTCAATTTTGTCGCCATTTCGATGTAAGGGGTGACATAACTATAACCAAAATTTGGTAGCTCCAATATCTTCAGCAGTATTTCAACTAGTTCTCTTCTCCTTATATGAACCCGCTGTTTTATGTTCAATTTGAGATTTTTAAACCATAGTTTTTGGGTTTGAATACTTTTGGGCTATATTTAAAGTTTTAAACTATCTTTGATGCTGATGTATTGTATGGAACATATGTGTAGGTTCCTGTTGCAATTGGTGGCCCTGGACTGACACAGGGTGTGAGATTCCGCAAAGATGTACCCGATGGTGGGCTGGCTAATGTGGCTGCAACTGTGATGAACCTACACGGATTTGAGGCACCAAGTGATTACGAGACTACCTTGATCGAGGTTGTTGACAATTAGAAAGCTGATGATGTCTGATGTCTTCATGCGTAATTTTGCAGGATCAAGTGAGGGAAATACACTGGTCCGTTGTTTTGAATAAGTACCTTTATTTAAACTCGTTTAGTATAATGCTGCTGAGATTATTGACACTGTAATGCTAAAACATCATCGGCCATTTTCGAGCTGTGATTCGGAATTATATCAAATACTTGACTGTTTTGTTATACTTCTGGCCCTTCAAGTGTATTTTCTTATTGCTAGCATTTGGAGTGTTAATCGCAATATAAAACACCCCCCCCCCCTTTCCATTTGCATTAAGTCTAATTAACCCCTGATATTTGAAAAAGAACGCTTTGCATCCCTTGTGATTTTTATACAAGTTTTACACTACCACTCGGACATTTTTAGACTTTAAACAAATACGAACTGATAAAATTACCCTTCTTATATTTGGCGTTGTACCTCCCTTGGTTTTTGATAAGTGCTGCATTTTTATCTTCTTTATTATAATAAATATTGTATTTTATCTTACTCGACTGAAGGGGATAAATTGCTCGTTAAGAAGTTCTACATAGGGGCATGGATCAAAATTTCTATCTTTTCCGTCGAAAACATCGAAATTTTTTCATTTTTGCGTCAAACGAAATGAAAACAAGAAGTAATACCAAAACTATTAGTTTACCTTAAACTCTGTTATTTTTCTAAATTTAGTAAGTTTTTTTACAATTTTTTCTTAGTTTTTTCGAAACATTTCCGAAACGTCTCGCAAAATTTGCAATATTTGATTGACCGAAACATATACTCGAAAAGAAATTTTGATGCATGCATAAGGGTATTTTTTTTTAAATCACCCCGTAAATTAAACATTATGCAAATCACTGGATAAATTGACATTAACTAGGCAATTGGATCCAAATATCTTTGCAACTTTTCATTTAAGATCCTATATTATATTCATTGTTGGTGCAATTGGTTGCTTTTTGTAGAGTTTTATTTTATATGACAGAAACACAGAATATTTACAAAGTGTTTTGATTTGCTTCTGCAAACATTGTATGGTTTGTGAGCATCAAACGAATCAACATGGCCAATTTCGATATTTTCCAAACAAGCAAAACACAAAACTAATGAATGTAATATCTTTACACGGCAGTCGAATTACCCACAAGAACATCCTTGGACACAATTTGACATCTCTAATAATTTGGTTGAAAATTTCAAACTCCTCAATGGATCAAGTGTCATATCTTGTGAGTTAAAATCACATATACATTAAACATACTCACATATCATATCTTCTTAATTATGCAACACTGAAAGAAGTTGCTGCATTTTCGACAAACTTCTTTGCACCCTTGAACCATCTCTTATCTCCGGCTTGCGCCTTAAGAATGTAGAGCTTGCCATCCTTGACGGTGGCCGTTATCAACTGGTGTTTGCCACCTTCATCACCATCAGCGGTTCTTGTTAACACGGACACGAAATAATATTGTAATCCATCAACCACCGGAGTCGAGGTCTCCAATATGTTTGCAGTTGCCACGGCTCCCGAATCGAACCCACCCTGAAAAATTCAATTAGGTTTTCTTGAGAATGAGCTTTATATGTTCAAAAAACCCATGATATGTAAAGGGTATATGATTGCATCAAAAGTAATCTATTTGTTGGGCTCTGATTAGGGTGGTTTTTAATCCAAGTTCAATCCAAATTTGGTTCAATTAATTAGGATTTTTGATTGTTCAAAGAAAAGATCCAATGGATCTTATTCGACTAAGAAGATTCGTAATTTCAAACATATAGAACGAAAATGAACTTAAATTGATCAGATAATAAATAAATAAATAACCAATGGATTATAGGTCTAGTGGAAGGGACTAGCCCCCACAAAGTGGCGAACCAAAGTTCGAATCCCCCGTTGGGAGAGTTCCCATATATTATGCCCGACGCGCCTCGAAAGGGAACACTGAATACCCAAAAAAAAAAAAGTATACTTAATGTTTTGTTCATGCAAGAAACACCAAATCAATTTTCATATATTATCAATACTGTTGTTTTCATACGAGATATTATAGATACTTCTAAGCAATTCTCTCTATGTTGGAGCCTAGTGGGGAATGAGGAAAGTATTGGTTGAGTTGAAGGATTATGTGACTTAAAGATTTCTAAGAATTGTTTGGATATTTTACGGATCCGGATTCTATCCGATTATCCTATGGGTTTAGATATGGTTAGAAATTTCGAAGACACTACAAGATTCAGAGCCAAAATCGAGTCTGATCGAAAAGATGGATCTGTATAGATTTGGATCTAACCCGTAAACAGCCCTATCGAATATCTATCAATCAAAACACAAGTGATTTACGTGACCAAAAAAAAAAACGTGATTTACCTCTGAATCAGTTTTACCAAAGTAGGCCTGTTTTCCCAGCAAATAATCCACCTAAAAAATGCAGATAAACATTCGTATAAGCACATGAATACAAATACAAAAATACAATATATTTAATTTTTTATATATATAGAAAAAAGGGAGCTTGAAGAGATGGGTTGATTACTTGAGAGAGGAAGTCTTCAGGGGCACCATAGTCGGTGATTGATTTCTTGTCTGTAGGGGTGATTGTGACACTGAGGTTGCTAGTGGCGTCGAAGTTGTCCTCGAATCTCAAGACCTGACCGGGGAACTCAACTTCATTGCTCGGGTTCCACTTTGCCGGGACCGACACTTTAAATCCATTCCCAGTGTAAAGCTTGAAATCCGTGTTTGTTTTAGGCTTCGCAAAAATGTTTGCTGCATTTTTACATTCAAACTTTGATTATATTTAAAGATTTATGGACTAAATACTTGTCTATGAGGGCTTCTTGCATCCAAGAAAGAAACAACAAAGTGTTTGTAATATGTGCGCAATGTTCCAAGAGCAACATACATCATAACAAAAAATCATTACATTATAAATTTGACAAAGAATGCACTTCCAGAGAATCGAGATTCGAGCGATGAGAGCTTGCTGCTTGGACATACCATTTCATTATCCATTATGCAAAAGAGCCAAGACACATTCTTTTTCAAGATTCACTTTGCCCCTTAATTTTAAATTGGGCTAAAGTTTTCACTATCTTTGGTTCTTGGCTTTTAATGAGTAAAACGTTGAGAAAAATGTGTTTCTTGCGTGAATTGGTAGAACATTGAGTTTCATTTGTTTTTAGTTCTGATTTTCTTTGCACTTAAATTCAAGAACCAAACATACCTGACGGGCCAGAAACAAGCAATCATTCCACTTACCAATTCCATTTAAAACAGTATTAGAGATCATTCTACTTTTATGCTTGGAAATACTTCTAATACCAAAGGAGTTAATGGCAATTTACTCCCCTGTGATACTGATAATGTCAATTTCCTCGTGATTTGTAAAAAAACACTTTACCCCCCCTGTAATTTCATAAAAGTTTCACACTGTCATCCTGATATTTCATATGAGCCAGTTTAACCCCCATGTTATGATAAATGTGGCAAATTTTCCCTGTGTTATGATAAATGTGGCAATTTTTACGCCCCTATGTTACAAAACACCTTTCATACACACCTTCAATTTTGGTAAGTGAGTTACATTGTCCGGCTAAAGAGGGTAAATTGCTTCTTTAAAATTTTCACGGGTTAAAGTGTTGTTTTTCAAATCACAGGGGGTAAACCGAACACTATACATTTCACATGGAGTAAATTGACATTAACTCAGTACCAAAGAATTCCATATTTGGATGAGCCTTGATCTTCCTAAAATCTAAATCTAGTGCCAAGTTCAAATCTGACATAGATAAAATCTATATTGCAACTAAACTAATAAAAACTTAAATGTATAAGATTTCAATTCCCAGCAATTTATTTTTACAAAAATCAACAACCCATATACTCAAATACCACACAATTAACAACTTTTAGACAAATTTCTTAACCAAAAACATAACTACCCACAAAATGCACATTAAACCAATCAAGAAAAAAAAAATTAAATTAACCCTCAAGCTGAAGTGGTATATACCTGATTCTCCATAAGCAGCATCTGCCGGAGAAACCTTGGACCCAACTGCGGCGGCACCAATCAAAACAGTAAGAGCCAATCTACGGGACATAACGGCGGCGCTGCCGTCATCTTCAGCGGCGGCCTGTTTCTGAGCACGGCAGATTAATTGGGTAGGCTTCAATGGTGGTACATAGCGCTGTGAAGATGTTCTTGTTGCAGATGGGGAAGAGAGTACTGCTGCATGGTGGTGCAAGAAACATGAAGTTGACGCCATTTCCTACTAATTGGTCACACTCTTTAAGTGCCCTTATGTGAAAGTTTGGATTTTGGTTTCTTGATTGTTCGATTAATGAGTGATATGTGAAGTGTGTGTTTTTGTGTGTAGGGAATTGGTTTGTTTTGGATTTTGTTTGGATTAGATTTATGGTGGAGGATAAGGGAGTAGAGGTTAGAATTGAAGCAAATGGCTTGTAATCTCCATGTCATACAAGTGGAGGGTCCCAATCCCAAACATGAAACAATTATAAACATTTTTTCTTTTTTATTTATTTTTTCATTGTGGCAAATCAGAAATATTGTTTAATACTATATTTTTAATTCCTCTTATTTGTAATTATTTCATTATTTTAGTGATAATAGTAAAAATTTCTAGTACACTTTTACAAATAAAACAGTGCATTGAAACAATCATTTTGGTGGTTTCTTTTATGCTACATTGTCAAGATTTAATTAAGTTTAGATTAGGTTGGATTGATTAAGTTTTTAGATTGATTGATCTTTCATTGTATTGTAGTATTAGATTGGTTAAGTTAAACTTAACTAGGAATTACTTATTTAGTTTGTACTATAATATAGGTGTCATAGTTAGGGTTGAAAATCAAATCAAGCTACTCGATATTCGACTCGAGCTCGTTCAATAAAAGTTCGTTTGAGCTTGGTTCATCACACTAATCAAACAAGCTTGAACATCTTTTTCGTTTGATAACTTTTGAAGCTCGGCTCGATAAGCTAAAAATTGAAAAAATACATTTAAGCTACTCGATACTCGGCTCGAGCTCGTTTGAGCTCGGCTCGATTGAAAATCAAACCAAACTCAAATACAAAATTTCAAGCTCGATAAAAATCAAACCAAGCTTGAACAGTGTGTCGTTCGATACTACTCAGCTCGATTACAACCCTAGTCATAGTGTCGAACTGTATAATTCGAGTTAATAACATTTTACTTCTATGTGATATTCATAATGTTAATTTTATCTTATTATAATTTGAAAAGAATCATTTTATCCCATTGTAATTTTATAAAAGTTTCACACTGTTCCTGACATTTTTACATGTGATAGATTGATAGTTTACACATGTATTATCTTAAATGTGACAACTTACCCCCCATTTTACAATAATCTTTTTCATATTCATTCTCAATTTCGATAGTGAATTACCAACTCCGGCTGAATGAGATAAATTATTTATTTAAAATTTTCACAAGGAGATAAAGTGCTATTTTTCAAATCACAAGAATAAAATGAACATTATAGTAACATAGGGTAAATTGGCATTAGCTCTGTATAATTCATACAAAATGAATATATTTTCCCCTAGCTACTTTGTTTTTTGCTTTTTCATAGCACCCGAGTTAGACTCTTCAAGCCCTCTATTTACCTTCCGTAACAATAGATCAAGAAATTTCAAAGCCTTGATCAAATTAACATTGTCTTTCATCACTAATAGACTCATCGACCTAAGATTTTCTGTTTATTCATGCATGATGCATCCAATCATCCGGGCATGAGTCTTGTATCAAAAGTGTTAGATGAAACCAACTAGACTATGTGGATACGTTCGATGAATTAATTAGTACAAAAAACAAATTGAAATTCATCAAAGAAACCATACATGAGAATTTTTTTGCACTTACCTTAGACGAAACCCCATATCAAGAAAAAAAAAATTGTGAAACATACATGCATCGAGACCTCTCAATCTCTCATGTTACAACATTCTATCCATCGCGTCAATCACCCCCAACGAATGTTCTTAAATAAAGACATTTCTCGAAATGGTAAAACTTCTTCTTATGCAATTATAAATGTATTTCCACCCGTTCCCATCACTCTATATTGAATAATTGGTAGTGGCAATCAAATTTCTTCCCACCTTATGTAAATTGCAGGACATAGTTTGGAGGAGGATGATTGGCCTAGAGAAGTGACATAAGAGATTGTATTTTCTTGTACCAATAGAGACTAAGCGGTTGGGACAACCTTTTAAAACTCCCTTCTCGATCTTTATTCAAAATAATTTTGTCCTTCTATAATTGATTTTAAAGCATTTCTATGATATTATTCCCTGTGCAAACTAAACCGGATTATAGTTTTCTTTAAGTTTTAGTCAAACTAAACACTCGTTTACCAACAGGTGATTGGTCTAGTGAAAAGGATTAGTCACTACAAAGTAGCGGACTTAAATTCGAATCCCTATTGGAGAGGTTCCCACTTTATGTGTCTGACGCGCCTCGAAAGGAATTAAACCCTTGAAAAACCAAAAAAAAAAAAACACTCGTTTGATCTCATTCAGTGCGATATCTAAGGAACTCATCGTATTGCATCTTATTAATGATAATATTATTTTTTGACTACTTTCGATGATTAATTCGACTAAGCTAATTTTATAAAACTGTGAAACTGAGTTAAACACTAATCCATATAAAACTTAAAAATTAATGGCACTTTACCCGTATTAATGGCGGATGCACACTTGGTGCTAGTGGGTTTTTTTTTCTTGTTTCTTTTTTTAAATATATGAGCTATATATTTTTTGGTTCCAAAAAACAAACTCTAATATGATATTTTAATCCTAAATTCTTGCTCATCTCAACCAAAACAAAATAACTGATCCAACTTTCGGTCCAACTCGAAAATTTAGATTCATCATAAGTCCATAATCATCCAAAAAATTCTTGCTAAATGACTACCGAACTCGATTGACTGCATCGATCGATTGAATTCGATTGCTTCTTAAACAAGAATTTGCATTTCGTGCATAGGGTGAATTGGAATCTTCAAGCAATTAACAGAACTTCCTTGAACTTTTAGTTTTCTAACTGGTCAATCAAAATAAAGTTGCTAGAGTCGTTATTTTACGGAATGTCCTTGAAAATCTTACATTTGATGACTCCAGCAATTCCAAAACACATTGTCAATGCTTCCTCAATTGAATCTACCAATACTATTATTATAAGAGAGCTCCGTGATGGATTAGTTGTTATATTCTTGTCGATGAATTTCATGATATATCTTGTAGGAGCAAATGACGGTTGTATCGAGATATGTGAATTCTCAGGGATATGTAATGCACTACAAACAAAATTAATCTTTTGCCTCAAGAAATTTTGTGACCAAAAGTATATATTTCGTTAAAAAAAAAAATTCGCCGCAAGCGAAAAAATAATGTCCCTAGCAAAAAGAATTGTGACAAAATTTGTTTCCCTCACATAACCTCTGTGGCGAAATAAATTTTCTCACGAAAGACAATCAAATGTGATGATTATATTTTAGCATTACCCTTTTCGTCACATATAACAAATTCGTAATCAAGTATCATATGTAATCAAAGTAACTTGTGAGGTTATTTTTGTCAAACTTCACGTTATCGTTTTTGTATCCTCGTCATATATTTTCTCGTAAATGAAATATAATTTTAAGTTTGACTGTTTTTTTGTTTTTACTTGAGACAACCCCCCCCCCCCCCCCCCCACCTCCATAAAATTTCTGGATTCGGCCATACCCATGTGATATACTGATATTCATAATGTTAAATTTATGTCCTTGTAACTTGAAAGAACAATTTACTTTCTACAATCTCATAAAAATTTTGCACCATCTCCATAATATTTTTATAAGTGGCACTTTACCCCCCTGTGTATGATAATGTGGCACTCTACCCCCCTTGTATGATAGATGTGGCATTTTATCCCTTGTATTATAAAAAAATGTGACAATTTATCCCTTATGTAACATAAACACTTTTCATGCCCACTCTCAATTTCGATTTGTGGGTTACACTCTCCAGCTGAATGAAGTAAACATTTTTTTTTAAATTATAGTATGGTAAAATGCTATTTTTCATATCACAAGAAGGTAAATTGAACATTATATATTTCATGGGGTAATTTGATTTAACTCTAAAATTTAGGGTCTATTTGGATGGGTTCTGATTCAGTTTAAAAAAATAGTTTGGATGGTTTCGGTGAAACCTTTGAAACCCCATTTGATTAGGTTTTTATGTTGGTTTTGTGGTTCCGAAAAAGTCGAAACCTCGCTTGAATTAGTTTGGATATTGAGGTTTGGGAAGAAAAAAAGTAACGAGGGAATTGCACTTTTTATACCAAACTTTTACCTACTTTATACATTTCATACCACACCTTTCATAATTACACATTTCATACCAAAATCAATCAACATTTTTCAATTTACATACCACCGTTAAATTTTGGACGGAACTCTAAAAAAAAAAAAAAAAAGTGTCACTTTTCATACTAAATCTTTACCTACTTTATACATTGCATACCACACCTTTCAGAATGATATATTTCATACCAAAATCAATCAACCTTTTTCAATTTTCATACCGACGTTAAATCACAAAGAGAGACCTCGCGGGCACTGTACTACCTCATATGCTATTCTTGTTCATCACTTTTTTACAATTAACCCATTGCCCCCTAAAATGTTCCAATTTTACCCTTGGGTGTTATTAGTACTAATAAATATGTAAAAAATTGAAATTCATGGGCAATTATAAGTTATATCAATTAAAGAATATGATGATTTTGAATTGAAACAGTAGTACCACGTAGGGTCTTCTCAATTTGAGGAAACCGTAATAAATCATATGATCGATAACATTCCTGCTTCTTTTTCGAAAGGGTACAAAATATAATAAAATACGGTCTTATCTACCTATGAAAATCATACACAATCATAATTTTATAATTTTTTTGCCAAATTTTTAAGTATAATTCAATTACAAAAAAAAACCCTCGTGTTTTTCACTTTCTTATAATTAATCCCTTGCCCCTAAAATGTTAAAATTTTGACCATTGATTTTGAGCTGAAAATCTCGAATATGGTTTACTCAGTTTGGGGAAACCATAATAAATCATAAATTTGAAAAGACCTACTTACAAAAATACACCCCATGTATTGGTTGTGACAAAAAAAAAACCCTCAGGGGGTATCTGCAATTGTACAGGGGTATTTGCAATTATATAGGGGGGTATTCGCAATTATATAGGGGGGTATTTGCAATAATACAGGGGTTTTTTAGGGGGCAAGGGATTAATTATAAGAAAGTGAAAAACACGAGGGTTTTTTTTTTGTAATTGAATTATACTTAAAAATTTGGCAGAAAAATTACAAAATTATGATTGTGTATGATTTTCATAGGTAGAGAAGACCGTATTTTATTATATTTTGTACCCTTTCAAAAAAGAAGCAGGAATGTTATCGATCATATAATTTATTACGGTTTCTTCAAATTGAGAAGACCCTACATGGTACTACTGTTTCAATTCAAAATCATCATATTCATTAATTGATATAATTTATAATTCCCTATAAATTTTAATTTTTTATATATTTATTAGTACTAATAACACCCAAGGGTAAACTTGGAACATTTTAGGGGGCAAGGGGTTAATTGTAAAAAAGTTATGAACAAGAATAGCATATGTGGTAGTACAGTGCCCGCGAGGTTTTTTTTTGTGATTTAACGTCGGTATGAAAATTGAAAAAGGTTGATTGATTTTGGTATGAAATGTGTCATTCTGAAAGGTGTGGTATGCAATGTATAAAGTAGGTAAATGTTTAGTATGAAAAGTGACACTTATTTTTTCCTTTTTTTTTTTTTTTTTTTTTTTTTAGACTTACCGGACACATGTCCAATTCCGTCCAAAATTAAACGGTGGTAACTGGTATGTAAATTGAAAAAGGTTGATTGATTTTGGTATGAAATGTGCAATTATAAAAGGTGTGATATGAAATGTATAAAGTAGGTAAATATTTGGTATAAAAAGTAACGTAATGAGTGTCAAATCAATTTTTTTAGATAATTTTAGGGGAAAAAAGTAAATAATATATGTCAAATTAATATTTTATAAGTTTCAAAAGTTTAAAGATAAATTTGTAAATAAATTTATAATAAATTTTATGGGTTTGACGAAAACTTATTTGAAAGAATTTTGGCCTAATCTCACGAAACCCGCAAGATTGGGCCAAGACCCATCGACATGCAGCCTTAATATCTATGTTGTCATGGAGGGCACGTGAAAAAACAGGAAGCATCTTATCAAAATATCAAAATCATCATCTCTCTTTTACTTATACCAATAAAATTCGAAAGGTATCAATCCTTTATCCTCCCGAGTACCACGTGGGCTAAAACAGAACATAAGTGAGAGAAAGAAAAGATATTTGTTCGTGGTATTTTGGTTTTTTTAGGATCGAGGCTAACCATTTTGATTAAATTATACTATATTAACTAATTAACATATAAATAATTTTGATCTTTGACATTGTTTATTAAAGAATCAAAATAGTTGATGTGAAACCACCAAAATAATTACCAATAAGTGTAAAGAACTGACAATATCGTTATTCATTTTGTTTGTTCTTTTCATCCGACATTGAAAATTTATTATTAGTCTTTCATGAAATACAAAATAAATAAATAAATTATCATTAAAGAACAATATTTTTCCGTTCTTAATAATGTTTATTACTGTAATTTGATTGACTGCCCAGTAGTACTATGATAAAAACTTCTTGATACTAATTTAAATCAACATTTTATGACATTATATCTAGTAACATAGTACTCCGTCACATTTTATAATATACATATGTTTTTTATTTGAAATGGAGTTTTTATTTAGTTAATATCCTACTACTTTACTTATTCTTATGAGCAAAAGACAAAAACACCTCTTATATTTTGTTTAACTCTAAAAAAAAAAATTCTGTGTTATTTTAATTCAAAAAGAAAAAACTCTATGATTTCAAATAAGTGTCAAATACACCCCCCCAAAAAGAGAGTGTATTTCACACGCCGAAATTGCAAGTATTTATTCACATTTGCTTTTGATATGACAATTTTACCCCTGACATCGAAAGACAAAAACACCCTTATGCTTTGTTTAACTCCCAAAAAAACCCCCCTATGTGTCATTTTAAATCCCCAAAACCCCCATGTTTTTTATTTTATATACCACACTCGATCCAAGTAGTATATACTTGTTTTTTCAAAAAGAATAAATAAATTTTAAAAAAAAAAACACATAGGGGTAATCTTGTCATTCCACCAAAAATAAAAAAATAAATTTATAAGTATATACTATTTGGGTCGAGTGTGGTATTTAAAATCAAACACAGGGAATTTTTTGATATTTAAAATAACACGGAAAGATTTTTGGGAGTTAAACAAATTTGTCTTTTGCTCTATTCTTATCTTTCAAGATATAAGTTCAGATTTCGTAGTAAGTTGAAATATTATCAAGTGCAATGTTTTTAGACATCGCAAAAAGTGAAATAGTATTAAAAAGGTTGTGATTTTTTTAAGATACTGTAATCCCTACAAGTCTTTATTTTATGATTGAGGTACAAATATTAGTATATCTTTACGTATGTTTACTTTGTTCTTATCAGCTCAGTTTCTATTACCAAATCTTTTGGTGGAAAAATGTTTAAGAAAATTGCATATGTTACCATATAATACATAATTAGTACCAAAATTTAAATATTGATTGTAATATCTATATTACAGTTAAATAATCAAAGAGAAATTAATGGAATTGACAATATGCACCGCACGTGGCCTATATCTTTACACCCCCTAAAGGTCTTATCTTTTTAATGAGATTTTAAAAAAGATACTTCCATCAATTCTGTTAAGCAGATTATTTAGCAGTACAATCATTCATTATGATTACTTAATAGAATAAGATCTACAATATAGTAAGGGGGATACATGATATTTCCTGTTGCGAAACTTGCACAATATACTCATGTGAAATTTTTATTACATCAACCGCCTCTTTACTTTCAGAAATCATGCATAAAACACCCCGTTCGTCCCCCTTCATCTATTTTCTGACTTCCAATGGGACAATGTGCAAATTTTTTAGTATTTTTTGTCTAATTTTTTAGACCAAAAAACCATAATAGCTTTATTCATTATCCACTCTTATAATGAATGATCCCCTTGTACTTTTCGAATTTGAATACCCTTGTATTTTTTAATCTTAACATATAATTTCATGTACTTTATAAACCTTACACATAATACCGTTGTACCTTTTAAAGTTTGCACAAAGTTCCTATGTAATTTTTCATTGATATATCTAGGGATAATTTAGGTAAAGGGAAAATTGCTTTTTCGGTACCATATGATAGCTAACTTGCACGTTTGGTATCATTGGATACGAAAATGCACATTTGGTACCATAAGATAGGTTTTCATTGTAATTTTGGTACCAAACCCAATTTGTCTACAATTTTAATGGCTATTTACCCCTTATGAAATGCATAATGTTCAATTTACCCCTTATAATTTGGGGAAAAATTTAATTTACCCCCTTCAGCCGGAGAGTGTAACTTACTTGTCGAAATTGAGAGTAGACATGCAAACTATTTTATAACATAGGGGGATAAATTGTCACATTTATCATAACACAGGGGATAAAATGCCACATTATCATAACAAAAGTGGATAAAGTGTCGCCTATAAAAATATCAGGGAGACGACGTGAAACTTTTAACAAAATTTCAAGGGGTAAAATGCTCTTTTTTAAACCATGAGGGGGTAAATTGAACACTATCCATTTCATAGGGGTTAAATTATCATTTACTTTGGGGAAAATTTGGGTTTAGTACCAAAATTGTAATGAAAACCTATCTTATGGTACCAAATTTGCATTTTCGTATCCAATGATACCAAATTTGCAAGTTGGCCTATCCTATGGTACCAAAAAAGCAATTTTCCATTTAGGTAAATCAATAAAAAATTAACAGTGTTATTGACTAATAGAGTAAAGGAAAAGTGTGCAAGGTTTCTAAAAGTACAAGGGGTTTTGTGCAATACAAGTTTCACATAGGAGTTTCGTACAGATATCATAGAATACTATGCATTTTTCCCTTAAAACGAGTTTTTTGGCAAGTTATCCAGTGTAATATACCTCATTTCTCGCGAATGTGTTGCATACGTGCGACTGAGACTTTAGTTTTATTTGAAAAATGATCAATTTAACTTTATATTAATAACATATTTCCTGTAATATTACCTAATAAACATTTTATCCCGTACAAAAGGTAAAACGCAATAGGGAGATGGTGTGTTTCGTTTTAGAACACAAATGGGTAGGTGAACCAGTCGCTGCCTGTATTTATATCAACAGTTATTGCATGAATTTTTTTCTTTTTTCTTTTTTTTTTTTTTTTTTTTGTGCGTGAATTTAACAGTTATGTGGGGACTCTGAATCAACCCTACTAATAAAGGGAATCTCATCACATTTTTCAAAGCAAGTCTTTTTGCGTTTTACTGCCATATAAAAACACTTTGCCTTTTCGCTTTGGTTCATCCGGGTTAGTTGTTCTTCCTTTATTATCATATATCTTCAATTTTACAGTAGAGGGTAAGGTAAATTTACAATCTTTTTTAATCAAGTCACTTGTTTTTTAATTTCTATAGTTCTTCCTTGATTTAGTTACTTATTCGCGAAGTTTTTGGCTTCTGGGTTTGTCTCTGCTTGCTGTTTTCAATGAAATCTCCGTACAACATAGAATTTGTTGGATGAAATTTTGATTTTTTTTCATGGGTTTACCTTTAAATGAAGATTTGTGTAATATTTGCTGTGTGTTTAGTTGAAATTGTTATCTGGTTCATATGAAGGTTTGTGAATATGTAAGTGTAAGTATGGTCTGCTTTATTACTCATTATTTTTTTATTTATGTTCTTTAGTGCTCATGATTAGGTTATAAAAGTATTTCTTGTGTTTCCCCTTTTTCCATTCTTCATCTGGCTGTGTTAATTTTTGATAAATCTTTTTCCCTTTTAAATTATAGCCAATGATCTACATAATTTGCTGTTTTTATGTGCTTTTTGCATCTGTAGTTACTCATTTAGCATTTAAAGGCTATTCTTCCCCTTTGAATATTCTCAACCACAATTTTTTTTTAAATTTCTGTGCTGAGTCTTGGGTTTGATCCATGATTTTCTAAAGAAGTTGATTTCACTGATGTTTTGTTGTAATTTTTATATTTCCTAAATCTTTCTTAACATATGCAATTTATTTGTGGGGCTATGTTTGGTTCTTGGGTTTTAGCAAGTAAAATCATAAAGGAAAATGAAACTGAAAACAGAATAAAGCATAATGTTCTATCTGGTTTATGAGCACCTGATTGAAAATTGACTATATCCTCCATTCCAATTTCTTTTTACATATCTATGCTTGTAGTTAATGTCATAAATTATCTATTCATAAGCTCACATGCGTAAATTTTGACATACAGGAAAAATGCCTGAGGGAATCACAGCCGAGTCTCTTATGAGCAACATCATGGAAACAATTAATGACGGTGTATCGAAGCACAAAGGCGTGTCCTTTTTCGAGGAGGAGAAGTCAAACTCTGTCACTTCTCACCTCAACAAATTATTTGGGCGCGAAAAGCCAATTCACAATATTTTGGGTGGCGGCAAATGTAATACTTCTCCAGATCTTTTTATCAATTCTAGTATCAGTCGAGTGAAGTGAATATATTTGCTATAATGTGCAGCTGCCGATGTACTATTATGGAGGAACAAGAAGATCTCTGCAAGTGTATTAACTGGTGCCACAATTACTTGGATTGTTTTCGAATGGCTTAATTACAACTTCCTTACAATTTTAAGCTTTGTGCTCGTTATTGGTTTGCTTGCTCAATTTGCTTGGAAAAATGTCTCAAAAATATTAAATAGGTAATTTTACAATATAATGTCTTGAAAGTTAATTTCTTAGTGGTGACATTTTTTTCCATAAGTCTAATACACATAACTCATCAATGGCAATAGGTCTCCATCCAAAGTGCCTCGTTTTGTTTTGCCTGAGGAGTTGTTTGCTAACATTGGCAAGTTAATTGGAACGGAGGTTAATCGTGGCTTAAGATACTTGCAGGATGTTGCTTGTGGAGGAAATTTCAAGCAATTTTTAGTGGTAACTTTGCATCCCAACTTTAAGTTAGCACTCAATTTGCTTCGTGCGATATTAACTGAAAATGGTTGCTCAAACTGAACTATTTTCTTCAGAGCAGACGACTATTTTTAATTGTTTTATGCTCATATCGGCAATCTTCGTCAATGGTAGTTTAATTAACGTTCTGATAATAATTTGGCAGGTTATTGCTAGCTTGTGGGTAGCTGCTATTATTGGAAGCTGGTGCAACTTTTTGACTGTTATATATATTGGTAAGATTTCTTACTAGTGAAAACAATTAAAATGTTATTTAGATTGAAGTTCTTTCATGCACCTTAAATACCGTGGTTTCAGAGCTAACAATTCATGTTTCATCGATGTTTATATTAATTCTTGTTAGAATATATTGTGAATATTTTCAAATATTGTCATGTATTCTGCTAGATATAAATTGGATCAGTTTACGAAATTGTGTCTCTTTTAGGTTTTGTTGCTGCTCATACATTGCCTATCTTGTATGAGAGATACGATGACCAAATTGACGGCTTTGTGTACAATGTCCTGGGACAGCTTCAACACAACTACCGTAAGCTGGATGCTAAAGTCCTTAGCCGAATTCCAGCGGGCAGGTTCAGGGGAAGCAAGTTTGATTAGATTTTCCTATGCACTCTTCAAGAAACTTCGTAAATACAATACGACATTGAAACACTAATCAATGCCGAAAATTAATAGAATAACATATTGTCTTTATATTTGTGTTTAGCTCGAGAATTTTAATTGGAAGCTATGTAAGCCTTCTGTTCACTATTTTGTATGCATTGGATAATTTTTATAAGTAATTATTCAGTTTCATAATTCTTCATGTTAAACTATTCTTGATCGATATTACCTGCTAATGTAGCGAGTTTGTCGGCCTATGTGCGGTAGGCTCGGGCCCGAGATTTTGAAATTTTTAGATGTATTAATTTTTATCTTTCTTGGAACAGGCTTCTTTTTAGGCCCTCCATTTTAATAGGAAAGTGGAAGGTGTATATTTTTTAAGGTAGTTTGTTGGTATTTGATCTCACTTTTATCCCTTTACAAACCAAATTTCTACTTATCTATTGGAAAAGGTTACATTGAAGAAGGGTACAAAGAGAGTGAATGAGCAATGTACCTACCAGAAGATATAATTCTTGAAATTTTATCAAGATTACCAGTGAAATCATTGATAAGATTCAGATGTGTTTGTAAATCATGGAACACACTTCCCAACAATTCTCGTTTCATTACGAACCACTTTCGAACCTTCTCCTCCATAGAAGGTTCCGAATTTCTTCTCGTGAGCAGGCGCGAAGTGACAACAAACAAAAGAGTCGTTTCATTGATGAAAAAAGATGGAAACGACACTTTTATCGATCAAAATCTTCAACTATTTCTCAATGTAGAATTTGGCCATGTTAGATTAATAGGCCCATGTAATGGCGTCATTTGCTTATACGGTTTTCCGGATAACATTGCTCTATGGAATCCTATGCTTCGCGATTTCAAGATATTACCACGGTCCCAAGTACCTCGTCCTTCTGGTTCAAAAGTTCGCGGTGGTGATCTTGGATTTGGATTTGATTCAATAACTCGTACTTTCAAGGTAATGCAAATCTTGTTTTGTATTACTACCGATCGCCTCATTCATCACGTTGAGATATACTATTCGAATACGAATTCGTGGAGGAAGTTTGAGAGGGTTATACCTGCAAATATCATGTTTATTAATATTTGGAGCATGGTTTACAAAAATGAAACCTTTTGTTGGTGGGCTAATGATTGGAAAAATTATGATGAGATGATTCTTTCATTTGATATGAGGAAAGAGGTCTTCAAGAAGACACCATTCCCATGTGGGATTGAAGTTATTGGAGGAGAAAATAAGAAGACTCGAGCTATTTTGCCTATAAAAGAATCAATCTCTTTGATTGTTTATAGTACCAAAAAAATTGATAAGGTTTTTGATATATGGATCATGAACGAATTAGGAGAAAATCGAGAGGGTTGGATTAAGGTTTCGAGTATTGGCCCGATTTCAGGTGTTGAAAGGCCTTTAGGGTTTTGGAATGTTAACGAATTTGTTTTAGAAAGTAGTGGCGGAGAGCTAATCATGTACGATCCGAATAATCGAAAAATTAAGAAATATGGAATTTACGGAAAACGAAATAGATTGGAGGCCCTTGTTTATAAGGAGAGCCTATTTCCGGTCAATGAAGTTTATGCAAATTTGTAATTCACCTTTTCTTTTTTTTAATGAATTTGTTAATGGGTTACTACTAGCTGTATCATCTGGGTCATTTTTTCTGTAAAATTCATGTTCGTCGCTTTGGGCCAATTTATTTTGGAGATTTTAATTCTTCATCTACATTTATTTTAATTGCAGTTTACCCTATGTGATATTCGTAATGTCTAATTTACCTTTATATGATTTGAAAAAGACGTTTTACCCACTTAAATTTAAAAAAGTTTTACATTGTTTCCCTGATATTTTTATATGTGATACTTACCTTCTTGTGTTATGATAATGTGGCAGTTTATCTACATGTGTTATGATATGTGTGGTAATTTACCCCTCTGTTAATTTTTCATGATTACTCTCAATTTCCATTAGTGAGTTACATTCTCTGGTACAAATCAAATAAACTTGAACATCATTTCTATTCAATAACTTTTAAAACTCGGTTGGAGCTCGACTCAATAAGCTAAAAATTGATAAAATACATATACAATATCAACCTACTCGATGCTCGACTCGAGCTCGATTGATCTTGATTCGTTTAATGATAAGACCAAGTTCAAAAATAAAATTTCAAGCTCGATAAAATTCAAAGCAAACTTGAACAGTTTCAATTCAACATACGAATAAACCATACATACTGTTACTTGAATTAGGAGATGCTACATTGTGGGTATTGCCTTCCATATCCATTTGTTTGACATGTGTCCTAAGTGAGTAATTCAAAATTCAAAATTTATGATTCAATCATACTCACTTAGGACACATGTCAAACAAAGAGGTATGGAAGGCAATACCCACAATGTAACATCTCCTAATTCCTGTTACTTCTATTTAATATTACTAGATACATTTTCCAAAATATATTCGAATCCAATTTCAAATACTTTTTTTTTTAATATTTAAGTTTAAATCAATTAAATTAACCTAAGTATTAAGAGAGCACTATAATTCTTTCGTCATTAAATAATTATATAAAACAGTTCCTCCCAAGTCCCAACAAATAAAGAAAAAAGAAAAAAGAAAAAAAGAAAATGTCCTTCCCTCTCTTCAAAAACATTCCTGCATTTGGTTTACCCCCAATCATAATTTCTTCTTCCTTCAGCAAAATGGCATCAACTAGACTTTCATCATTCAAAAGGGAAATTTCAGAGAACCCATCTGTTGAACCGAAAAACCCAGGTCAGAATTTTGTCTAAATTCGTTAACTAGTTGTATTATTTTGTATCTTGATGCAAATAAGTTCAATTTTTTTTGTTATGATTATTTCAGGCCCCGAAATTCCTAATGACGATTCTTTCCCAAAAGTTCGTGTCTTTGTTAGGAAAAAGAGAGCCAAGAAATGTATTCAAACCACAGTTAAAGAGGTTAAACCTGAAATTCTTGATCAAAAGGTTGGTTATTCTTTGTCAATAAATAAGGAGCTAATATTTCTTACAATATAGTTTGAGTATTTTTTGGTTATTCTTGAGTTATATTTATTGGTTCTTTCTTCTTTTAGCACATTTACCTCATAGTTTAGTTGTGGTGTTATCATAATTTTTTTTGGTTTCCGAGGGTATTCAGGTCTTAAACCTAACTTAGTCCCTTTCGAGGTGAGTCCGATATATTATATGAGAATCTCTTCCAACGGGAATACAAACCTGGGTTCACAACTTTTTATTCCATGTTATTTCTTCTATAATTATGGCCTTTCATATGGGATGACACTCTCTCTCACTCTATATGTTCGGGTGATTATACGGAAGCTTGTGATGATAAAATAGTGTCTCTGTTTCTTGAATTCAGTTTTTGAAAAGCTACATAAATGCTACTTAATCTACCTATTATGAAGTTGAAACGATATGATTGCAATACCGTTTCTTAATGATGTAAGTTTAAGATGTCATCTTGGCAAATATTGTTTAGGCGAGCCACCATTATTTAACTTATTCAAGTCTTCAAAATGAATAAGCATTTAGTCACTGATATGTGTTAATAGGGGTGTTCGGCTTTATTGGACTTTGGTTATTTTCCATTTGTAGAATTTGCAGCATATATTTTAGCTAAGAGCGATAAATTGAAAAAACAATTTTGATCCATCAAAGATTTGAAAAATGTTAGTATGTTCCTCCTGAAATGTTTCTTCCATTTACTATCCAATATGATTGCTCCGCTCGTATAACTGTTGTTTTAAGTCTTTCTGAGACCTTTACTTTGTACTCATAGTTGATTAAATCTTGATACAGCTTAGCAGTCTACCTGAAATTGAAGACTTTACATATGGAAAGGACAAAATTCATTCCCGTTCGAGTATGTTTATTAATTTTCCTTCTTATATCCTCTTAATACACCATAACATTGTGATGAATTTAAATTGGTACCATATTGATGATCCAGTTTATCTGAAATCTTAAGTAGTTTGAGAGGAGAAACATTAAATATTTTTTTATTACTAAACAGTTAAGTCGGAAACATCAGAAGCACAATCACCAGCCAATTGGGAAAAGGTCCTTGAAGGAATTCGTGAAATGAGGTCTACTGAAAATGCTCCTGTAGACTCAATGGGGTGTGAAAAAGCTGGAAGTTCCCTTCCTCCTAAGGTAGTTATCTCTTTTATGAACTTTAATGCAAAACTTAATCGACTAAATTTCAAGTATGGCTCCATTATTTTGTTGTTTTGTTGGGCGTTTGCTAGTTTGCCATTTTAATGTGTTGGTATTGCGACTAATAATATCTAATGTAAGAGCTATCACAAATTACCGATCAATTATTTTTTACTCGAACCCTGCAGTTATGTCTATTTGGATCTTTGACTTTCTAAGTTTCAGTAGCTGGAAAAGTCACATGCTTTTATTTGGATTATCTGATTTTTATTTTTTTTCCTGTTTGTTTATTGAGGAAGTATTCTATATTTGTCGGTCTCCTGTGAACTAATGCATTCTCAAGGCATTAGCTTGACCTTGTTCTGATTTTCACTTTTAAGCATTCTTGACCAAATAAATGTGCAGTAGAGTCATAGCTTCATTTCCCACCACTGGCCCCAGCCCCATTTTTTTTGTTTACTTTTTTTAATTAAAGAAATAGTTTCGTTGAAATTGATATTTATCTCGAAGCCCTTCTGAGTGAAGAGGTGTTCTCATTTGTTACGAAGAACTGATGGACGAGACTTATATTCTTAAAATTTTCTTGCCGAATTGCTTCTATTTCCATCTTATTTATGAGCTCTTTATCGAATTTCAGGAAAGAAGATTTGCAGTTTTGGTGTCTTCACTCTTGTCAAGCCAAACAAAGGATCATGTTACTCATGGCAAGTCCTGATTTATTCAGCTTCAGTGTCACTAAAGGAGTCACCTTCTTTTTCCTTTCTGTAGCTGTAATTGGAGAGCACAATCAGCACATTTTTGGGTTTGATCGAGCTCTTTATCTTGCAGGAGCTATTCAGCGGCTTCTTCAAAATGATTTGCTTACAGCAGAAGCCATTGACAAAGCCGATGAAGGTGCCATCAAGGACTTAATTTACCCGGTATCCCTCTTTCTCTGTCTTTATTTGTGAACATCGGAATATAATAGTATATCCTAATGGCTTGTTTGCAAAAAGCTTATGACTAATGAATTTTAATTTTTGGTTTTGAAGAGTTCTTTTTATAAGTGTCTGGATTCGGTGCTTTAGCTTCTGTGTGAGAGGTTGAAAAAGAACTACAAAATAAAAAAACCAAAAGAAACATAAACGTTCGCAAACAAGTCCTTAGTGTTATTGTATACTTGTTTGACTTTGATTTTTACCAGGTGGGATTTTATTCAAGAAAAGCAAGCAACATGAAAAAACTCGCAAAAATTTGTCTCTCTAAGTACGATGGAGATATTCCTAGCACACTAGAGGATCTACTTCTACTTCCAGGAATTGGGCCCAAAATGGCTCATCTGGTGAGAGAAGAAATTTTTCGAAGGAGTACCATACAATTCCCCCTTTTTTTTTTTTTTTTCTGAAATGATTTGTTGTCTTCTAGGTAATGAATGTGGGGTGGAATAATGTTCAAGGAATATGTGTCGACACTCATGTGCACCGAATCTGTAATCGGCTCGGATGGGTTTCACGTCCTGGTTCTAAGCAGGTACTCTTCATTCTCAAAAACTAATTAACAAGCATTTTATGTGTTAAATTCCAAAATATCTTATGGAACTTTTTTGGTTCTTATGTTAGAGAACTTCGAATCCAGAGGAAACTAGAGAGTCATTGCAACTATGGCTTCCTAAGGAGGAATGGGTTCCCATTAATCCTCTCCTCGTACGTCTCATTATATTTGTGCATTTCTTATGTTATTGCCCCTTTTTTCGAAAAATATTTAGTGCAACTATATTCTTGTATTTCGGAATAGGTTGGATTTGGGCAGACTATATGTACTCCTCTTAGACCTCGTTGTGGCATATGCATGGTAAGTGATTTTTGTCCATCTGCATTTAAAGAGACACCTAGTCCCTCATCCACTCCTAAGAAGTCGTCTATCCGAAACAAGCTATCAAGAAATTAAATGTTCCTCGTGCATCGTCTATTGAAACACGTGTTTTGTAGGAGAATCATCTTCTTTATTGGGACTTTTATTTTTTGAAGGGAAGATTAGCTTTACATGTTTCTTAACATGGAAACATGTGAAATGCTTAATGAATGTATATATGGCTTTTGACTAGCTAAATTGCATTTTTAGGTCATTACATAACTAATTAAAACTTATAAGGTAGTTTTAGTATTATCTTGAAGATGTAGGGAGAGTTATTTGTAAAATATTTTAGTCCTACATGACGGGAACAAAAAAATATATTTTGCTATCACATTATGCAAAATTATATTTTTACTCCTAATGTTTTGAAATCGCATGCACTTTTGGTCCTAAATTCAGTTTCAATGACTTGAAGTTTGAAATTGCCTATCACATTAAGATTATTGTAAAATTGAATTTCATAAATTGGAAGCCTACTCCACTTTGTGATCCACAATGTGTTTTCTTGCTCGAGGGGCTTTCTCGTCAATTCTTGTAATCTATAGCTGACCTTATGTACTCTTCCGTCGCTTCTTTGATCGCTTCGTGTACGATTCGTACAGCAAAAGACAATGGTGCCCCCATTAGGTGGTCCACTTTAGACCGTGGACACGTACATACGAGGACATAGCTGAAGTAGGGTTTAGGAAACAGTGGATCGAACGTTTGGCGACCGTCTACTGCAACGAGGATTTGTGTTGTTTTTGTTGGACAATATTTAGGGCTTTAGTCCAGCAAATCCAAATTACTACAAGTCAAATGCTGTGGGAATGAAATTAGGGCTGAAAATCAAATCAAGCTACCCTTCAAAGCATATATAGATTTTTCTTGGTAATAATTTATATTTTTGTTCCGATTAAAAATTGATCAAAATATGCAAACCTTTTTTAGAAGGAGCTACTTTGACATAACAATATAAGGACTTTATCCCTCAGCGGTCAAGGCAATCGAGTTTTAACTTGTACTATATTATTTAATTATCCAAAAAAAAAATCTCTAAAGCCTCTTGTGATTTGTACTATTCATTGGCATTATATAGCTCTAGTGTTTGAGAGGTGATGGGCATGGGGGCGTAAACCAGTCAAGTATTAGGAAAATTTTTGCCCTAAGCCTAGATTGGCCAAATTCCTTCAACCATCAAGCAAGTGTATTGCAATTGCTTTATGATTGGTCACTTTTCTGGAAGTTACATCAAATCTCAAAGCAAGTTTATTACACTTGCCATGCAATTAGTTTGGGTTTGGCCAAACCCGATCTGAGTAAGAGTTTCCCCAAGTATTATCCAACGACGTTTTATTCAATTAGTTTAAGTGTTAATTTTATTAAAATAAACTAAGCTCGATTTCAGTATAGAGCAACTTGATATTCTTATAAGTATTTGTTAATTTTTAATTTTTCGAGCTAGGTTTTAAAAGTTATTAAAAAAAAATTATTCATTATTTGATAAGTATAATAAAACAAATTCAAATGATTTTTTTTTTATCGAATGGGCTCTAATTAAGTACTATCAAATAACTTTATTTGATTTGAATCTTAGATGTAATTGGTTTTGATATTCTCATTAATCTATTCCATCTATACTAATACTAAAAGTGTGAATAATTAAAAAAAAAAATTGTTAAGATAAAAATACTCTTATTCAAGTTGTTAAGTATATTAATAAAATATAATTAGATATGAATTTTTCTTAAATTTTCTTATCAAAATTTCGGTAGAAAAATATTTTAAAAAAATTTGTGACTTCCTTTCCTCCTAACTAAGCAAAATGAATATGGAAGAAAAACAAAAGTATATTCAAATTAGAATGAAGTTTTATTATAGTTATTTTCTACGTTAACTCCAATAATTAGGAAATTAACTCTTACATCACTTTTATAATTTCGTTAATGTTCTCCTATAACACATAAAAATAAAAATACTATAATTTTGAATAGTTGCTCAAGTATATTTGTAAAATTATTATAATGTATTACAAATATGTTGTTATGTAAAAAACATTATTTGATTCATTTAAAGATTTAGTACAATATCATTAAAAAAAATCAAATTCTCTTAAATATCATAAAATTATGTTAAAGTAGAATCGCTCTTACCTATGAATGAACAAAAATGCTTATGACATAGTGGATTAAGTATTCTTTATTTGACATGAGAAACATTACCTCAAATTTTCATGGATCTTTTCGAAAAAAATGTGTAAAATAAGTGAAAAACGGATGAAAATCAATGAAAATTGATAAAATCGATCAAATAAATTTTATGTAATTGATGAAAACATGTGAAATCGATTTGAGCGAAATTTATGAACACTGGTGAAGTAGGTGAAAAAGTGGGTGAAATCAGTAATAAAAAGTGCCGGTAAAATCGATAAACATATGTGAATTCGATGAAAATTCCCGCGATATTTGTGAAAACTGGGAAACAAATCAGTGAGAAACGGTTGAAATATATGAAAAATGGGTTAAGTCATTGAAAAAATGTTAGAATATATGAATAATTGTAAAATCAATGAAAATTGCAAGTAAAATAAATAGAAAAAATGTGAAATCAGCGAAATATAAAGTTAATCCAATAAAAATAAGTAAAATCAGGAAAGAAAAAAAAGTTTAACTAGCAAAAACAGTGTGAACTGAAATAGTAGAATTTTTATTAAAACAAAATAAATTGATGGAAATTAGAAAATACAATGGACAATAGGTTATAATTGATCAAGAACGAGCAAATTAGCAAAAATATATAAAACCAGTAAAAATCAATGAAACTTGAATTAAGCTAACTAATATAATAAGTTAAATGGCTTAGATCGATAAAGAAATATCTTTCAAATGATAAGGTAAGTGAAATAATTTGAGATATACTTAAAAATAATTGAAGATGTATAATTATTTGAGTTGAAAATTCGGTAAATACATGTGAAATCAATGTAAATTCAAGTGAAATTAGCGAAAAAATGGATTACATCAGCGAAACGATGATATTACATAAAATATGTTGAAATATGTGAAAACCAGGTAAAATCGTTGAAAAAAATGCTAAAGTCAGTGAAAATATGTGAAAATTGATTAAACTGGTAAAAATGAGTGAAATCAATAAAATGAAAAAAGTTCAACCAACAAAAATTAAGTCAAACAATTAGAAAAATGGTTTAAACCGAAAAAAACTAATGAAATAGATAAAAATACTCATGATGAAGTTAATAAATTGAATAGATGTCAGTGATATTTTATGACATAATGGAGTTAATTTTAGAGAGAATTTCACTTTTCATACCATAATTCAACCTACTTTAGGGATTTGATACTACAACTTTTTCTACCGACACATTTGATACCATAACTCAAATCAACTCGACACATTTGATACTCCCGTCAAATTGGAAACATAATTGTCACGTGGCCGTTAAAACTTTGCACATTTGATACCATAACTTATGCTGACTGATAATTTTACCCCCTAACATTTCAGGTTACCAAAAAAGCCCCACATCTCCAAATTTAGTGACAATTTTAGTCCACATTATTGCCAAATTTCCAAATTGACTCGAATAAGATCACGTGCTGACCAATTTAGAAATTTACACATTTTGATACCATTACTTATGTTTACTGTTAATTTCACCCCATAACATTTCAGGTTACCAAAAAAGCCCCACATCTCCAAATTTAGTGACGATTTTAGTCCACATTATTGCCAAATTTCCAAATTGACTCGAATAAGACCACATACTGACCAATTTAGAAAATTTTACTTATTTTATTTGAATAACTAATTTAATTATAAACAATAATAATAAATTAAATAATACATTAACATAAATATCACAAACTATTTAATATTTATTAAAATATTAAATAATAAATAATTATAATTTAATAAAAATATCCCCACCCCACCCCACCCCACCCAACCCAACCCACCCCACCCCTCCCCCCCGATTCCCAGGCCGCCGTCGGCCTGGGTTCTCCGATCCCAGGCCACTGCCTGCCTGGGATCTTCGGTCCCGGGCCGGCGGTGCCTGGGACAGAAGACCCAGGCCGCCGACGGCCTGGGAATCGGGGGTAGGGGGAAGGGTGGGGAGGTGGTGGGTGGGGTGGGGATTTTTTTTTAAAATTAAAATTATTTATTATTTAATATTTTAATAATATTAAATAGTTTTAAATTATATAATTTATTATTTTAATAAATATTAAATATATTAATTCTATTATATTAATTCTATATTTAAAAGAATAAATTTTCTTAATTTTGGTGATATTTATGTTAATGTATTATTTAATTTATTAATATTGTTTATAAATTAAATTAGTTATTTAAATAATATAAGTAAAATTTTCTAAATTGGTCAGCACGTGTACTTATTCGAGTCAATTTGGAAATTTGGCAACAATGTGGACTAAAATCGTCACTAAATTTGGAGATGTGGGGCTTTTTTGGTAACCTGAAATGTTATGGGGTAAAATTATCAGTCAACATAAATAATGGTATCAAATGTGTAAAGTTCTAAATTGGTCAGCACGTGGTCTTATTTGAGTCAATTTTGAAATTTGACAACAATTGGGACTAAAATCGTCACTAAATTTGGAGATGTGAGGCTTTTTTGGTAACCTGAAATGTTATTGGGTAAAATTATCAGTCAACATAAGTTATGGTATCAAATGTGTAAAGTTTTTTAACGGCCACGTGACAATCACGTGACAATTCCGTTCCAATTTGACGGAAGTATCAAATGTGTCGAGTTGATTTGAGTTATGGTATCAAATGTGTCGGTAGAAAAATTGTGGTATCAAATCCCTAAAGAAGGTTGAATTATGGTATGAAAAGTGAAATTCTTTCGTTAATTTTACTCTGATTTACAACAAAATATCACTAAAATTAAATAGACACGTACAACGTATGTGCACTTTAAACCGGTGGAAAATAATGCATGTGAAGTCTTAAATACATTTAAAATCGATAAAAAAATCGGGTAAAATTTGGGAAAAATTGATGAAAACGGATAAAATTGGTTAAAATAAAGGTAAAGTTGGTCAAAATATGAGGAATCGATGAAAATTAACTCGAATGAAATTTATAAGAAAAACGATGAAACTAGTGAAATCCAGTAAAATTGAGTAAAGCCGGTGAAAAAAGGGTAAAATTGGTCAAAAATGTAAAGTTGGTAAGAACATATTTAATAAATGAAAAATTCAGGTGATTAACATGTAAAATTAGTTTAAAAACATGAAAAATAGGTAAAATAATGGGTTAAAATGGTAAAAACGGGTGAAATCAGTTAAAAAAAATTAAATTGGTGAAATCGGTAGAAAAATGGTTTAAACTGAAGAAAAAAACAAAAAATGAGAAAACAATGAAAACTGTTATAACCAATAAAAAAAGGGGATAAATTGCTTTAAAAAAGTTTAAATAGTGAGAACATATGAATCGATGAAAGTTTGGGTGAAATTTGTGAAGAAACGGGTAAAATCAGTAAAAAAAGCTTGAAGTCAGTGAAAATATTTTTAATCAATGAAAATTTTAGGTGAATAACATGTGAATTCAGTGAAATAGATGAAAACAAGTTAAACTTTAACCGACAAAAACAAGGTGAAATCGGAAGAAAATGGTTTGAATTGAAAAAAAGATTGACGTAAAATGAAAATACAATGAAAAATGTTATAATCGATCAAAAAGCGAAAAAATCGAAAAAAAATTAAACGGTGAAAACATATGAATCGATGAAACTTCGGTGAAATTGGTAAACATTGGTAAAAAAACTGGTTAAACCAGTAAGAAAAAATGTTCGTGAAATCGATAAAAGCTCAGGTGAAATTTATGAAGAAACGGATGAAAATTGTGTCATCGGTGAATAACGGATAAACTTGACATGAAAATTACTATGATGGAATGAACTAATGTTCTCATGATCTTATTTTAGAACCCATTTTATGAGATTTAATGACTAAATCATTCATCATTTTTATATTTTATTACAACTAATCAACGCCATCAAAATCAATAATAATTAATAAAAATAATTTTCTTAAAAAATAAATTGGCCAGTCGTAAATATATAATATTCAATGACATAAAGATAGCTAATTTTCCTCTAATTTACGAAAAATACACATGAAGATAAGTACAACGTACATGCACTTTTCTAGTTATATAAAAGAGTAAATGGTGAAATGACTTTGTGAGAAATAGTCGAAACCCTAAAATGAATAAATCGGCCATACCTCAAACCCTACCAACTTTACTTTTTGATTGTACCCAGGATCCTTTTCTTCACTAAGAAGTAAAAAATGATAGCATGTAAACACAAAAGTTGGCAACTTTAATTATGTTCAACTGTTTCAAAAGCAAAAAATGGTGACATGTCCACCATGTGTTCGACAATTTTCTCAAGTGAACGACACCTTTCTTGAGTGCTGCACAACTCCTTTTTTGTCTTATAAAGGGTGGAGGTGGGGGGAGATAATTTAGAAGTCATCCCTATAATTTTCTTGACATCTAAAACCAAATTAAAGAGGATTAACATGTCTGGCGCAGAGGAAGTTAGATTCCCCATGAAAGTGATGATAAACAAAGAGAAAACAAAAGTACTACTTGCCGTAGTAGATAACAATTTGGCAGACATATTGTTAAGCTTCTTGACATTACCGGTGGGTGTGATTCTACGACTCCTGAAGAAGCAGTATGAAGATGAGGCACCTGTCATTGGAAGCTTCAACACTTTGCACAATGGTTTGGCAAATTTGGATTCCATCCATTTCTCGACTGTGGCTGGTAAGCTTATGTTGCTTAATCCAAGAAGTTCGCTCGATGTTGAATGCCGTAAACTCAAACTCAACATAGATGATACTCAGCCCATCAAATACTTTACTTGTGAAAATAAGGATTGCGGTTTGGCCAGATCTTTAAACGTGTACTATGAAGGCATTAGAAGATGCAATTGTAAGAAAGTAATGAACAGAGAAATATATGTGAAGTATTCATCTGATAACAGCCAAGTCCCAGCTGATGGTGAAGTTTTTACTGTGAAATCGGTGTCTTTCATAGTAAGCGATGATCTACGAATATTGGCTAATGTGACAGGATCCATCATACAAAGTCTCAATAATATGGGCATTACGGACACGGATGGAGTCGAGCTGAGGACTGTGACCGTTGGATACAATGAAGTGAGTATTATTTTTATTTTTTTACTACAATCTTTAATCATATCTTGTATTTTTGCATTTAGCTCTTAATTGCCTCCTATGTATCAGATTATGGATTTGTTGAAAGGATCGTTGCTTTCCAATTCCCCCCTAACTGATCTTATTATTCAAGAAAGACGCATTGAGAAATCCGAACCATTGTATTCACACCTTCCTGACATGGAAAAGGTAGCAAATTCTTCTAGCTCTAGAAAGATGGTTGTGAAAGCCATGTTACAAAAATCTACGAAAAAATTGTTGTTTGTTCAATCTGAGGAAGATTTCGTAGATTTTCTATTTAGCTTCCTCACTATTCCTTTAGGACAAGTTGAATGCCTACTGGGCGGTAAAACTGGTCTTGGGAGCATAGATAATTTGTACCGGAGCATAGCAAACATGAATGGTGATAAGTATTTCAATACCCATGATACAAAAGACATGCTGCTCAAGCCTAAACTTCCCCCAAAGTTTCTATCCAAAAACCAGATTTTTTCACTTGAAGAACAAAAATCTCAGAGATTTACAAAAGTCAACATGGATTATTTGTCTCCCTCGTACTATGGGAATATGGAAGTTTGCGATCCCAAAGGTGAAGGAAGTTATGTTAAGGGACCAGGATTGTTTATGGTAACTGATGATTTAACTGTTACACCTCTATGCATACTCTCAAGCATTTCAACTCTCAAGGAGCTCAATATTTCTTTATCTGATGTTGAAGAACTCGAGCTTGACATCGGGTTGGAGGAGGTAATTATATTATATATGATTCATACATCTATATAAATTGTTATATTTCAAGAGTCCATGTACAATAAGTCTCATTTAATTTGTTGATGCAGGGTTTAAGCATACTCAAAGCATCGCTTACCTCGACTTATGCTTTAACCAATGGCCTCATCAATCCCATCTTGATGAAACAACCAAAGAAAGAACACTGATGTACGTAGTAGTACACACGTACTGTGTTCATTAATTAATAAGTAAAGCTAGTCTCTTATTTTTTCTAATTGCAGCAAATGTATGGGATGATATTCACATTAATTTCCTGCCCATGTTATGCTATGTAGTTGTCAAGAAAATGTATTATTTACGAATGATATTCCATTTTTATCTCCATTTGCTGTTGCTGTTGGGATTTGAATGTAACTCTTATCAGGATGATCAATCACAAGATAAATGCAATAGATATTGTTGTGATATATTGAAATAATTGTAAGTAGCTGACTTGCACGTTTTAACAGGGTTTTTGCAGGCTACCCTCTTGGAATATACTTAATTACCAATTAATAATCGGATTTTTGGCACTATGCACTCTGTTTTGCCTGAATTTCGCTAGTAAGCCGATATGTAGAAATATACAAACTAAAACAGTAAAAAATGATAGTGTGAGCGTAACAATACGTTTATATATATTCCGATCTGACTATTACAAATATAGAAGGTCTATTCGAGTGCTACAGAATGCCGTGCGATCGACAATAAATACTAAGCTAATTTCGATCAGAATCTAGGTAGTCCGAGCTGTGTAAAAGTTGTTGAGCCCTCTTAAATGTAATTAATGCACTAGTATATATAGAAATGGTGCTTGCTAGGTAGACCAGTGGGCCTGATGTTGAATCTGAAGTAGATCGGAAATATGACTTCGATTAGCAAAAGTAATCTGGTCGGAACACGTGCTAATGAGATCGAAAAACGTGCCTTCGGGTCGGAAACATTAAGTATCGATCTGGATGAACTCCGTAGAATAGGTAATATAAAATACCCCACATCAATACTCCTCCACTTCTCGAGCGTAAGTGTTGCTGAAGCTCGGAGAAGTAATAGAACTAGGGGGTGCATATTGTTCTTATTGTCTTTGTACTTTTGATATGCCTCGTTAAAAACCTAGTTCGAAAAAACCTCAATGGGATAAAAACCGAACCAAGGAAAAAAGAGAGCGTATCTATAGAAGAAGCCCCAAGGAACTGAACTGATTTCGAAATTTCTGACTAGATCGGAAATTTTTTCTATCGAACTGAATTAAAATCACCGTCTTGTAATGCCAGAAAATGTCCACTTTAGAATATTTCCTCATTTCATGAGCATAAGTTGAGGCTAAGCGAAGCATTATAATCGATCTTCTAGATTTGTAGTGGAAAGATATTTTTTTAAACTAGAGGGACCAATATGCTATTTACCCTTTTATATTTAGTCTTTTTCGAGCAAAGAGTTATAGATTGTACCCTTACTCTTAAACATTTTCGAGCACTGAGTTATATCAAAAGATTTTACCCAACTATTTATTCTTAAGTCCTTTTCGAGCCAAGAGTCGTAACAACAGTTTTCACTCTTGCTCTAGACATTTTCGGGCATCTTCTTCGAGTCAAGAGTCATAACAACGATTTTCGCTCCTGCTCTAGATATTTTCGAGCTCTTTTTCGAGTCAAGAGTCATAATAACAATTTTCACTCCTACTCTAGACATATTCGAGCGTCTTCTCCGAGTCAAGAGTCATAACAACGATTTTTCACACCTGCTCTAGACATTTCCGAGCTCTGGGGTATATAAAAAAAAATTACTATCTTTAGAGCAATAATCACTCTATTATTACTTTAATTCTTCTTTTTCCTTTTTTTAGTACCAACGTGTAAGCCCAATTATTCATTCATCTTTACTATCTTTAGTACAATAATCACTTTATTTTTATTTTTATTCTTCTTTTTCCTCTTTTTAGTACCAACTTGGAAGCACAATTCATTAATTCATCTTTACTATCTTTAGTACAATAATCACTTTATTTTTATTTTAATCTCTTTTTAGTACCAACTTCTAAGCCCAGTTCATTAATTCTTTCTTTTTGTTGACCAATACTATCAGAACAATCACGCTTTACTTTCTTTAATTAAACCTTATTTCCCACATATTTTTACCTTTACATATGCACTCTCAACACTTTTAGCTCTTCAAAGCTAACATATTTACTCAGAAGTTTTCAAGTTCATAGTTTTATTTGTAGAAGAAAATAAAGTTTTCGATTAAGAAATCTGGGAAAATTCTAGAACTCAATAGTTTAACAATCTCTTTGAAAGTGAAATAGAAAAACCAAAACAGAAGGTTAATTGTATTATTTTTTTGTTAATATAGGAAATAGTATGACCGCTGAGTGATTATTTTAGCTTAAGAACAATCTCTTTGGTACTGATCTTACTTTTGAAATAATCAATGGTGGTTATGGTATGAATCGGAGGACGGAACTGTCCGGAACTCGCACTTAGTTATTTTTTATGTACTTTTTATTCATTCATATTTTAGTAACAGTGTTGAATAAACAAATCACGTTTAACAAATGATTAAGAGAAAGAAAACAGAATGTCTTTAGGTTTCTTGTTTAAATTAACTTTTAGGGTTTAGGGTTTAATGCTTTGAAGAGATGCAACCTCTGAGAAATTATATGAAATCTCTATATAAACACAAATTCCCGAAACATATTAGACATAAAAAATGCAGATTGATTTTCAACATTAAGAACAATACACATTACATAAAAGAGAAACCTAACTACGCCCTCTCGGGAATGGTTTTATGGTACTCTGGCTACAATTCTCTTCAGGTAAAATGATAAACGAATCACATCAACGAGGTTGTTAATCTTACGACCCAGAAGCAGAAACTTACAGTAGATTGTTCGATTCATATTATCCGACAATCACTGGTCATCAATGGCATCCTTTTATCTTCACATCTGCTACAGAGATGCCTTCCTTTCTTTTTCTTTCTCCGGAAAATGGGAGTTTCCAATACTGAAAGAGACACAAGGATAAAAGCCATCATAAAAAACGTCGACCAATAGATATTAACGAGAAAAAGCATATATAGTCCTACCGTTAATATGTGTGTGTTGCATAAAAGATGAAACATGCTTATAGCAATGCAATTCACGTTTAAGAAGCAAGAAAACCCTTAACATGGAAAACACGCAAAAAACCCAACTAAATATTTCCAGGAACCTCGGAATATGTTTGGGTTGAAGAACTTGGGAGCTAAGGATTTGGAATCCACACAAAACTAATGCACCTAATTTCATAATTTTGACTAACCATTTAGCAACTTAATTTGAGCTATTTTTTAAGCATAATGTTATATCTGAAATCCATCCCAATAGAGTCATTTGAATCCTCAGCTCCAAATTCTTTCCCTCAAATGACAACCCTCTCATCCAAACACAACCCAACAGAACAAAAAAGGAAGAGATGACATTGGTAAACCAACAGCAAGTGTATTATGTTTATAGACAAGACGACAAGTAGCATCTTGAAAGAAACTTGTACAATATGCACTTAGCCAAAAGGAACTGTACCAATTATAACACAATGTAGACCACACCTAATTAGTCCGTGAAAACAGAACAAGAAAATCACCTTTAACAGCTTCAGATTAACCAGTTCCCTGTTTTCTGGCTATCATCCTCTTTGCCGTCAGCAAATCCACTAAAGCGACGTGTAGAAGGTGAATTGCCAAATCCACTTGAGCGACTCGATTCACCAAAATTTCCAAAGCCACTTCTTCGATCTGAACCACCTAGATCATCAAAACTACCCGAGCGGCTAGACCCAAAACCACCTGAGCGGCCTCCACCAAATCCACCCCCTGAGCCAGATCCACCAAATCCACCACCTGAGCCAGATCCACCAAATCCACCACCTGAGCCAGATCCACCAAAACGACCACCCCCCGAGTTTCCATATCGACCAGAGGAACCAGAATACCCACCAGAACGGCCAGCCCCTGAACTTCCAAAACCACCACCACGTCCAAACCCTGAATCACCAAACCGACCACCTCCACCTCCACCAGAACCAAAACGACCACCACGACCTGAGTCGCCATACATTTCCATAGCTCCAGCTTCAACAGCTATGCTAGGAAGCTAACCAGACAAATGACGAAATGAGTTACGCAGAAAAACAACCAAAACATGGGTAATGTTAGAAGCTAAACTTGATTGGTAGGTTATAAGGTTGGGATGTCAGATATTTGATTCGGATGCATGGCTCTATTAACTGAAATTGATTTTTGACAGTCTCACTGCTTTGTAAATTTAAGATTATAAAACTATGCAGCGGCTTTCATAGCTTCAACTGAAATAAAAGAATAACATAACAGCAACATGAAAAAATAAACATATAATTGACAACTTACTTCTACAAATCGGCAACCAACTTCACGTTCAATAGCCTTGACATCCCTATGTTGGTGGGATGAATGCATGAGAATCGCACTACCTTTTTTCCCAGCACGACCTGTTCGTCCAGATCGATGAACAAACATCTCTGAAGAGTTTGGAAGTTCATAGTGAATCACCTGAGCAAAATGAAGTATCCACTTTAAACCCAATTACATGAATTAAATAAATTCATGAGAGAAGAAAAAAATGTTCTACAACCGATACCCCCACAAGTGCTATTAAGCTTCCAGCAGCAAGGTTATAATCACTCATGTCTAGAAGGACTAATGACCTCAACTCTCTGATGCATTATACACATAACCCCAGATAACGAAGATCTAATTTTATTAGCTGCAATAACAACCACAAAGATGCACCTTCAAAACACTCTCATATTAAAGATGCTTCCTGTATACTACTATTTATGTTGATTGACAAGAATAAAAAAAATTACAACAAAAACGCAATCAGGTATTATGCGAAATTTACTTGGAAGGAAAAATTCGCCTATAGACCCTTCAAACTGCCTAAAGTTTTCTATTCCGAAGCAAGAAAAAACATGCAGAAAGCTTGAGAAACTACAGATGCACTGGAACCTCATGCAACTCATTGGCACCCAAGCAACGATTAAATTTATTATTGAGATAGGATAAGGAGACATGGTGCTTTATCTTTTCCCTCCTCTCCTATAATAATTCTTGACTATTATAAAGAATGTAGCATGGAAGCAATCATGCAGAAGAATACATATAAAGAATAATCACCAGATCAACATTTGGTACGTCAAGCCCACGGGCAGCTACATCGGTAGCAACTAAAACATTGACGTGTCCATCTCGGAAAGCAGATAGTGTTCTTTCCCTTTGGTTCTGCGTGATATCACCATGCAATGCTTCACATTTGAAGTGCCTTTGCATAGCATATGCCAATCGATCAGCGTCGCGCTTTGTTTGAGTAAAAACAATACATTTACCTCCTTTTGCGTGCTCCTGATTATAAACATTGTGTTCTTTTTCAGAAGATCGATGCTCTTGATAGAATAAACTTAAAAAATAAAGAATAAAAGCAGTAACAGGACTAGGAATGGAGAGAAAATGATATTATAAATTCATACAGTTATCAGAGGCCCAAGAATTGCCGGTTTCTCTCGCATGTCCGATGCAATGGAGTACATGGTAATCCCATCGGCTAACTTCTGGTCAGATTCCCCAACCTGAAGCACATGTTTGATGTCAATAAATAATGCATGTGATGATTGGCAAGCACTACTTCGGATTCTATAAAACAATAAATGTAATTCTGTTCAAAGTAAAGTACAAACTGTATAAACACATGGAGTATCTCACAAGGTCAATGGTAACTGGATCTTTTAAGAACTTTCGGGTAAGTTTGACTATCCAATTTGGCATTGTAGCTGAAAACATCATGGTATGGTGTTTCTGTGTTATATACCCCAAGATAATCTCAACATCGTCTGCAAATCCAACATTAAGCATCTGATCAGCTTCATCAAGGACCACGAATTGAACTTCAGACAAATTCAATGAACCACGCTTAATCAAATCAATGACACGGCCGGGAGTTCCAACAACAACATCAGCACCATGGTCAAGAGTACTCATCTGGCGAGATATTGGAACACCCCCATATACGCATAGTGTATCTAATTTTGGGGCAGACTCAGCAAATTCCTTTTCAACTTGCCGAGCAAGTTCTCTGGTTGGAGCTAAAACAAGTGCTAAAGGATTCCTTCCTTGTCTGATGACGAAAGAAGTACAAATATTTCAACCTATTAACATTTCATGATTCAAGAAATGTTTATTCAATACACAATTATTCAAACATAGCGTACCCGTGTTTTGCATTGAACTTAATAATCTTATCCATGATGGGGATCCCGAAAGCTAACGTCTTCCCCGTTCCAGTTCTTGCTCGTCCTATCATGTCCTTCCCCTGCATAGCCGGTACCAAAACCGCCCTCTGCAATTGTGCACAAAAAAAGTAGTGGGATTATGAAACCAATATCACTAAGTAAAATATTGTCCTAATCTTAATACAAGATTCCCAAATTCAACTCTTTTCATTCAAATATTAACCAGCTTCATGAGTCTAGTACAACTACTTCCCTTGTCATATGCTCTCATATGTTCACAATATTATGAGTAAAGTCACTATTACTTCAATTATAATAATCACTTAATACATAAATGAAATGAATGTGAATATTAGTATTCATTCCGGAACTAAATTACTAAAATCATTTCAATAATCATACCTGAATAGGAAAAAGCTTAGTAATTCCTTTCTTCGCCAAAGCCGAAACAATATCTTGCGAAATCCCAAGGTTAGAAATCTCAAGCCCGTCATCATTCGAAACACTCTCCTCATCGGCCTCGGCATAATTCGCGGCGGCAAAACCGGCCCGTAAGGAAAGGCCCGAATGTAAAACCCTAGTTGATGAAAACGCAGGAGGCGCCAAAGATTTCGTTAAATCGCCGGTGGCAGTGAAATAAGTATGAACTTGTGCGGAAATGAGGGGATTTGAAGGAACAGAGATTTTGGAAGAGAAGAAATGATTGAGGGCAGTAGTTAGACACAGTTTCTTCGATGAAGATCTCCTGAGCAGTAAAAGGCTTCCCATTTTCGTCAATTTTGTTCAATTTTTTGATCAGGAGAAAAGAAACTATAAATTCTAACTGTGTGAGGGTTTTGATTAGGGTTTATGGAGAGAGAATAAACGGAGATTTACTAAATTACGTTTTGCACCCTAATGCTAAAATCAACCCCAACTTTTCTTGTGTCATGGATGACTCGTAATTTCGCAAAAAAAAAAAAAAAAAATCTATTCTTTTGAATAAATAGAAACTAGCCTAAACCCGTGCTATGCACGGAATTATATTAAATAATTTTGTAATCAATTATATGATAAATTAGTAATCTGACATATGAAAATGAAAAAAAAAAATTATCTACAACCCATATTAATGAATGAGATCATAAAGGTTAATTTCAAATATTATCTCTTTGTTTTGTACATAAACATGAATTAAAAACAATGATAATGTACTTAGTACTTAACGGTTTGGGGGATTCCATTTTTTCTTTTAAGGTAAAAGATTAATTATGTTTGTACAATATTTTGAGTTATCTTTTCTCAATTTGTGACCTTCTACTCACGGTCTATGTTTTGTAATCATCAAAAAGTCTATTTTCTAAATGTCTATCAATTTTATCTTATGGGGTGACAAATCTAATTTCACCATCCATTCAATTGGCGAAAAAATAATTATATGTTTCATATTGAGAAAGTCTTCACTATGCTTCAACAAAAAGGTAATATTTATGTACGCACATACGCACATAAACACATCTTAATAAAATTTCAATTAGATGATTTGCTACAATTAAGGAGTCTATTGCAATCTGATAACCATTTATCAAAGGTAATAATCAAACCTAAGTACGAACTTATTTGAACACAAGCAAATGCTTTGTGGATAAGTGTTCCGACCATCACATAAAATTGTTTAAAGACTATAATAGTATTCCACAATTGTAACACAATAGTTTAAAAAGAAAGAAAAATAAAATATCCACATAAATAAAAAGTCATCGGTGCTCTTATACTGTGGATCCAACCCTGTTTCTTTACCATGCTAATTTTGCCTCCAAGTCATGTCCATCAATAAAGTTGTGCTTTAATCCATTGTTATGAGTGCATATAACTTTTCGGTCAGTAACTTCAATGCGTTTTACAATGAATTTGCTCTTTTTTTTGCCCTATATATCACTTGTATTTGAGAGGAGTAATTATGCATATATTGTCATGATAACAACAAAGAGAAGAAGGTAAACAAAAAGAGATAAGTGAAGCAAAAAAGATCTCAAACTTCATAAATACAAAAATACATCATCTCTGTATTTATTAATTGTTATCAATTACATGTCCCATCCAAGTCCCTCAAAAGTAGTATTTAGTTTTTAATAAGAAAAGATCAAGCAATCATTCCAATGACATACAAAACCATATAAAAAACAATGGCAAACAAAAAAATAAATTACGAATAAGATACTCAATTACACGGTCATTATCACTTAACATGCACTCTATATAATGAAAAAAACTGAAATCTAACATAAACTAGAAAAAAATTGAATCCGAAATACCTTTAGAAATCTTTGCACCACCACCGAGTAATCTTGACAACTTGGACAATAATAACATGAGCAAAGTACTTCTTGCAAATAACATAAATTCGTATCACTATGTGAAAAATGCTTACAAAAATCATATTACCAAGCAATGTAGAACATATTTTCGTCTATCTCTTTTACTTCTTTAATTAGCACCAACTGGTAGGATGACATAATATATTCATACTCTATAATACAATTAGGAATTGAATTGTCAAAATTAATCATTGCAGGCACATTAAAAAAGAACCAAACCATAAATTCTTTTTAACTTAAATTATTCTTTGTCTAAAAACTCTATTCCACATTAAAAGTCTTAAAAACATTGTGGTGTGGCTTGTTTGAACTATAGTTTTCCTTCAAAACTGATGTCTCCATGCATCTATATCCCATACCAAGAGAAGTAATTTAATACATCAATGTATTTACAGAAAACAGGGATAGATGAATTGATACATAATTTTGATTCTCAATTTGTTAAAGGCAGATCATTATATCATGTTTATATTTATATTGAATTTCAAATAAATTAGAATATAGGTTCCTAAAGCACGTGAAAGAAGTTAAAAGTTAGATGTTGAAGTATAAATAAGATATGCAACTCACAAATCTTAGTTGAACATTTCCTCAAACACATTACACATGACTTGCATTTTGAAGTCGATGGAGTCTTTTCACAGCATCATTTTGGATGCAGTCCTCTCTGATTATGTAGGAGTTTCTCATGTCTTGAGAGCCGGGCAATAATAGAAGAAGATGGGTAAAAATTAAACCGATGAAAATAAAATTGGCATAATATTTGCAAGAGCGGAACAACACCTGAATAGCCGCTGCTAACGCACATTAATTCACCTCTTTTGAAGGGCTTGAATCACTGAAAAGAATATGAGAAAATCTAAATTATATATACATATGAATATATAATGAAATTTAATAGAAATATACATGTTTGCCAACTCATTTTTAATTCATCATTTTCCAAAAAGCTTGATAATTCTTGAGGAAAAGAAGAGAAAGGAGAAAGAGAAACATAATGGAAATGGAGTAAAGGATGAGAGAAAATATAATTTGAAAAAGATGATAACTGCTATAAAGATGGGAAGTAGTTTTGAGTTGGTTACATGTCTAGTAACATTAATTATCAGAATTTGAAAATTTCAAATGAACGTGGGTAATGCATTAGCCGATTTTTAATGAAATAAAAATAATTCTAAATTCTATAAAAATAGGATTTGGTCAAAATAATTTTAAGGCAGTTAAAGACTGATTTCAAATCTATTTATAAGTAAATAAATAATTCAAAAAAAGGAGAAAAAAGAATTTTAGTCAAAATAGACAGTTTTGACTAAAAGACCCCCTTGAAATAATAGTAAGTAAGATAAGATAAGAAGTAAGATAAGATGAAATTGATCTGTAGATTCGATATTCTTTATCCGTTTTGAGTATTTCTTATTTATTTTAGTAAGGATTTGTAGAATTACTAAAATCTTATATTTGAAGGGTGTCTTTTGACCCCAATTGATTGTTTTGATCAAAATTCTAATTTTCTAAAGTTTTGATTTTTTTCTTATCCTACAAAATTCTATTATTGGTATTCTCTTAATACTAATGAAATGAAGTTTATTATATTAGTAATTTCTGGATGTAAATTACTAATCTTTTTCGAAATAACTCTTTCTATCATCATTAATCAGGCTAGAATTATTAGGCTAATAGACGTTAAAAAAAGTTTCAAAACTTTAATTTTGGCTGTAAATATGTTTACATCTCAACTAATTAAAGTCCAAAAATAATTTCAGTTTTAAATTTTATAATTTCCTAAAAATCAGCCAATTAATCAATTTATTATACTTAATTGTTCCCTCAGGAGCCGTTTGGTAGGATCTAATAGGGGGTATTAGGTCATATTATATGAGTTAATATGGGCTAATACATCATTTGGTGGCATTGCTCTAATACCGGATCAAATGGATTAAATCCTTACGACCCGGTATTAAGACTAGATTATAATCCACCCACTCATGGGTAGATTAGTTAATCCGGGTGAATATGTATAAGGTAAAATACCACTAATAACCTAAAATTTGCATATTTTCCTTTTAACATGTCATAAATTATTCTCAAATCTCTAAAATAGAAACACATTATACATAAATAAATCACAAATTAAAATTTATATCAATTCACAATTAACATGGAACAATTCAATCAAGTCTTCCAAACATATTTTTAATATGACCTTCAATCCGGCTCCAATCTAATTCACCTTAATCTCATACACCCTACCAAACGGCCCCTCAAATTTAGCTATTACAACAGTAAGACATCTAATCTAATCTAATCTAATCTAATACATATACATACATATACATATATATATATATATATATATATATATATATATATATATATATATATATATATATATATATATATATATATATATATATATATATTTGAAGGGTGTCTTTTGACCCCAATTGATTGTTTTGACCAAAATTCTAATTTTCTAGAGTTTTGATTTTTTTCTTATCCTACAAAATTCTATTATTGGTATTCTCTAAATACTAATGTAATGAAGTTTATTATATTAGTAATTTATGGATGTAAATTACTAATCTTTTTCGAAATAACTCTTTCTATCATCATTAATCAGGCTAGAATTATTAGGCTAATAGACGTTAAAAAAAGTTTCAAAACTTTAATTTTGGCTGTAAATATGTTTACATCTCAACTAATTAAAGTCCAAAAATAATTTCAGTTTTAAATTTTATAATTTCCTAAAAATCAGCCAATTAAATCAATTTATTATACTTAATTGTTCCCTTAAATTTAGCTATTACAACCGTAAGACATTGTACTTATATAAGAACTCTTATATATATATGTAGGAATCCTATTTTACAAAACTTAGAGTATAAGTGTGAATTGTCCAATGTTGATTTTCTTCATTCTATTGATTCAATTGTTCAAATTAAAAATCTTACATATTGTTTTACGTCTTTGTTGTAGGGCGATTTTGAAGATATTTTTAATTTCACATTCGATGGTCTTGCTACATGAAATCTCATTTTTAAGTTTATAGGTTTGTTATTATTTATTTTTGTCTTTTAATAATTCTTTTCACTTAATTTGAATATGATTTACTGAACATAACATACTATTATGTGGTTATTAGATGAAACATATTGGAGACACCACATTGGGGGTGATATATATACCAAATGCACTTATGCACTATTCGATCAAAATTGTAAATATAAAATTTAATAAGTAAATAAAAGATATGATTTTGCTTAACATAATTAATCTCATGTGGTAATTAGATGATGGGTGATTTGTTATATGTGCATGTCTATATATGTGTGATATGTTTACTAACGTTTTGTGTTTTTTTTCCTTTATATCCTCACTTATATTTAAGCTTCTCATTTAGTCCTAATTTTGTAGTTTAACTTATTCATTTTTTTTTCCAAAGCATCATATTTTCTATGTTCTTGAGTTTACTTCTGGATTTATTACGTGCCTATATTTTAAGCTTTTCATTGAGAATACTTTCTATGTTTATTCTTTTTTCATTAGATTCTATTATTAATTTTTCTCTTAGTATTAAAAAATTCAAATATTTGGCTCATCTTAATTCTTCTTACATTTTTTTGGCTTTCCTGCCTAATATTTTTTGGTATGTGAATTGTATGTAGTATGAGTAAATATGGACAAATACAACCATTTGCCAATGATGTTTCTATTTGTCGGTCATCAACAAAAATATATAATAGTTTTTACTTGAGTAAATATGGACAAATACATACATATATATATATATATATATATATATATATATATATATATATATATATATATATATATATTTGAAGGGTGTCTTTTGACCCCAATTGATTGTTTTGACCAAAATTCTAATTTTCTAGAGTTTTAATTTTTTCTTATCCTACAAAATTATAATAGTTTCTGCTTGAGAGATTGCTTTGATAAACATTCTTTTATTGAATTTTTCCAATAAAAATAAAAATAGAAGTTCTTAAAAGAATATAATATTAATTGGTCAAACATACAAAAGAAAATGAAATTTTAGCCCATTCAAAAGATATGATAGTTTTTCTTATAGTGATTACCTACATATTCTAAATTGAGCTAATTTACCGATTAATAAATTCAAATGATTCATACTCATAGCTACTACTCATGAATAGGATGTCCAAGATGTGTACTAAAAGTCTAAAATCCAATTAATTGAATATTATTGAACATCCAAAATTATACTAAGTCAAAGATTAAAATAATACTAGATTTATCTGGCCCAATTAAAAGGCCAATTCACAAATATTTAACACCTCCTCCTTCAGCTCTTGGGGTGCATCAAGAAGTGGTTGATCCCATTTTATTTTGGATGCATCAATTCCTTTCTTTTTCCTTCCAACTTAATTCTAAAAGAGAAGAAATTGCACTTTGGCCATCAAATTTTAATATTTATTTTGAAGTTATGATATTTTCTCCTTTGACCCAAATTCAAACTATGTTGCTTAAATTATCCATTACAAAGGTTAAGGAATCTTAGCTAAATATGTGATTCGATAATAAAGAAACTAAATACTTTTAAAAATACACCTAATTCTTAACAGGATTAACAGTGTATATTTTTAAATTTACAGTAAAAAAGCTTCTCCAATTTCAAAGACCTTCTATATATAGACTTTAATTTGTTATAATTTTACACATTCTTTTATTTTGAAACCAACCTTTAACTTTTTCTCTAATTAAATGTGGAAATTCATTCTACCCATTCAAATTTGTTTCAACACCAATAGCTGGACACGTACAATAATCTATTTCACATTTAATTCCAATATATGCTATATATTCAAATTTTCTTGGTATTTTTTGGGCCCTTAAAGAAGAAGACAAGACATACCAATCATTAATGGTCCATGAATATAATGAATGCCACAAGACTCAAAGATAAGTATTGAAAATCAAGCTACCTATTCATCAAGAAAATAAAAACGTGCTGCCTATTCATCAAGAAAATAAAAACGTGCTGCCTATTCATCAAGAAAATAAAAACGTGCTACCTAATTCAAGGAAGTCGGCACCGGCTGCTAATGGGCCGGGAGTAGTACGCGTACGGGTCTACTTTCTTCTATTTATAGGCAGCTAGCTAGCTATTCTTAACTCTCATCACAAATTAATTATCACATCATATATATTCTTAAGTGATAATGTCAAACAGAATTATGTTAGAGTGCCAAGGCAAGCAACAGTGGCCGGAGTTGGTCGGAGCAAAAGGAGAGGCAGCAGCGGCGGTGATAGAGAAGCAGAATCCGCATGTGAATGCCATAATTGTCAAGGATGGTCCACTGACTGGAGATTTAAGCTGTAGTCGTGTCCGGGTTATTATCAACAAGCATGGCATCGTGGTTCGTCCTCCTCATGTCGGTTAATTAAATTTGTTCAAGAACAGTTCAGTTCACCATATGTAATGTACGTGTGTTTACTCTTTTCTTTCCTTTCATTTATATTGTCGTGTACAAGTCATGTAATAAAAATATTGGAAGTCTCCAATTCATGTCGTTTGAGAAATAAATAAATGGTGAATAAACTATATATATATTGTGTATGTATATTTTCTTTTTTAGTGAAAAGCTATTAATTACATGTTCATGTATACTATATATATTGACTTATTAATAGTAATTAATATATAATTATGTATGTAATGGCGGATGTTTAGTCTAGTGGAAATAACTAGATAGAACAAAGTGGTGAATTAATCCAGGTTTGAAATCTCGTTGAGGAAGGAATTTTTAAGTAATATATACGATGTTTCTTGAAATGAATTTAAGATATAATTAATAATCTTGAGAAATGGGGAAAAAAAAGAAAATAAGATGAATTATTCGCCTAGCTAGGAAAACATATAACAAACATGAGAATTTTGTAAGACTTTCACGCGTTGAAATGCACATCTCTTACATCCTTTTCAGACTTGTTTTTAGACTATATCAGCCTTACCTTCAACATATAATATCCAAACTCACTTTTTCATATAATTTATAATTATAATTATTTTATTAAATAGATAAGGAAAATTTTAGGTTGAACCTGCTGATTGGAATTCAAATCCATGTGGTGGCTTGGGTTTCAATAATAGACCACGGCTGGGCTTTTCGAATCTAGATCATGGACACTGGGCCCGGATTGATTCAAATCCAGACTATTGTGTAGATTATTCAAATTGAGGTTGTGGTTTGAGTTTAAGATTTAGGTCATCGAAACCCAAATGACGATCTAGGTATTCAGTTCTTATATTGTGGTTCTATTAGCTAAATTTGTAACTTATCAAATATATATTGTTGTTTTTAAATATCCAATACCATGTTGGATTCTTGAATGTCAGACCAATTCACTCAGTATGATTTTGTGGTTCTAGATTTTTTGTTTCGTTTTTATGTTATCTTGTTGGAAAAAAAATAGTTTTTCTATTTAAATGAATTGGTACTTTTTTTTTTTTTTTTACTTTTTACTTCATAAGATAATGATATCATACAAATTATTGGGTCTCAAATTTTGTAGCCCTCTCACCATAAATTGGTTAAATCAAGCTAATCATTCCCATATATAAATTTCTTTACATGTTTGTCTCTAATAAAAAGAAAATAAAAATATACTTGTATATATATCCGACTTACACAATATTACACTTAACCATATTTTCGGTCAAATCGGACCTCATGTGCCATTCTCATTACTTTCAAGAGGGGTAATTTCAATGGTTCATCTCATGAATTACATTTACATAAAATCTAAATTTTGAGATTTATTTATCAATCCTAAAAGTCATGTGAATGTCCCAGGAGGTGGTGTATGATTGATAAGGACTAAACAGGACACCCAATTCAATATGACATCAAAATTACTGTTTTAAGGCAAAATTTATATTTTATATTGCTCTTACCCCAAATTTTATGCTTTAGCATTATCGTCAGCATTAGCAACATGACATAAACGATTTTATCAACTTAACACATTTTTTTATTTATTTTTGGCACCATAGAACTAGGCGTATTTTAATTTTGGGACCATAGTATCAATTTTGGTACCAATTCTGACTGCCGTTTTCAATTTTGGCATTTCCGCTATATCAACTAACTGAAGTACCAAAATTGAAAAAGCCAGTCAAAATTGGTGCCAAAATTAATAAATGGTACAAAAATTAAAAAACGGCTAGTTTTATGGTGCCAAAAATGAATTATCATTCATAAAGGTTGAATTTATTAAAAAAAAATATATATTTAATCATAAGTTTCATAATACTTCTAATTTTAAGTTAAGGAATATCTCTTGACATACCGCAAAGAAAACTAAGATCAACTCATTTGGCTAAATGTAAATTTGAGAATAAAAAATATATTATACATTCTCATATGATAGTTTGCATACTTATTTAAAGTATTTTATTTTAACTATGAGTATATAAAATTAGTTTCTATATTATTTTATTCATATTTTTTTTATATAGCACATCAATGCAATTTATTGATTTGTTCATTTATTATTTCAATCCGACTTTCAAATATGGTTTAAAAGTTGTTTATATAATTTCGAACGATTTAAAGGGAATCAACAATCAGAAGATAATTGTATATTCTTAGCATATGATTTTTATCTTTGAGTGAAGATCAAACTGAAGACTTAGAAGACGTTTTTAGTTGATGGTTTTGTTATCATAAAAAAAGGGGGAATTGTTGGATGAAGTTGAGTCAATGTAATAAGGAGTGATTTTGATGATAACATGTGTTGGAAAAAAATATTATTATTATTGTGTACCCAAATATTTTTTATAATATTTTTTTACTATTTTGTTATTATTATTATTCTTATTATTATTACTAAAATGGGAGTGACATAAATTGTGAAGTGGAAGTAATTGGTGAGGGGAATTGGCAAAAAATAATTTTTGACACAATAGAACAAGGAGTTATTCAAATTTGTTACTATTGTGTCAATTTTTGCACCAATTATGACTTACCTTTTCAATTTTGGTACTTCCGTCAGTCGACCGTTGTTGACTTAACGGTCAACTGACGGAAGTGCCAAAATTGAAAACGACATTCAGAATTGGTACGAAAATTGACACCATGGTACCAAAATTGAAAAATACTTAGTTCTTTGGTGCCAAAAATGAATTTTCGCGCCATCACAAAAAATTATAGTTGTTTTATTATCTTTTTATCCATATGATTTTACTAATCAATGTCCTATTCCTTTGTATGATTTCTAGTTGCATAAAGATAATCTCATTTTTGTTTATGGCATAGCTTTCTGATTGAGCATTTCTGTTACTTCAGCCATGGATTTCTTGCAGGGAAAAAAAAAACTAGTAGCACATATCTATTATTATTATTATAGTAGTACCTTATGTATTCTTGTTAGTACCTCTAAATTTCTAAAGGAAAGAATCCGTGCGAATCAAAACTCTTTGTCTACTTTAATTAAATGTGTAGTCAGATCATGGGGAATAGAGCCCCACTAATAGAGTTACCTAGTATAAGGAGAATTTAATAAGAAAAATTTTCTTTAACACTTAATATAGTTCTCTTTTAATAAGGAAAAGCAAAATTATGTTATCAATATCAAGTATCAAAAGAATTATCGGCATATTAAAAATAATTTTGATATCAAAAGAGTTGTTTACTTCAAAACTATGATTTATTTAAATCAAGTGTAAAACCAAAATTTCACAACAATTAGCTCATTTTTTTTTCCCACTTTCTTTGACACTTTGAAGAAAAGTAGAGGAAACATAATTGATTATTGATACAGGTACAACATGTGGTCAAAAGTAAGGGAATAAACAACATTTATATTTCATACGTGAAGATATATTACAATAATACTTGAACAATTACCTGAACATGAAGCTATAAATATATATATATATATATATATATATATATATATATATATATATATATATATATCCAAAAATAATACAATGACAATCACGCAAATCAAGCAACAAAATAAAAATATATAGGCATCTAATTAAGCTTCAATTCTAATTCCATTTGCTCCTCAAATATCTCCATTGCTTCTGCAGGCAAGCTCAATGAAACTACCAAATTTTCACATTTATTACCTTCGGAAAGTGTAACGACGAGATTATCCACAAGCGATGCCGGAGCAATTTGCCTCGGCTCTCCCCACATGAAATCCACTTCATAAAACGGAAGCCTACTCCACTTTGTGATCCACAATGTGCTTTCTTGCTCGAGGGGCTTTCTCGTCAATTCATGGTAATCTATAGCCGATCTTATGTACTCTTCCGTCACTTCTTTGATTGCTTCGTGCACGATTCGTACAGCAAAAGACAAGGGTGACCTCATTAGGTCGTCCACTTTAGACCGTGCACACGACCATACGATGCCATTGCCGAAGTAGGGTTTAGGCAATGGTGGATCAAATTTTTGGCGACCGTCTACTGCAGTGAGAATTTGTGTTGTTTTTGTTGGACTTAATTTTAGGGCTTTAGTCCAACAAATCCAAATTACTGCAGATATGAGTTCAAAGGCTGTGGGAATGAAATTAGGGTTATTTTGCATGGCTAGTTTTTTCAGAAGGGAAAGGTTTAATGGAGTGAAGGTGAATGATTTATTTATTTTTATTTGTTTTTGGGTAAGTTGAGGAATGAGTGGGGCTTTGGTTTTTGAGTATTCTGGGTGAGAGATTTGGAGATTTGGAGGTTGTCTTGAAGATAATATGGAGCTGTCTAAATGTGGAGGGATTGATAAGTTTGATTTTTTGGTAATTTGGCACCAATAGATCATGAAATCAGCAAAAGATCGACCGTCCATTAGTATATGGTTAAATCCTACCCCTAGGATTATACCTCCACATTTGAATGTAGTCACCTGAAATTCAAATTAGGGGTAACTATAGACAATTAAAAAAAAATTGATATGTGTTTCTTAACTTTTTTATTACATTTTAACCTAATAAGAGATCAATGTAATTATTAAAATATATAAGAATAAAAGTAACATAAATATAAGTTGTTTTCAATTATTATATGTAGACTTCATATTTATTCTTGTGTTTTTCTAGCTTGGTGTATAAATTAAGAAGAAAAATAGTTTATTCACTTGTGGAAATTTCACAATGAATGATTTGGTTCATTACTGATCATAAGTAATAATTTCAGTAAAAATAATCAAACTTTGATGGAATTTTACCCATAAGCAATGTTATTAAAACCGGACCGGACCGGCCGGTCCGACCGGTTCGACCGCGAACCGAAAGCTGGTCCGGTCCGGTTAATTCGCTGGTTTTAGCGGTTCGACCAGCTGTTCGTCCGGTTCGATCAATAAAACCACTGACCAATAGGCTCACCGGTTCGCTCTCCGGTTCGGTTTTAAAAACATTGCCCATAAGTACCTTTGAATCTCTATACACAATGTACTTGTCATGTGATTAAATAAGTTCGTTATTTATTATATTTTGGTAATAAATTTCCTTAAGATCTGAAAATTGAAATAGTACCTGAACCGACAAAGCCGGTACATCCAATATAGTATGATACGGTTTTTCACCGGAGTACACATAGTCTGCAAGCTTGAGATCAATTTTAGTAATGTCGTCACCTATGGTGACCGCCATTTCCTCGTTGCAAAAAGCTTCGAGAAACGGCACACCACAATCTCCCCCGTCGCTATTAACCATCATCTTTCCATCCCAACTCACGTCCACTTTCCATGCTAAAGGATAGAACTCGTCCAAGGCTTTACTCAATGACTCCTTAAGTATTTCAACATAATTAATAGTGTTGTTAACCTTTTCAAATGCAAACAAAACCTCAATTGGGTAAGGAAATGTTTGGTCCAAATTTGAGAGCATGTAAATTCCCTTTGGTGACGGTTTTTCTCCCATCGGTAAAACATTTACGGGTTTAGATTTCGTCACTTTTGATCCCTTTTTTTCCTTTTTCTCGACCCCATTTGTGTGCTCAAATTTCTCCGCGTTTCCATTTGTGACTCCCATTTTTCCTGTTTTAATTAAATTAATTGTAGTTAAAATTACGCTGCAGGCTCTATTTATGAATGCAATAGTTAAATAATCATACCTTAATGGTAAGCTGCAAATAAGGCAAGCTAGAAAGATCTATAGATCTATAATGGTAAGGAGAAGATGATTGTTTTGGTGTGTAAAACAGAATGAAGGGAGCCGCTATTTATAGGAACGGAGGAGGGCAAAATTGGAAGAAAAAAATTGATGTAGCCATTTTCAATTTCGGCTGCTATACAATTTAAATTCAAAGCCTTCATTTGGCGGGTTTTTCGCATTTTGCACCCCCGAAATATGGGGAATAGGCGAAACTTAGATTTAGATTTTTGCACTCTCACAATATGAAAAATACATTACTTTGTACCCTCTTTATTTTCAGACAAAAATTCAAGGGCAAATTAGGTAATTCAATTGTAAATCTTTGGCACTTTGCACCCTCAAAACTTGAGAATTTGACACTTTGCACCCCAAAATAAACAAATCAACAATTTGCACCCCCGAAACACAATAAATTGTCACTTTGCACCCCAAAACACTAAATTAACACTTAACACCCTCATATTAAAAAAAATCAATCCATAAGTAAAGTGCAAGTAAACTTCTCAAAGACCCATTCCCTGATTCAAAATATCAAAGACCCATAAATAATTACCTATTTTGCCTCAGATTTTTTTCACCACGATGGTCAATTTTGATGGAAAAAACGAGGGGTTTGATTTTTTTTTAATTTGAGGGTGTTAAGTGTTAATTTTGTATTTCAGGGTGCAAAATGCCCATTTATTGTGTTTCGGGGGTGCAAGTTGCTGACTTGTTCTTATTTAGAGAGTATTAACTGCTAATTTTATTTTTGGGATGCAAAGTGCCAAAGATTTACAATAGAATTACTATATGCCTGAAAATAAAAAAGGATGCAAAGTGCTAAATCTAAGTTTTAAATTGGGCTGCATTCGTGTCCGCAGGTCGCGGGCTCGCACGAGTCTGAGCAAATTTCGATTCATGATTTGCACAACCCCCCCCCCCCCCCCCCGCGCGCGCGCGCGCGCGCGTAAAGGAAGAGATTTTTGGTAGCTAAGTAGTTATACCACTACATAGGCAAATCATATATATACCTCAAGATTTTGCACTCCACTTCCAATATGGAATAAAAGCATTTCAATTATTTTCTCTCATTTCAAAGAGTGTACTTTGAGAGTCAATTTCTCATTCACCCGAACTCCGAATTTGACATACTTTCTACCGTTTTAATCTATTCAAGTAGTACATTATAAATTCGCAAAGACCATCTTTTCTCAAAGTAAATCCCACCTAAAATGTGTTCAAAACAGTCCATTAACTTACTTTTTCCAACATGGATCTTTTGAAAATAGTTAGTCCTCGCAGTCTGGCAAAATTTTATACATGTTATAACAAATTAAATGTCCACTGTAATGGTCAAATTAAACTTATCCCAAAGGAATTAAATAAGATTTAAAACTTGTTACCTTTGAGAAAACAAAACCAAAAAAGAATATAGAGATGTCTTTTAGTTTGTGCCGTGTTTGAAACAACAATCGTATATCACTCAGGTTGACATATTAGAGGAGAAATTAAAATTCGGATTTTTTTTAGTAAAATTATATTTTTTTGCTTATGAAAATAAAACTTTTTATTACATACTCACATTCTTTTTTTTTAACTGTTTTGCTTAATTTTTTTTTTTTTTACATGGTCTTGTCTTATATATTCTTTTATTAATTTTAAGTTCTTAAACCTTCTTTCTATGGAAACTAAAATATGTACGATAGAATTTTAATACTTATTATACTTAAATTACCATGCTCCAAAAGAGGTTCACTTAATTATCAAACTGAATAAACATCTCACCTAATTAGACTAACATTCAAATCAAACTACTTGATATATGATTGGTATAATGGAATAGACTAGCCCTCACAGAATGGCGAACCCAACTTCGATTTTTTATTGGGAGAGGTTGCTATATAATATGTCCGACAACCTCAAAAGAGATTGAGTCAGGTCTAAGAGATGAAGGGCTTGTTCTTTTCCTCTCACCCAATGAAAATGTAGTTTCAGACTTGAAATATTTGAAAATATATTCTTTCGGCAAGTATCTCTGAAAAAATCTTAGAGAAATTTCTCTGATTCAACATCTAATCGAAAAATCAACATATGTATTCTTTTTTTCCGTGAAGTGAAGATGTATAATTCAACACCCATATTTCTAGGCTTTTAACCTTAAATAATTCTTCGCAACACAAAAATGGGGATGATGGTTACAACTAGGGTTATCAATGGGTCGGACTCGGACCGGATCAGGGCGATCCGGATCCGAGTTCGATTTTCATTTCTTCTATCCGGATCTTGAATATTAGCAACATTTATCCAGATCCATTAGCACATCAGCAATTTTTTTTTCCGTTTTCCTCCAAATCACTTGCATATTCCACCATCATGAATTAGAAATGTAACATTTTACTTATTTAATCGAAACTATTGTCTGAAAATTATAGAAGATGAAATATGGTGAACTAATATAAACGATATAAATTGAAACAAAGGAATAAACAAAAATATAAGTGAAAAATATACAAATTGGGACAAAGAAGAAGAAAACTCCATATTGAAAAACGGAAGAAAAGACAAAAATTTAAGGATGAATAGTTAGGGTTTTGATTTTTCTTATTAAATAGCATAAAATTAATATGTTGTACGATCAATTAGTTATTAGGTCAATCAAACAACATCTCTCGTGCATTTTTTTTAAAATTATTTTTAATATAGTGAAAAATTTTAATAGGAACATAGATAGTTTATTTTTATTTTTTGTTTAAAAACATAATATGTAAACAACATATAGTAATATATATCGTATACAGATCTATGACGGATCGGATCAGGCTAGATCCATATTTGATCCATATAATTCAGATTATGAATCTTCTTAATCAAATCATGTTCATCGGATCACTAATCAAATAATTATCTTAATAAATCGGACCGAATTCTAATCAAATCTGAATTAAAATCCGCCCAATTGACAGCCCTAATTACAACGTTAACATATATGTTATATTATAAAATAATTTATAAAAAAAAAAAAAAAAAACTTAATCTCAAATCTATTTCAACTCTCCATGAATATAATCATACAGAGAATCTCCTAAAAAAATTAAAAATTCACACTAGATGTGAAGAAAAAAAGAAAAAGGAAAAAAATGCCCGAGTACTCTTAAAAAACGAAAGAACAAAAAGAAAATCGAAAGAAATTAAATTGACCCTTCTACATCAAGGTTCTAGGCAAGTGGACAACTAGCCTCTAACGTGGGCCGTGGTTGTATTTTTTAATGTCACATTTGTATTATACTCGTGCACAGTATACCTTTATATAATTATATTGTCAATGCAATAAAATGTTTTTTAAATAATTTAAATAATCATATATCCTCAATACATCCAAAATAAACGTCCGGTCAATGGTCATTGTCATATCCATTGTCCATTTATTTTAAGGAAATTTAACACACAAATGACTTTATTAAAATGATTATTATGTTATGTGGCCAGAAAATAGTTCAAGTTGGGAAAAGCCCGACAAGGGGTAGGGTTAAGGGTTCACTTTCTTGGGGTTTTATACTTTTGGACTTTTGGCAATTCCACCCTTAAAAATGAATCATTTAGCAGATTACACCTTTGAAATTAATTTTTAGCAGAGTACACCCATGGCCCTGAAACATATGTTTTGATAGAGTGTACCGTTTAATTCTTTTCTGCTCAATAGATTCTTGGAAAATCAAAAATTCTGATATTTACAGGGGCATAATTGTTATTGTCACTCGATTTACTCTAACAATTCAAATTTTGTGTCTAATTTTTCTTATTTCTTACAATTCATATTTACATCTAGATCTCAACCATTTTTGCGTAATTCTTCACCATTTATGTTGATCTATATTATGTTTTTAACATCAAAGTTTCTTCATATGGATTAGAATCAAATTTTTAAATTTCAAAAATTAATATACATTACATTTAACATTTGATTTTTAAATCTAAAAAATAATATACATTGCATTTAACAAAAAAAAATGGTAGTCAAGACATAATAAAAATATATAAACACAACTCAGCAACCCTACAATAAGAATTAGCAAAAATATTCATATTAATCTAGGCAAGTCATATAACTTCAAACTAAAAGCATGAGACTGTTGTAAATTAAGTGAAGCATATTTATGTTTTTTTCTTTTCAGAATTTGGATTAATTTAATGTGTAAATGGATAAACTTACCCTTAAACTATTTTTGGAGGAAAATTAATTATCTTGGAGGAAAATGAGTTAGAAGGACAATCATGCCCTTGTTAATATCAAGATTTTCGATTTTTCAGCGATATCTTTGGCCGGAAAAAATTAAAGTGCACTATGCCAAAATTTAATTTCAAGGATGCAATATGCCAAAAAAAAATCATTTTCAAGGATACATGCTGCCAAAAGTCCTATAGTTTTTTAGGAAAAATTAGTACCAAAGTGGTACAAATGACATCATTACATGGGCTTATTCATATATTTTTTGATTAGTCTTTCAACTATATATTTGCGGCGAGGATCCTATAGTAAATGTTGCATGTACATGTGACATTTACTTATTAGTAGTATACAAGTATGGTACACTAATAGTGATATATATAGAGGAGCTTGAGCTATATATTTGTGTTTAGTTTGTGAATTGCATCTTTGTATCTCTGAATTTTTTATTTGTTTTATGCCTTCACGTTCAAGGTGTGTAAGTAATGTATTTAATTATATTGATTAGTTTTCAAGTATAATAATTTAAGGTAAAATTGCAGTAAACGTCCCAAACTAATTAGTGTTATAAAACTAATCTAAAATGATCAATTAAAGTAAACAAAGTAAGAACTAAGAACAATAGAAATAGGGAGAGTATATCATTTTATTCCATTCTTATTGTGTATACAATTGTGTGTATATACAACCCAAAACCTCATCTATTTATAGGCTAGGTAGAATAATAGATGAGATAAGATTGTAACATGCATCTACTTAATTACAAAGGTACATGTATCTAAATGAAGAGTTAAATACATTGGACATAGGAAATTGATATTCTTCATGCATGTACTTTAGACATCCATCCAAATACATTTGATTTACAACACTCCCCCTTGGATGCCACTTATTAAGAATATGCCTCGTTAAAAACCTTACTAAGAAAAAACCCAGTGGAAAAAAATCTTAGTTAAGGAAAAGAGTACATATATCTTTTGTAAGATTGCACTTTAAACCTGCCTCGTTAAAAACCTTGCTAGGAAAACCCAATGGGAAAAAACCTAAGCTAAGGGAAAAAGAGTGCAGTATGCAAATGTCACCCCCTCATATCGCCATGTCTTCTTCAAAGATCTCTAAACCGCCGCATACCAATCTTATATATTAATTTCTTAAAAGTTGATGTAGGGAGTGATTTTGTAAACAAATCTGCCAAGTTATCACTTGAGCAAATTTGTTGGACGTAAATTTCTCCTTTTTTCTGAAGCTCGTGCGTGAAAAAGAACTTTGGTGAGATATGCTTAGTTCTATACTCTTCATATAGACATCCACCATTTATTAATATTTATAAGACTCCCCATTGGATGTCCATCAATTATGGAATATGCCTCGTTAAAAACATTTTCAGAAAAATCCGTTGGAAAAAATCTAAACAAGGAAAAAAGAGTGCATATCCATATGGGGCTGATAAGCGTGTAACACTGCCTCGTTAAAACCTTGCCAAGAAAACCCATTGGGACAAAACTTGGACGAAGGAAAAAGAGTACAATGTGTGGATTATTAATAACACGCTCCCCCTGATGTGGGCGTAAGGTCCACAAGTTGACGCATTCCAATATTATGACCATCAATTTGAATGATGTAGTAGGCAATGTTTTAGAGAACAAATCAGCAAAATTATTGTTTGACTGAACTTGTTGAACATCAATACTACCATTTTTTCTGAAGCTCGTTGGTGAAGAAAAACATTGGTAATATGTATCTCGTTCAGTCTCCTTTTTAGATACCGATTCTTGATTTGAGCAATACAAGCGGCGTGTTTCTTGGAAATGTTGAATCGTAGACATTAGTCATAAACATTCACAGCTTGCTTCGAACAATTCTAAAATTTCAGAGTAGTTGGAAAATGTGGTTGCTAAGGTTTGATCCACAGATATATCGCAACACCACCATAAGTAAATACCTACCCAATTTGAGATATAAATATATATTTGTGTGGATCAGAAATGTATCCAGCATTTGCATAACACACCATATATGGATTGGAACATCTGATTAAAACAAGCACATGTCGGTTGTTCCACAAAGATAGCGTAATACATGTTTAATTTCTTTTCCATATATGCATGTAGATGCAGAGTTATATCTTTCTAGTAAGTTAAAATGCAATATCTGACATCATACAATTTGCAGAATACATTAAAGCTCTGATTGCTTTAGATAAGGTACTTCAGGACCTAACAGTTCTTTGTCCTCTTGAGGACTTATCCATATAAGATCTTTTCAGAATTTTCTTTATATGGACAAATATATTCTCTAATAAATGCTCGGTCTGCAGGCCGAGATAAATCTTTGTTATTTCGAGATTTTTCTCCCAAACTATTTCATCAAGTAGTTTGCGGTCTCAATGAGCTCTTCAAGAGTCCTCACGAGATTTAAAATAATCAGCCCATACCGCCATAATAGAAAACTCATTTCAAAATCTTTCAATGCAAAATACATGGACAAATTGGATTGTGCACGAATCCTTCTTTTACGAGGTATTCATTTAGCTGTTTATATCAGACCAGGTCACCCTTACTCGTATAAGCATCGTATTTGTTTACTAAAAGATGAGCATGAAACCATTTAATTCCTTTATGAATTTTAATATAAATATCACTGCCCAATGATCTATCTAATATGCAGTAACTACATCCATAAACACATTTCAAGTCCTTCAGGGACTACAAATCCATTAAATACCGCAACGTGATTGCACCAATCACGGGGGAATATGTTTCATCGTAGTTATTGGTCTCTGTGAGAATTCGTACAAGAAGTTGTGTTTTATATCTCACATTTTCATCATGTTTTCGTAAAATTATATGTTTGTGACACATAAATTTCACGTATTTGGGCGTGCGGACAACTAGTCCAAATACTTTTACAATTTAATAGCGAACTTGAATCGCATCTTTCTATAAGGCCAAATTATTTATTTATGTCGACATTAAATTAACCGTTCACGGTTCAGGATCCTGATTTATAACTTTTATTTAGTTCGACCCAAATAAGCAAAAGTATTATTTATAATTACTTTGCTTTCTATCCCAGTCTTCTTGATTTATTCATATATTTTATTTTCTGTTTCATGTGCCTCTTCATGGGCATCTCGTGATTTAGACTGATCAGTCATTTTTTCTATAGCACTTTATTTTGAAACAGATTCTTCCTCAGAAGAGAATTTCTTTCAGAAGTTTTATGTTGCACCAATAGTAATTTCACGCTTTAATTGCGTATATAGTATGCTAGCATATTGTCCTTCAAGGACTTCAATTCATGTTGGTGCAATTTTCAATTCTTGCTCATACTATTTGTGTGTGGGCCAAGCTGAGACAAGTAATTTACATTTATGTACTCATGTCAAAATAATTTCACGCCGTTCTACATGCAATGACATCAATTCTCCCCCTAACGGCGAGAAAACTGTCTCAAAAACAATTATCATGATATTTTGATTTAACCATATCGTCTCGTCAGACGTTTAAGATATATGGTTATAGCCTCGTCAGGCGTTCAAAAATATAAGATTACAGTCGGGAAATAAAAACTAACTGACACGTCTTTGTAGACCCATATATGTTCATTTTGGTGGAAACATCAGAACATAAATCGCATAATCATAAATTTTAATTGAGAATTATTAGGCTTCCAGCCTAACACAAGTTGCAACGTTGTCCTCAATCTTATACTTGTGCAAGAATCTCAGCAAAAGCAATACGTGTTGACAATAGGCATATTTAAACCAAAAAAAAAACTTTTACAGGACTATGAAATTACATAATGGTCCACAAAGTAGATATGTATGTCCACATACATCCCATTAAAATTATCATAAAAAGGTTTGGGATTCACGACCAATCTTCACAGTAGATTGTCTTACAATTTACTTTCTTTGTGAGCAAATCAACACACACATACTCATGAGATAAATAATCATATGATTCTTTAAAAGATGCCCGTAATAATTCGGCGCATTTGTAATTTTTCCTGGATGACCAAGTTTATCATGTCACTTCATAATATTATGGATCATTGAACTTCTAGTTCAACTTAAATTTCTGATCCAACATTGCTTACGATCGCATAATTCATTTTGACTAGAAAACTGGGATTTTATTCAACAAAATTTTTCTGGTATGAAATATTGGATGTAGTACAAGTATATTTCATATTCCCCTCATATATATAATTTCCATATGATATTCGTCAATACGTTCTCCAAGACGTATTTCTTTGAATTCAACAAATCCATTTTGGATTTTATAGAGCACAAAGCCTCTTTTACAAAAATATTTGTTCATCCAGACAATTTATATTTGCTCTTCTGGAGCCTTTATAGTATACTTCAATATGTATTAACTTTTGCTTTTGCTAAGTTCAGTTTAGATAATATTTTCAATCTCGAAGAATTGTGTGTGTCGACCTACCATCAACTAAATAAATATTTCCACCATTGATATTTACAATGCTCTATCCATGTATCTTTAGGATGCTCACATAATCTTGTGCATCAAACATGATACTTATATGATTGTGCATCTTCAAGATGCTTATAGCATTAATCTCGTTGTAATTGACATTGATATATAAACCAAGATGCGACATATACGAAACTAATGCTTTTTACTCTACACTTCTAGTAAGTGCTAACAATTTGTACACCCTTGTCTACAATTGTTTGTCTTCGAGTGGCATGATGTAATGCAATGCATAATAATAGATTTTGATCATGACTAAACCATGTCATGTCTATAGTTAATTTCATTTGCTTCTGGGAAATAAATTATTTACATTCACTTCCGGGAATGAATCATTTATATTAACATTTGCATTCACATTGAGGGATTAGTCCGGTGAGAGTATGATTTTTCATCAAGAGATCATTATTAATTCAGAATAAATTAATTTAGAGTATCTCTCAAAACCTCTCTTTTATTTTTGCTTCTTCGCGAGCCATTACAATCATACTTTATCTCCATATAACCTCGATTGAGATACAACTTCATAGTTGTGGAGTATAATCATTTATCAGTTGAAAATATTACAACTTCGGGTGCCAACGATCATAGTGAGCTTTTGTGAGAATCCCACGGCTTTAGTGATTATATTGCTCATTCAAAATTTCATATAATGCAACATTATGTGCAATCATATAGGAAGCATTTGAAAATATCACTATTGTGATTAAATTGCTCCTCCAAAATTTATAGCACAATGAACTATTTACTTTAGGATTTCAATCCTTCAATGATTCATGTCATATAATTTCTGAAATATGTAGAACATTGAATTCAGTTTGGTGATAATTGTCGTATAGCTAATGCAAATACAATAGTAATTTATAATGCTAAAAATATATACTCAAAACTTCGGGTTTGAGTTAATCTCATAGGATTTTAGCATAAAATAAAATATTTTCATTTAAATTTCAAATTCTTGGTATAACAATAAAATAATAATTTATTATTGATTTAAGTACAAAATTACCTTTTGACAAATTATATGAATAACATCAATAATTAATCCCAAAAATTATTATCTTCAATAGTGAAAGCCATAAAATTAATTTGTACTGGAATATCAAACTTTAATATTTACAACTAAACATGAGATAAAAAAATAATTGATAGATTGTTATTTAGCCTTAAAATAAATCATATATGCCAATACATTACCGAAAATATTATTAGGCCCAACGTGCATCCATAAGTATTTAAAAATTGACATATGATGAAGTTCACAGTTTAAACTTATTATCTTTAAATCAATTATGAAATTTCTTCAGTAAATATTTCATTCTCAATCTAAATTCAAAATGACTTCAGTAATATTGAGAAGCATTTAACTGCTTATTCATACCAAGTAGAATATTCATTATATAATGGACTTTGACAAGGATCGGCATTTTTCCTTGAGAAGTAAAATTAATTTCAATTTCAAAAATAATTTGACTATAAAAGCAAATTCATAAAAAAAATTGCATAATTTCATTAAAATGGTAGGTTTTGTTTAGGCTGGAAAAATCGAACAAATTAATTGAATAATCAGCCCTTGAAAGCAATCATAAGCAGAAATGCTTCAAGTCCATTAGAAATATTTTTCATGACTTGAACGGCAAATAAGAGCAATCAGTCTGGAGCTTTGAACATATAATTCAAGCTTGTTATCAATCTAAACCTTCATATTAAATTTCTTATGCAAAATATGGTGCATTATTTTTGTAAGTAAAAATTTTAATTTGTTACCTCGTGTCTTCCTCTAAGGTTGATTACCAAGATGCAGTATCTTCCCTCATGCATAAAGTTTTCCATATGCCTCAGTATTTCGATAGCTCATTGTTGATCCGATTAGCTAGTTAGTTTGGAATTAAAACATAAAGCAATCGTGCTGATAACGTGTTATAAAACTAATCTAAAATGATCAATTAAAGTAAACAAAGTAAGAACTAAGAACAATAGAAATAGGGAGAGTATATCATTTTATTCCATTCTTATTGTGTATACAATTGTGTGTATATACAACCCAAAACCTCATCTATTTATAGGCTAGGTAGAATAATAGATGAGATAAGATTGTAACATGCATCTACTTAATTACAAAGGTACATGTATCTAAATGAAGAGTTAAATACATTGGACATAGGAAATTGATATTCTTCATGCATGTACTTTAGACATCCATCCAAATACATTTGATTTACAACATTTAGTAATTCTGGATTTTTATTTCAAATTATTTTACGTCACCAAAATTCGTCCGGTAATTTATTATTCTTTTGAAAATATCGTCTCAAACTAATTACTAATTTTGATTTTTCGTCCCAAACTATATCAACTCATCGAATTTCATCCCATAATTTACCATTTTGTATGAACTAAGTTCCAATATTAAATTTTTAATTTAATGAAAATGATGGTTCAATCTTGTAATTAGTTTGGGACGAATTCTGCAATATTTGATTATTAATCATGTTAAAATTTACTACGTCATGACACGTAAGCAGTCATGTGGTAATTTAACGGACAAATACACAATTTCCGTCTCATAATTAATGGTGGGACGATATTCCAAAAAAATATTAAATTACGGGACGAAATTCGCCAAGTTAATATAGTTTGGGATGAAAATCCAAAATCAATGATTAATTAGTTTGGGACGAATTTTACAATTTTACCTTAATTTAATCATAAACTTTCGTTAGTTTATTATCGTCAATTTGTATGCGCATTACATATTATAGTGTTTAAACTTTTTCACATCGAGAAACTATACACTTAACCTAACTGAGTAATCTTATAATTAGTTAAAGAAAAATCAATTTGTCTCAAAATGCTGATTAATTATTTATATTGTCTAAATTGTAAACTGTTACATTACAAGACTTAGTTCATACAAACTTTATGCATGTGTTGCATGTAGAAACATAAAAGTGCACTACTAGAAAAAGGAAGAATTTCAACCGAAAAATTTCAACGGAAGAAATTCCGTTGAAATTTTGCTTAAATTTTCGACGGAACAAATTTCTGTCGAAATATTTCGACAGAATAAATGTCCGTCGAAATTAATTTCGACTGATGTAATGGCCGTCGAAATTATTGTCGAAAATACAATTACTTTAAAAAAAGAAAAAAGAAAATTTCGACGGATTTCAAATCCGTCGAAATATTTTAAATTTCGACGGATGTATATCCGTCGAAATGTAATTTTTTAAAAAAAATTTAATTAAAAAAGAAAAATTAAAATAAATTTCGACGGAAGTTTACACCCGTCGAAATTTTTATAATTTCGACGGATTTGTTTCCGTCGAAATTAGATAATTTCGCCAAAAAAATTAATAAAAAAATGAAAACTAAAATTATATTTCGACGGACATTAATTCCCGTCGAAATGTATATAATTTCGACGGATTTGTTTCCGTCGAAATTGATAATTCGCTGAAAAAATAAATAAAAAAGGAAAAAATAAAAATATTTCTAAATTTTTATTTTTATTTTCTAAATTTATTTATATATTCTATATAATAGACGGTTAGTCCACCTTTATCTTATAGAGTGAAATACAGTTTTCCCCCTTAAAGTATAGGAGTGGTATCAATTACCCCTTAAAGTATCAATTGTAATACTTACCCCCCTCTGTTATAGTTTTGTATTTTTTATTCCAAAAATACCCCCGCTCCTTACATAAATAACCAATTTCTTTATTAAATAAAACTTTATCTTTATTAATTATGAATCCGTTCATTCATGAAATAATATTATGTTTTAATTTCTTCATTTTTTTGGTTTCCTTCGATTTTATGGTCTCAAATTTTTCTTTATTTTCACTCTCTTTTTTTGTTTTAATTTGTTTTCTTTATTTTTTGTTTCAATTTTTTTATATCTATCTCAAAAAATTTCTTTATATTTTTCTGAGTTTTTATTTGGTGATAATTATCTTATTTATATTCGGTATAATTTATTATTCAAAATGTTGATTCTCTTTCAAATTATATCTCGCAAAATTCAATTTTAACACCGAATAATCTTATGTTTTAATTTCTTCATTTTTTTATCAAAAAATAATTTTTTTTATTAATTATGAATTCATCCATTCATCCACCAAACAATATTATGTTTCAATTTCTTCATTTCTATTGTTTCCTTTGGTTAAAAAGAGAGAGAGAGAGAGAGATGAAAATGAAGAAAAGAATTTGAGATTGAAAAAAGGAAGGTAACAGAAGAAATGAAGAAAATAAAATATAATATTGTTTGGTAGATGAATGCTATACAATTTTATTTTGATAAAGTAATAAAGAAATTATTATTTATGAAAGGGGTGGGGAGTGTTTTTGGAATAAATACTATAAAACTATAAAAGAGGGGGTACGTATTACAATTGATACTTTAGGGGGTAACTTATACCACCCTCATACTTTAAGGGGGAAAACTGTATTTCACCCTATCTTATATTCCGTAGCAACATATTAATCTCCACAATAACTGGAAAAAGAAAGGAACAAGCAAAAGAAGCTAATTTTTCAGTTTGAATTAATATGTTTTTATTGGCAATTTGACATTCAATTTATCTAAGACTAATACATATTTGTATTTTCATGGATTTTTGTAAATTAAAATTTTTGAATATTACTATCAAAAACTTAAGCTGGACCCCTTGATACCTCATGAATTTGTTGCTACATGCAAGTGCGTATGGGTGCTACTGGGCCGCCTCCAACAATTTGAGGAAAATTGCCAAAAGGCCCATAGTTATGAAAGCTATGCGGACCACTTTTCGTTTTTGTTTTTTGGTCTGAAATTGATATTTTTTAGTTTGTAGTGGACGGGACGGACTGGTCCCTAACTTTATTATTTTTGTTTTGGGTGAAACCAAATTAAATTCTGCATGCGATATAGTTGATTAAATTATTTAGAAATATTTATTATCGGAAAGAGACGTGACAACTTGCTAGAAGAATTAAATAATGATATAAAAGAAACTGGAAGAATAACTTGCTATATCTAGAGGACTTAATTTTACAGGCTTGGCAAATGGGCGGGTCGGGCCGGGTTCAGGTCGGGTCTTTAACGGGCTGTGATAGCGGGCCAAAATGGGTCTGGTCATAAACGGGCCGTGTTTTTAACGGGTCTGGATCGGCCCTTTAATCCTTATCCTTTTTTTTTTCTCTTGAAAAATTCACAAAAAATTGTTGTAACATGGGTTGAAAAATGGGAGTAATTGATGTCAAGATTTGAAATAATAAAGTTAACATGCAAATTATGAAATATTAATTATATGATTTGAAAATATAATTTTATTATTCTCTTATATCTAAGAAATATAAAGGAATAGAAATATAAGAAATATATTGCGTAAAAATAAATAAAAAACCTTTTCGAAAGTCGATACTAATATTTTATTAGTCAAAAGTGGCCATGAAATTGGTAGAGAAAATACCAACGATTTTAAGATATTTTAATAATTTAATTATTTTCTTCGAAATAATGGGTTAGTAATTACAAAATAATAAAAGTTGGGTCTAGGCCTTCAATTTTATGATAGCAAACAAGATATAATATGATTTTCTTTTTAGAATTAAAGATAATAGCAAAGTTGCTTTTAAATTGGGCCCAATCCTTTATTTTCTTTTGTTTTTACAAGACCCATTAACAGACCCATTAGGAGACCCATTAAAGATACATTAATTATAAAACTGACCCAAGACCAACTCAACCCAACAAACATAAAAATTAATGGATTGGGTCTGGACGGGTCACGGGCAGGCCCACGGGTCCAGACCCATTTTGCCATGCCTGATTTTACTGTATTAATTGTTCTTTTGCATAATACTCCGTCCTTTTTTTTTATTTGTCGCTTTGGCAAAAAAAAAAATTACTTTTATTTGTCGTTTTAGAATTTCAATGTAAAATTAATGTTATTTTACTAATTTTACCCTTCTTACTAATACTTGTCACTAATGCTAATTAATGCTAAGTTTAATTGATTAAAAAGCTATTTTGGATTTTTTACTTCAAAAAAGTGATTATTTATGACATTCCTTAATTCGTGTGCAATCCTCCATAACAACAATTAAAAAAAACACGGAAGAAGTATCATTTTCAATTTTTTTTTCTATTTTTTCCTATTAATGTTTGGCACTTCGTTGAACACCCCTAGTCATAACCATCTCAGGTTTTAAACATTATAAAAACATTGTTTTAATTATTTTCTCGCATATTAGAAATTACAAAAATATCGCTCTAATTAACGAACGAAAGTTCAAGCAGCATAAACCATGAAATGTTTTTTGTGTCCTCTATACTAGAAAAAATTACAACAATACTATTTAAGTTTTGTCAAATTACCAAAATCCCATTGGGTATGAAAAATTGCGACAGAAAAAAATCCATCACAATTTACGACAGATGTGCGACGAAACTATAACACTCCACAAAAAAATTGTAAGATATATTAAACTTGAGATATTTCTTTATTAATTTACATCTTTATAAATTTAGAACAAAGTTAAATAATTTTAAATAACTAAAGAGAATTTCATTGCAAGTTAAAGTTCTTTTAAATACAAAACACATATTCGGGGTTATAAAGACATATATAATCTAGCAATAAGTAGTTTTGAAATTTGAGAAAATATTATCAATTAGGCATGGCCGAGTGGTAAGGCGCCCAGTTTAAATTCGGGTGTCTCCTGATCAACAAGCAAAAAAAATCGAAATCTCTTCTTCTCTTAGGTTTTGTTGATATAACTAGTAGAATGATTTCCCCCGAGAAGCAGAGGAAACAAGCTATTGATACTTTGTTTGATTCTAACCACGTGTGGTCTAAAGGTTTTCTAAATAATAAATTATGAATCCCCGCTCGCATCTAGATCTAGGATTCAAAGAACTACAAGACTTCATGATTCCCTTCTATTATTAATATTAAAACCATTGAAAGGTAATTAAGTCATTGAATTTACAGACGAAAGAGTTATCAACTCTATGGGATTAAATCCCGAGTTATTGCGAAGTAAAAAAGAAAGCCAATTAAAACATAACAAAAACAACCTCAAGGTATAATTGAAACTTTTTTAATTCTATACGATGACATCATCAACTGTGGTTAGGAGTCAGAGCTGTACTGGAAAACTGTACTATATAAAGTTGATGAGTTGTTCTTGTAATTTGTGATATACCTTGAGGCAGATTTTGGTAGCTTGATCAAATTATAAGGGTGTTGTTATAATATACCCTATTATTGCACATTATATCCCAATTGTTTAAAATATTTTGTGCTTTGGGTCTCAAAGTTTATAAATTTACATTTCTGATCCTAATGTTTTAGAATATTAATTTGTATAGTACTCATGGATAGAACAGTTTTTGTTTGGCACTTCATGCCATGCATAGCTTATATACTTGCTCTCAAATTGGAAGGAATGGAGATGATAGGGCAAGAAGTTCAAATACATAATTTTCGAACCAAAAATGTGATTTTCTAAAATATGGAGACCAAAGTACTAATGGAACGGTCATGTGGAACTAAAATTGTTTGAATAAAAAGGTGTGTCCCTCATGTTTAAAATTATTTATGCTTTCGTCTCTTATAAATAAAGTGTTACACTTTCGTTCATCTAAGATAATATATGTTACACTTATCACTTTTCAGGCTATTTTTCAGCAAAAATATACCACGTGCATTTTGGCAGAAGTATTTTCAAAATACCATGCTTTCTAATATTTTAATGTTACAATTACATCCCCATATTTATATTTTATTTGATTTTCATCCTTTTGACGAGTATGAACAATTGTTTGCAATATTGAATTTAGAATTGCAATTTTTTCTTGAATTTACAAAAATTGGATGGAATATCATTGTTCATTCCCTCAAAAATGACGAGAATGAAATAAAATATTAACAGCAGGACAAAATGAAATAAATATTAACATAAATGACGTAAGTGTTACACTAAAATATTAAAAAAATATGATATTATAAAAATACATTTGCCAAAATGCCCATAGTATATACGAAAATTAATCTGAAAAGTGATCGGTGTAACGCATAATATATCTGAAAAAGGAAGAAAGTGTAAAACTTTATCCATTTGAAATGAAATCGTAAAGAAATTTAAACATTAGAGACGATTAGTGTAATTTAGCCCAAAAGACATTTGTAAAAAGAATAAAAAGTTAAAGGTAAAGGCCAACATTTGAAAATTTGATAAATATTGTGTACATGAAGATTTGATGGGCAACTCATGAACTAATAACGACGAAAGTGCCAGTAAGGTTTTGCTTCATTTGAGAAGGCTCGAACCGGTTGCCTTGTTAGTTCAACCGTCAACGTAGTGTCAAATGCATGAAACTCTTATAATGCAAAATTTGTACAAAATTATACATTTAAAAAAGTACAATTAAATCAACTTTTTACTTAATAAAATTGTCCGATCACAAGTCGCTTCCATTTGTCTCAACCACCTTTCGTGTAAGATTAACACCCACCCTATCTTAATCCTAGGGCCGCTGAGCCTGGATATATGCACCACTCAAAGTCGCTCGTTACCTAGGTTTTACACTTACTATTCCTGCCGCAAAGGCAGTTCTCTACTGCACCTAGTCTGTGCATTGAAAAAAGTAGCAGCCGCGGACGCCTGATTATGGTCCGTGTATTGGCAGTTACATGGACCAGCAAACAGACTACGCATTGCTTTCATTGTCAACTTTCAATGTATTAAGATTTTTGTTACTCTTGCATCTGATGAGAATAAGCTTTAAGACTTCATCAATTACTATCTTTAATTTCACAGTTGTATTTACCTCTTATTTTCTGTTAATTGTTTCAGAATATTCCACACTCGACAAACGGACAGACACTAGCAGACGCATTGAGAAAGAGAACACATTACATAAAAGAGAAACCTAACTACGCCTTCTTGGGAGTGGTTTTATGGTACTCTGGCTACAATTCTCTTCAGGTAAAATGATATACGAATCACATCAACGAGGTTGTTACTCTTACGACCCAGAGGCAGAAACTTACAGTAGATTGCTCGATTCATATTATCCGACAATCACTGGTCACCAATGGCATCCTTTTATCTTTACATCTGCTACAGAGATGCCTTCTAATACTGAAAGAGACACAAGGATAAAAACCATCATAAAAAAGTCAACAAATAGATATCAGTAACAAAAAAACGCATATATAGTCCTACCGTTAACGTGATTAATATGTGTGTTGCATAAAAGATGAAACATGCTTATAGCAATGCAATTCAAGTTTACAAAGCAACGAAACCTTAACATGGAAAACACGCAAAAGAAACCAACTAAATATTTCCACGAACCTCTGAATATGTTTGAGTTGAAGAACGCCTAAGGATTTGGAATCCACACAAAACTTATGCACCTAATTTAATAATTCCGACTTTAACCCTTCAGCAACTTAATTTGAGCAATTTCTAAGCATTATGATAGATCTGAAATTCATCCCAATAGAGATTTGAATCCTCAGCTCCAAATTATTTCCCTCAAATTACAACCTCTCATCCAAACACAACCCAACAGAACAAAGAAGGAAGAGATGACATTGGTAAAAGCAGCAACAAGTGTATTATGTTACAGACAAGCAGCATCTTGAAATAAACATGTACAATATGCACTGAGCCAAAAGGAACTGACCAATAATAAGACAATGGAGACCTAATTAGTCCATAAAACAGCATAAGAAAATCACCTCCAATAGCTTCAGATTAACCAGTTCCCTGTTTTCTGGCTACCATCCTCTTTGCCATCAGCAAAGCCACCAAAGCGGCGTGAACGAGTAGAAGGTGAATTGCCAAATCTACTGGAACGATCTGAACCGAGATCACCAAAACCATTTGAGCGACTCGATTCACCAAAACCACTTGAGCGACTCGATTCACCAAAACCACTTGAGCGACTCGATTCACCAAAATTTCCGAAGCCACTTCTTCGATTCGAACTACCTAGATTATCAAAACCACCCGAGCGGCTAGACCCAAAACCACCTGAGCCAGATCCACCAAATCCACCATCTGAACCAGATCCACCAAAACGACCACCCCCCGAGTTTCCATATCGACCGGAAGAACCAGAATACCCACCAAACCGGCCACCCCCCGAACTTCCAAAACCACCACCACGTCCAAACCCTGAATCACCAAACCGACCACCTCCACCAGAACCAAAACGACCACCACGATCTGAGCCACCATACATGTCCATAGCTCCGGCTTCAACAGCTATGCTAGGAAGCTAACCAGACAAATGAAGAAATGAGTTACGTAGAAAAACAACCAAAACATGGGTAATGTTAGAAGCTGAACTTTATCGGTAGGTTATAAGATTGGGCTGTCAGATATTTGATTAGGATGCATAGCTCTATTAGCGGAAATTGATTTTTGACAGTCTCACTGCTTTGTAAATTTAAGATTATAAAACTATGCAGCGGCTTTCAGAGCTTTAACCGAAATAAAAGAATAGCATAACAGCAACATGAAAAAATAAACATATAATTGACAACTTACTTCTACAAATCGGCAACCAACTTCACGTTCAATAGCCTTGACGTCCCTATGTTGGTGGGATGAATGCATGAGAATCGCACTACCCTTTTTCCCAGCACGACCTGTTCGTCCAGATCGATGAACAAACATCTCTGAAGAGTTTGGAAGTTCGTAGTGAATCACCTGAGCAAGATGAAGTACCCATGAATTAAATAAATTCATGAGAGAAACGAAAATAAGTTCTACAACCAATACCCCCCCCCCCAAGAACTATTAAGCTTCCAGTAGCAAGGGTATAATCACTCATGTGTCTAGAACGACTAATTTGATTAGTTGCAATAACTACCACAAAGATACACCTTCAAAACACTCTCATACTAAAGATGCTTTCAGTCACAACTATATTACTATTTATGTTGATTGACAAAGATACAAAAATTACAACAAAAACGCAATCAAATTGTTATGTGGAATTTACTCGGAAGTAAAAAGTCGCCTATAGACCCTTCAAACTGTCTAAAGTTTTCTATTCAAAATCAAGAAAAACGTGCATAAAGCTTGAGAAACTACAGATGAACTAGAATCTAATGCAACTCATCGGCACCCAAGAGACAATAATTTTTTTATTGAGATAGGATAAGGAGATACGGTGCTTTATCCCCCCCCCCCCCTTCTCCTATAAGAATTCTTGATTATTATAAAGAATGAAGCATGAAAGTAATCATGTAGAATAATATAAATCAAGAGTACTCACCAGATCAACATTTGGTACGTCAAGGCCACGGGCAGCTACATCAGTAGCCACTAAAACATTGAAGCGTCCATCTCGAAAAGAAGATAGTGTTCTTTCCCTTTGGTTCTGTGTGATATCACCATGCAATGCTTCACATTTAAAGTGCCTTTGCATAGAATATGCCAATCGATCGGCATCGCGCTTTGTTTGAGTAAAAACAATACATTTACCTCCTTTTGCATGCTCCTGATTATAAACATTGTGTTCTTTTTCAGAAGATTGATGCTCTTGATAGAATATACTTAAAAATTCCAGAATAAAAGCAGTAACCAGACTAGGAATGGAGAAAAAATGATATTATAAATTCATACGGTTATCAGAGGCCCAAGAATTGCCGGTTTCTCTCGCATGTCTGATGCAATGGAATATATGGTAATCCCATCGGCTAACTTCTGGTCAGATTCCCCAACCTGAAGCACATGTTTGATGTCAATAAAATAATGCATGTGATGATTGGCAAGCACTACTTCGGATTCTATAGAACAATAAATGCAATTCTGTTCAAAGTAAAGTACAAACTGTATAAACACGTTGAGTATCTCACAAGGTCAATGGTAACTGGATCCTTTAAGAACTTTCGGGTAAGTTTGACTATCCAATTTGGCATTGTAGCTGAAAACATCATGGTATGGTGTTTCTGTGTTATATACCCCAAGATAATCTCAACATCGTCTGCAAATCCAACATTAAGCATCTGATCAGCTTCATCAAGGACCACGAATTGGACTTCAGACAAATTCAATGCACCACGCTTAATCAAATCAATGACACGGCCGGGAGTTCCAACAACAATATCAACACCATGGTCAAGAGTACTCATTTGGCGAGGTATTGGAACACCCCCATATACGCATAGTGTATCTAATTTTGGGGCAGACTCAGCAAATTCCTTTTCAACTTGCCGAGCAAGTTCTCTGGTTGGAGCTAAAACAAGTGCCAAAGGATTCCTTCCTTGTCTGATGATGAAAGAAGTACAAATATTTCAACCTATTAAAAATTCATGATTCAAAAAATATTTTATTCAAATCACAATTAATATAAATATGGCATACCCGTGTTTTGCATTGAACTTAATGATCTTATCCATGATAGGGATCCCGAAAGCTAGCGTCTTCCCCGTTCCAGTTCTTGCTCGTCCTATCATGTCCTTCCCCTGCATAGCAGGTACCAAAACAGCCCTCTGCAAAAAAAGTCGTGGGATTATGAAACCAATATCACTAACTAAAATATTGTCCTAATCTTTATACAAGATTCCCAAATTCAACTCGTTTCATTCATAACCAGCTTCATGAGCCTAATACAACTACTTCCCTAGTCATATATTCTCTTTATTATGAGTAAACACACTATTACTTCAATCAAAATAATCACTTAATACATAAATTAAAATAATTTGAGTATTAGTATTCAATAATCATACCTGAATAGGAAAAAGCTTAGTAATTCCTTTCTGCGCCAAAGCCGAAACAATGTCTTGTGAAATCCCAAGCTTGGAGATCTCAAGCCCGTCATCATTCGAAACCCTCTTCTCATCAGCCTCTGAATAATTGGCGGCAGCAAACCCGGCCTGTAAGGAAAGGCCCGAATGTAAACCCCTAGTTGATAAAAACGCAGGAGGCGCCGAAGATTTCGTTAAATCGCCGGAGGCAGTGAAATAAGTATGAACTTGTGCAGAAATCAGGGGATTTGAAGGAACGGCGATTTTGGAAGAGAAGAAATGATTGACGGCAGTAGTTAGACAAAGTTTCTTCGATGAAGATCTCCTGAGCAGTAAAAGACTTCCCATTTTCGTTACTTCGATCGGGAGAAAGAGAAATGATAAATCCTATTGTGAGGGTTTGGATTAGGGTTTATGGAGAGAGATAATAATAAATTGGCTAAATTGTTTTTTATGGGCTTACGTCTTGCACTCTAAAATCAACCCCAACTTCTCTTTTTTTTCTTTTTTGAATAAATAGAAAATGAAATATCTGTTCTTTAACAGTTTTGAGAATTTCTTACTTTTATTTTAGTAAATTTAATTGAAACATTTTAATAAAAGATCGAATTTATTTAATATTTAGCTTATTCAAAAACACAATTTTGATCCACCACTTGCACCTTTGTAATTTATAAAATAGTAAAATGCATCTTGGCATATGTATTCTAATCATTTTTCCATGAGATTTTCATTTTTTTATGAACAAATATGTCTTCTTAAACCCTACTAAAGGCATTTAGCTATTCGCATTTATAAACATATGCTAATAGCGGTTTATAATTAATCTTTTAAATATAATCAAATAGATTAATCGAATTCAACAGAAAAAACTTAGATTAAGAAAAAGTGAGTTAAATTAAATCATGATAAGTTCTATTAGGATCAACTAATTGATTATTTATTTTTTGTAGAAAATTATCATTGTCAAATAATTAGCTAAAATGAAATAGCATATTCCTTTTATGAATTGCAATTAGAGAATATCTCTATGAAATCTTTCAATTTCAAGTTTCTAATGTTTTTTAATGTACGTGTAAGTAATTGTTTGAGAATAGATATTATAACTAACTTTTGTCCCGCAATATTTATACAAAAATAAGGCTAAATTATATTTCAATTAAAATCAGAAAAATTCTAGGGTGCCGCTACGTTAGGTGCCGCTAATTACCACATTAGGTGGTATTACCATACAATGTGTATCACATTGTATGGTATAACTCACATGTGACAGTACGTGCTCACATTACATAGTATTAACCCCATATATTTAGTATGACCCCCACATCATGCAGTATTTATTCCACATTAGGTGGTATTACAACGAAATTTGTATTACATTTTATTTTGTAATTCACATGTGATAGTACGAGCACACATTACGTAGTATTAACCCCATATATTTAATATGATCCCACGTCATGTAATATTAAATTCTATATTAGGTGATTTATGCAATTTTTTCAAAGCTAATATTAATTATTCAAAAAAAAAAAGTTACATATTATTTATTTTAAAATATTATTGTAACACTCATTTATTTATTTTCATAATAATTTATTAGAAAATAATTTACTATTTGATGTTACTAAATATATATAATATCATTTGTTGTGGTACAGTGCCACTTAAAGTGGAATACATGTTACATGATGTGTGGTCATGCTGAATATATGAGGTTAATACTATGTTATATGAGTCCGTACTGTTATATATGAGTATAATTTATACGTACCATTGAATGTGACACACATTGCGTAGTAATACCACCTAATTTGGAATAAATACTACATGATGTGGGGGTCATACTAAATATATAGGGTTAATACTATGTAATGTGAGCATGTACTGTCACATGTGAGTTATACCATATAATGTGATACACATTGTATGGTAATATTACCTAATGTGGTAATTAGCGGCACCTAACGTAGCGGCACCCTAGAATTTTCCTTAAAATCAAATGAATAGTAGTTACTAAATAATTTATAGAAGTCTATTGTTTAAGTCAGTTAATGTTAATATTCCATTCTCAATAGTCAATACAAAACAATAAAAACACTATGTGTTGGAGTAATTGAAGAATCATAATCAAATAATTGAAGGAAAGCAAGAGCAGACTGAGCGTATAAAGAAGAAGATTAAGTCTCAATTCTATTTGGGAATTAAGAATTTTATCATTATGTATTTTATTATTTACATAAATTAAGTCTGATTGTATTATTATGTATTATTGTTACTCTCACGTTTTTATAAATGAGAGTAACAACTTTTCAGTTAAGTTGTTAGGAATCAGCCGCCTTACTTGTAAATAAATAGAGGGTTCGATCCTCATTTGTAACACAACTTATTTTTCATTTTCTGAATATACAGTTTATTTTCTCTTCCACCATTTTTACTTTCTGCTCTCAAGATACATCTTTCATATACTGATATTTAGTTTACAATATGGTATCAGTTACATACTAAATTGCTTCCGCATTTTTCCAGTTGGTTTTTGAAGTTCTGCCTTCAATCCATCTTCTTGAAGTTTTTTGCCTTCAATCCATCTTCTTGGAGTTCTATCTTCCAAACAATCTTCTTGAAGTTCTGCCTTCAAGTTTCTTCCTTCAAAACTATTCATTATCTTCAAATTCTGTCTCTTCCTCATTATGGCAGATTCCAACCCCAGTTCATCATCTTCCACCATTGGAAGTTCACGTACCAGGCTACCTATGGAGGATCCATAAAGCCCTTTTTTCCTCCACCCCTCTGATGGCCCAGGTATTCTTTTGGTCCAGTAGAAACTTACAGGGGATAACTACACTACATGGGCACGTTCAATGTCACTTTCCCTCAATGTTAAACACAAAAGTGGCTTCATCAATGGCACAATACCAGATCCAGGGCCTACTGATCCTGTCCTTCAAGACGCCTGGTCCAGAAACAATGACATAGTTGTCTCTAGAATCCTCAATTCTGTTTCTGCTGATATTCATTCTAGTGTCATCTACACTAACAATGCTAAAGACATCTGGGATGATCTCAAAACAAGGTTCCAACAAGGCAACGGTCCAAGAGTATTTCAGTTAAGGAGGGACATTGCAACACTATCTTAAGAAAATCAATATGTTAATCTCTACTTTAAAAGGCTAAAATCTCTATGGGATGTACTACACACCTATAGGCCAGATTTAGTTACATGTACAGCTTGTGAAAATGCTCACAAAATTCACAACCACAATCAAGAAGAATATGTTATGGCCTTCGTGATGGGTCTAAACACTTCATTTGATAATCTCAGAGAGCAAGTATTAATAATGGATCCTCTACCCCCATTAGTAGAGTCTTTGCCCTTGCTACTCAAGCAGAGAGACAAAGACTTGTTGGCCAAAAATACAACCCTGAAAACTCTAACTCTATGGCTTCTTCTGCCAAAAACATTAACCCTCAAAATCAGCCTAAAAGATCCTACAACCAGTTCAAACAAACACCTCAAAATTTCAATTCCAACTCTACAAACAATACTGTCTTTAACCCTTCTTTCAAGAAAAAGGAAAAACAAATTTGCAGTCATTGTAACATTCAAGGGCACACAATGGACAAATGCTATAAATTACATGGCTACCCAAATGGATTTCAACCAAAATCTAAGCAACAATCTTTTTCACAGAACAATATTAATCAAGTTTTTGATGATCACAGTTCACAGGTTTCTCAAAGCAATGGAGTTTACAATTCTGGAGATAATCAGCCTTCAAGTTTAAATCATATAACTCCATTATTACAGAGTTTAAGTGCAGAACAATGTCATTAATGAATCTATTTTCTAATCACTTGAGTTTCAACTCACAAACACCTACTTCACAGAATCAAGACACTGCACACATTTCTTGTGTCTCAGGTATATGTTCTAACACTTATATTTTTTATTTTAATTTTTTCTTTAAGAATTGGATACTAGATTCTGGAACTTCCAAGCATATTTGCAACAACAAATTTTTTTTTCCTTTCTATCCTCTGTCAAAAATGTTAAGGTTCTTTTACCTGACAATTCTAGGTACAATGTTTTTGAAGCAGGGGATGTTATCAGAAGTCATGTTCTCACTCTTAAAAATGTTTTCTACATACCTGACTTTAAGTTCAATTTAATATCGGTAGTGAGCTATTAACTTCATCTAATCTAGTCATTAATTTTACACCTACCTCCTTTCTAATCCAGGACAATCAACAGAGGATGATTGGAAATGGTAGAATGCATCAAGGCTTATATGTTATGGACCATCCACTTACTAAGCAACCCTCACATGCTCACTGTAACAAAGTCTCAACTATTACTTGGCATAGAATATTAGGACACTTACCACTCCAAACTATGACCAGGATCAAGAATAATATAGGATTGGATAAATTCAGTAGTTGTAATAATGATCCATGTATATTTGTCCTCTGGCCAAACAAAAGAGACTTACTTTTCCTATTTCTACTACTAGTTCCAGCACTATATTTGAATTAATTCATTGTGACATTTGGGGCCCCTTTCACAACTTCTCAAACTGGATTCAAATATTTTGGCACATTAATAGATGATTTTTCAAGGTTTACATGGATTTGTTTCTTAACAAATAAATCTGACATCACAAACTTATTTCCTGGTTTATTAGCTATGATTAAAAATCAGTTTAACTGCAACATTAAAATTTTCAGGAGTGATAATGCACCTGAATTATGTTTTAAAGAACTTTTTCAACAACAAAATGGTATTATACATCAATATTCTTGTGTTGAGACCCCTCAACAAAATTCATTTGTTGAAGCATCAACACTTACTTAATGTGGCTAGAGCATCATTTTTTGAATCTAAAGTTCTTATTACCCTCTATGGTCTAAGTGCATATTCACTGCTGCCTTCTTAATAAATAAAATTCCTTCAAAGGTTCTATACTATCAATCACCTTATGAAAAACTTTATAAAAGAAAGGTTGATTACACTAATTTTAAAACTTTTGGATGTTTGGTTTTTGCATCCACATTAAAACAAGGGTGAACTAAGTTTGACCCAAGAGCTAGGATATGTGTCTTTTTAGGATATCATTTTGGTGTTAAAGGCTACAAATTATTTGATATTCATACTCAAGAAATCTTCATATCTAGGGATGTTGTCTTTCATGAAAATGTGTTTCCTTTTCACACAATTAAAATTGTATCAACTACAGCCAGTGATCATTTTGATAACATATTTCTTTCTAAAACCACTGAAAATGGTTTTTATCCATCTTATTCTGATTATTATAATAATGAAAATTTTAATGATCCTGATTATATTCCTAATATTGAAGAAAATGTGGAAAATGAAGTTCAAATTGATAATGATAATACTATTACTGATCCTGCTGATCTTGTACCTTTAAGAAGGTCTACTAGGCCAAATAAAATACCAAGTTATCTTTCTGAGTATCATTGTGACCTTTTGAATAATGTCACTCCTTCAGAAGTCTCACAAACAAGGTACCCTCTTTGCAACTTTATTACTTATAAGAGCATCTCTAGCAGTCGGCATAAAAAAACAGCATCAAATCACTCTTTAATGTCTGCTACAGTGTTTTGATACCTGCATAAAAGTTTTTTGCTCCAGCAATAAGCATTAACATTGGAGCATCATCTCAAATTAATTTAAATTTTGTAACGGCCCGAGCCCCCGGGTCGAATCCTACGTGGATCCATCCCCGAGTCCGTATTCGGTGAACACAACTAAAATTTGACCAGAATTTTTTTTTTTTTTATAAAATTAACACAACAACACATTAATTCGAATCATACTTCATAAAAAACAACATAAAACTCGATACGCTGCGATATGCAGGAACGAGCACAAAATGGGCTGGCCTTAATGAGCCAGCCCACTTAACCAGGGAGCAACAGGCCCATTAAATGGGCCTGTTGGTCTGTTGCAAATTGCAACAGGCCCAAAATGGGTCTGTTGCAATTTGCAACAGACACAAACAGCCTCGGCCACTGCCATAGCAGTGGTCGGTGGTTGTTCGCCGGCGGTGGGGTGGCTCCGGCCAACCCCGCCGAAAAATGCACAAGAGACCATATTATTTTTTTTTTGTTGCACAAAATGTCCATACAAGATAACTCAAACCTCTTCTAAAACCCTAAAGTTTTCATAAAACTCATATCTTTTCATAGACATATAAATTTTTCAAGATCCATTACATAGTAAGCATATATGCTCTCATAAATCCATCAAATCTATTTGAGAAAAACTTATTTATGCATATCACCAAGAACAAAACATTGTTTGCATAAAATATTTCTTCCCCCCTTTTGATGTGAACATGCCATTAACTAAAAATCATACAATGATTCTTTTAAATATGAGGTATGCTAATCTTTTAAGAAACCTATCAAATAATGTTTCAAGATATTTCAAGATTAAAACCATAAATTTCTAAGCTATTTCACACAAAATAACCATATTAACAAGGGGATTTTTGAACACTCTTACAAGCTTCCAAGTTAGCCTTTTCCTTTTTTCGGTTCACGGCGGCGGCAGCGGTGGGGGCAGCAGCAACGAAGGTGCAGTGGCGGTTGTCCGTCGGGAGGTGGTAGTGATGGTAGTGTTTCCTCCTATATCCTCCTACTCTCTATATTTTTTCAAGAACCCTCACTATCCTCTCCAACTCTCTCTAATTCTCTTAGATTTTCACTTAATGAAAGTAATGGTGTAGGGGAGACAAAATAAAATCTGATTTGGGGAGATATAAAAAGGGTGGATGAGTGTTTGAATGGAGAAAGAGAGTGGAGTGTTTGAATGGAGAAATGGGTATGGTATCCCTCTGCCATAGCTGATTTCTTGGCTTTCCAAAGAGAAGAAATCATGGCCTGCTCAACCAATGGAGGAGAAGGGGCATTTTTGCACTTTTGACCCCTAAATTTTCGAAAAGTGTAAAATGACCCCTAAATCAAAAAAATTTGCACACTTTGGTCCAAACTAATTACAAAATGACCCCAATGTTTCTAAAAGGAAATAAACATGTTTCTAAATTATTTCTAAGTCCAATATTTCATAAGAATCAATTCATGTTCATAACATAGCACAAAATAGAGTTTAATTTAACTTTAAAACACATTAACATATAAAATTGGATATTAATCCAATTAAATTACAGTTAAAGGACCCAAAAAAAAATTCTCGGGTATTACAAATTTAATTTATTAAAATTGAGTTAACTTCAAATTAAGTTAAAATTAAAGAAAATTAAATTAAAAATAATTAAGTTAAAAAATGTCAAGGATTTTTACCGATAAGATTTTATACTCACGTCAACATTGAGATATTTGATAAGAACTATTACCGATAAGATTTAATGTCCACGTGTCAGTTTGTGATTCGACATTGAGATATCTGATAAGATTTTTTTATCAATAAGATTCAATATCCATGTGTCAATTTGTGATTCGACATTAAGATATTAGATGAGGATTTTTATCCATGTAGTACATTGATCTCATCTTCACACTACTATTTGTGGCATAAGATTTTCATAACTATATCAACTTCTTTACATCATAATACCCATTCATATTTTCACCATGACTTTGAATCCTTATGAGTTAATGAGTTACATAACTGACTCAGATTCTGATGATGAGTTTGAAATGCTCGTAAGAGAAACTGAAATTGAAGAAGCAGAATCACAAAGACCTCATCGTAGTTAGACCATAGGGCGAGTCGTCGTCAAGCGTGATAAAGCCGAAGCTTACACCAGGTTTTATCGAAATTATATCTGTGATAATCCTATTTATCATGCAGGTTTTTTTAGGAGAAGATTTTGTATGCATAAGCCCCTTTTTTGCCGTATTATATCTGGGGTCGAATCATATGATCCCTACTTTGTTCAAAAAAGAAATGCAACGGGCGTCCTCGGTATATCATCTCTTCAAAAGGTAATTGCAGCATTTAGAATACTGACCTATGGAGCTTCAGCTGACTCTCAAGATGACAACTTATGCATAGCCGAAAGCACTGCAATTGAGAGCTTATGTCATTTCGTCAAAGCAACTATTGGCGTATTTGGAGAGAATTACTTAAGAGCACCAAATCAAGATGACTTTACACGATTGCTCCAAGTCAACAAACGACGGGATTCCCAGGAATGCTTAGAAGCATCGATTGTATGCATTGGGAGTGGAAAAATTGTCTAACGGCATGGCAAGATATGTACACTGGCCATTCTGATGCAGCAACGATCGTATTAAAGGCGGTTGCTTCTCATGATCTCTGGATTTGGCATGCTTTTTTCGGAATGCCAAGGTCACTTAATGATATAAATGTTTTAGAAAGATCTCTTGTATTCTTAGCATTAGCCAATGGTCGTGCTCCTCCAGTCAATTTCACAGTCAATGGAAATAATTATTCTATGGGCTATTATCTAGCAGATGACATTATCCATCTTGGGCTACTTTCGTGAAGACAATACCGGCACCACAAGGCAGAAATGCACAACGTTTTGCACAGGCACAAGAAGCTGCTAGAAAAGATGTGGAACAAGCATTTGGAGTGCTTCAAGCTCGTTTTAATATAGTGCATGGAGGAGCCAAATTTTGGGATGAAGAAACCTTAGCTGATATAATGAAAGCATGCATTATGCATAATATGATCATTGAAGATGAAATGGGCCAGGTCCTACTGACTTTTTCCGAGCGACTGAAAATATTATCCCGTCACATGAGCATACGAATGAGTTTGTTGAGTTTATTCAAACTCATCACAATATTCGAGACCGTGCAACTCATTCCCAACTCAAACGCGATTTTGTTGAGCATATTTGGAATTTGTATGGTGAAGCTAATAATTCTTAGTTATAGTCAAATTTGTAAGATAAAGCTAACTATTATTAGTTATTAAGCAATGGTACTTTAGTATTTCCTAATTTATAAGTTATTATGTAACTTTTACACTATATCAATGAATTACTATGTTTCTTTTATCAATGTAGATTCATCGATCTTATAAATATAGTAAAGCCAAATGAAATTACATTAATAAAGTTGAATGAAATTACATTGTTAAATAGATAGACAATTATAGTAAACTCAAAGTACAATGCATAATAGTTAAATAATACTAGTACAGCTCTAACTCACAACCTTAGTCATATATGACCTTTTTTTTCGTAAGATCTCATTTTTCATTTCTTGCCAATAGTTTGTCATAACTGGATCCATCCCGCTAGTATATTTGCTCATAATTTCCATCTCACTAGTTTGTGCATGCAAAGCTAATATTTTCTCACGTTGATCCAATTTCCACTTCCTTTCCCAATGTTCGTCCATAATTGATTTTGTAGACGAGTTTCCACCTTCAAAGTTTGATTTTTGCTTTTTCTTTTGTTCTTTCGACGCTGTTCTACCCAAAGGTCGATTTTGATTAGAAGAAGGTTCACTAAGATCATCCAATGAGACTGGATCATTGTCAAAATTGGCAAAAGACTCATCTACTTGCTTCTTTGGTTTGATTGAATCTTGCCATTTTCTCTCATTTTCAAGAATTTCATAGCAATGTTCTAGTTGGAATTTTTTTTTCTCGATGGAAGCATATAATTCCCTTGCTTCTTTCAACTGTAAATAAAACATTTTGAATTAAATAAATGATATAAGTTCTAAATAACTAGTGAAAGCACAAATATTTACCCTATCATGACTTGTTTGGCCGGATTGATGTCTATTATCGATTTGTTTAACAATGCCGACAAATCTTGCACATTGTTTGTTAATTTCAACCCAACGATGTTTTATGCTCTGTTCGGTTCGTTCTTTTTCACCACCATTTCTAATAACTTCATGGTAAATCCTTTTCCAAAATCTAGAAGCACTTTATTCGTTTCCTTGAATTGGATATTTACTTGTATTGAGCCATGCCGAGGCGATATAAATATCCTCAGCGGGAGAATTTTTTTTCATCATTTTTGTTTTGCGCGGAACATCTACAACTGGGCTTTGAATAGGCGTAGAATCGTCGCCTACATGCCGATTTTCATCGAACTGTGGCTCACCATTAAGAAGACTAGTGAACGTGCCATACATATTATAATCCATCTACCAAAAAAATGAACATGATCAATAAATATAAGTATCAAAGTAAACTGAAAAATAATATTATAACTAAATAACAAAAATGCACAAGAAGTCAAAACCAATTATTGTTAATAATAAATCAAGCCCAATTCTTATAAAAAGCCCAAACCACACTTAGGATAACCTAAACAAATTTAAATATAATTAAACCTATATACACACACAATCTACGACCAAATTCCGCGGCTCATCTCTCTCTCTTTATTCCTCACGTTCGTTTTCTGCCTCTCCACAGAAAAGAAATTGAAGCAAAAAATTGAAGATCAATCCACCTAAAACTAACTCATCCCTCTCCATAGAAGAGATATATTGAAGATTGAAGCAAGAAATTTAAGAAATTGATATCAAAATTGAAGATGTATTAACAAAATTACCTTTCCTTTGATGTATGAACAAAATTACCTCTCCTTGATTTTTAATTTTATTTTAGATTCTAGAAGTTGTGTGGCTAATTTTATAGTGATTTTTTTTAACCGTTGGCAATTTTTTCAAAATAGAGTCGTTGGCAACTTTTCAGCAAAAAGTAATGTCTTTGCAAAGGCATTACTTTTGATGCCAAAATTGGGTGGACTTAAAAATAGGTGCTTGGATAATGCCTTTGCTGGAGCAAGTTTTTTCTTCATTTTGTGAACTGGGGCATCAAAAATGGCTTTAATGCCTATTGTTGGAGATGCTCTAAGAACCTATCTCCTATTTATAGGTCTTTTCTTTTCAATGTTTCTTCTGAAAAAGAATCTAGTTATTACTATCAAGTTGTTAGTCATAAAAAATGGAGAGATGCTATGCAGGCTGAAATTAATGCACTTGAAGATACTAAAACTTGGACTATTGTTCCACTCCCACAGGGTAAGTCTTCTATTGGGTGCAAATGGGTGTATAAAATAAAAAGAAATCATGATGGTACAGTGGATAGATATAAAGCTAGGTTGGTGGCTAAAGGGTATACACAAAAGGAATGAATAGACTATAATGACACTTTTTCACCTGTAGCTAAGTTAGCCACAGTTAAAATTCTTCTAGCTATAGCAGCCTCTAAAGGATAGGGTTTATATCAACTAGATTTAAATAATGCTTTCTTATATGGGGATTCAGATGAGGAAATATACATGGACCTTCCTTTAGGTTTTCAAAAACAAAATGGTAGTACCAAACTGGTTTGTAAATTACAAAAATTCTTATATGGATTAAAACAGGCTTCTAGGCAATGGAATACAAAGTTTACTGAATCCTTGTTAGAATTTGGTTTCATTCAATCAAAATCTGATTATTCTTTGTTTACTATTGGAAATGATGATTCTTTTATTGCCTTACTATTATATGTATATGATATTGTTCTTACATGTCCTTATTTTCAACAAATTTCTATTTTAAAGAAATTTTTAAGCACTAAATTCAAGCTTAAGGATATGGGTACTCTTAAGTATTTTTTGGGCTTAGAGATTGCTAGATCTTCAAAGGGTATTTGTCTAAATCAAAGACAATATACTCTGCAATTACTTGATGAAACAGGATATTTGGCTTCAAAACCTCTATGTCTGCCAATGGATCCTAGAGTTAAACTAAGTGCTGAAAAGGGTGAGCTTTTACAAGATGATACAACTTATCGGAGGCTCGTTGGGAGACTTTTATACCTTACAATCACAAGGCCTGACATCACCTATGCTGTTCACAAGCTTAGCCAGTATGTGTCTAAGCCTAGGTTGCCACATCTTCAGGCAGTTCATCATGTTCTCAGATACCTAAAGTCATGTCCAGGAAAGGTTTATTTTATTCCTCTAGTTCATTACTAACTATAAAATCTTATGCAGATATAGATTGGGCATCATGTGTAGACACTAGAAGGTCAACTACAGGCTTTTGTATGTTTTTAGGAGACTCACTAGTGTCTTGGAAGTCAAAGAAGCAAGTTACAGTTTCAAAATCTTCTGATGAGGCAGAATACAGGTCATTAGCAAGTGCTTCTAGTGAGATAGTATGGATGCAGCAAATTTTACAAGATTTCCAGATACAACAAAATTCATCTACTCTCCTATTTTGTGATAATCAGTCAGCTATGCACATAGCAAATAAACCAGTTTTCCATGAGAGAACTAAAATATTGAGATTGACTGTCATTTTATTAGAGAATTGGTTGCAAACAAGAGAATATAACTTATGCCAATTAACAAAGAAAATCAAATTGCAGATGTTTTTACAAAAGCACTGACTTTACCTCAAATTCTGGCTTTAACATCCAAGATGGCTTTGATTGACATCCATGCTCCATCTTGAGGGGGGAGTGTTAGAGTAATTGAAGAATCATAATCAAAGAATTGAAGAATTGAAGGAAAGCAGGAAAGCAGGAGTAGGCTGAGCATATGAAGAAGAAGACTCAGTCTCAATTCTATTTGGGAATTAGGAATTTTATTATTATGTGTTTTATTATTTACATAAATTAAGTCTGATTGTATTATGTATTATTGTTACTCTCACGTTTTTATAAATGAGAGTAACAACTTTTCAGTTAGTTTGTTAGGGAATCAGCCACCTTACTTGTAAATAAATAGAGGGTTCGATCCTCATTTGTAACACAACTCATTTTTCATTTGCTGAATATACAGTTTATTTTCTCTTCCACCATTTTTACTTTTCTGCTCTCAAGATACATCTTTTATATACTGATATTCAGTTTACAATACAATGCTACATTTTCCTCATTATAAATTTATAATATTGAATCAAAGTTGATGAACACTGATTAAGCATGAGCAAGTACATAGAAGTATATTAATATTTATAAGCTGGATTCTAGTGTAGAGATGGAATAATATCTAAGATATAAGTTTGGTGTTTATAAATGACTAAAAGTTGATGGACACTGATTAAGCATGAACAAGTATATATCTTGATATTTACACGCTGGATTCAAATGTAGAGATGGAATAATATCTAATATATAAGTTTGATGTTTGAGTGTTTGTTTTGGTTTTCAATTAAATATTTAGTTTTAAAGGTTTAGAACAATCCAAATTAATTTTTCAAAATCAAAATCAAGCAAAATTAAGTCATTACCTACCACTATGAACCCATTATGTCACTAATTTGAATTATAATATTTTAAGCAATGAAAGGCCTTGATTCATCAATTATATAATAATGAATGATTCATGATTAATCTAGTGTAAATTTGGACATGAGTTATAAAAAAAAAATTACTCCGTATATAATAATGAATAAATTCAATAATTATTCCAAAAAAAAAAATAAGTACAATAATTAAATACTATAAATAATACTATAGTCAAGAGCAAGAGTCTCATGTTATTATCAGTACTCATTCGTCGTAAAGCAAAACCGGCGGGTCATTTCGTCGAATAGATTATAAGCAGTCTACGAATCACATCCATGAATATTCAATTCAAATCCACACTCGTCAATTTCATGTATAATCAAACAGTTACCTCCAAAAATTTGTCTCTTTGTTGCCGTCCAATTAATCAATTCCTAAAACCCACTATTTTATTCTCCCACCAATCTCCCAATAAATCCAATTTTCCGGCTCCACTAAAACAAACAAGAAAAGGAAGAAAAACGAAAACCCACTTGAGAATCTGCAATCAATTTCAATGAAGAGGTACAGAAATAGAGAAATTTGGGATTTCGAGCACCAAGTGATGCTTGCAGCTCATCACAGCAACGGGAATAGAATTAATGATAGTAATAAGTTACTGTTGAATAATTACAGTGTTAATTGTGGTAAAAAAGTGATTTTGGGTATAGATGGTGGAACTACTTCTACAGTATGTATTTGCATTCCTTTGATACCCTTTACTCAGCAGCTGCCCGACCCTCTGCCCGTTCTTGCTCGGGCAGTCGCCGGATGCTCCAACCACAATAGTGTTGGAGGTATGGTATACCGTATACCTGTCATTTATTATTTTTATGCATATAAGTTTCTTGTTTCTTTTTTAATTTACTTGAATTTTGAATGGAGTGGGTACTTATGAGAAAATTTCTATATTTGAATAACTATACTCAATATGCATCATGACATTAAGGATTTGAATACCTATCTAATTATTGTTATTCGAGTTTTCTTGAACTTTTGTATCAAGAATAGGAATCAATAGTATTCCTATGATCATCGCATATAAGGATTGCTTGTAAGTTTGATTCCATTACCAACGTAGAAGATTGTCTTTTCTTGATTGAAATAAGAATATCAACCACATATAAGATAAAAAACGATAGGAAGTTGGTTATTTCGACATATACGATAGTTGAAGGAGGCAAAATGATGCAATCTATTGTTAGATTGTGTCAATGTTTCTAAAGTATGTAATCAAAGGTAGAGCTGGTTTGGAGCTAACGGTTTATGCTTTAGTTCGCAGATAACTTGGTAGGCAGGTGATTCTTTTTAAATCTCTGTTTGTAAGTAATTAAATTAACCATCTTGTAACTTTGATGGAATTCTTTCCCTATGTTCAGAAACTGCTGCTAGAGAGACTTTAGAGCATGTTATGGCAGATGCTCTTTCAAAGTCAGCCTCAACTCGTTCTTCTGTTCAAGCTGTTTGTCTTTCGGTATCTGGTGTTAATCATCCAACTGATCAGGATCGTATACTTAATTGGCTCAGGTATATTTACATATTCTTATGCACTTTTCCCATATTTCATATATTCTAGACCACATTTGATTAGTATTGGTAGAATGCTTTTCCTATCTCCTTAAAATATTTTACTGGCACTGAGATGATTTTATCTTTGATTTGAAGAGAAATATTCCCAAGCCATGTTCGGTTATTTGTTCAGAATGATGCTGTGGCTGCTCTAGCTTGTGGGACAATGGGAAAGCTTCATGGATGTGTACTCATAGCTGGTACAGGTACAATTGCTTATGGCTTTACAGAAGATGGAAGAGAAGCTCGGGCTGCTGGTGCCGGACCCGTTTTAGGTGACTGGGGAAGGTACAAACTTTGATATAATTACTTAATAATCTAGTTATAATTATTTAGTATTCATAATTATCCACAAAGATTTTCTGTTGTATATTCTGGTCGAGATTTAACAGCTATCCTTTTCCTGCAGCGGATATGGTATAGCTGCCCAGGCACTGACTGCTATAATAAGGGCTCACGATGGTCGTGGTCCAAAGACTACATTGATGCATAGTATCCTCAACAAACTCAATCTCTCTTCCGCAGATGAACTAATCGGGTATGCATATAGTGCATGGATCATTACCACAATCGATTCCTATGCTAGATCAATGCATATATTGTAAGTTTCACGTAAATTTATTTTAGGTGGACTTACTCGGATCCATCTTGGGCACGAATAGCAGCTCTTGTTCCAGTTGTCGTTTCTTGTGCTGAAGATGGTGATCCTGTGGCAAACAATATATTACATGATTCTGTTCAAGAGTTGGCATCAAGTGTTAAAGCTGTGGTGAAAAGGTTGGACCTATGTGGTGAAGGTGCGTTTTACATTAAGCAATACATATGGAGATTGTACCTTCGTTGTTCATCATTTTTTCATCAAGTGTGCAGATGGAAAACATCCTTTTCCGCTTGTAATGGTTGGCGGTGTTCTTGAAGCCAATGAGAAATGGGATATCGGTAATGAAGTTACAAATTGTATCTCTAAAGACTTCCCGGGAGCTCTTCCCGTTCGCCCAAAGGCACGTATTTCATATCATAATATTTCTTGCAATACTATTTATCGTATTTTTGGTGATGGATGAAACTATATAGGTTGAGCCTGCTGTAGGAGCTGCATTGCTTGCTTGGAACTTTTTGATGAGACAATGTTCGGAAGGTGACTGAATATTCGTAATTTCTCGTATGCACAAAGAACATAGCGTGCGAATACGAGCACTTTCTGAGACTGTTTTCATTTTGGTAGTCTGATTTATTGCGTTTGTGCCATCCTGATTTAGGTAGTGTGATACTGTGATTAAATGTGAATTTTATTGTTTAGAGCACAAGGTAAAAGTGGTAGTAAAATCCTTTTTGTAATTGTTTCACATGTATCATTAAGATTATTGGCTGTCTATACAATGTTAAGTTTTTTTCCTCAAAATTTAAGATTTTTTTTTTTTGTTGTACAAGGGTTTAATCTCTTTCGAGGCGGATCGGACACATTGAGTGGGTACCTCTCCCAACAGGGATTCGAACATGAGTTCGCTACTTTATAGTGACTAGTCATTTTTACTAGATCAATCACTTGTTGATAAATTTAAGGTTTTTTAATCATACACAAGCGATTACATTTTAAGATGAGAGTATATTCAATCTTTTTGTTTGTGAGAAAGGGTATAATGTCAATCACTTATCACTATATCAGTACATCAATTATTATACTACCCTTCTCTCTAAATTTTCGGATTAATGGTAATTTACCCATGTGATTTGAAAAAGAGCAATTTATGATCCTCTGAAAATTTTAAAGAAACAATTTACTCCTTTGAGCTTAAGAGTGCAATTCGCTTGTCAAAATTGAGAGTGTGCATGAAAGGTATTTAGCAAAATAGGGGGTAAATTGCCATATGTATCATAACACATGGGATAAATTGCCACATTTATCATAATACATGGAGGTGAAGTGACACATATAAAAATGTCAGGGAGACAGTGTGAAACTTTCATGAAATTGTAAGGAGTAGAGTTTTTTTTTTTTTAAATCACGTAGAGGTAAATTGAATATTACTAATATCACAGGAGGTAAATTTTCGGTAACTCTTAAATTTTCACTGTTATTTTCTTTTTGGGATATCCTAAAATAACACAATTTTTTTTATAAATGAAATTATTATTTTTTTCTCAAAAATACCCTCTTACATAAGGTAATGACTTGACACATTAACAATCAATCACTATTTTTTAAGGACATCTATGTAAAAATACCTAAATCTCCTGGTCAAAAGTCGAGGTATAGGAAAAAAAGGGACTGAGGGCAGTAAAAATTAAACCAAGCTACTCGATACTCAACTCGAGCTCGTTCGATAAAAGTTCATTTGAGCTTGGTTATTCATACTAATCAAATAAAATAAGCTTAAACATTATTTTTCGTTCTATAACTTTTGAAGCTCGGCTAGAAAACTAAAAATTGATAATATACATATAAAATTTCAAGCTACTCGATATTCGGTTCGAGTTTGTTGTTAAGGGATAAAGCCATTTTGTTGGCATTTCTTCCTTATTAAGAAAACCATCTACACCAAGGAATCGAAGTCAAAATTGACGACTCTCTTGAAGTGTGTAGAAGAGTTTAGGAGGTGGAATTACTTAGCAAAGAAGCAATCTTCAATGCTAAGTAATTAGAAGTCAACATTTACGGCTAAAAGGATAAGGAAGAAGTAAAATCGAACTTGGCTTCCTCCAGTCAACATTTGCGGCTAAGAAGATAAGGAAGAAGCCAAATCGAACTTGGCTACTTACTAATCTCCTCAAGACATCTATATATATGTTACATTAGTTGTAACATTTGAGAGAGTGGTGAAGATGTAATTGAATCCCATTTTGAGAGAAAAAATAGGGATTGATTCCCACTCGAGAGAATAGCATTGAGAGAGAGTAAGATTATATAGAGAGAATAAAAGTGAGGTTTCTCCTAATATTTAGTCTCTCCTTTGTTATTCAAAGTGTTGTAATCCTTTTGCGATAATAAAATCCTTCTACGGTTTACTCGACTCCAATTGTTTTATCCCATTTCCACAAGTTTTCTTATTTCTACTTTAGTTGTATTGAGGTGTCGGTACCACAACTTCCTAACAGTGGTATCAGAGCCAGGTTTCTAGCCGATTCTTGGTGCTATCGTAAGATCTAGTTAGTGGTAAAAAAAGAAGACATCCTCAAAGATGACGACATAGTACGAAATAGAGAAGTTCAATGGGAATAGTTTCTCATTATGGAAAATGAGAATGAAAGCAGTGTTAAGAAAAGATAATTGCTTGGCCGCAATTGGAGATAAACTCGAGGGGATCACTGACGACAAGTTGAACGAAATGGATGGCAATGCTATTGGTGATTTGCACTTAGCATTAGCTGTCGAAGTGTTGTCATGTGTGGCCGAGAAAAAGACGGCAAAAGAGATTTGGGATACACTAATAAAGTGTATGAGGACAAACAATGGAGGAGAATATAGCGGAAATGAATTTGATAACTTCTATCAACAAGAAGGAATCAAGAGACAGTTCACAGTGCCATACACTCCACAACAAAATGGAGTAGCAGAGCGGATGAACATAACCTTGCTAGAACGTACAAGAGCTATGTTGAGAACTGCAGGGATGGCCAAATTATTTTGGGCAGAAGCAGTCAAGACCGCCTGTTATGTGATCAATCGGTCACCATCAACCGCAATTGATCTGAAAACGCCAATGGAGAGGTGGACTGGTAAACCAGCTGATTATTCTCATTTACATACATTTGGAAGTCCTGTGTACGTTATGTACAATGCCCAAGAAAGATCGAAGTTGGATCCAAAATCCAGGAGATGTATTTTCTTAGGGTATGCTGATGGAGTTAAGGGGTACCGCCTGTGGGATCCCACTGCCCACAAGGTGTTAATCAGCAGAGATGTGAAAACTGCACTTCTTCATGGAGATCTTGAAGAAGAAATATATATGCTCCAATCAGAAGGTTCTGAACAAAAAGAAAAGGAGAACTTGGTTTGCAGGTTGAACAAATCTCTATACAGTTTTAAACAGGCGCCGAGGTGTTGGTATAAGAGATTTGATTCCTTCATCATGAGCCTTGGATACAACAGACTTAGTTCAGATCCTTGTGCTTACTACAAGAGATTTGGTGATGGTGATTTCATTATTCTGCTGTTGTATGTTGACGACATGTTGGTAGCAGGCCCCAACAAAGATCGTATTAAAGAATTAATGGCTCAACTGGCTAGGGAATTTGAAATGAAGGACTTGGGACCATCAAAGAAGATTCTAGGGATGCAAATTTACCGAGACAGAAATAATAGGAAGATTTGGCTCTCTCAGTAAAATTATCTGAAGAAAATCTTGCGGCGCTTCAACATGCAAGATTGTAAGCCAATCTCTACCCTTCTTCCTATTAATTTCAAGTTATCCTCAAGTATGAGTCCTAGCAACGAAGCAGAGAGGATGGAAATGTCTCGAGTACCGTATGCATCAGCAGTGGGTAGCTTAATGTTCGCTATGGTTTGTACTAGACCAGACATTGCACAAGTAGTGGGAGTAGTTAGTCAGTACATGGCGAATCCTGGTAAAGAGCATTGGATTGCTATGAAGAGGATCTTGAGATATATCAAGAGTACCTCGAATGCTGCATTATGTTATGGGGATCAGACTTTACTGTCAGAGGCTATGTTAATTCAGATTTTGCAGGTGATCTTCATAAAAGTAAGTCCACCACAAGTTATGTGTTTACTCTTGCTGGAGGAGCTGTAAGCTGGGTTTCAAAACTGCAGTCTATCGTGGCTACTTCTACGACGAAAGCAAAATACGTAGCAGATACACAAGCTAGCAAAGAGGCAATATGGTTGCAAATGTTACTGGAAGAGCTCGGACACAAACAAGAGAATATTGCTCTGTTTGTGATAGTCAGAGCACTTTGCACTTGGCAAAGAATCCAACATTTCACTCAAAGACCAAACACATACGAGTTCAGTACCACTTTGTACGAGAGAAGGTGGAAGAAGGAAGTGTGGATTTTCAAAAAATTCATACAGAGGACAACCTAGCAGATGTTCTTACAAAGCCGTTAAATAGAGACAAGTTCATTTGGTGTCGATCCTCTATTGGCCAGCAGAAATGTAAGCAGCATGGAAATAGCAATGTAGAAAGGATGAAGAGTTACAACAAAATGACTTTAAATGGGAGATTGTTAAGGGATAAAGCCATTTTGTTGGCATTTCTTCCTTATTAAGAAAACCTTCTACACCAAGGAATCGAAGTCAAAATTGACGACTCTCTTGAAGTGTGTAGAAGAGTTTAGAAGGTGGAATTACTTAGCAAAGAAGTAATCTTCAATGCTAAGTAATTAGAAGTCAACATTTACGGCTAAAAGGATAAGGAAGAAGTAAAATCGAACTTGGCTTCCTCCAGTCAATATTTGCGGCTAAGAAGATAAGGAAGAAGCCAAATCGAACTTGGCTACTTACTAACCTCCTCAAGACATCTATATATATGTTACATTAGTTGTAACATTTGAGAGTGGTGAATATGTAATTGAATCCCATTTTGAGAGAAAAAATAGGGATTGATTCCCACTCGAGAGAATAGCATTGAGAGAGAGTAAGATTATATAGAGAGAATAAAAGTGAGGTTTCTCCTAATATTTAGTCTCTCCTTTGTTATTCAAAGTGTTGTAATCCTTTTGCGATAATAAAATCATTCTACGGTTTGCTCGACTCCAATTGTTTTATCTCATTTCCACAAGTTTTCTCATTTCTACTTTAGTTGTATTGAGGTGTCGGTACCACAACTTCCTAACATTTGTTTCATAAAATCTCGTTTAAGCTCGGCTCATTTAACAAACAGACCAAACTCAAACATAAAATTTCAAGTTCGATAAAATTTAATTACAACCTTAACAGATGGAGTATCAAAAATCTATTCGATCGCTAGCAAAACACAAAAATACACCAGCTATGAAACTTTTGACGATTTCATGACAAAACGAAGATTTGAACATAATTGAGTATGAATTTGTTTTCAATGTTTCGGACATGTTAGTTTCACCTAATTTAAAATTCTCGTATAATCTAGATTGCCAGGAGAATCTTAAATATAATTCGAGATCCAATTGAATCTTCAAATATATTATTTCCCGGACTTAAACGCAACAGAAGCTGTGACTTGGATTTTAAAAAAATGGAAAATTCAAGCTGGCAAAAAGTTAATGCTAAGTCAAATTTTAAGTTAAATATTTCTCTGTAAATGGTTAAATAAATGTGGTTTAAAATTCAATATTATTTATAGTTTGGGTATTACCACTTAAACATATTTTGGATGAAATTAAATGCCATATATTTATTGTAAATCACTAGATTGCAGTATATCGTCTCTAATGAGTATTTCATAAGTTTACCCCAAAAAAAAAAAAAAAAGAGTATTTCATACGTTTATTTCCCATAGATTGGTATCTCACTCATCTCTATCTCTATCTCTATCTATCTATCTATCTATCTATCTATCTATCTATCTATCTACTATTATAAAAGCATGAATATTTCTTAATTTTTTTGTGAAGACTAAAATACCCCTATTTAAATTGTAAAGTGATATTTAATTAAATAGTAAATATATAAAAAAATAAAATTAATTGAAGAGATATATTTAGACATGAAGTCTTACTATATTTATCTCCTACATAAACTCCTAAAATTTATAAATCCTCTTTGACATTAATTTTGTAATTTTAATCTTAAGAAAACACTAGTATTTTAAATAGCCCCCAAAATATATATAAAAGTTATTATATTTTAGCAGCAATATTTATTTAAGTAACAAAATATTAATTTAAAGATTTAGTACAACATAAGTCATAAACACTCTAAATATAAATATTCAAAATAAAATTCTCTTATATATCATTATGTTACAAAAAAAATTAAAATTGAATCGACATCTTACTATGAAAGAATGAAAAATGCTTATAACTTAGCTAATTATGTGATTTTACTTTGACTAGAATATAAATTGAATCGACATCTTACTATGAAAGAATGAAAAATGCTTATAACTTAGCTAATTATGTAATTTTACTTTGACTAGAATATAAAATATGAAGAATATTCAATAATTTCAAGACATGCATAACCTCTATGTAAATCTTTTCGCGAAAAAATAGATGAAATTCGTGAAAAATGGTGAAATATAATCATTGAAACATGTGAAATCAATGAAAATTCGGATGAAATTGGTGAACACTGGCGAAGTTGATGAAAATTTAGTTGAAAATGATTAAAAAAAAACCTCTGAAATCGATGAAAAATCGTGAAAAAAAGATGAAACCGGTGAAACGACAACAATAGTGAAAAGCAGGTGAAATCGGTGAAAAAATGAATAAAGTGGTCGAAAACGTGTCAAATCAGTAAAATTTGAGGTGATATTGGTGAAAAGAATATGTGAAATCAGTGAAAAAATGTGTGAAAGAAAACACGTTAAAAATGAAATATGGTAAAAAACATGTAAAAACGTTTGAATCAATAAAAAAAAGTTTAACAGACAAAATAAGGTGAAACCGGTAGAAAATTATTTTAAATCGGATAAATAAGAGGACACAAGTGTAAAAACAATGAAAATAAGTTAGAACTGATAAAAATGGGTAAAACGGTAAAAAAAATAAACTGGTAAAAATGAATAAAATCGGTTAAAAACATGTTAAACTGGTAAAAATGATAAAAATCGGTTAATAACATGTTAAACTGGTAAAAATGATAAATGAATAAAATCGGTTAAAAAATATATTAAATCGGTGAAAAATGAATTAAACTAATGAATTAAATAGGTGGAAACGGGTTAATTTACTTTATTTTATGACATAATAAAATTAATTTTACTCTAACTTATAAAAAATACTAATATAATTAACTGGACGTACAACGTACGTGCACTTTCCTAGTTTTATAAATTCATAAATAAAAATTGATTTCACATATCTATCTATTTTGAAGTAAAAATTTATCTATTTTCTCTTATTACCAAACAATGATTTCTTACGAACGGGCTTGAGAATCTTGAAGATTTAAACGGACATTTACGTAAATTTGATCAAGTAGTTAAAAAACTACAATCACATTATAATGTCAAAACATATTCTTGTGAATTAAAAAAAAATGAAATTATAAGTTTAATTTTGTTCTAACATAACTTTTCATGCTATAACTATATATTTTCTAAAATAGAAGTCTCTAGTCGAAAGAAGAATAAATTGCCAAAATCTAATTTTGAAAAACCCTATTAAAAGAAAAACAAGTAAAGTCCCACCCACAAAGAGTCACACATTCAAGAATGGTGATAGATTCATACATGTCACACATTATACGCATCTCCAACCTAACATTAATAAATCCCAAGTTCCTAACTTGTTCAAAACGAGAATGCAATAATTGATATACTTTCCCAAATTACCTCCCATTTATGCTTTCCTCAAATAAAGGAAAAAAAGAAAAGAAAAGAAAAGAAAAGGAAATGCTTTAATTATTTCAAAGATCTGAAGCTCATTTAAGCGAGAGAGAGAGAGATCTCAATAGTTCTGAAAAGCCATTCATCATTTCTTCTTCTTTTGCTTTCTTACTTACTCACTTTACCTCTTTTATTCCTCGGACGAGTCTTCTTCCTTTTCCCTCTTTTGCTCATTAGGGGTTTTCTTAAACTTACTGTGAAAACTTCAAGATCTGCTTTACTTTTCATTTTCATTTGTCTCAAGTTTTTGTTGTAATTTCAGTTTCATTTCCCTTTTGAACTAAAAAGTTATTAACTATGTGTGAGTTTGGATGATAAAGCTTAGCTCTTTGGTGGGTTTAGGGTAGGGTTGGGTGGGGCGAGGTGGGTTGGGTTGGGGGGGTTAAGACTCAATATAGCTTCCAAGATTATTGCTTTTCCATGAAACCCTTTTGTTTTTAGGGGTAATATATCAAGTATCTATTAGCAAAATTGTAACTTTTTTGGAATATGAGGTTACATTCTTCTTCTTCTTCTCCTTCTACTGCTACTGGGGAATTCAATGCTCAGCAGGATGAAGGTATGGTTGTTATTATTATTATTATTATTAATTTTTTGGTGGTGATTGCATATGTGAACATCTATTTTAGTATAAGGTTGTTTTTGTTGGGTTGTGGTGGCAGGGGAGAGGAAATGCTTTAATTCTGAGCTTTGGCATGCTTGTGCTGGACCATTGGTGTCGCTTCCGCAAATTGGAAGTCGAGTTGTGTATTTTCCTCAAGGCCATAGCGAGCAGGTTTCTTAATCATTTTAGTTGGTATATTTTATAGTTTAATTGTAGACTTCATATTTGACAGAAAGATTGGTACTTTTTTTTTCTATGATATGAACTTTATTGATTGTCTAGATTAGAACAAGTAATGCATATGTCTGTTTTGGTTTATACGACTAATGCCACAGATGATGTTGCTTACAAGTCTATATTGGAATCAATAGCTCCTTAGTCTTCTAGTAATTTGTATACAGGTTGCTGCATCTACAAACAAGGCAGTGGATGCCACTATCCCAAATTATCCTGGCTTAGCACCGCAGCTAATATGCCAGCTTCACAATGTTACCATGCATGTAAATAATATTTCTTTTTTAAGTTTAGTTACTCGTTGCTAAAATTTCTTTTTTAGTGATATTCTATTCTTGTAATTGGCCTAAATTTCAACTTTGCAGGCAGATGTTGAAACAGATGAAGTATATGCTCAATTGACTCTGCAACCACTTAATCATGTACTGTTCATTTTTGTATTTGTGAATTTTATGTGTTCATTATTGCTTATTGACTCACGACTTTTGCAATTCTAATTAGCAAGAGCAAAAAGAGATATGTTTGTTACCAGCAGAACTAGGCACACCAAGCAAACAACCAACAAATTATTTTTGCAAAACATTAACTGCTAGTGACACCAGCACTCATGGAGGATTTTCTGTTCCTCGTAGAGCAGCTGAAAAAGTTTTTCCTCCTCTTGTAAGTCCACATAAGTACCTTGTTTCATTGGTATAATAGTCTTGCAATTTTTCATTATGTTAGGGGAGTTTTATATGTATGTAGTACTTGTTCAGGATTACTCTCAAACCCCTCCTTGCCAAGAATTAATTGCTAAGGATCTTCATGGAAATGAATGGAAGTTCAGGCATATTTTCCGAGGTCTGTCCTTGTCAGTCCTACGCCAAATTTTCTTCAATTTTGTTTTTGTAATTTCATGTAAAAAATTTATTAATGATCTTGGTATTACGTTCAGAGTTGTATTGGGTTTTCATTGCCTTCTATTTTTTTTTTTTTTTTTGGTGAGGAATACCTTGTGAACATGTAGAGTATGCCAGTTTATGTAAATCAAACTCTGCGATCAACTTATGGAGCTGTAAATTCATGGTTAAGTAGCTAAATGAGGTATTCATTTGCACAGGTCAACCAAAGAGACATCTCCTTACAACAGGATGGAGTGTGTTTGTGAGTGCAAAGAGACTAGTTGCTGGAGATTCCGTTATTTTCATATGGTATTGCAATATTATCTTCATACTTGGTGCTTTTGTAATCTTTTGAATCATTTGATTTTCAATTCTGACATAAAATTAATTACCTGGCAACAGGAATGAGAATAATCAGTTGTTCTTGGGGATTAGACATGCTAATCGTTCTCAAACAGTTATGCCTTCGTCAGTTTTATCAAGCGATAGCATGCACATTGGTCTTCTTGCTGCAGCTGCTCATGCAGCATCAACAAATAGTCGATTCACTATCTTTTACAACCCAAGGTAAATGTTTTTGCTTTTTTGTTTATAATGTAATAACTTGCGCCTTTTATGTTTGTTGGTTTTCTGATTCAGGGCAAGTCCGTCAGAGTTTGTGATACCTCTTGGAAAATATGCCAAAGCTGTTTATCATACGAGAGTCTCTGTTGGTATGCGATTCCGTATGCTTTTTGAAACAGAAGAATCAAGTGTCCGTAGGTATGTCTAGGTTTCCATTTAAATTGAAAAAACTTCTCATATTTTGCTCATGAATACATAGTAATGGTTACCATAAGCCTCAAAGAATAAATGTAATTGGTAGTAGGCTTGTTAACATGAAAGCTAAAAAAGAAAATCTTGAAATGTGAAGAAAAATATTGTACTTATGTATATGGCCAAATGAATTACGGGTCCTGATGTTTTTTGTATGCTTGAACTCAGGTATATGGGTACCATTACGGGCATTGCTGATTTGGACCCTGTTCGTTGGCCAAACTCACACTGGCGTTCAGTGAAGGTTTGTTCATAGCAAATGTTAATGTGGTTTGTTCATTTCTGACTGAATTGTGCTTAACTGATAGTTTTAAAATAGAGCTAAATGCAAAAACACCCCTATGCTTTGCCTAACTGCAAAAAAGTGTTATTTTAACCCCCCCTCGGGTTACTTTTTATTTGCAAAAAATTTCGTTACGATTCCTTCATAAATCAGTATAGAGGTTATTGCCATTCTTTAAGAGTACCGGGGGGGGGGGGGGGATTATTGTCAAAATTTAGTGAAAATAGGTTTTTGCGTTTTTTCCGCTGGGATATATTTGTCATTTTTCCTGCAAAATATGTACTTCGGGTTGAGAGGTTCTTGTTATTGCTAACCAAAAATAAAACAAGGGGGTTTATGATAATAAAAACAGGGTTTTGTTTTGCTTATTAGGCGAAGCATAGGGGTATTTTTGCGTTTCATTCAGATATAATATCCTAAATTTAATATTCAGGTTGGGTGGGATGAGTCAACTGCAGGGGAGAGACAACCAAGAGTTTCTTTGTGGGAAATCGAACCATTAACAACTTTTCCAATGTACCCATCTCCATTCGCCCTCAGATTAAAACGTCCGTGGCCAACTGGACTGCCCTCGTTCTCTGGTCTGGTTTTGCCAAAAACCCTCTTTTTCTTTTCCCTTTTTTGGCTGTTTTCTTATGCATTATTACTTTTTGTACCATTCAGGTCTCAAAGATGGTGACATGAGCTTGAATTCTCCACTTGCATGGCTTCGTGGTGGTATTTCCGGAGATCAAGGGATTCAATCACTAAACTTTGGTGTATCCCCTTGGATCCAACCAAGGCTCGATCCCTCCATGCTCGGTTTACAACCCGATATTAACCAAGTAATGGCACTCCAACAACAGTTCCACCAAAATGTTCCAAATGTGCAGAATCCGATTCTTCAACAGTTTCATTCTCAACCGAACTTCCTCCAAAACTTCCCAGAAAACAATATCTTATCACAGGCTCAGATTTTTCAACAACCCCAACAATTACATTCACAATTTCAAGATCAACAAGCTAATAAAACCATCACCTCCGAGTCCCAATTCACGACTTTACAGAACTTCTCTGACCTCATTGGGAATCAAATGAATTCATCTAATAATCATTCAATGCAGAGCCTTCTAAGTTCGTTTTCCCATGAAGGAGCATCCCACCTAGTGAACTTGAATAGTGGGCAAAATCCATCAAAACGAGTAGCATTAGACCCTCAAGTTCATCCAAAGGCTTCTCAATTTGGAGTGCCTAACCTAGAAGAATTGGTGATGCCTAATTCAAAAGTCTCCTCTGACCTTTCAGCCTTGTTGCCACCGTTTCCCGGTAGAGAATTTTCAGATTTCCAAGGTAACAACAATATGTTGTTTGGAGTTAATACAGACTCTTCAGCAATAATGCAGAATGGCAATGAGAATGAATCATTGTCGATGCCATATGCGAGTCCTACATTTGTAAGTGGTGCAGGAAATAACTTCACGCTTAACTCGGATGTGACTACCTCTAGTTGTGTAGATGAATCTGGTGGTTACATGCAGTCCTCAGAAAATGTGGACCAAACAAACCCGAACTCTGGAACCTTTGTAAAGGTGAGTGAGCAAGCATGTTTCTTTTTCTCCTTGGAAAAGAAAGCATCTTATTATATTTGCATATTATTTCTTATATAGGTTCATAAGTCAGGGTCCTATGGAAGGTCTTTCGATATCTCCAAATTTAGTAGCTACCATGAGCTGCGTAGTGAGCTTGCTCGCATGTTTGGGCTCGAAGGGCTATTGGAGGATCCTCAGAGATCAGGCTGGCAGCTTGTATTCGTTGACCGAGAGAACGATGTTCTTCTCCTCGGTGATGACCCTTGGCAGTAAGGACCTAACTACATCTTACATTTCTTTTGCTAAATCTATGTTGAAAAAATTGCACTTTTAGTTGGTTCCATAGAATTGGATATTCAAGATTTTAGTCCCGGGATTCTGAAAAATAATAGTTTGGGTATCAACTCTTTTTTCCACCGCTTTCCCGTTCAACTTTTGCACTTCTGGTCCTGTAGGACAATATCTGTTTTGCACTTTGGTCCCAAATGACACTCAATTTTACATTTTTTGGTTCCAAATTGGATGAAAAAGATGCAATTTTTTTTTTTTAAAGAAATTGGGATCAGAAGTGCGGGACTAGTAGTGCTGAGCCTCTAGTCCCGTTTGACTAAAACTGCATTTTTCCCATCTAAACTCGTTTATATATGACTAAGATCTATTGGTGTCGATGGAACCTCCTCCCACCCCCCTACTTTTAATGAGATCTCTAAAAACTTCTTTCAACTATTGTGCATTTCAAGGTTTCGTATTTGTTCATAATCTCGGTTAAATGGTCAATTTGTGATTTCAGGGAATTTGTGAACAATGTTTGGTATATCAAGATACTATCTCCTCTTGAAGTGCAGCACATGGCCAAAGAGGGCCTTGATCTTCCGAATTCAGTCCAAACACACCCTACCGACATCAACTGCGATGACTATATGAGTCAGAAGGTATCCAAAAGTAACTTAAACGGCATACCATCTGTTGGATCACTCGACTACTAATCGGATGAATGCTCTGGCAGATGATCTTATTTTGTATGGAGTCTCGTGACATTCTCGTTACTTGGTTCCCTCGGTCAATGTTTTCTTTTACGTTTGAGGCTAGTAATGTAATATTTTGTTCTTCTAGCTAGGTTCTGAACTTCTGATCATTGAACTTTGTATGGAAGATATTTATAGTGTATATTCGTATGTCTTAATAGAACTCTACTATGTTGATGGAGCTATAAGATCTATGATATTTAGAAATATTAATCACTGTTGGTAAATTTGATACCTGTCTTCAAGTATTGAAGGTTGATCATGGCCAACTGATAATATTTACTCAGAATAAATTATTCAATATTTAAAAGTGCACGTATGTTGCACGTTTAGTTGTAATTTCATGGGTATTTTTCATAAATTAAAGTAAAATTAGATATTTTCATGTCATAGAATATCATATATTTATGACTGATCAATTTATTTTTTATGAAATTTATTTTTATAAATTATTATTTGTTTAAAAAAAATGATGGCATTGAATAGTTGAAATAAAATATAAAATTATGACTGATTTAGTCATTACATTTTATAAAATTGGTTGTAAAATAAGATCAAAAAAATTATTTAGTTCATTTCATCATAGTAGTTTTCATGCTAAATTTATTCGTTATTCACAGACGACGCATGTTTCATCCGTTTCTTCATAAATTTTACCCGGACTTTCATCGATTTCACGAGCATTTTTTCTTACTGGTTTCACTACTTTTTCACCAACTTCACCGGTGTTACTAATTTCACTTGAAGTTTTTTCAATTCATATGTTTTATTGTTTAATTTTTTTTATCGATCTTACATTTTTCATTGTTTTTTTCTTTTCGTCGATCTTTTTTTCAATTTAAACTATTTTTTTTTCGATTTCACCTTCTTTTTGTCAGTCAAAGTTTAACTCGTTTTGTAATCTAGTATTAGTAAATACATATTTACCGTCATTTTTGTAAAATTATCATATAGCAAATTGGTTCATATATGGGAAACCTACGCCCACTGTGAAAAAATAATGATTAAGAAATCCATAATCAATATCTTATTAACTAGCATTAATCAATGAAATAAATTGAAACTATTAATTTTTGATGTCTTTGAAAAAAAAGTGTAAATAAAATTTAAATAGAACTCATAAATAAAACTCTTATTTTGAAATAAATTTTTTGAAACCTTGCTAACAATACCAAAGAGGTGTTAACAAAATAATGGAAATGGGAACTTAAATTACCTTACAAAAAATATTAGATTAAACTTAGAGTTGAAATATAATATAAATACGAAATTATGAATGAAAATAGAATAATTTATTGCGGACAAAATTTTCACAAAATTACTTTTCATACTTTCTTCTCCATTATTGAATAAAAAAAGACTAGTGCTGTTGACCATACTTTCTTCTCCATTATTGGCTCATGAAATTTCTCAGATCTTACCTACTGCATTTCAATTTCTTCTTGCTACAATCTGAATCTCATCTTTTGAGTTTTGAGCAATTTTTCTTCCAGGTTTCAGGTAACGCAAATTTTACTGTAATTATTTACTATTCCCAACTGTACACAATTTCTATTTAATTGTTTCATATATATGAATTGAGAAGTAGCAGTGTTATATGAATCCATTATCATATTTAATTTGGTTGCAATTAAAGTAGAAATCTTTCCACAAACAACGTTTTATATTTTTTTATATATGACAGATAACTGAATTATTCTACAAAAAAATTACTAATGCTAGCTTATAATGCTATACCTTGCCTTATATTCAGATTTTATTGTTTATTATTGCAAAATCCTTTATTTAAGTATATGGTTTTTCGAGCTACTGTAAATTCATTTTCCCAACCAAAATCTCTTATGTTTACTAAACAAGAAGGAAATATTTGAAGTGTTAGGCTGAATAAACCATTGTAATGGTCATTGCTTATTCTTTTACATAATTAGTATTTACAATTTACTTCATTATATATTCTAATCTAACTCAATTGTACAGGAATACGGTGTTTAAGATGCTAGACAAGCTGTTAGAACCAATTTTCTCCGCGGTAGGACAAAAATTGGTAGATTTTGGAGCGGACAAAATCAAGGGGAAAGACTCCAAGTCCATTTTAAAAACTCTGAAAAGAAATCTAAAGTCATTGAGTGCTAAAGCATCTGATGTTGAGGAACAGATAAACAATGGAGAGCAGTCAGGTAAAAAGAAAAGAAAAAGAGAAGTCGAGAACTGGTTGGAAGAAGTAAAAGTGATTGAAACTGAGGTTCGTGCACTGGGAAATGAAGTACAAGAAGATGGGTTTATTAGCCGATTTTTTGGTGGAGATCAAGCGACTGAACTGAATGAAAGGGTAAATGAACTTGTTGAGAAGAGTCGACACTTTGGTGAACTTCTACTTACGGTATACAAAACCAGAGGGAATCCAATGTTGACAACTAAATTATTTGGAAAATTTTTTGATAAAAATTTGGAAAGGATTTGGAAATGCGTGGTGATTGATAAAGTCCCAACCATTGGGATTTTTGGTACGGGAGGAGTCGGCAAGACGACCTTGACCAAACACATTTACAACCGACTTTTACAAAAAACTCAATACCGTGTTTATTGGGTCACAGTCTCTCATGAGTTTAGCATAAACAAGTTGCAAGATGACATAGCCAAAGTCATAGGTTTAGACCTTTCAGCGGAGAATGATGAGGATAAGAGATCTGGATTACTAAACATAGCACTATCTAGAATGAAAGAGTTTGTACTCATATTAGATGACGTATGGGACAATATAAGTTTGATAAAAGTGGGAAATCCTCAAAGTTTGGAGAGTGCTAGATTGATTATAACTACTCGCTCCTTGGAGGTGTGTCGTCAAATTGGTTGCAAAGAAAATTTTGTCGTGAATAAACTAAGCAGGGATGAGGCATGGGACTTGTTCCAAGAAACACTTGGACAAGAGATGACACTATGCCCACAAGTTAAAGAAATTGCCGAGTCTATGGCAAAAGAGTGCGATGGTTTGCCCTTAGGGATCATCACCGTTGCTGGAAGCATGAGGGGTGTGACTGACATTCATGTTTGGAGGAATACAATAACAGAACTAAAGGAATCTCTGTTGAGGCTAGATTACATGGAAGATAAGGTGTTTGGAGTACTCAAATATAGTTTTGATCGACTAGATCCACATTACAAAAGAGAATACAAAAGGAAAGGGTACACACAATTACAACTTTGTTTCTTGTATTGCTCTTTGTATCCTGAAGACTATTCTATACAGAAAGATGAATTGATTCGCAAATTCATATCAGAGAAGTTAATGGATAAAAGAAATACAATGAAAGCAGAGTTTGACCAAGGTCATACCATACTCGATAGGTTACAGAATGTGTGCTTGTTAGGAAGTCCTGGAAGGGGTTTTGTTAAAATGCATGATTTGGTCAGAGACATGGCACTTAAGATCACAAGAGGAAATCCAAAATTCATGGTATTAACTAGACTTTCATTTAAGGAAATTCCATGTGAGGAAGAATATTGGACAAAAGACCTTGAGAAGATGTCTTTGATGAGAAATGAGATATCTGAAATTCCAGAAGGAATGTCTCCTAATTGTCCAATACTTTCAACATTGCTATTGAAAGGTAATAAAAAATTGATGTTGATAGGAGATTCATTTTTCTCCCTAATGTGTGGTCTATGCGTTCTCGATTTATCTGAGACTGGTATCACTAAGTTGCCAGATTCTGTATCTGAATTGAAGAGCCTCAATGCTCTAAATCTCAAGCATTGCCTTAAGCTGGTGTTTGTGCCGAACTTGGGAATGCTCACGGCACTGAGGGAGCTGGATCTTACAATGACTGCAATCAAGGAAGTCCCTCAAGGTATGGAAAACTTGGTCAACCTTAGATTCCTCTCGTTGTTTAAGATTTCGACCATGGATATGTTACCGACAGGTTTATTACCCAAATTCAAATACCTTCAGAGCCTCTCTCTTCCAGTCGGTATTCATGTACCAGTAGAAGAAATTGAGAGTTTGAAACGCCTGGAGAAGTTTGATGGGCGAGTAAATTATGGCTGCGGTCTCAATCGCCTTATTCAATTTCGACAAAGTGATCAGGGGTACTACACTACTAACTTTCATTTCTTAATCGCCCCAGGTGTGGAGCTCCAAATGAAACTAGGTTGGGGGAATGATTACATAGTTGTCATTGTGAATGGAGATAAACTTATTAGAAGAGAGGTTATAGATTTGACTCTGCTGGAGCACGACATTCAACATCTAGTATATAATAATTGCAAAGGTCTATCCTTATTGGATGAGTTGCCACGATTGAACAATCCAAGATCCCTTAAGACTCTAAGAATTGACAATTGTGATGAAGTAGAGTGCATTTTGAGGTTGAGCACTAGACATGAGCAGCAATTGACGATGGCACGAGATAAATTAAAATATATTGAAGAAATTTATCTACATGGCTTGGATGACTTGACGTGCGTGGTTGCCAATTTGGAAATAGAGGAAGATGTCATTGCAGTGGCACCACTGCCACATCCAACTCCACCTCCACTCGGTATATTTTCCTCTCTAAAAAATTTGATCATTCTCTATTGTCACAAGATTAAGAAGTTGGGTTTGCCACTACCTGACCTTCAAAACCTTGAATCTATGTATGTTCGATATTGTAACGAAATTGAAGAAATAATACATCAGGGGGGAAGAGGGGGCATCATGTCTCTACCAAAGTTAAAAAGGATAGATTTGGTTGGTCTGCCAAAATTGAAGAGCATCTGCGAAGCAACAATGGTATGCAATTCCATCGAAATAATCAGTTTATGTGATTGTCAAATGTTGAAGAAGCTGCCTTTATCTCTTCCAGTTATGGATGACCAGGCTTATATTCCTCCGCCAAATCTTCAGCGCATCATACTATTGGAGCGAGAGAAAGAATGGTGGGAATCATTGGAGTGGGATCATCCCACCCACAAGGATATCCTTCAACCTTTTCTCCGTTTTCAAATATTTACAACCGTCATCCCACAAGGAACACCCACCACCCCCACCCCCCTTCACTTTTAATGAGATCTCTAAAAACTACTTTCAACTATTGTGCATTTCAAGGTGTCGTGTTTGTTCATAATCTCGGTTAAATGGTCAATTTGTGATATCAGGGAATTTGTGAACAATGTTTGGTATATCAAGATACTATCTCCTCTTGAAGTGCAGCACATGGCCAAAGAGGGCCTTGATCTTCCGAATTCAGTCCAAACACACCCTACCGACATCAACTGCGATGACTATATGAGTCAGAAGGTATCCAAAAGTAACTTAAACGGCATACCATCAGTTGGATCACTCGACTACTAATCGGATGAATGCTATGGCAGATGATGTTATTTTGTATGGAGTCTCGTGACATTCTCGTTACTTGGTTCCCTCGGTCAATGTTTTCTTTTACGTTTCAGGCTAGTAGTTATGTAATATTTTGTTCTTCTAGCTAGGTTCTGAACTTCTGATCATTGAACTTTGTATGGAAGATATTTGTAGTGTATATTTGTATGTCTTAATAGAACTCTACAATGTTGATGGAGCTATAAGATCTATGATATTTAGAAATATTAATCCCTGTTGGTAAATTTGGTATCTGTCTTGAAGTATTGAAGGTTGATCATGGGCAAGTGAAAATATTTACTCAGAATAAATTATTCAATATTTAAACTTATCTATATCTCTATCTCTATCTCTATCTCTACTATTATAAAAACATGAATATTTCTTAACGTTTTTGTGCGGACTAAAATGCCCTTATTTAAATTGTAAAGTGATATTAATTCAATGATAAATATGTAAAAGTAATTAAAGAGTTATAATTAGACATGGAGTCTTGTTATATTTAATTTATCTCCTACATAAACTCCTAAAATTTATAAAATCTCTCTTACATCAATTTTTGTAATTTTTATCTTTTTTGCTTATAGATAAAAACGAATCATTAAAAAATACTATAATTTTAAATAACCCCCCCCCCCCCAAAAAAAAAATATATATATATATATATATATATACAATTATTATATTTTAGCATCAGTAATTATCGGAGTAAGAAAATGTTAATTTAAAGATTTACTGATTTAGTACACCATAATTCATATTCACTCTAAATATAAAATTCAAAATGAAATTCTCTTAATTATCATTATATTACCAAAAAAAAAAAATTTAATATTGAATCGCATCTTACTATGAAAGAACTAAAAATACTTATGACTTGGCTAACTACGTAATTTTACTTTAGCTAGAATAGAAAAATATAAAGAATATTCAATAATATCAAGACATGCATAACCTCGAAATTTCATGGAATTCTTTTCGTGAAAAACGAGTGAAAATTGATGGAAAATGGTGAAATGTAAAAAAATGTTCCACTGAAATCGACAATTTCATGTGAAATTGATGAAAATTCGGGTGAAATTCGTAAAAAATGATGAAACTGGTGAAACAATAACATATAAAGCAGGTTAAATCGGTGAAAAAATAATAAAGTATGTGAAAACGTGTCAAATCAATGAAAATTCAGGTGAAATTGGTGAAAAGAACATGTGAAATTAGTGAATAAAATGTGTGAAATAGGTGAAAACGGGTTAATATGATAAAAATATTTAAAAGCGGTTTAATATGATACAACTGTGTGAAATCAGTAAAAAAAATAGTTTAACCGACAAAAGAAGGTGAAACTGGCAGACAAATGGTTTAAAACGGAAAAAAACAAAAGGACAAAATAGTAAAAATAGTGAAAATAAGTTATAACTGATAAAAAAAATGGTAAAATAGTTAAAAAAAATTAATGGTAAAAATAAGTAAAATTGGCTAAAAAAGGTTAAAGCAGTGAATAATGAATTAAATAGGTAAAAATGGGTTAATTTGCTCTATTTTATGACATAATCAAATTAATTTTACTCTGATTTACAAAAAATACCAATGAAATTAACTAGACACGTACATCGTACGTGCACTTTCCTAGTACATATAAAAGTACGAGTTGCTAAATTTTTTTTTTTTTTTTTGTGAAGACTAATATACCCTATTCAAATTATATTGTGATATTTAGATTTATGACAAAAATGTAAAATAAAAGAATCCTAAAAGAAAAGAATTACAGAAGTATAATTAGACAAGAAGTCCCTTATATGACAAACTTATAATTATCTTTTAAAGTTTTGCAACTCATTAAAATATTAATGGTAAAAAAAACTATAGCTCTCTATTTCTTCAAAAATTTCTTTGAAGAATTCTTAAGAAGTTATCACTTATTTGAAGAACCTAAAAACATTAAGGAACCTCTATGTCGAATTCGTTCTACGTGATTAAATAAGATACTATTTAGTTAACTAAAAAATGTATAATTGGCCTAAGCAAAAAAACTTCAAAACATAGAAATTGTTAAAACTGGCAAAATACGTAAAAGCTTGATTAGTAAGATATTATAAAAATGATAAAATCAATGAGAAAATTGGTTAGATAGAAAGAAAAGGGGGTTAAAAAAAAAATTGTGCCATTGATAAAACAACAAGGTTAACAAGCAAAAAAATAGGTAAAATCAGTAAAAAAAAATGAATGAAATCGGTTAAACACGGAATAACATAAAATCAGATCAAATAGATAAAAGAACAAGAACAAATAAATGAGTTAATTGACAAAAAAAAAGGTGAAACATGTGAGAAAACACAAAAATGGGTGGAATCGGTCAAAAAAGGGTTAAAATAACAAAAAAAAAAAGTCAGTGTAAATACATGCGCAATTGGTGTTTCTTTTGGACAATTCTTTTAATTATTAAAAAACCTAAAAAGAATTCACATTTCTTCGATACGAATAAACTAAAACAATCATATTTAGTTAACTAAAAAACTTATAATTGACTTAGACTAAAAAAAGTTAAAACCGGTGATAACGGCAAAACAATGAAAAAATGGGTTAGATCGAATACGAATAAAAATAAGTTAAAGTAACAAAAAATGGTACGATCGATAAAATAATGAGGTAAATCGACAAAACACGGGTAAACTGGTAAAAAATAAATGACATCGACTAAACACAAGATAACAAAAAATGAGTCAAATCGATAAAGAACAACAAAATACGAGTTAAATTGAAAAAAAAATGTGAAATAGTCGAGAAAATAGTGTACATCAGCAAAAGAATAGGTAAAATTGGGTTAAAGCGGATAGAATGAGTGAATCGATTAAAGAATGGGATAAAACACAAAAAATGGTGAAGTCAATGAAAGAACGGATTAAAATAACACAAAAATAAATGGTAAACTCAAGTAAAACTGGAGGAAATCGATGAAAGAACATGTTAAAATAACAAAAAATAGGGTAAACTTAGTGTACAAGCAGATTTACACTACAAAATCGAGTGGTAAAAATGGGTTAGATTCGTTAAAAACTGATTAGACATGTAATTGAAAATGGATGAATTTAGTAAAAGATATGTATAACATACAAAATTGGTTAAATTGATTAAAAAAATGGGTTAAACCTGTAAAAAATGGTTGAGATGAAAATATCAAGGTAAAGAAAGAAAATAATAGATGTTGGAGGAAATCGATGAAAGAACATGTTAAAATAACAAAAAATAGGGTAAACTTAGTGTAAAAGCAGGTTTACACTACAAAATCGAATTGTAAAAATGGGTTAGATTCGTTAAAAATTGATTAGACATGTAATTGAAAATGGATGAATTTAGTGAAAGATATGTATAACATACAAAACTGGTTAAATCGATAAAAAAAATGGATTAAACTTGTAAAAAATGGTTGAGATGGAAATATCAAGGTAAAGAAATAAAATAATAGATGTTGTTCATTCGTTCAAATGGTTGTTTTAGAATAATAGTTCTGAAGACATGTAGTTTCAGATTAAAAATACTTAATAGTTATAGTTCATTTTTTATTTTCAAGTTTTGATTATAAGTATATTTATGATAATTTTTTGTAACAACATAGTAATAATTAAAGTGAATTAGTCAAAAAAATTATATGATATGTCATTAAGATAGTATATTGAAAAATAATTGTATGATTCAACTTAATCACGTGCAACGCACGTACACTTTCCTAGTACTAGAAAAGTGCACGTACGTTGTAAGTGTCTAGTTTTAATTTCATGGATATTTTTCATAAATTAGAGTAAAATTAGACATTTTCATGTCATAGAATATCATATATTTATGACTGATCAATTTATTTTTTATGAAATTTATTTTTATAAATCATTATTTGTTCATAAAAAAAAATGATGGCTTTGAATAATTGAAATAAATATAAAATGATGACTGATTTAGTCATTACATCTTATAAAATTGGTTCTAAAATAAGATCAAAATAATTATTTAGTTCATTCTATCATAGTAGTTTTCAGGTTAAATTTATTCGTTATTCACAGATGACGCATGTTTCATCCATTTCTTCATAAATTTCACTTGGACTTTCATCGATTTCATGAGCATTTTTCTTACTGGTTTCACCAGTTTTTTACCAACTTCACCGGTGTTTACTAATTTCACCTGAAGTTTCTTCGATTCATATGTTTTACTGTTTAATTTTTTTTATTGATTATACATTTTTCATTGTTTTTTCGTTTTTCGTCGATCTTTTTTTCAATTTAAACTATTTTCTTTCGATTTCACCTTATTTTTGTCAGTCAAAGTTTAACTTGTTTTGTAATCTAGTATTAGTAAATACATATTTACCGTCATTTTTGTAAAATTATCAAATAGCAAATTGGTTCATATATGGGAAATGTACGCCCACTGTGAAAAACTAATGATTAAGAAATCCATAATCAATAAATCTTATTAACTATTAACTAGCATTAATTAATGAAATAAATTGAAACTATTAACTTTTGATGTCTTTGAAAAAAAAAAGTGTAAATAAAATTTAAATAGAACTCATAAATCAAACTCTTATTTTGAAATAAAATTTTTGAAACCTTGCTAACAATACCAAAGAGGTGTTAACAAAATAATGGAAATGGGAACTTAAATTACCTTACAAAAAATATTAGATTAAAGTTAGAGTTGAAATATAAATATGAAATTATAAATGAAAAATAGAATAATTTATTGAGGAGAAAATTTTCACAAAATTACTTTTCATACTTTCTTCTCCAATATTGAATAAAAAAAGACTAGTGCTGTTGACCATACTTTCTTCTCCATTATTGGCTCATGAAATTTCTCAGTTCTTACCTATTTACCTACTGCATTTCAATTTCTTCTTGCTACAATCTGAATCTCATCTTTTGAGTTTTGAGCAATTTTTCTTCCAGGTTTAAGGTAACGCAAATTTTACTGTAAGTATTTACTATTCCCAACTGTATACAATTTCTATTTATAAATAGTTTCATATGAATTGAGAAGTAGCAGTCTTATATGAATCCATTATCATATTTAATTTGGTTGCAATTAAAGTAGAAATCTCTCTACAAACAACGTTTTATATTTTTTTATATATGACAGATACCTGAATTATATTCTACAAATAAATATTAATAATGCTAGCTTATAATGTTATACCTTGCCTTATTTTCAGATTTGATTGTTTATTACAAAATCCTTTATTTGAAGGAAATATCTTATGTTACTAAACAAGAAGGAAATATTTGAAGTATTCTTTTATGTTACTTCAAATATTGCAATTTTCATTGTATATATTATGTTACTTCAAATATTGAAAATATTATGTAAAAGAATATACAATGACCATTAAATTGTAAATACCAATTTTTCAGATTAGAATATATTATGTTACTTCAAATATTTTCAGATTTGATTGTTTATTGCAAAATCCTTTATTTGAGGATTTCCCAACAAAAATCTCTTATGTTACTAAACAAGAAGGAAATATTTGAAGTATTTGCATTAGAAATCGTGACACTAGACTGAATAAACCGTTGTAATGGTCATTGTATATTCTTTTACATAATTAGTATTACAATTTTCTCTAGAATATATTCTAATCTAACTCAACTGTACAGGAATACGGTGTTTAAGATGCTAGACAAGCTGTTAGAACCAATTTTCTCCGCAGTAGGACAAAAATTGGTAGATTTTGGAGCGGACAAAATCAAGGGGAAAGACACCAAGTCCATTTTAAAAACTCTGAAAAGAAATCTAAAGTCATTGAGTGCTAAAGCATCTGATGTTCAAGAACAGATAAACAATGGAGAGCAGTCAGGTAGAAAGAAAAGAAAAAGAGAAGTCGAGAACTGGTTGGAAGAAGTAAAAGTGATTGAAACTGAGGTTCGTGCACTGGGAAATGAAGTACAAGAAGATGGGTTTATTAGCCGATTTTTTGGTGGAGATCAAGCGACTGAACTGAATGAAAGGGTAAATGAACTTGTTGAGGAGAGTCGACACTTTGGTGAACTTCTACTTACGATATACGAAACCAAAGGGAATCTAATGTTGACAACTAAATTATTTGGTGAAGCTTTTGATGAAAATTTGGAAAGAATTTGGAAATGCGTGGTGATTGATAAAGTCCCAACCATTGGGATTTATGGTATGGGAGGAGTCGGCAAGACGACCTTGACCAAACACATTTACAACCGACTTTTAGAAGAAACTCAATATCGTGTATATTGGGTCACAGTCTCTCATGAGTTTAGCATAAACAAGCTGCAAGACGACATAGCCAAAGTCATAGGTTTAGACCTTTCAGCGGAGAATGATGAGGATAAGAGATCTGGATTACTAAACATAGTACTATCTAGAATGAAAGAGTTTGTACTCGTATTAGATGACGTATGGGAGAATATAAGTTTGATAAAAGTGGGAAATCCTCAAAGTTTGGAGAGTGCTAGATTGATTATAACTACTCGCTCCTTGGAGGTGTGTCGTCAAATTGGTTGCAAAGAATTTTTTATCGTGGAAACACTATGCAGGGATGAAGCATGGGACTTGTTCCAAGACACACTTGGACAAGAGACGACACTATCCCCACAAGTTAAAGAAATTGCCAAGAGTATGGCAAAAGAATGCGATGGTTTGCCCTTAGGGATCATCACCGTTGCTGGAAGCATGAGGGGTGTGACTGACATTCATGTGTGGAGAAACACAATAACAGAACTAAAGGAATCTCTGTTGAGGATAGATGACATGGAAGATAAGGTGTTTGGAGTACTCAAATTTAGTTTTGATCGACTAAATCCACATTACAAAAGAGAATACAAAAGGAAAGAGTACACAAAATTACAACTTTGTTTCTTGTACTGCTCTTTGTATCCTGAAGACTATGATATAAAGAAAGATAAATTGATCAACAAATTCATAGCAGAGAAGTTAATGGATAAAAGAAAGACGAGGAAAGCAGAGTTTGACCAAGGTCATACCATACTCGATAGGTTACAGAATGTGTGCTTGTTAGAAAATACTATAAGTAATTATGTTAAAATGCATGATTTGGTCAGAGACATGGCACATAAGATCACAAGAGGAAATCCAAAATTCATGGTATTAGCTAGACTTTCATTGAAGGAAATTCCATGTGAGGAAGAATATTGGACAGAAGACCTTGAGAAGATGTCTTTGATGGAAAATAGGATATCTGAAATTCCAGAAGGAATGTCTCCTAATTGTCCAATACTTTCGACGTTGCTATTGAATGATAATAAAAAATTGATGTTGATAGGAGATTCATTTTTCTCCCTAATGTGTGGTCTTTGCATTCTTGATTTATCTAAGACTGGTATCACGAAGTTGCCAGATTCTGTATCTGAATTGAAGAGACTTAATGCTCTAATTCTCCAGTATTGCTTTAATCTGGTGTTTGTGCCGAACTTGGGAATGCTCACGGCACTGAGGGAGCTGGACCTTACAATGACTGCTATCAAGGAAGTCCCTGAAGGTACGGAAAACTTGGTCAACCTTAGATTCCTCTCGTTGTTTAAGATTTCGACCATGGATATGTTACCGACAGGTTTATTACCTAAATTCAAATACCTTCAGAGCCTCTCTCTTCCAGTCGGTATTCATGTACCAGTAGAAGAAATTGAGAGTTTGAAACGCCTGGAGAAGTTTGATGGGCGAGTAGATTATGGATGCGATCTCAATCGCATTATTCAATTTCGACAAAGTGTTCAGGGGTACTACACTACTGATGCAGGCCGAAACCCGCAACGTAAAGGAAATGAAAGGATAGATGACCGGGAATCACTCAACCGGCGGTAGCGGAATCACTCGACGCTACTAATCGCGGAATCACTCGACGCGACCAAGTCACTCACTTGTAGAAGAGGAATCACTCACTCTTAATGCAAGAACACTTGCAAACAAATATATTTTTAAACTTCAACTTATCTTTTATTTATTCATTTTGAAGGGTTTAAATAGAAGGTTTGGAACATCCCTCCAAAACATAGGAAATAACAATTTTAATGGTCTTACAATTTCCCAATATAAACTTGAATCTTGACTCATAGGAAATATAAAATATGACCTTATTTTCTGATAACAATGATACTAATTTGAAAATTGACTAACAAATCAAGTAAGACTCTTAGAAATACCAAAACACATAAGAAGTGTTATTTCCCGAGTGCAGCTGGCAGCCTTTAGTAAAATGGTCATAACTCTTTCTATAGACCTTCTTTTCGTAAACCGTTAATTGCTATGAAAACTAGACTTCTTTGGCTTTCCAACCATGTATCACACTCCCCATAATTCATTGTAAAACGAAATTTATTGTTGTTCAAAGTTACCCCATCAGCTGGAACATATTCTAAATTTGCTCCTGCATCATTCTCCTCGGCTTGAAAATTGACTCGTCCTCGAGTTCGTGTTGAGATTGAAACAAAATGAAGCATGAGTGGTTATCAGCTCTTCTCTCGAGTTCCAAGCATTTTTAAGTTCCCCTATGTGCACAACATTTTGATCCTTAATATAATACCAATAACTATATGCTTTGTTAGGATATATTGTACTCCAACTGCCAAATAATTCTCGAATCATGACTCCAAGGTAGGAGAATATTCTTCCTCTAATTTTGATCAACATCTTAATTAATGTAAATAGGAATTTCAGTAGTGCAATAAAAGAATATGCATTTCGGCAGGATACTAACGGGGACATGAAATACTTCAACCAATTGACATGACCATGTTGTGAATTGAATTGAGTTCCACGATAAGCTAATGAACCAATGACAAAATCAATGTCATCTTGAGGATTTGCATCTAAAGAGAAGTTAACTAGAATGCCACAGTCCTTTGTACCAAGATCCGAATTGTATTTGGTATGAAAAAATGTATTGCTTAGCCAAGAATCATCTTCAAAATACGTTGCATTTAAAGTGTGACAATTCAATGGTTGATTACATTCTTCATATGTATCCTTTTCTTCTCCATCCTTATATTCATCATATATTGGAGGTCCATCGTAAAATTCTTCACCATAGGATACAGCATCTTCTTTGTCAATCTCTTCAACAAAGAGTGAGCAAAGATCTTTTAATTCTTCATCAAATAGGGGACTATCTTCATCTTCAACGACTTGTTTAGCCTTGGCAATATGAGTTTCGATTGTTTCCTTTGCACATTGTTTATCAACTTCATGTTCTTGAACTTGATAATTATTCTCTCTACTTCGAGACATAGAGGTTGGTCTTCTGACAAGAAGTTGAAATATCAATTTTCGAAGTTCTCCAATCTCGGCATAGATATCAAGATGTTGCACATATTTGATACCATGAGGTGACATGTTATTTAATCAGAGTATGAGAAACGGCGTGACCCGCTCTGATACCACTTGATGCAGGTCGCAACCTGCGGTGGTAAATGAAATGAAAGGATAGATGACCGGGAATCACTCAACCGGCGGTAGCGGAATCACTCGACGCTACTAATCGCGGAATCACTCGACGCGACCAAGTCACTCACTTGTAGAAGAGGAATCACTCACTCTTAATGCAAGAACACTTGCAAACAAATATATTTTTAAACTTCAACTTATCTTTTATTTATTCATTTTGAAGGGTTTAAATAGAAGGTTTGGAACATCCCTCCAAAACATAGGAAATAACAATTTTAATGGTCTTACAATTTCCCAATATAAACTTGAATCTTGACTCATAGGAAATATAAAATATGACCTTATTTTCTGATAACAATGATACTAATTTGAAAATTGACTAACAAATCAAGTAAGACTCTTAGAAATACCAAAACACATAAGAAGTGTTATTTCCCGAGTGCAGCTGGCAGCCTTTAGTAAAATGGTCATAACTCTTTCTATAGACCTTCTTTTCGTAAACCGTTAATTGCTATGAAAACTAGACTTCTTTGGCTTTCCAACCATGTATCACACTCCCCATAATTCATTGTAAAACGAAATTTATTGTTGTTCAAAGTTACCCCATCAGCTGGAACATATTCTAAATTTGCTCCTGCATCAACTACTAACTTTCTTCTCTTAATCGCCCCAGGTGTGGAGCTCAAAATGGTTCTCGGTGTGGGGAATGATTATACAGTAGTCATTGTGAATGGACGTGAACTTATGAGAAGAGAGGTTATAGATTTGACTCCGCTGGAACACGACATTCAACATCTAGAATATAATAATTGTAAAGGTCTATCCTTATTGGATGAGTTGCCACGATTGAAAAATCCAAGATCCCTTAAGACTCTAAGAATTGGCAGTTGTCATGAAGTAGAGTGCATTTTGAGGTTGAGCACTAGAAATGAGCAGCAATTGACGATGGCACGAGATAAATTAAAATATATTGAAGAAATTTATCTATATGTCTTGGATGACTTGACGTGCATGGTTGCCAATTTGGAAATAGAGGAAGATGTCATTGCAGTGGCACCACTGCCACATCCACCTCCACCTCCACCTCCACTCGGAATATTTTCCTCTCTAAAAACACTGTGCATTGAGAATTGTGTCAAGATTAAGGAGTTGGGTTTGCCAGTACCTGACCTTCAAAACCTCGAATCTATATATGTTGGATGGTGTGCTGAAATTGAAGAAATAATACATCAGGGGGGAAGAGGGGGCGTCGTGTGTCTACCAAAGTTAAAAAGGATAGATTTGTTGGTTCTGCCAAAATTGAAGAGCATCTGCAAAGCAACAATGGTCTGCAATTCCATCGAAATAATCCGTTTGGTAGATTGCCCATTATTGAAGAAGATGCCTTTATTATTTCTTCCAGCTGTGGATGACCATGTTTGTTCTCCTCTGCCAAATCTTCAGCGCATCTCAGTACTGGAGAAGGACAAAGAATGGTGGGAATCATTGGAGTGGGATCATCCCACCCACAAGGATATCCTTCAACCTTTTCTCTTTTTTCAGAAAAATCCGTTTGAATTATCGTAATTCCCATAAGTTCTTCTTCCTTCCTGGTAAGTCCGCTTACGACACGACATCAGAGTCTGGTTAATTGGTTGTGATGTATGATGGCATGTGGTCGTTGAATTTGCATTTACGGTGGAAGAGATGTTCTGGGATCACGTTTTTCAGTTTTTAATTAATTTGATTAATCTTTTTTAAATATTTTAGTTTTAATTAAGAAAATTAGTAATCTATTTAGGGTCTTTCTAAAATAAGATTTTATAGAACATAAGTGTATATGAGATACCCATATTAGCCATTAAAAAAAGTCAACAACAAATCTGAACCACAAATTTTGGTCAAAATGTCCAATGATGATGTGGCATCGGACATTTAGAAAAAATAAACATATGTTAAATTACATACTAACCCTTTAATTAATATGTATAAAAAAATCTCCCTAATCTCTATTTAATATCAAATATCTTTCCAAAACAAAAACAAAAATTGAGAAAATTGCACTTTTCATACAAACTTTCTGATACTTTATATATTTCATACCAAACTTTTCAAAAAGACACATTTCGTACCAAAGTTGGATAACTTTTTTTTATATTTCATTCGGCCGCTAGTTTTTGGATGAAAAATACCAAGTGCCAAATATATATCCGTTAACTCACAATTTTTATCTCTCAAGGGAACATTTACAATTGAACACAAAATACCTAAAATCTTGAAGGGGATAATTGCAATTATTACAACCCCCGCCAAATTCCTCTTCATTCACCTCCGAGACCACAACACCGCCCAACCCCAATTCCTCGTACCCACACAACCCCACTTTCATTTTATGATTAGGATTTTCTTTTTTAGCAATCTCAATTAGTTCTAATTTTTTAACACAAATCAAATCATTTTAATATCTTTTGTACTATAATACATATTTTGAATTTTATCACCTAAAGTATAAAATAAGTACGTATGAGATCCGTTGCATTTTCCCCCTTAGATGATTTTATGCCAATTTCGATCGCCGAAAAACTCATATATGCGCCTCACATGTATTTTAAGGGTAAAATTAGTCAAAACATGACGTGCATTTTTTACTTTCTCTTTACAAATAAAATATTTTTCTACTTAACTTCGGATTTCCGGTTCTTTTACATGAGCGAAGTATTTGGACTTGTAAGAAGTGTAGTGACTAAAGGGGCACAATATTTTTCGCCGAATAAAAATTAAATAAAATTATTTTAGGCGGTAATTAAGTGATTATTTTGTACATATGGGTGGTAAAGTGCAACAATATGTAACTTTGGGGGATAAGATTTTTGTCAAATTTTTAAAGTGGACTTCATAAATCATATGAAAGTTTTTATCAATTTTTTTTTTAAATAACAGGGGTCTATTGCAAAAATTTAATGTGGGGTTATTGATAATATTTTAATTTAAGGGGATGTTTTTTCATCATTTGATGGGGTAAAATTGTCATTTCGACTTGAGAGGGATATTTTTTGCCAATAATAAAAAAAAAGTACAGGGTTCTTTTTCTAATAAAAATAACATATTTTTTTTTAATTAGAAAAAGCACAAGGGGTGTTGTTGAAATTTACTCATAAAAAAGGGTAAATTTGTCTTTGAGAAAATAAATTATTTTAACTTAAATTTTAAGAGGACATGTGTCACCAAGATAAATGTTATCTTACGTGCTCTCCATCCCTCGAAATCTCATTTTAGACGAACCCATCTATTTATTAGTCAAAGGCACCAAAATCTTCATCCGTGACTCTTATCTATGAGTGCAGCACTAGATGTTACAGAATTTTTTAGTAGAGGATCCAAAACCTGCTTCTTGAGCATGGAATACAATTAAAATAACATCATTTCCTTTTTAATTATCAAAAGAAAACATATAGATTTTTTTTTTTTTTTTAAACAACTAAAGTAATCAACTTCATTTGTGTTAGTGTTATTTAAATTTCTTTTTTATGTCTCATATATTTTTTTGATAAAGTCGAAAAAGTAAATAATCTAAAGAAAATAAAGTTACGTAATACTTTATAGTTATTATAATATTTTTACTGTAACATTTTTGTTTGCATTATTTTGTTTCTTACAAAACATACATTTGAAATGTTTTTGTGCACCATATATTAAAAAATTTCAAATATTACTAATGAAGGATCCTCAGAGATCAGGCTGGCAGCTTGTATTCGTTGACCGAGAGAACGATGTTCTTCTCCTCGGTGATGACCCTTGGCAGTAAGGACCTAACTACATCTTACATTTCTTTTGCTAAATCTATGTTGAAAAAATTGCACTTTTAGTTGGTTCCATAGAATTGGATATTCAAGATTTTAGTCCCGGGATTCTGAAAAATAATAGTTTGGGTATCAACTCTTTTTTCCACCGCTTTCCCGTTCAACTTTTGCACTTCTGGTCCTGTAGGACAATATCTGTTTTGCACTTTGGTCCCAAATGACACTCAATTTTACATTTTTTGGTTCCAAATTGGATGAAAAAGGTGCAATTTTTTTTTTTTTTTAAAGAAATTGGGATCAGAAGTGCGGGACTAGTAGTGCTGAGCCTCTAGTCCCGTTTGACTAAAACTGCATTTTTCCCATCTAAACTCGTTTATATATGACTAAGATCTATTGGTGTCGATGGAACCCCCTCCCACCCCCCTACTTTTAATGAGATCTCTAAAAACTTCTTTCAACTATTGTGCATTTCAAGGTTTCGTATTTGTTCATAATCTCGGTTAAATGGTCAATTTGTGATTTCAGGGAATTTGTGAACAATGTTTGGTATATCAAGATACTATCTCCTCTTGAAGTGCAGCACATGGCCAAAGAGGGCCTTGATCTTCCGAATTCAGTCCAAACACACCCCACCGACATCAACTGCGATGACTATATGAGTCAGAAGGTATCCAAAAGTAACTTAAACGGCATACCATCTGTTGGATCACTCGACTACTAATCGGATGAATGCTATGGCAGATGATGTTATTTTGTATGGAGTCTCGTGACATTCTCGTTACTTGGTTCCCTCGGTCAATGTTTTCTTTTTCGTTTCAGGCTAGTAATGTAATATTTTGTTCTTCTAGCTAGGTTCTGAACTTCTGATCATTGAACTTTGTATGGAAGATATTTATAGTGTATATTTGTATGCCTTAATAGAACTCTACTATGTTGATGGAGCTATAAGATCTATGATATTTAGAAATATTAATCCCTGTTGGTAAATTTGATACCTGACTTTAAGTATTGAAGGTTGATCATGGGCAACTGAAAATATTTACTCAGAATAAATTATTCAATATTTGAACTTATAATAGAAAAGTGCACGTAACTTACGTGTTTAGTTGTAATTTCATGGGTATTTTTCATAAATTAGAGTAAAATTAGATATCTTCATGTCATAGAATATCATATATTTAATATATGACTGATCAATTTATTTTTATAAATTATTATTTGTTTATAAAAAAAATGATGATATTGAATAGTTGAGATAAAATATAAAGTGATGACTGATTTAGTCATTACATCTTATAAAATTGGTTCTACAATAAGATCAAAAAAATTATTTAGTTCATTCCATCATAGTAGTTTTTATGTTAAATTTATTCGTTATTCACATATGACGCATGTTTCATCCGTTTCTTCATAAATTTCACTCGGATTTTCATCAATTTCAGGAGCATTTTTTTTTACTGGTTTCACCAATTTCACCTGAAGTTTCTTCGATTCATATGTTTTACTGTTTAATTTTTTTTATCAATTATATATTTTTCATTGTTTTTTCGTTTTTTGTCGATCTTTTTTTCAATTTAAGCTATTTTCTTTCGATTTCACCTTATTTTTGCCAGTCAAAGTTTAACTCATTTTGTAATCTAGTTTTAGTAAATACATATTTACCGTCATTTTTGTAAAATTATCAAATAGCAAATTGGTTCATATATGGGAAACGTACGCCCACTGTGAAAAAATAATGATTAAGGAATCCATAATCAATAAATCTTATTAACTTGCATTAATTAATGAAATAAATTAAAACTATTAACTTTTGATGTCTTTTAAAAAAAAAGTGTAAATAAAATTTAAATAGAACTCATAAATAAAACTCTTATTTTGAAATAAAATTTTTGAAACCTTGCTAACAAATACCAAAGAGGTGTTAACAAAATAATGGAAATGGGAACTTAAATTACCTTACAAAAAATATTAGATTAAAGTTAGAGTTGAAATATAAATATGAAATTATAAATGAAAATAGAATAATTTATTGAGGACAAAATTTTCACAAAATTACTTTTCATACTTTCTTCTCCAATATTGAATAAAAAAAGACTAGTGCTGTTGACCATACTTTCTCAGATCTTACCTACTGCATTTCAATTTCTTCTTGCTACAATCTGAATCTCATCTTTTGAGTTTTGAGCAATTTTTCTTCCAGGTTTAAGGTAACGCAAATTTTACTGTAAGTATTTACTATTCCCAACTGTATACAATTTCTATTTATAAATAGTTTCATATGAATTGAGAAGTAGCAGTCTTATATGAATCCATTATCATATTTAATTTGGTTGCAATTAAAGTAGAAATCTCTCTACAAACAACGTTTTATATTTTTTATATATGACAGATACCTGAATTATATTCTACAAATAAATATTAATAATGCTAGCTTATAATGTTATACCTTGCCTTATTTTCAGATTTGATTGTTTATTACAAAATCCTTTATTTGAAGGAAATATCTTATGTTACTAAACAAGAAGGAAATATTTGAAGTATTCTTTTATGTTACTTCAAATATTGCAATTTTCATTGTATATATTATGTTACTTCAAATATTGAAAATATTATGTAAAAGAATATACAATGACCATTAAATTGTAAATACCAATTTTTCAGATTAGAATATATTATGTTACTTCAAATATTTTCAGATTTGATTGTTTATTGCAAAATCCTTTATTTGAGGATTTCCCAACAAAAATCTCTTATGTTACTAAACAAGAAGGAAATATTTGAAGTATTTACATTAGAAATCGTGACACTAGACTGAATAAACCGTTGTAATGGTCATTGTATATTCTTTTACATAATTAGTATTACAATTTTCTCTAGAATATATTATAATCTAACTCAACTGTACAGGAATACGGTGTTTAAGATGCTAGACAAGCTGTTAGAACCAATTTTCTCCGCAGTAGGACAAAAATTGGTAGATTTTGGAGCGGACAAAATCAAGGGAAAAGACACCAAGTCCATTTTAAAAACTCTGAAAAGAAATCTAAAGTCATTGAGTGCTAAAGCATCTGATGTTCAAGAACAGATAAACAATGGAGAGCAGTCAGGTAGAAAGAAAAGAAAAAGAGAAGTCGAGAACTGGTTGGAAGAAGTAAAAGTGATTGAAACTGAGGTTCGTGCACTGGGAAATGAAGTACAAGAAGATGGGTTTATTAGCCGATTTTTTGGTGGAGATCAAGCGACTGAACTGAATGAAAGGGTAAATGAACTTGTTGAGGAGAGTCGACACTTTGGTGAACTTCTACTTACGATATACGAAACCAAAGGGAATCTAATGTTGACAACTAAATTATTTGGTGAAGCTTTTGATGAAAATTTGGAAAGAATTTGGAAATGCGTGGTGATTGATAAAGTCCCAACCATTGGGATTTATGGTATGGGAGGAGTCGGCAAGACGACCTTGACCAAACACATTTACAACCGACTTTTAGAAGAAACTCAATATCGTGTATATTGGGTCACAGTCTCTCATGAGTTTAGCATAAACAAGCTGCAAGACGACATAGCCAAAGTCATAGGTTTAGACCTTTCAGCGGAGAATGATGAGGATAAGTGATCTGGATTACTAAACATAGTACTATCTAGAATGAAAGAGTTTGTACTCGTATTAGATGACGTATGGGAGAATATAAGTTTGATAAAAGTGGGAAATCCTCAAAGTTTGGAGAGTGCTAGATTGATTATAACTACTCGCTCCTTGGAGGTGTGTCGTCAAATTGGTTGCAAAGAATTTTTTATCGTGGAAACACTATGCAGGGATGAAGCATGGGACTTGTTCCAAGACACACTTGGACAAGAGACGACACTATCCCCACAAGTTAAAGAAATTGCCAAGAGTATGGCAAAAGAATGCGATGGTTTGCCCTTAGGGATCATCACCGTTGCTGGAAGCATGAGGGGTGTGACTGACATTCATGTGTGGAGAAACACAATAACAGAACTAAAGGAATCTCTGTTGAGGATAGATGACATGGAAGATAAGGTGTTTGGAGTACTCAAATTTAGTTTTGATCGACTAAATCCACATTACAAAAGAGAATACAAAAGGAAAGAGTACACAAAATTACAACTTTGTTTCTTGTACTGCTCTTTGTATCCTGAAGACTATGATATAAAGAAAGATAAATTGATCAACAAATTCATAGCAGAGAAGTTAATGGATAAAAGAAAGACGAGGAAAGCAGAGTTTGACCAAGGTCATACCATACTCGATAGGTTACAGAATGTGTGCTTGTTAGAAAATACTATAAGTAATTATGTTAAAATGCATGATTTGGTCAGAGACATGGCACATAAGATCACAAGAGGAAATCCAAAATTCATGGTATTAGCTAGACTTTCATTGAAGGAAATTCCATGTGAGGAAGAATATTGGACAGAAGACCTTGAGAAGATGTCTTTGATGGAAAATAGGATATCTGAAATTCCAGAAGGAATGTCTCCTAATTGTCCAATACTTTCGACGTTGCTATTGAATGATAATAAAAAATTGATGTTGATAGGAGATTCATTTTTCTCCCTAATGTGTGGTCTTTGCATTCTTGATTTATCTAAGACTGGTATCACGAAGTTGCCAGATTCTGTATCTGAATTGAAGAGACTTAATGCTCTAATTCTCCAGTATTGCTTTAATCTGGTGTTTGTGCCGAACTTGGGAATGCTCACGGCACTGAGGGAGCTGGACCTTACAATGACTGCTATCAAGGAAGTCCCTGAAGGTACGGAAAACTTGGTCAACCTTAGATTCCTCTCGTTGTTTAAGATTTCGACCATGGATATGTTACCGACAGGTTTATTACCTAAATTCAAATACCTTCAGAGCCTCTCTCTTCCAGTCGGTATTCATGTACCAGTAGAAGAAATTGAGAGTTTGAAACGCCTGGAGAAGTTTGATGGGCGAGTAGATTATGGATGCGATCTCAATCGCATTATTCAATTTCGACAAAGTGTTCAGGGGTACTACACTACTAACTTTCTTCTCTTAATCGCCCCAGGTGTGGAGCTCAAAATGGTTCTCGGTGTGGGGAATGATTATACAGTAGTCATTGTGAATGGACGTGAACTTATGAGAAGAGAGGTTATAGATTTGACTCCGCTGGAACACGACATTCAACATCTAGAATATAATAATTGTAAAGGTCTATCCTTATTGGATGAGTTGCCACGATTGAAAAATCCAAGATCCCTTAAGACTCTAAGAATTGGCAGTTGTCATGAAGTAGAGTGCATTTTGAGGTTGAGCACTAGAAATGAGCAGCAATTGACGATGGCACGAGATAAATTAAAATATATTGAAGAAATTTATCTATATGTCTTGGATGACTTGACGTGCATGGTTGCCAATTTGGAAATAGAGGAAGATGTCATTGCAGTGGCACCACTGCCACATCCACCTCCACCTCCACCTCCACTCGGAATATTTTCCTCTCTAAAAACACTGTGCATTGAGAATTGTGTCAAGATTAAGGAGTTGGGTTTGCCAGTACCTGACCTTCAAAACCTCGAATCTATATATGTTGGATGGTGTGCTGAAATTGAAGAAATAATACATCAGGGGGGAAGAGGGGGCGTCGTGTGTCTACCAAAGTTAAAAAGGATAGATTTGTTGGTTCTGCCAAAATTGAAGAGCATCTGCAAAGCAACAATGGTCTGCAATTCCATCGAAATAATCCGTTTGGTAGATTGCCCATTATTGAAGAAGATGCCTTTATTATTTCTTCCAGCTGTGGATGACCATGTTTGTTCTCCTCTGCCAAATCTTCAGCGCATCTCAGTACTGGAGAAGGACAAAGAATGGTGGGAATCATTGGAGTGGGATCATCCCACCCACAAGGATATCCTTCAACCTTTTCTCTTTTTTCAGAAAAATCCGTTTGAATTATCGTAATTCCCATAAGTTCTTCTTCCTTCCTGGTAAGTCCGCTTACGACACGACATCAGAGTCTGGTTAATTGGTTGTGATGTATGATGGCATGTGGTCGTTGAATTTGCATTTACGGTGGAAGAGATGTTCTGGGATCACGTTTTTCAGTTTTTAATTAATTTGATTAATCTTTTTTAAATATTTTAGTTTTAATTAAGAAAATTAGTAATCTATTTAGGGTCTTTCTAAAATAAGATTTTATAGAACATAAGTGTATATGAGATACCCATATTAGCCATTAAAAAAAGTCAACAACAAATCTGAACCACAAATTTTGGTCAAAATGTCCAATGATGATGTGGCATCGGACATTTAGAAAAAATAAACATATGTTAAATTACATACTAACCCTTTAATTAATATGTATAAAAAAATCTCCCTAATCTCTATTTAATATCAAATATCTTTCCAAAACAAAAACAAAAATTGAGAAAATTGCACTTTTCATACAAACTTTCTGATACTTTATATATTTCATACCAAACTTTTCAAAAAGACACATTTCGTACCAAAGTTGGATAACTTTTTTTTATATTTCATTCGGCCGCTAGTTTTTGGATGAAAAATACCAAGTGCCAAATATATATCCGTTAACTCACAATTTTTATCTCTCAAGGGAACATTTACAATTGAACACAAAATACCTAAAATCTTGAAGGGGATAATTGCAATTATTACAACCCCCGCCAAATTCCTCTTCATTCACCTCCGAGACCACAACACCGCCCAACCCCAATTCCTCGTACCCACACAACCCCACTTTCATTTTATGATTAGGATTTTCTTTTTTAGCAATCTCAATTAGTTCTAATTTTTTAACACAAATCAAATCATTTTAATATCTTTTGTACTATAATACATATTTTGAATTTTATCACCTAAAGTATAAAATAAGTACGTATGAGATCCGTTGCATTTTCCCCCTTAGATGATTTTATGCCAATTTCGATCGCCGAAAAACTCATATATGCGCCTCACATGTATTTTAAGGGTAAAATTAGTCAAAACATGACGTGCATTTTTTACTTTCTCTTTACAAATAAAATATTTTTCTACTTAACTTCGGATTTCCGGTTCTTTTACATGAGCGAAGTATTTGGACTTGTAAGAAGTGTAGTGACTAAAGGGGCACAATATTTTTCGCCGAATAAAAATTAAATAAAATTATTTTAGGCGGTAATTAAGTGATTATTTTGTACATATGGGTGGTAAAGTGCAACAATATGTAACTTTGGGGGATAAGATTTTTGTCAAATTTTTAAAGTGGACTTCATAAATCATATGAAAGTTTTTATCAATTTTTTTTTTAAATAACAGGGGTCTATTGCAAAAATTTAATGTGGGGTTATTGATAATATTTTAATTTAAGGGGATGTTTTTTCATCATTTGATGGGGTAAAATTGTCATTTCGACTTGAGAGGGATATTTTTTGCCAATAATAAAAAAAAAGTACAGGGTTCTTTTTCTAATAAAAATAACATATTTTTTTTTAATTAGAAAAAGCACAAGGGGTGTTGTTGAAATTTACTCATAAAAAAGGGTAAATTTGTCTTTGAGAAAATAAATTATTTTAACTTAAATTTTAAGAGGACATGTGTCACCAAGATAAATGTTATCTTACGTGCTCTCCATCCCTCGAAATCTCATTTTAGACGAACCCATCTATTTATTAGTCAAAGGCACCAAAATCTTCATCCGTGACTCTTATCTATGAGTGCAGCACTAGATGTTACAGAATTTTTTAGTAGAGGATCCAAAACCTGCTTCTTGAGCATGGAATACAATTAAAATAACATCATTTCCTTTTTAATTATCAAAAGAAAACATATAGATTTTTTTTTTTTTTTTAAACAACTAAAGTAATCAACTTCATTTGTGTTAGTGTTATTTAAATTTCTTTTTTATGTCTCATATATTTTTTTGATAAAGTCGAAAAAGTAAATAATCTAAAGAAAATAAAGTTACGTAATACTTTATAGTTATTATAATATTTTTACTGTAACATTTTTGTTTGCATTATTTTGTTTCTTACAAAACATACATTTGAAATGTTTTTGTGCACCATATATTAAAAAATTTCAAATATTACTAATGAAGGATCCTCAGAGATCAGGCTGGCAGCTTGTATTCGTTGACCGAGAGAACGATGTTCTTCTCCTCGGTGATGACCCTTGGCAGTAAGGACCTAACTACATCTTACATTTCTTTTGCTAAATCTATGTTGAAAAAATTGCACTTTTAGTTGGTTCCATAGAATTGGATATTCAAGATTTTAGTCCCGGGATTCTGAAAAATAATAGTTTGGGTATCAACTCTTTTTTCCACCGCTTTCCCGTTCAACTTTTGCACTTCTGGTCCTGTAGGACAATATCTGTTTTGCACTTTGGTCCCAAATGACACTCAATTTTACATTTTTTGGTTCCAAATTGGATGAAAAAGGTGCAATTTTTTTTTTTTTTTAAAGAAATTGGGATCAGAAGTGCGGGACTAGTAGTGCTGAGCCTCTAGTCCCGTTTGACTAAAACTGCATTTTTCCCATCTAAACTCGTTTATATATGACTAAGATCTATTGGTGTCGATGGAACCCCCTCCCACCCCCCTACTTTTAATGAGATCTCTAAAAACTTCTTTCAACTATTGTGCATTTCAAGGTTTCGTATTTGTTCATAATCTCGGTTAAATGGTCAATTTGTGATTTCAGGGAATTTGTGAACAATGTTTGGTATATCAAGATACTATCTCCTCTTGAAGTGCAGCACATGGCCAAAGAGGGCCTTGATCTTCCGAATTCAGTCCAAACACACCCCACCGACATCAACTGCGATGACTATATGAGTCAGAAGGTATCCAAAAGTAACTTAAACGGCATACCATCTGTTGGATCACTCGACTACTAATCGGATGAATGCTCTGGCAGATGATCTTATTTTGTATGGAGTCTCGTGACATTCTCGTTACTTGGTTCCCTCGGTCAATGTTTTCTTTTACGTTTGAGGCTAGTAATGTAATATTTTGTTCTTCTAGCTAGGTTCTGAACTTCTGATCATTGAACTTTGTATGGAAGATATTTATAGTGTATATTCGTATGTCTTAATAGAACTCTACTATGTTGATGGAGCTATAAGATCTATGATATTTAGAAATATTAATCACTGTTGGTAAATTTGATACCTGTCTTCAAGTATTGAAGGTTGATCATGGCCAACTGATAATATTTACTCAGAATAAATTATTCAATATTTAAAAGTGTACGTATGTTGCACGTGTTTAGTTGTAATTTCATGGGTATTTTTCATAAATTAAAGTAAAATTAGACATTTTCATGTCATAGAATATCATATATTTATGACTGATCAATTTATTTTTTATGAAATTTATTTTTATAAATTATTATTTGTTTAAAAAAAAATGATGGCATTGAATAGTTGAAATAAAATATAAAATTATGATTGATTTAGTCATTACATTTTATAAAATTGGTTGTAAAATAAGATCAAAAAAATTATTTAGTTCATTTCATCATAGTAGTTTTCATGCTAAATTTATTCGTTATTCACAGATGACGCATGTTTCATCCGTTTCTTCATAAATTTTACCCGGACTTTCATCGATTTCACGAGCATTTTTTCTTACTGGTTTCACTACTTTTTCACCAACTTCACCGGTGTTACTAATTTCACATGAAGTTTCTTCGATTTATATGTTTTACTGTTTAATTTTTATTATTGATTATAAATTTTTCATTGTTTTTTCGTTTTTCGTCGATATTTTTTCCAATTTAAACTATTTTCTTTCGATTTCACCTTATTTTTGTCAGTCAAAGTTTAACTCGTTTTATAATATAATATTAGTAAATACATATTTACCGTCATTTTTGTAAAATTATCAAATAGCAAATTGGTTCATATATGGGAAACCTACAACCACTGTGAAAAAATAATGATTAAGAAATACATAATCAATAAATCTTATTAACTAGCATTAATTAATGAAATAAATTGAACTATTAACTTTTGATGTCTTTGAAAAAAAAAGTGAAAATAAAATCTAAATAGAACTCATAAATAAAACTCGAGAGAATTGCATTTTTGGCACACAGCTATAGGCCAATTCCCACTTTTGGTACACAGCTTTATGTGTCCAACACATTTGGTACACCTCTTTAACAAAGTTCGACACATTTGGTACAACCGTTAAATAAATTGCAAAATCACCGTTAATTCCGTTAGTTCGACACATTTGGTACACCTCTTTTACAAAATTGACATGTGCGCAGCACATGGCTGTCCAAAAAAAATTAAACTTGATAAACTTTTATAAAAATTATCATATGTATTTATTATATTTATCATATCATATTTATATAATGATAAAAAAAATATGTATTTATTATTTATATGACATGTAAAATATAATAAACTATATAATGTCATTTATAGTTTAATACTGGAAGAAGAATAAAATATAATAAACAAGTTTATCAAGTTTCAATTTTTAAATTTATTTATAAAAATAGTTTATTATTGTTATAGTTTATTATTTATAAAAATTATTAAAAAAAGATGTCTTTATTATTTATATGACATGTAAAATATAATAAACTATATAATGTCATTTATAGTTTAATATTGGAAGAAGAATAAAATATAATAAAAAAGTTTATCAAGTTTCAATTTTTAAAAATTATTTATAAAAATAGTTTATTATTTTTATAGTTTATTATTTATAAAAATTATTAAAAAAATATGTATTTATTATTTATATGACATGTAAAATATAATAAACTATATAATGTCATTTATAGTTTAATATTGCAAGAAGAATAAAATATAATAAACAAGTTACTTTAATTTATCATATTTATAAAAATTATTAAAAAATATGTATTTATTATTTATATGACATGTAAAATAAAATAAACTATAATGTCATTTATATTTTAATATTGGAAGAAGAATAAAATATAATAAAAAAGTTTATCAAGTTTCAATTTTTCCTTTTTTTTTTTCTGGGCAGCCATGTGCCGCGCACATGCCAATTTTGTAAAAGAGGTGTACCAAATGTGTCGAACTAACGGAATTAACGGTGATTTTGCAATTTATTTAACGGTTGTACCAAATGTGTCGAACTTTGTTAAAGAGGTGTACCAAATGTGTTGGACACATAAAGCTGTGTACCAAAAGTGGGAATTGACATATAGCTGTGTACCAAAAATGCAATTCTCTCAATAAAACTCTTATTTTGAAATAAAATTTTTGAAACCTTGCTAACAATACCAAAGAGGTGTTAACAAAATAATGGAAATGGGAACTTAAATTACCTTACAAAGAGTTGAAATATAAATATGAAATTATAAATGAAAATAGAATAATATATTGAGGACAAATTTTTCACAAAATCACTTTTCATACTTTCTTCTCCATTATTGAATAAAAAAAGACTAGTGCTGTTGACCATACTTTCTTCTCCATTATTGGCTCATGAAATTTCTCAGATCTTACCTACTGCATTTCAATTTCTTCTTGCTGCAAACTGAGTCTCATCTTTTGAGCAATTTTTTTCCGGATTTCAGGTAACCCAAATTTTACTGTCTTTATTTACTGTTCCCAACTGTACACAATTTCTATTTAATTGTTTCATATGAATCCATTATCATATTTAATTTTGCACAAGCCAAGCTCTCAATTTGGTTGCAATTAAAGTAGAAATCTTTCTACAAACAACGTTTTATATCTTTTTATATATGACAGATAACTGAATTATTCTACAAAAAAATTACTAATGCTATCCCTTGCCTTATATTCAGATTTTATTGTTTATTGTTGCAAAATTCTTTATTTAATTATATGGTTTTTCGAGCTACTGTAAATTCATTTTTCCAACCAAAATCTCTTATGTTTACTAAACAAGAAGGAAATATTTGAAGTGTTAGGCTGAATAAACAATTGTAATGGTCATTGCTTATTCTTTTACATAATTAGTATTTACAATTTACTTTATCATATATTCTAATCTAACTCATTTGTACAGGAATACGGTGTTTAAGATGCTCGACAAGCTGTTAGAATCAATTTTGTCCGCGGTAGGACAAAAATTGGTAGATTATGGAGCGGACAAAATTAAGGGAAAAGACTCCAAGTCCATTTTAAAAACTCTGACAAGAAATCTAAAGTCATTGAGTGCTAAAGCATCTGATGTTGAAGAACAGATAAACAATGGAGAGCAGTCAGGTAGAAAGAAAAGAAAAAGAGAAGTCGAGAACTGGTTGCAAGAAGTAAAAGTAATTGAGGCTGAGGTTCGTGCCCTGGGAAATGAAGTACAAGAAGAAGGATTTATTAGCCGTTTTTTTGGTGGAGATCAGGCTACAGAACTGAATGAAAGGGTAAATGAACTTGTTGAGGAGAGTCGACACTTTGGTGAACTTCTACTTACGGTATACGAAACCAGAGGGAATCCAATGTTGACAACTAAATTATTTGGAAAAGCTTTTGATGAAAAATTGGAAAGAATTTGGAAATGCGTGGTGATTGATAAAGTCCCAACCATTGGGATTTATGGAATGGGAGGAGTTGGCAAGACGACCTTGACCAAACACATTTACAACCGACTTTTAGAAAAAACTCAATACCGTGTATATTGGGTCACAGTCTCTCATGAGTTTAGCATAAACAAGCTGCAAGACGACATAGCCAAAGACATAGGTTTAGACCTTTCAGCGGAGAATGATGAGGATAAAAGAGCTGCATTACTGAACACAACACTATCTAGAATGAAAGAGCTTGTACTCGTATTAGATGATGTATGGGACAATATAAGTCTGATAAAAGTGGGAAATCCTCAAAATTTGGAGAATGCTAGATTGATTATAACTACTCGCTCCTTGGAGGTGTGTCAGAAAATTGGTTGCAAAGAAAAATTTGTCGTGGAAACACTATGCAGGGATGAAGCATGGGACTTGTTCCAAGAAACACTTGGACAAGAGACAACATTATCCCCACAAGTTAGAGAAATTGCCAAGTCTATGGCAAAAGAGTGCGATGGTTTGCCCTTAGGGATCATCACCGTTGCTGGAAGCATGAGGGGTGTGACTGAAATTCATGTTTGGAGAAACACAATAGCAGAACTAAAGGAATCTCTGTTGAGTCTAGATGACATGGAAGAGAAGGTGTTTAGAGTACTCAAATTTAGTTTTGATCGACTAGATCCACATTACAAAAGAGAATACAAAAGGAAAGAGTACACAAAATTACAACTTTGTTTCTTGTATTGCTCTTTGTATCCTGAAGACTATGATATAAAGAAGGATGAATTGATCAGCAAATTCATATCAGAGAAGTTAATGGATAAAAGAAAGACGAGGAAAGCAGAGGTTGACCAAGGTCATACCATACTCGATAGGTTAGTTAATGTGTGCTTGTTAGAAAGTCCTGAAAGGACAAAAGTTAAAATGCATGATTTGGTCAGAGACATGGCACATAAGATCACAAGAGGAAATCCAAAATTCATGGCATTAGCTGGACTTTCATTGAAGGAAATTCCAAGTGAGGAAGAATATTGGACAGAAGACCTTGAGAAGATGTCTTTGATGGAAAATGGGATATGTGAAATTCCAGAAGGAATGTCTCCTAATTGTTCAATACTTTCAACATTGCTATTGAATGATAATGAATATTTGACGTTGATAGGAGATTCATTTTTCTCCCTAATGTGTGGTCTATGCGTTCTCGATTTATCTTACACTGGCATCACGAAGTTGCCAGATTCTGTATCTGAATTGAAGAGACTTAATGCTCTAATTCTCAGAAAGTGCTACAATCTGGAGTTTGTGCCGCACTTGGGAAAACTCCTGGCGCTGAGGGAGTTGGACCTTACATCGACTGCAATCAAGGAAGTCCCTCAAGGTATGGAAAACTTGGTCAACCTAAGATTCCTCTCGTTGTTTGACATTTCGACCATGGATATGTTACCGAGAGGTTTATTACCAAAATTCGAATATCTTCAGAGCCTCTCTCTTCCAGTCAATATTCAAGTACCAGTAGAAGAAATTGAGAGTTTGAAACGCCTGGAGAAGTTTCGTGGGCGAGTAAATCATGGATGCGGTCTCAATCGCATTATTCAATTTCGACAAAGTGTTAAGGGGTACTACACTACCAAATTTCATTTCTCTATCACCCCAGGTGTGGAACTCTTTATGGAATTGGGTGTGGGGAATGATTACATAGTTGTCATTGTGAATGGAGGTGAACTTATTAGAAGAGAGGTTATAGATTTGACTCTGCTGGAACACGACATTCAACATCTGCAATATAATATTTGTAAAGGTCTATCCTTATTGGATGAGTTGCCACGATTGAACAATCCAAGATCCCTTAAGACTCTAAGGATTGAAGATTGTGATGAAGTAGAGTGCATTTTGAGGTTGAGCACTAGAAATGAGCAGCAATTGACGATGGCACTAGATAAATTAAAATATATTGAAGAAATTTATCTAAGCGGCTTGAATGACTTAACGTGTGTGGTTGTCAATTTGGAAATAGAGGAAGATGTCGTTGCACCTCCACCTCCACTCGGGATATTTTCCTCTCTAAAAAAACTGAGCATTCATAATTGTCGCAAGATTAAGAAGCTGGGTTTGCCACTACCTGACCTTCAAAACCTCGAATCTATACTTGTTGGATTCTGTAGTGGAATTGAAGAAATAATACACCAGGGGGCAAGAGGGGGCATCGTGTCTCTACCAAAGTTAAAAAGGATAGATCTGTTTGACCTGCCAAAATTGAAGAGCATCTGCGAAGCAACAATGGTCTGCAATTCCATCGAAATAATCCGTTTGACAGGTTGTCGAATATTGAAGAAGCTGCCTTTATTTCTCCCAGCTGTGGATGACCATGTTTGTTCCCCTCCGCCAACTCTTCAGCGCATCTTATTATGGGAGTGGGAAAAAGAATGGTGGGAATCATTGGAGTGGGATCATCCCACCCACAAGGACATCCTTCAACCTTTTCTCTATTTTCAGAAAAATCCGTTGCTTTAATTGGTTGTGATGTATGGTGGTGTGTGGTCCTTGAATTTGCATATACGGTGGAAGAGATGTTCTGGGATCACGTTTTTCAGTTTTTCAGTTTTTAATTAATTTGATTAATCTTTTTTAAATATTTTAGTTTTAATTAAGAAAATTAGTAATCATTTGTTAAAGGCACCAAAATCTTCAGCCGTGGCTCTTTTCTAAGAGTGTAGCACTAGATGTTACACAATTTTTTAGTAGAGGATCCAAAACCTGCTTCTTGAGCATGGAATACAATTAAAATAACATCATTTCCTTTTTAATTATCAAAAGAAAACATACATAATTTTTTTTTTTTTTCAAACAACTAAAGTAATCAACTTCACTTGTGTTAGTGTTATTTAAATTTCTTTTTTATGTCTCATATATTTTTTTGATAAAGTCGAAAAAGTAAATAATCTAAAGAATATTATCTAGTAATACGAAAGGAGGATAATATTATCCTGTATTAATAATCACAAACTTAAATGGCCTCTACTGACACTAAATTGCTTATATATGGGTTAGGGTCAAATAATAGGACAAATGGGCCCATACATTTCTTACATATATATATATATATATATATATATATATATATATATATATATTTAATAATCTCTCAAAATATTCTTATAATTGTCAAAAACCAAAATTTAGTATTCATATAGTTTTCATCGTGGGTCAAAATTTTGTTTTGAGTGTATATTTCAGTCAGACAAATATTGAAAACTTTTCGAGACTTTTCAAAAATGTTTCAGAAACACTAAGGAAAACTGCATTTTTCCCATCCGAACTCATGTATATATGATACTATCTCCTCTTGAAGTGCAGCACATGGCCAAAGAGGGCCTTGATCTTCCGAATTCAGTCCAAACACACCCTACCGACATCAACTGCGATGACTATATGAGTCAGAAGGTATCCAAAAGTAACTTAAACGGCATACCATCTGTTGGATCACTCGACTACTAATCGGATGATGTTATTTTGTATGGAGTCTCGTGACATTCTCGTTACTTGGTTCCCTCGGTCAATGTTTTCCTTTACATTTCAGGCTAGTAATGTAATATTTTGTTCTTCTAGCTAGGTTCTGAACTTCTGATCATTGAACTTTGTATGGAAGATATTTATAGTGTATATTCGTATGTCTTAATAGAACTCTACTATGTTGATGGAGCTATAAGATTTATGATATTTAGAAATATTAATCCCTCTAGTTAAATTTGGTACCTGTCTTCAAGTGTTGAAGGTTGATCATGCAACTGAAAATATTTACTCAGAATAAATAATTCAGTATTAAAATTTATAAATGATTTGCATAAATTTCACCAATTTTACTGGTTTTTAATGCTTGTTTGTACTCTCTAGTTACCCTTCCAAGACACTGCATCAAAATGTCCAAATAACATTGAATATCCTTCCAATTGACATCAGTCCCTTTGTCCAAACACACCGAAATACAAACATATTAAAGCAAGTGTATTATACTTGATTTATGATTGAATAAGTTTAGTCAAGTTCGGTTTGTACAAGAATTTTCCAAAATAAAATGCCTTTAACCATGTCTTGGGCTAAATGGTAAAAACCAGCCCCTTCCATTCATACAGGAAAAAGAAAAAAAACTAACAGGACAATTATTTCAACCACATCTATATACATATAAAAGTACGAGTTGGCCTAAGGGAATTTCTTCCCTTTTTTGTGAAGACTAATATACCCCTATTTAAATTATATTATGATATTTAAATTTATGGCAAAAATGTAAAATAGAAGAATCCTAAAAGAAAAGAATTACATAAGTATAATTAGACAAGAAGTCTCATATATAACAAACTTATAATTATCTTTTAAAGTTTTGCAATTTATTAAAATATTAATGGTTAAAAAAAAACTATAACTCTATATTTCTTCAAAAAAAATTTGAAGAGTTCTTAAGAAGTTATCACTTATTTGAAGAACCTAAAAAAACATTAAGGAACCTCTATGTCAAATTCATTCTATGTGATTAAAAAAGATACTATTTAGTTAACTAAAAAATGTATAATTGGCTTAAGCAAAAAAAACTTCAAAACATATTAATTATTAAAACCGGCAAAATATGTAAAATTTTGATTAGTAATATATGATAAAATTGGTAAAATTAATTAGAAAATTGGTTAGATAGAAAGAAAAGCGGGTTAAAAAAAAATTTGTGTCATTGATAAAATAACAAGATTAACAAGCAAAAAAAATAGGTAAAATTGGTAAAAAAAAAATAAATAAAATCGGCTAAACATGGAATAACAAAATCAGATCAAATCGATAAAAGAACAAGAACAAATAAATGGGTTAATTGGCAAAAAAAAAATGAAATATGTGAGAAAATAAGCTAAATAAGCAAAATAATAAGTAAAATCAGACTAAATTGGCTTCAACCAGAGAAAATTAGTGAATTGATTAACAAATATAAAAATCGACTGAAATTGGTTTAAACTAGAGAGAACGAAAAATGTATAATTGGCTTAGCAAAAAAACTTCAAAACATAGAAATTGTTAAAACATGCAAATATGCAAAGTTTTGATTAGTAATATATGATAAAAATGGTAAAATCAATGCGAAAATTCGTTAGATAGAATGAAAAACGGGTTAAAACAAAAATAAAATTGTGCCATTGATAAATCAACAAGGTTAACAAGCAAAAAAATAAGTAAAATCAGTAAAAAAAAAAAAAAGAATGAAATCGGCTAAACACGAGATAAAAAAAAATCAGATCAAATCGATAAAAGAACAAGAACAAGTAAAAGAGTTAATTGGCAAAAAAAAAAGTTAAATATGTGAGAAAATAAGCTAAATAAGCAAAATAATAAGTAAAATCAAACTAAATTAGGTTCAACCGGAGAAAATTAGTGAATTGATTAACAAATGTGAAAATCGACTGAAATTGGGTTACATTAGAGAGAACTAAAGAAATTGGGTTACAATAGAGCTAACTAAAAATGTATAATTGGCTTAAGCAAAAAAACTTCAAAACATTGAAATTGTTAAAATAGGCAAAAAATGTAAATTTTGATTAATAATATATGATAAAAATGGTAAAATCAATGAGAAAATTGGTTAGATAGAAAGAAAAACGAGTAAAAAAAAAATCGTGCCATTGATAAAACCAACAAGGTTAACAAGCAAAAAATAGGTAAAATCAGTAAAAAAAAAATGAGTTAAATCTGCTAAACACGGGATAACAAAAAATCAGATCAAATCGATAAAAGAACAAAAACAAATATATGAGTTAATTGGCAAAAAAAAAAAAGTTGAAATATGTGAGAAAATAGGTTAAATAAGCGAAATAACAAGTAAAATCAGACTAAATTCAGTTCAAGTGGAGAAATTTAGTGAATTCATTAACAAATGTGAAAATCGACTGAAATTGGTTACACTTGAGATAATTATGGATTGATTAAGAAATGAAATAAACCACAAAAAAGAAATAGATGAAATCGGTGTAAGAACGGGTTAAAATAATAAAAAAGAAATGATAAACTCAGTGTAAAATAGGTACACGCGATATTTCTTTCAAAAATTCTTAAGAATTTATCACTTACTAAAGAATCTAAAAACAAAAGGTCACGTTCAGGCTATATGAATAAAAAAAAAAGTACTATTTAGTTAACTGAAAAACTTAAAATTGGCTTGAACCAAAATAAGTCAAACATAGAATAGTTAAAATTGGTAAAAAAGGGATAAGATTCTACTAAAAATATATATATGATAAAAAAATTGATAAATCAGAGAAAAAATAGGTTAGATAGAAGACAAACAACTTAAATATAAAAAATGGTGCCATTGATAAAACAACGTGGTAAGGATGATAGGTAAAATCGACTAAACTTGGGTCAAACCGAAAATAATGAGTGAATTGATTAACAAATTTGATAAAACACAAAAATGTGTGGAATCGGTCGAAGAACGGGTTGAAATAACAAAAAAAAATGATAAACTCAGTGTAAATACAGGCGCAATCGATGTTTCTTTGGACAATTCTTAAGAAATGATCAATTATTATAAAACCTAAAAAGAATTCACATTTCTTTTTATCATTTAAACTAAAGCAATCATATTTAGTTAACTGAAAAACTAATAATTGGCTTAGGCTAAAAAAGAGTTAAAACTGGTGATAACGACATTACAATGGGAAAATGGGTTAGATCGAATAAAAATGAGTTAAAACAACAAAAAATGGTACGATCGATAAAATAATGAGGTAAATTAACAAAACAAGGGTAAACTGGTAAAAAAAAAAAATGACATCGATTGAACACAAGATAACAAAAAATGGGTCAAATTGATAAAGAACAACAAGAAAGAGTTAAATTGAAAAAAAAAAAAATCTGAAATAGTCGCGAAAATAGTGTACATCAGCAAAAGAATAGGTAAATGGGTTAAAGCGGATAGAGTGAAAAGAATGGGATAAAGCACAAAAAACGGTGAAATCAATGAAATAACGGATTAAAATAACACAAAAACAAATGGTAAAGTCAAGTATAACTGGAGGAAATCGATGAAAGAACATGTTAAAATAACAGAAAATAGGGTAAACTTAGTGTAAAAGCAGGCTTACACTATAAAATCGGGGAGAGTTGGTAAAAATGGGTTAGATTCGTTAAAACTTGATTAGACATGTAATTGAAAATGAATGAATTTAGTAAAAGATATGTATAATATACAAAACTGATTAAATCAATAAAAAAAATGGGTTAAACCTGTGAAAAATGGTTTAGATGAAAATATCAAGGTAAAGGAAGAAAATAATAGATGTTATTCATTCGTTCAAATGATTGTTTTAGAATAATAGTTCTGTAGACATGTAGTTTCAGATTAAAAATACTTAATAATTATAGTTCATTTTTTATTTTCAAGTTTTGATTATAAGTATTTATGTTAATTTTTGGTAACAACATAGTAATAATTAAAGTGAATTAGTCAAAAAATTTATATGATACGCCATTAAGATAGTATATTAAAAAATGATTGTATGATTCAACTAACATAGAAAATTAGTTAATCACGTGCAACGCACGTACACTTTCCTAGTTAGAAGAAAAAACATTAAAAAAAAAAAAAGTTATTATAAGAAAATAATATTAGCTAAGAAAGCTAAAAGAATGTTATATAGGTACAAAATTGTATCCAAAAAAGTAGCAAGGCAAATACAGACTCACATGTAGTATACAATTCTTCACATTGCCTGTTTAGGTTGTAAAAGCTGCTGAATCCTTTCTGGAATCAACAAATGAACAACAGTTGAGCCTTGAGGAAAACACATGATACTATAGCAACAAAAATAGTTCCAAGTACTTCAATAGTATTGGCCTTCTTCAGAAATCTTTCTCCGACGCGAAAGGGCCCAAATAGTCTTTTCCATAACTATAGAGCTCACCTCATAACTGCTCCACAGCTAACATTATATGCTTAAGTTTTACAGTACAAATCCAAGATTACAATATTCCACTAGTCATGAGATTGCTGCTGAAAGTTTTTAGGTCATCGCCATTATCTTCAAATTCATTCCGATCGTCTTCATCGTCATCATCATCATTTAAAATGTCAACTTCATCACTATCTATATTGTTCACGAGCCGATCAAGTGGTGGATTTTTTATGATTTGATTAGCTTCAATTTGTTCTTCTGTTGTTTTCGCCAATGATAATAGAATATTCTTGGCTTTCTGATCAGGAGTGACCCCACTAGATATCATCTCATTGTACCAAATAACGGCACTGCCAAAATCCTTGTTCTTCCCAAAAGCATCCATAATTGTAGTGAATATAGTCGGATTAGCTTTGATGCCATGAACCCGCATGTCCTCGTATTTCTCCATCATTTTCTCGAGATTGTTAGCTTTTGCATAACCTTTGATTAGAGTCCCATGAGTAATAATGTTTGGTTCAAATCCATCTTGTTTTATTCGCTTGAAAAACTTCTCGGCACCATCCATATCGGAAGCGTTAACATAGGCTGATAACATAGTTGTGTAGGAGCAAAGATCTGGGGTACATCTACACAACAAAAAGGGAGAACACCAATTACTATTATTTTTGAGTTGGGCGTATTAGACCTAAATCCATGTTCGAGTGAATTAACTGCTCGACACAACTATAAAGTATTTATGTTTCCCACAAAGGCCATACTTCTGTCAAATTACCATGCAATTATGAGTTACGTTCAGCAAGAATTGTCCTTAAATTTTTTAAATCTAATTAAAATAGACAAGAATCATGAACAAAGAAATACAATTAGTTGTATGATATATATAGAAGAAGAAAATTTCACCTGTCTCTTCGCATGCTCTTGAACACAACTCGTGCTTGTTCTACCATTCCAGAGATTGCAAATGCATCAAGCAAGATATTATATGATTTCTGTGTCGGCCTGGAAGTAGGTATATTTGTGAGTCATGTTAGCAGAGGAATAAACGTAATAAAGCAATATCCAAAGTAAATATTCCCATATTGACTGATTCATGATTCTATCATCAAATTTACACTTTCCAGTTCACATTTAAAAATATTTTACTACTTGTCTAGCGAATATAAAAGAAACTTATCTAAATTTTGAAGGTTTTAAGCACACCTGACACCGGCATCAAGCATCTCCTCAAATACAGCTAAAGCCTCTTCTTCTCTTCTAGCCTTTCCATAGGCATTAATAAGCAGGGCATAGGTCACAACATCAGGTTTAATACCAGACCTTTGCATCTAGCAATACAAATTCAATTCATTGATGAAATCATTATAAGCTTGAAGAGCAAAATGTTAAGAAAATGAAACATAGTTGATATAAACAGACAAAAATCACCGGAAGGGAAGTAATGTATATCATTCATAACTATTCATGCTCTTAAATTAAGTGTTGATATTAGATACAGATTATTACACAACTTGTCTAAAACTAAATCATCATTAAAAGTAGTATAAGAAAAGAAAAGATTATGAAACATAATCAACATATTAGTCAACCTTTTGAACAATCTGTGAAGTTTTTCAGGAATGTAGGGCATGGAACACACACACACACAAGTGGAAAGTATAATATTTCTAATACCTCAATGAAGAGTAATTCTAAGCTATAGTCATTATATACACTGAATGTAACTTAATCAAGTTACAGTAAAGATTTTGATAGTTTTGAATTTACCTGGTCATAGATATTTGAGACCTCCTTGTAGCTATTTTCGAATGACATCAAGCTATTGTAAGTAACTGTAGTTTGCTGAACTCCTCTTTCAGGCATCATTGCAAATAGCTTACGAGCTTTTTCATAGTTTCCCGCCTTCTTGTACATATAAATCATCATGTGGAACATTTTTTGGTCCGGTTTTAAAGGTGAAGTCTCTTTGTCCAGAAGGGTTTCAAATATTTCTTCAGCTTCTTTAAATTTGTCTCCCTGCTCAAACGAGAATCAAGATTGATAAATATGAGAAAGACGAAGTATCCATATTACACATAACACATCATTTTTTGTTATCATAATGATTAGAGATGTACTTTTCAATTTCTTTACATCAACATTCAAAGAAAAAGAAATGCCCATATTCTGTCAATTTGTTACCTCAACGAAAGTTTTTAAAATAATTTGATATGTCACGGCAGATGGTTCAGGACCTGAAGATTGCATCCTACGAAATATAGCTTCTGCTTTACTGTATTGCCCTCCTTTTCCATATGCTTCCATAAGAGCAGTGTAGGTTATGACATGAGGTGGAAATCCCTTCTTGGTTATGTAGCTTAAAATTCTCTCAGCTTTGTTGAAGTCTCCTTGTTTTCCATAGGCCGTAATAAGCATTAGATAGTCCATATCCTTAAAATCCCACCAATGCTGTGTCCGAAGCCATTCAAGAACCTTCATAGAAAAAAATTTAAGTACAGAATAAGGTGCAGGTTTTTTCAGAAACAAAAATTCACGAGATTAAAGCAATTATTAAGAATATCAGCAACTCGGACGCAAGAAAGACATATTATCACATCCTATTTCTCTTCTTTGAAGCATATAAGAAATTAGGATATTGAGAATCATATTACGGTTTCAACTAGCTCCAAAAGCTTATAAAATTATCGATGTTTAGATTCAGAAAAAAAGTCCTTTATAACCAAACAAATTTAAGCTCTCTACTGATATATCTTAGCATCTCAGCTGTCCTATGATGCTAGATTAATGATTACAGTCTACGAAAAGAAGTAACTCATTCGTAACACTACCATGATTATCAAAGACATTAAATTAGAGACCGAAAGTCAATACTTAAAAATAGATTCTTCATCCATGAAAAAAAATCAAGAAATGAGAATGAGGCTTTGCAATACCTCACCAACAAGGTTCCACTTCTTGAGCTGCTTAAATCTAACCAAGGTCCCAACAACAAGGTCTTTAGGCAAAGCCTCGTTCTTAACCCTCCGACTTTTAAGCACTTCAACAGCTGAATCTGCTTCCTCGATTTCAGTCATAAGTTTCCTCCAATTCTTCTGGTCAGCTTCATCTGCAGCATCCTTAAAAACCTCCAATTTCTTTCTCTTTTGCATGAATTTTCTAGGTGCCAACATGCCCATACACACGATCTTTACCCTTTTACATATCCTAATATTGGCATTAACTGGATACTCGCAACTATATGATTTACTGCAAACGAATATAGATAATCAAAACACACTAACATACACATTCATGCTCTCTTAGTATTAACAAACAATTAAAGGTCATTATAGACAAATATAATTCAGTAAAAACTTAGAAATTACGCGATTAGTTAACGCCCAAACACAATTCTTCGAATTGATAAGAAATTCAGAAAAGAGATATTTAGAGGGTAGAAAAACAAAACCCCAGAAACATGAATAAAGAATAGACCTCATAAGAGAAGTGGATGGAGGTGAAATGAAGGGTTTCAGAAACATTGTTGAAGCTTGAGGCATTTTCTACTTTAATCTTCAATTTCACACACAGAGAGAGCGGAAGTGGGCGAGCGGGACTGTGCTCGGTTGGGAGTTTTGTTGGTTTTAATTTTGAAGTATTTTTCTATGGATAATACTAATTCTTTACTGTTTTCTTATTTGATATAAATTTCTGTTCTGGTCCCTAAACTTTGAATAATTACTGAGTTAAATTGGAAACCCCCCCCCCCCCCCCCAACCCCCCGAAACATCAGGGGATGTCCTGTAATTATGATAGTCAAAAGGGATTGAACGATAAGTACACCTAACTTCAAGGGAGGTCCGTATTAGCAAGTCAAAGACACGAGACCGTAATGTGTTTCAATCCCTCTTAAATGCAAATATTTTTTCATTCATTAAACTCAAACAAATAAAGTTATAAAAATAAGGTAAAATTGCAAAAATCGTCTTAAACTAATCACTGATTTTGAATTTTCGTACCAAACTATTCAATTTGGCGAATTTCATTCAGTAATTTAATATTTTTTTGGAATATCGTCCCACCGTTAATTATAAGATGGAAATTATGCAATTGCCGTTAAATTACCACATAGCTGCTTACGTGACATGACGTGATAAATTTTTACATGAATAATTATATAATATTGAAGAATTCGTCCCAAACTAATTACAAGATTGAACCGTCATTTCCATTATTTAGAAATTTAATATTGGGACTAAATTCATACAAAATGGTAAATTATGGGATGAAATTCGGTGAGTTGATATAGTTTGGGACGAAAAATCAAAATTAGTAATTAGTTTGGGACGATATCTCAAATAAATATTAAATTGCGGGACGGCATTTAGTGAAGTAATATAGTTTAAAAAGAAAATCAATAATCACTAATTAGTTTGGAACGTTTTGTGAAAATATTTTAAAAAAACGAGACAAACAACCCCTTGGATTCTAGGACAACTATGCAAGCACACTTTCTTAAGATCAAACTGATGCAGCGTACGTAGTGAGAAAGATGAATATAGTCAATAACCCGTTGATTCTTAAACAAGAATACCGTGAGATTGAGAGAATTGAGAAAACTCAAAACTTGCATAAACTTCAAAAACTGATAAATTCCTCCAAGTTTACAATTAATGCTTAAATAAAACCCTAAAAGCAGGAATAAACTAAAATTACTAAAAGGTCCTAAAATATCAAAACTTATAAAAGACCTAATAAACTCTTAAATTAGGCTTTTTACGACTTCTTTGTCACTCTCGAATCGCACTACACCATTCTCCTCAGGATGGAAAAGATTCGTCCTCGAATCTTGGTAGGAGTAAACCCTCCCTCGAATCTTGATTAGCTTCTTCATTGATGAAAAATAATACTTCACTAAATTAATAAGAGAATCAAGACTTGAGCACGACATTAATGTTGAAGACTTGACGTACTCCACCAAAGTAGCACGATAACATTCTGAATTAAATTGAGTTTCGTCAAAATTAAATGTACCAATGACAAAATCGATGTCGTGTTGATATCCCATTAAAGAGATGTCAACAAGAGTTTCTTTATCCAAAGAATCTTCAAGTTGAAGGAGACTTTGACAATTTTCCTCAACCACCTCGAACACCATCGGCATATATGTCTCATGAGTATTTTCAACTATAGGAAGAAAGGCATATTTTGAAAATAAATCACTCTCTTTTCTTGTTGAGGGTTTTTTTGGATTGCTATCGTCAAAATGAAACCCATCATCATCTTCGTCAGACTCATCATATATAGGGGATCCTTCATAAATTTCTTCGTCGGACTCATCATATATAGGGGGTCTTTCATAAATTTCTTCGTCAAAAGATGGGGCATCTTCTGATTCATAATCCGAATCGTACTGTGGTTGTGGTTGTGGTTGATAAAGGGCAGCCAATCGTTGTGCCAATTGGTCTACCTGTTGACGTAACAAAATAATTTCGTCCCTACGAATTGCATCTGCGCGTTTTCTTGGCGGCATGATAACAGGATCTTACTGATTCTTGATACCACTCTGATGCAGCGTACGTAGTGAGAAAGATGAATATAGTCAATAACCCGTTGATTCTTGAACAAGAATACCGTGAGATTGAGAGAATTGAGAAAACTCAAAACTTGCATAAACTTCAAAAACTGATAAATCCCTCCAAGTTTACAATTAATGCTTAAATAAAACCCTAAAAGCAGGAATAAACTAAAATTACTAAAAGGTCCTAAAATATCAAAAATAATAAAAGACCTAATAAACTCTTAAATTAGGCTTTTTACGACTTCTTTGTCACTCTCGAATCGCACTACACCACAAACAACCGACCCCATAAAGTTGTTGATAAAGAAAATTGAGGCAAGCAATCTTATATGTTGGATTGAATAGTTGTCCTAGAATCTAAGGCAAGCAAATCCTATAGGTAGGCTTGATAATCAAATTAAGTAACATTCGAGATTAGCTCATTTAAGTTCAGTTTGTCGTAAATTCAAACAATATTTCTTATTTGATAAAAATATCACATACGTTACACAATTTTAGCATATCATGCAAGTTCGTTGATAAAAATATATTTAGTAAAAATCCGTGCATAGCACGGAGCGTATACTAGTATTTCTTATTTGATAATATTTGATTTGAAGTTCAGTTCGAACTCCACTAGATAAGCCAAAAATTAACAAAACTATATGTAAAAATATTAGGTTTTTCTCAACTCGAGTTCGTTTGATAAAAACTCGTTCAATCTCAACTTATTTGAAATCAAATCAAATTTCAAATCAAATTCAAACACAATTTAAAGCTCAATAGATAATCAATCAATGTTTAGATAATGTGTCATTCAATATCACTGCTATACTCGTATACACCCTAGTTATAAGTTGAATTTGTAAATATGGCAGTAAAATGTTTCGGAAATGTGTATATGCATAGATCAAAATTTCCATATTTTCCGTCGAAAACATCGAAAAGTTTCCCTTTTTGACTCAAGCGAAACGAAAAAAAGATGTAATTCTGAAACTATTTATTTGCCTTAAACTCTGTTATTTTTCTAAATTTAGTAACCTTTTTTACAATTTTTCCTTGGTGTTTCCGAAACATTTCTAAAAAGTCTCGAAAAGTTTTCAATATTTGACTGACAGATACATACTCGAAATGAAATTTTGATCCAAGTGTATATGCATGTGTATAGACACAATAGACTGCACACAGAAAAACTGATTATAGAAACATTCAAAACAATTTAAATAATGTCTTATAGATTAAAAAAAATATGCCTCGTAGCTCCAATTTTCTAAAATCGAAATAGACCCCCTTTTTTTTTAATTTCATCAGAATATTTTCACAGTACTAAACAATTCCAATGATGATACTGAAACCAAATCTACACATCAATTATTTTTGTCTTAAAAATACGAAATGAAAATGGATACTAAAAGATGGATTAAACACCGGTAAATCTGGTTTTGTTCGTTAAACCGGTCGGACCAATCGGTCAAGTTTGCTTTCCAATATAGTTTTAATCTTCTTGAGCCTCACTAGAACATCTTTCATGTTGGGCCTCTCTTCTGGAACATATGCAGTGCACTCCAAAGCCAACTCCATAATTAACGTTAAGCACTTTTCATAATTGGTTCCAATATTTTCATTCAAATTCAATAAATTAGTATCAACTATATGATTTATCTCACTTGGAAACGACTCCGACACCCATCTTATCATGGTTAACTCTTCCGAGAACATCTCATCCGTTGGCTTCTTTTTGATAAAAATTTCCATTAACAGAATCCCATAGCTGTAAACATCTATCGCGATTGATACTAATCCCGAAGAACCATATTCTGCAAAATTGACATACATGATAATAGAGTTAATGCCAATTTACCCAGTGAAATGCATAATGTTCTCAATTGAAAATTAACATTTCACCCGCTATGAAAATTTTAAAGAAACAATTTACCTCATTCAGCTGAAGAGTTTAACTCACTTGCCGAGAGTGGACATGAAAATTGCTTGTGTAATATAGGAGGGTACATTGTCATATTTATCATAACATACGGGGGCAAATTACCATATTTATCATAACACGGGGATAACACATTGGGGTAAAGTGCCACGTATAAAAATGTTAGGGAGGTTGCGTAAATTTTATGTGATTGTAACTCACTTCTGACTTGCCGAAATTGAGATTGGGCATGAAAATTATTTTACTAACATGGGTTTGGGGGGGGGGGGGGAGGGATAAATTTGTTAAGGGCTCTTTTTCAAATCATAGGGAGATAAGTTGAACATTATGAATATTTCGAGGAGTAAATTGCCACTAACTCGGTATACTCAATGAACTTAAAAAATTGTGGTACTTATCGCTAAAGTATAGCTTTTTACCTGGTGCCATGTATCCCATTGTACCCAATGTTTTAGTATGTGTAATCCTCTGGTCTTCTGTCAAAAGCTTTGCTATGCCAAAATCACCTACATGTGCAACCATATCATCATTTAAAAGAATATTGCTCGGCTTTAAATCACAATGGACAATTGGTGTGATAAATCCATAATGTAGGTACTCTACTGCAGACGCCACATCTATTATTATTCCCAATCTTTGAGTAATATTTAAGAAATGGTTCGGAGAATATAACCATTTGTCAAGATTTCCTCCTCGCATGTATTCCAAAACCAAAGCCTTAAAGTCAAGGTTGGTACAACTAGTAATGACCTTGATAAGATTTCTGTGGCGAATGTTACGCAATATCTCACACTCTATGTCAAAGCTCTTGAATGCACCCTGCACGTCTAAATTGAAAACCTTAACGGCAACAATCATACCATTAGAAAATATTCCCTTGTATACTGAGCCAAGGCTACCTCTCCCGATCAAATTTCCTTCATCAAGGTTTCTTGTGGCACGAAGAAGTTCGTAGTACGAGATCCTCTCATAATTGACACCAAGAAAGGAAATAGACAAAGGTGATGACAATAACTTTCTAGCACGATATCTTAGGAACGAGATAACAATAACGGCAAGAACAAATGTTAAAGCTATTGGTGGCAATATATATTTGAAAAGGTTGTTCTTGCTGGAAGATTTAAGCGTATTCCTTTTACATACCTCGACTTTGAATCGAGAAGCTCCACACAAATCCTTGTTTCCTCTAAAAAGATCAGCAGTGAAATTTACAAAACACCCTCCATTTGGGATTTCCCCACTAAGCTCATTGAACGAAACATTAAAATAATCAAGATGTGTAAGTGTTTCCAAAAACTTGGGAATTTCACCTGACAGATTGTTGTGGGAAAGATCCAAGTATTGCAAGTCTTTCAAATTATCAAAAGATTCAGGAATGGAACCATTTAATATATTATCCGATAAAGCTAAACGATTTAGACTTTGCACTTGCCCAATAGTGCTCGGAATTTCCCCAGAGAATCGATTTCCAGATAGGTCCAACTCTATCATGCCTCTCAGATTACCAATTTCTTGAGATAAAGAACCATTAAAGAGATTGTTAGAAAAATTTACCACTTGGATGCGCCCATTTGACCATAAAGTTGATGGAATGTTGGAACTAAATGCATTATTCGTCAAATATATTTCTCTCAACGAGACGAGGTTTCCTACACACCTAGGTAGCTGTCCAGATAGCCTATTCTCTGTCAAACTTGCATAATACATGTTTTCCAGATCACAAAAGCTGTTGGGGATGGAACCCCACTACTTATTGTAGCTGATATCTAACCTTTGTAAATTTCTTAACTGTCCCAAAGTTGCGGGTATAGTTCCTGTCAAATCATTCAATGCAAGGCCTAAGAAAATCAAGCTACTTAGATTACCGATTTCGTTGGGGATTGTCCCACTAATCCCACATGACACAGCAAATAAAGTCTCGAGAGAGGTAGAAAGATTGCCCGAACCTATTGATTTTGGGATCAATCCCGTTATAGCATTATCTGAAATCGAGATATCCGTAAGATATCTGCATTTTGCTAAGGAAGTAAGAAAATCTTGTTCGGGTACAGATAAATTATTTGTCACCAAGGTTCCTTGCACGTCCAGTTTCTTAAGGTTATGTAAGTTCCCGAGAGTTATTGGTATATGCCCAATGAAATTGTTTTGTGAAAGACTAAGCAAATTGAGTTTGGAGAGATTTGAGATGGAATTAGGAATCGTCCCATTGAAACGACATTCGTTAAGATAAAGCTCTTCTAGATTTGGAAGATCCTTGTCTATGGAGAATGGAATCTTGCCGGAGACCTTGTTTCCCGCAAGGTCAAGTACACCCAATCTCGAGAGATTGAATATAGATTGTGGTATTTCGCCATTTAGGTTATTAGTTCCTAGAGATAACATTGTTAAATTGGATAGACGTCCTATTTCTGAAGGAACTTCCCCATGCAAATTGTTCTGACTCAAGTCTATTCTCAGCAAATTCGACATATTAACAATCGAAAGGGGAATAGTACCTGTAAAACCATTGCTAGTCAAATTATGGACGATAATTCTCTAAAATGTAATGTAAGTAAGAAATCAAATTCACATAATGTCAGGAAAATTTTGTTAGGGGTTGCGAATAGTTTTTAGGATATAATGAAATCTAATCTTCGATTCTCAATTTCACTAACAAGATCAAACCACATGACACTAAAAAAAATAGCACAATTATCTAGACCTGTAAAATATACTATTTTACAAGCAAATTTGTTATGAACTATATAGGAAAGAAAAATATTTAATTTTCTCTGATCAAGCAGTCATTTTATAGAGAGAAATTATGCTTATTAGTTATTTCAAATAGACACAATTCTTTTAAACATTTTGTTTGTTTTCGACATACACAACAATAGCAAGTTTAATTCCATACATGTAGAACACATTTTAACCCATTATTTCTTGAATCCTAATGTCAGAGCTATCTTATTTTAAGATTCTAAACCACTACTGGTATAGTTATATGTAATCGAATTAAACAAATTGCCTCCACATTCGATCTCTCTAATCAGTCTTTCGGATCAAACTTACCACGTTTTTAATGTTATACATTAACCGAGTTAATAATATATAGTAAAAGATATCAACTTCAACAATTAATTAGGACTTTTTGGTCTACTAGAAAAGTACACGTGCAATGCACATGATTAACTAATTTCCTAAATTTTTTGAGTTATATAATAATTTGTTCTTTCATCGATTTCACCTATTTTTTGTGGTTTATCTCATTTGTTAAACCTAATTTTAGTTGATTTTGCTTATCTTTTTTATGATTTAACCTATTTTAATGAAGATTTCACATTTTATGTCAATTTAACTCCATTTTTTGTTGTTCTTTTTTCAATTTGACCTATTTTTTTGTTATCATGTGTTTAATTAGTTAATATCATTCATTTTTTACCTGGTTCATTGTCTTAACGATTTTTTCATTTTTTGTTACTTTAACTAATATTTATATTCGAGGTTATTCATGTCTTGATATTGTCGGATTTCATTCAATGATTTCACATATATTCACCGACTTTACATTTGTTCCCCGATTAACTGATTTCACCAGTTTTTAACGATTTGATCCATTTTTTACTATTTTAACCAGTCTTATCTGATTTTTACGAATTTTATGGAAATTTATGTGATACCATTTGTATTTATCGTTTTATTGGGCGTCTTTTTACTGGCTTCACAAGTTATTTACCAAATTTACAAGTGTTCACAAATTTCACCCAAATTTTTATTATTTTCATATATTTTAACTTATTTTTCTCGATTTCACTAATTTTCATTAATCGATCCCATATTCCATGAAAATTAGAATATAATCAATTTCACACAATAAAAGTTAGATTTATTTTCTATCATCTTCACTAATTCACTTTACTAATATTCCTTATTCTAATGACACGGTGTGGTGGCTAGTGATTATGGCTAATATTGATTAGCCTATGCATATTCGTGGAATTAGCTTTTATGTGGTTGGATATGGACTTCGAAATTTCGATAGGGAAAGAAATTCTAACATATATTTTTTCAAGAGGTAGTGTTTATGTAGAAGTATGCTTCTTCATGTTTTGTTTCTATTTTGCCATTTAAAATAAATTTTAAGTAAGGGCATTTTAGTCTTCACAAAAAATTCAAGAAATTCTATTTTCTGAACTCGTAGTTTTATATGTATATATATATATATATATATATACACTAATCTTAAAGTGTGGATAATTTAAGTTTTTTTTTTTTGTGAAGACAAAAATGCCCTTATTCAAATTGTGAAGTATATTAATAAAATATAATTAGACATGAAATTTTCCTTAAATTTTCTCATAAAAATTTGGTAGGAAAATATTTTAAGAAAATTTGTTAACCAAGCACCATAAATATGGAAGAAAAACAAAAGTATTTTCAAATTAGACATAAATTCTTATTATAGTTATTTCCTACAATAACTCTAATAATTAAGAAATTAACTCTTACATCACTTTCACAATTTCATTATTGTTCTCCTATAACACATAAAAATTAAAAAAAAAAAACTATTATTTTGAATAGTATGTAAAATATACATGTAAAATTATTATAATATATAATATCAATATGTTGTTATGTAAGAAATATTATTTGTTCCATTTAAAATTTGTTAAAGTAGAATCGCATTTTACCTATGAACAAAAATGCTTATGACTTATTTGACATGAGAAACATTACCTCAAATTTTCATGAAAGTCTTTTCGAGAAAACTGTGCGAAATAAGTTGAAAAACGGAGGAAAATCAATGAAAGTTGATGAAACCGATCAAATAAATTTTATATAATTGATGAAAACATGTAAAATCGATCTGAATGAAATATATGAACACTGGTGAAGTAGGTGAAAAAATGGGTGAAATCGATAATAAATAGTGCCGGTAACATCGATAAATACATGTGAAATCGATGAAAACTTCAGTGACATTTATGAAAACATGGTAAACAAATTGGTGAAATCAGTGAAAAACGGGTGAAATATACGAAGTCATTGAAAAAGGTTAAAGTCTGTGAAATAATGTGAAATTAATGAAAATTCAAGTAAAATGTATTTTAAAAAATGTGAAATCGGTGAAATATAAGTTAAATTGATAAAATTATAATCTATTAGTAGTATGCCGGAACTCTTTCTCTTAAGGCGCGGAGCGAACTGTCATCATCACTCTAGTTAAATGCTTTTTTCGCTTTTGTTGTGTGTCAAAGCGATCGAAGAGATCGTCGATAAATCCAGTTTACTGATTGTGAAACGGTTAATTTTACTCGAATGTATCAACAGAATCATTTTCTTATTTTTCCTAATGATTCTAACCAAAATCAATTTTGGGGGCACAACAAGAATTTTTATTCTCAAATCCTATCAGAGGGCCGCCAGAGAGGAAGCCAAACCGACCGCGTAAGCGCAGGAGGCTCGGGTGAGGCTCCTGAACGAGAGGGATTTAAAATAAGTAAAATCTGAAATAGAAAAAAAAAAGTTTAACTAGCAAAAACAGTGTGAACTAAACCAGTAGAAAATTTTCGTTTTTCTTGTTTGAATATGAGAAAACAAAAGAAATTGATGAAAAATAGGAAAAACAATTAACAATAGGTTATAATTGATCAAGAACGAGTAAATCAGTAAAAAACAATAAAAATTGAATTAAAATAATTAAAATAATAAGTGAAATGGCTTAGATCGGTAAAGAAATATCTTTCAAACGATAAGGTAAGTGAAATAATTTGAGATATACTTAAAAGTAATTAAAGATGTATAATATATAATTATTTAAGTTGAAAATTCGGTAAATACATGTGAAATCGATGAAATTCAAGAGAAATTCACAAAAAAATGGATGACATCGGTGATACGATGAAATTACATAAAAATGATGAAACATGTGAAAAACGCGTAAAATCGGTGAAAAATGCTAAAGTCGGTGAAAACATATGAAAAAATGGTAAAAATGAGTGAAATTAATAAAATGAGGAAAGTTCAAACAACAAAAACAAAGTCAAACCATTAGACAAATGATTTAAAACGAAAAAAACTAAAGAAATCGATAAGAATACCCATGATGAAGTTAATAAATTAAATAGCAGTCATTAATATGTGTTGTTTTATGACACAAAGAAGTTAATTTTACTCTGATTTATAACAAAATACCACTGAAATTAAATAAACACATACAATGTATGTGCAGTTTGAACTTGTGAAAAAAAATGCATGTGAAATCGCAAATACATTTGAAATCGATAAAAAAAATCGGATAAAATTTGTGAAAATGGATGAAAACAGGTAAAATCGGTTAAAATAAAGGTAAAGTTGGTGAAAATATGTGAAATCGATGAAAATTAATTTGAATGGGATTTCTAAGAAAAATGATGAAATTAGTGAAATTCAATAAAATTGGGTAAAGCCGGTGAAAAATGGTGAAATCGGTCAAAAACGTATAGTTGGTTATAACATATTTAATCAATGAAAAATTCATGTGAATAACATGTGAAATTAGTGAAAAAAAATGAAAATACGTAAAAAGGGGTTAAAAAGGTAAAAACGAGTGAAATCAGTTGAAAAAGAGTTTAACTGGTAAAATCGGAAGAAAGTTGGTTTAAACTGAAGAAAAAAACAAAAGAAATCGACCAAAAATGAGAAAACAATCAAATTTGTAAAGAAATGGATAAAATTAGTCAGAAAAGCTTGGAGTCGGTGAAAACATGTTTAATCAATAAAAAATTTAGGTGAATAACATGTGAAATTAGTAAAATAGGTGAAAACGAGTTAAACTCTGATTGACAAAACAAGGTGAAATCGGAAGAAAATAGTTTAAATTGGAAAAAAGATCGACGGAAAAGGGGAAAACAATTAAAACTATATAAATGATAAAAAACAGCCGAAAAATCGATAAAAAAAATTAAACGGTGAAAACATATGAATCGATGAAACTTCGGCTGAAATTGGTAAACACTGGTGAAGTTGCATGGTGAAAAAACTGGTGAAACCAGTGAGAAAAAATGCTCGTGAAATTGATGAAAGTTCGGGTAAAATTTATGAAGAAACGGATGAAACATGTGTCATCAGTGAGTAACGAATAAACTTGAATTGGAAGCTACTATGATGGAATGAACTAAATAATGTTCTTATGATCCTATTTTAGAACCAATTTTATAAGATGTAATAACTAAATCAGTCATCATTTTATATTTTATTACAAATATTCAAAGTCACCATATTTTTTATAAACTAATAATAATTAATAAAAATAAATTTCATAAAAGATAAATTGATCAATCGTAAATATATGATATTTTATGACATAAAAATTTCTAATTTTACTCTAATTTACAAAAAATACTCATGAAATTAAAACTAGACACGTACAACGTACGTGCACTTTTCTAGTATACAAAAAAATAAATAATAGATAATAGAAAATAGATAGATATAGATTAGCTTTAAATAGTTCAGGTTTACACTAGCTTAATGATTCAAAACAAATGCTAAAATCAAGAATAAAATCTTCACGGTTCTTGAAGAAAAAAAAAATCGGATTATAAAAATTGACATACCTGTCAATCTGTTTAAACCAATGTAGAATCCTTGAAGTCGTGACAAGTTTCCGATATGCATTGGAATGCTTCCGGTGAAATTATTGTAAGACAAAGAAAGGTTCCTAAGATGTGAACAAGCAGATAAACCTGATGGGATATTTCCACTTAATTGATTAAACGAAAGAAATAAACTCTCCAATTTTGGTAAATGGTGGCACATGTCAAAAGGTAAACTCCCCGAAAGTTGGTTTCGTGAAAGAGCTAATTCCTGCAGAGAAGAATGATTAAATATTCTCCATGGAATAGTCCCAATAAAATTATTTCCCCGAAGATTAATTATTTCAAGATTGTTTAACAACCCGAAACTTAATGGGATCTCACCAAAAAATTGATTGAATGACATTAGTAGCACACGAAGGCGTCGCAAGTTCCCAATTTCGTTTGGGATTGCGCCTTCGAAACTATTGTTACTGATGTCTAAGTATGTTAAGAATGAAAGGTTGCCGATTTCTTCTGCAATGGTGCCTTGTAAGTTCATGTATGAAAGATCCAGAGCCGTGACTCTAGGGCGTCTGCGACTGCAAGTGACGCCAATCCAGGTACAAAAAGATGTTCCTTGTGACCAATTGCTGGTCAAAATGTTATTTGGGTCAGAAGTTATGTTAGCCTTAATGGTAGAAGTGAACGCTCATCAGTGGATGTAGCAAAACATATTCTCATAAGGTAAAGTACACCCAAGAGAATGAAAGATATGGTAGCTTGTTTTTTCATTTTGTGTAGACTTAGAATGAGAGGAAAAGAGAGAAATGGGCAACCTTTTATGAAGTACAACAAAGTTGGGAACATCACTTAAGAAATATACTACTTTTCAACTTGATTGAATTGATACGGATACGACGATACGATAAACTATGATAGGAATACGGCGATACGGATTTTTAAAATTTATAGGACGCCGTCTCATCAATGAGCGTAGATTAATTAATAGATATGAGATTTTTGTGCTTGTGATTCGATACAGCAAAGATACGAATATAAAATAAAATAAATTTTATATTACGCATAAACATAACTAATTTGATCATTCTATTATACCACAAAAGTGATAGATCATATTCAAAATATATATTGTCTACTAATTTTAGTTTCAGGTTGGACAACAATACATAAAAGTTATACACTAAAATTATCCAAGACCATTCAAAATACACAAAAGTTATATATAAAAAAATTGGGAAAGTTAGAACAAACCCGAATTGATTTGAAATTTTCAACTAAACATCATGAGTATTGATACCCGTATCTAAGATCATTCAAAATACACATTTTTTTAGCTTTTAATTTATTAATTTTTAACCCACACCTTTGAAAAACTAACAAAAACACCATGTGTGTATCCAAAATGTGTCCAAAACTTACAGAATACTCCAAAAAAAGTATTGTACCCGTATCCGAATTATTTTTTATTTAATTTAATTAGGATACTCCAAATGACGTACGTATTGTACACATATCAGACGCATATCCGTATCCCCGAAATACTGAATTCTGCACGGGGCTATTTTTTGGAGTATCCGTGCAACTTGCTTTTCAAGGTTGAGGAAGAAAAGAAAGAATGAAATAAAAGCATTGATTAATGAGTAGTTGGTTTTTGCCATAACTTGATGGTGATGTAGTCGTGCGAGAAAGAAGTTTCACCATTGTGGTTTAATTTGATCAATTTAAAATTTTCATTTGAGTTTTGATTAGTTTTGCACATAAATTATTTTTAAAAAATACTTTTATCATTCAGTAACATTTAAAGTTCGATTGATTCGACCTCAACTAAATTTTTCTAAAACAATAATTATTAACTATACATACAAATATTAACAAAACTTGTATTCAATTCAATTAAAACTTCTTCAGCTCGTTAAATTAAATCATTACTTTCACAATTTAAAAAAAAAAATCCACCTATAAACCACCTAGTGAATAAGGACTTCGGGTGGGACAATGGACTTGCCATTAATAGGTAGTTTGAATTGTTCAATAATTTGCAATAACTTGACTAATAGCTTGACTAATTTATCGTGATTCAGATGGGGCTACAACTAGGATTGTCAATTGAGTCGGACCTACCCGAAGTTCGATGGCTCAATCCGATTAAAATTGGCTCAAATCCGAATATTTGTGAGCCGGGTCGAGTTTGAGCCATTATATTAAACCCGATCAATTTATGAGCTGAGCTAGAGCCTAACACGGCTCAGCCCGAATAAAGTCCGAACATATGATTGTTTTAAATATTACGACTAATTATTTGTATTATAGTTATAGTTACTGATTATTATTTTTATTAAGTAAACTTACAAAAAGTTATAATGTAAATTCACATATATGTTGGTATATCAATTTCGTATTGATGACCAAAATCCAAAGAAAAAATTTAAATCAAAGATAAAAAAAAAAAATACAGGTCAATAAATTGGAGTTTTGAGACTCTGAAACTCTACTGCATGTTCATATAGATCAAACGTATCTTAAAAAATGTGAGCAAATAACTCGATCTTTTAGTTAAAATATTACTCCTTTAATAATATATACTCGTGTCTTAAGTAATAGTAGTCTATTCATATGTGTTTCGGTAATCTAAATATTTTATACCTCAAGTTATTTGTGCCTATATTAACAAACCCGATATAAGCCCGATATAGACCCAAAACCCGAAAAATTACACGGGCTGAGTTTGAGCTAGAGAAAACAGAAAATTTATGAACCGAGTTTGAGCCTATAACTATGAAGCTCGACATTATGTAAGTTTGAGCTACTTAAAGCTCGACTAACAAGGCCCAATTGACAGTCCTAGCTACAACGAAGTAGATTATATTATTCTACAAACTTCATGTGAAACGGAAGTTCTTAGATTTGACCAGCAAATATCCAATCCGGCTCGTTCTTTTGCGATATTCCACCTCACTCGACTAATTTAAGATTCTAGAAAGTGTGGATTCTTTCGTCAACTTCTTGTTTTAGATCATTAATTAAGTGTCAATAAAACAACATTATTTTCCTTTTAGAAAAGAAAATTTTCATCTCTCAACTTTAAATAAGTTCTCTTATCTTTAAATTAAAAGAATCCTAAACAAAGTCATAGTTAAAATGATCTCATCATAAATAAATGGGTATAAAACATAAAACACACTGGTATTTCGAAAAACTTGGATATAATCTCTGTAATAATTTTCTTACATAAATTCTCGTATTTTACAAAATGTTACATACATGCTTAATATTTTAAAATACCTCTTCCGAAAGGGATCACATGCGACAATTTGTAAAACTGATTGCTCGACACAAGGCTTAGATTAGTTTTCGAATTGGGCCAATTGAGACTGAATTACTTCAAATTTATAAAATGTGGGGTAAACTTGTCGAACAACATTATTTTCCTTTTAGAAAAGAAAATTTTCATCTCTCAACTTTAAATAAGTTCTCTTATCTTTAAATTAAAAGAATCCTAAACAAAGTCATAGTTAAAATGATCTCATCATAAATAAATGGGTATAAAACATAAAACACACTGGTATTTCGAAAAACTTGGATATAATCTCTGTAATAATTTTCTTACATAAATTCTCGTATTTTACAAAATGTTACATACATGCTTAATATTTTAAAATACCTCTTCCGAAAGGGATCACATGCGACAATTTGTAAAACTGATTGCTCGACACAAGGCTTAGATTAGTTTTCGAATTGGGCCAATTGAGACTGAATTACTTCAAATTTATAAAATGTGGGGTAAACTTGTCGAACAACATTATTTTCCTTTTAGAAAAGAAAATTTTCATCTCTCAACTTTAAATAAGTTCTCTTATCTTTAAATTAAAAGAATCCTAAACAAAGTCATAGTTAAAATGATCTCATCATAAATAAATGGGTATAAAACATAAAACACACTGGTATTTCGAAAAACTTGGATATAATCTCTGTAATAATTTTCTTACATAAATTCTCGTATTTTACAAAATGTTACATACATGCTTAATATTTTAAAATACCTCTTCCGAAAGGGATCACATGCGACAATTTGTAAAACTGATTGCTCGACACAAGGCTTAGATTAGTTTTCGAATTGGGCCAATTGAGACTGAATTACTTCAAATTTATAAAATGTGGGGTAAACTTGTCGAACAACATTATTTTCCTTTTAGAAAAGAAAATTTTCATCTCTCAACTTTAAATAAGTTCTCTTATCTTTAAATTAAAAGAATCCTAAACAAAGTCATAGTTAAAATGATCTCATCATAAATAAATGGGTATAAAACATAAAACACACTGGTATTTCGAAAAACTTGGATATAATCTCTGTAATAATTTTCTTACATAAATTCTCGTATTTTACAAAATGTTACATACATGCTTAATATTTTAAAATACCTCTTCCGAAAGGGATCACATGCGACAATTTGTAAAACTGATTGCTCGACACAAGGCTTAGATTAGTTTTCGAATTGGGCCAATTGAGACTGAATTACTTCAAATTTATAAAATGTGGGGTAAACTTGTCGAACAAAAAATATGTGGTCCTAACTTGTTACGAGATGTGAATATGAAACTATTTTTCTTTTTTCCTCTCTTATGATTAAGGTGTATGATTGAATTTTCTTAATATTTTATTAAACAAGTTACATGTTATTAACAAAGTTTAAAATAAAGGTTTCAGTTTGGGTAAGTACGACTCTAGCAACCCCTTGTTTTACCTGACCCGTTTTTAATTCAATAATAAGAACAAGACTTCTAGTTCCAGCCCATCTTGAACCCATCCAGTCTGGTTCAAATACCGCCCCTTAATCTTGTGCTTGATAACGCCTTGAAATTTGTGCCTATAATCTGAAGAAGCCTATATCTTATTTCATGAATTAGTGAAATATTTGGTATATTTAGGCTATATTTGATTTATGTATTTAGCGAGTAAAATATAAATGAATAAAAAACGAAGTTCACCATTAAGTCATTTTTCTTAACTTTTTCCTCTTTGAAATCCAAGAAAGTACTCGAGAAAATCGTTAAACTACTAAAGAAAGTGCTATTACCAAGAAAATCAAATTTAAATGAAAGAAAATGTTTTACATAATTCCCTAACAACTAGTAAAGTAACAAAAACTAGCCAGATTCGAATTCCTACTGGAAGAGGTTCCCATTTAATGTGTCTGAAACATCTCGAAAGAGATTAAATCCTTAGAAAAAAAAAAAGTAAATAACAAAAACTCAAATCTTATGCTTCCCTTCTTCAACCGTTTCTTCAATTGAAATTCACATTAGTTAATTATTATTATTATTAAAATAATATTAATTTTGAAAACGTTACATCTTTAATTTAAAACAAAATGTTACTAAACCTTACACAGTTTTATAATTAACTGTATTTTCTATTTCTAGTTAATTAAATTAAACAAGTTGTTAAATTTGTAGTTAATTTTTCCAATCTCTAAATCTTTTTATTAATAAGAACAAACATTTTTTAATTAATAGAAAAAAAAAAAACAAATATAAAGGCACCACTTGATGCCTACTTGCCGGGCTGTGCCCCAATCTCTGGGTTGTGAATCGACACAGATCGTCCCGGTCTGAGGGGGAGGGTCATCTCCACCTATCCCAGTGTGTTGGAGATGGCTTAAAAGGTGTCTATGTAAATTTCCCTATTATGAATTTGTACTCAATATTATCCCGAATTGTCTTTCTATTCACAATCATCGGGAGATTGAATACACACTGCCTTAAAATGTAATAGCTCGGGTATGATGAAAAAAAATCCAACATTGTATAGACAGCCAATAATCTTAATGTTATAACATGTAAATAAAACAACTACACATTTTATTACTACCAATCTATATTTTGTGTTATTCTAAAAAGTAAAAGCCAAACTACTAAAGAAGATGCCATTATCTGAAAACTAATAAAAGCGGAAGGAATTAAATGTAAAGAAAATGTTTTACATAATTCCCTATCGGCTAGCTGACTACCAGAAACTCACATTATATGCTTCTCTTCTTCAACCATTTCTTCAATTGAAATCAAGATTAGTTAATCTGGTATTATCTTCACCTAAATCACAAGAAATTTAGCAGTGGAAAATGTTATATAAAGCAAAATAAGATTAACCTAAACTTGACCTAAATCCGAGGATCAGTTATTAATAAAGATATTTAACCGATTAAAAATTTATTTCGAAGATAAATTGAGTTGGGCGATTCAATTAGTTGTAAAGATATGTATATAAGAGCATATAATCATCACCATAATGACTAACCTGATCATTCCAATTAGTGGTTAGATTTACTATAACTAATGCCAAAACTTGAACAGAAAGTCCACATATAATCCCAATCCAAAGGCCCTGCCAGTACAAATTTGAAGCTTCAGTACAAAAATAGATAGGCTCTCTCCATTCAACTAAACATACACACAATTAATGAACACGCGCGCACACACATAAACACACGTACCATGCCTCCAATGTGAAAGATGAATGCAAGCACCACAGCAGAGGGGATTCCCACGACATAATAAGCTCCAAGATTGAATACGGCACATAATTTTTGCCATCCACATCCTCTAGCAGCTCCTAAATTTTAGAGAATGGAAGATTAAAGAAACAACATAGATAAGTAACTGTATGAAAATTTTGTGAGATGAAAAAGGTAATTTTCCCGTACTGCAGACTTTACCTGAAAGCACACATTGAAAACCATCCAAGAAGTTTGACAGTGCCAAAAGGGGCATGATCTTGGCAACATACACAATAACCTCTTTTTCGTTGCTGTATAGCTTTCCCCAAATATTTCGAACCAAAATAGTCATTGTTACAACAATTAAGCCTTCTGAAGTGGCAAATATTGATGCCACACGTACAGCTAGACGTGCATTTTGTGGACGCCCAGCACCCAACTCATTTGAGACTCTCGTGCTGAGGAATATTATGAGAAGACATTTTAAAAAGTGAACTATGGCAAGAAAAAAAAAAGTAATTACATGTGGCCTTCACAATCCTGGACCAGGCGAACTAAGAACCTTATTTTGTCAGTAATAACTAATAACACTACAAACATTTAATGTGCATAGTTTTCTGGGGAGTGGGGGAGGACCAGGCGAACTAAGAACCTTATTTTGTCAGTAATAACTAATAACACTACAAACATTTAATATGCATAGTTTTCTGGGGAGTGGGGGAGGGGGAGCCCTTAGTGGTTCTGCCACTAATTATGAGGCACGTAGACTCTTAAAAAGATGAAGCACTGGACATTCCTCAAACATGGATACGAATAGAACATGGGTCTAAATTAGAATTCCCTCCTAGTCCTCGAACACAAACTTCCTTTGAAGATTAGTATCAAAGCCCCGGTTCATCTCTCTCTCTCTCTGCGCATGTGTGTGTGTGCGCGTTTATATGTTAAATGTTTGGACATCGTATTACATTTTTTAATATCTCAAAGTTTAGAGGTACAATATGAAAAACTTATTATATGTTTAAATTGTATCTGAATTTTATTATACTAAAGTCATAGTATTTGATTAAAATTTGGTATGCTATATACCAATTTATGAAAATATGCATCGACATGCACATATGTATCCGTATGCATGTCTTGTTACTATAACTTTAGTGGAAGCATGAAAATGTGAAGAGTGTTTGCTATAAATGATAATAAAAAAATTGTAGTACTTCAGTATTACTAACCTTATAGCACCACCAATACCAACTGAGATCGTATAAACCATCCAGCATGTGTTAAGGCTGTAAAGATTAAACTAAAATTTAAAAATAAAAACTCGTGAAAATAATTTGATTCAATTCAACTAAGATAATGAAACACAAACCTTATTGATAATACGGATGTCTCTAACTTAGGATTTGAGAGAAGACCAGATAAAAGAACCACCATCTCAAATGACCAATACTCAAGGCTGCAACTCCAAGTAATCAACAAAAACTCATCAACATTAGAAAAAAAGAAGGAAAATATGATTTTGGTGCTCAAGTACCCAGCAAAAAAGGTAATAAAAATACTATAATTTAGTTGACTCTTAACAAGAAAGATAAATAGGCCCCTTAATGATCATCGACCAAGAAAACATCTTGATCAATTTTTCACTTTTCCCATATGCTCAATAAATCGGAACTCAGTACCCATTGAAAAAATTAACTTAAACTCTGTGCATATCCCTTTCAACCCTGCCTAAAACTAGATATATTTTTACTTCGTTACATTTTACTAATTGATTGCAAATTTGCTGAAAACGGTGACAATTGATGAGGAAAACATACCATATCATTAGAGCCGAAGGAATTGCAATTCTCAGATAACCTAGTAGATCATGGAAGGCTTCTCTTGAAAAAGCTTTGAAATATTTTGAGCAAGTGGGGGAGAACTTTATACACAATGCCAACAAAATAACATTAATCCAATAAGATATAGCATTTGCCAATGCAGCCCCTTTACTTCCAAACCGAATTCTAAACACGAAAAACCAACACATGAATATATGGATCAACGCAGTAATCCCAGATGTAATCATCATGGGTACTACAATATTTTGTGCCTGCAAAAATCTAGTGAGACATTGGAGGATTGCAAAAGCAAAAAGGCCCGGGATCATCCATCGGTTGAACTCTCCGGCTCCTGCTGAAATATCTTTGTTTTGATGGAGAGTTACAAGTATGGAGTTTGTGTAGAACCAAATGAGTGCAAGGCCAATGCTTGAGGTGAGGAGAATTAAGATAGCTCGCTGAGTGTAAATGCTGAGCATGTGGTATTGCTTGGCTCCATAGGCCTGACCACATAGTGTTTCCAATGCACTTCCCATTCCCAACTACAAAATATTGTGAATCATGAGAAAACCTGTTTAATTTTTTTTGCATTGATTATACATGATTACACCACATATGTAAAGGTTCACCGCACAATGTTGCCTAGATATATAGTTTGAATTAGATGACTTGTTAGTGTTCCATAGAATCTCTGTAGTTATATATCCATAAGTTTATTCTTTTAGTAACTATGGTCTCTAATTCTTACGATCTACAGCAATTAAAAAACACATAAGTTTATACAAATTCGTCTCACATAGACTATCCCTAAGATAAAGGAGAAATTTTAAAAGAGTTATATCTAGTCAAACACTATAACATAGAGTATATCATAAAAAATTGTACTACTTCTATCGAAATCCTCTCATGATTATCATGTATGTCATTTCAGTTTTGTCATGATTTGCTTGTACTCAACAAACATTGGAGGTGCTGCACATTTTAGCTTGGATATGTAATTAAGTAGATGACTTGCTAGTGCTTTTTATAGCAATTATGGTTCTTTTTTTTTATGCTACTGTTTAGAGACTTACATATGGTAATTAGATCCCACAACTCAATCACAAAACAAATTATACTACTAAAAATGTTTTATATAAAACCTTTACAAAACATATATGACAAAACGAAACAAAAATAGACAAAAATACCTACCAAAACACTGAAGCCTGTAACCGAAGCAAAAGAAGTGGCCATGGAAGCACTAGACAATGGCAGTTCCCCAAGGTGGCCAACAAACATTACTGAAATCACTTGTAAAGAATATTGGAGTATGCTTACTGCTATCAGAGGCAGAGCCAAACCCATCTGCTTCTTCCCTTCATCAATATATTTTCTGTGAAAAGACATACATGGCTCCTCTGAAAAATTGAACTTAAAAAAAATAAATAAAAAACGCACACACAGACAGTGGTGGAGCTAGATGATAATCGTAGGGTGGGCAAAATAAGTTGATTAGATTAGCACAAATTTAAGTTTTATCCTATTATCCCAGAAGAATACAAAAATAAATCATGCTTTGTGAAATGCCATTGATTAGCATAAGAGGGTTCTAATATCATCACTTTTTATAGGGATAATTACATATGTGCCCCTGAGGTTTCAATAATTAAAGAGACTTCACCTCACATGAAATGGAACTTCATAAAAAATTCAAAACAAGGACTATCCTTAAAACTATTGTTACAGAGAAAGTTAAAATGAGAAATACCATAATAATCCTCACTTGGGTCAAACCCAATTTTAATGGATCAATATATCATACTCAAACATTATGGTTATGGATCAACTCATTTATATCCCTTGTTCAGCTTCGCGAGGCCAGACTCAACATGGTCAGCTTTAGCAGAGACCAATCTTCGCTCATTCAGTCTTTTATATTGAGCATATAATGTAATTCCTATATAAAACAATCAATTTAGATTTTTTTCTTTCTATTTGAGTATGCAAACACATTCCCTCATCTCATTCAGTCCACATGTTTAGTAATAAAAAAAAAGATGTTTTTCTGAACCAGCTAGACGAGTATATATGTGAGCTGAAACTTATAGAGAGGTATGTGTTTCTAACTACTGAAACCTCCGGGGTTAGTATGAAGTTTCTTCAATTTTCAAGGGGTGTAGAAATAATTATCCCCTTATTTCAGTATATAGTTTCTCCCTGTGCACAGGCTCCAAAAATTTACTGAATTTTGAGATGTGTGGAAGATTGCAACATGAGAGATGAAGATACGAAAAGTTAAAAAGGGGCAAATGAAATAAAACCAAAAGTCAAATTTCACGAGTGGAGCTAAGTTACTACTAGGCATCAATCACAACCTACAGATTCCAATTTTCAATTTATAATTGTACGTAATAGGATACAGACCATGACTTCCTAATGGTAATAACAAAGAACATGTCTCTAGTGACTTTTTCTTGAATCATAGACAAATTTCTAACTTTTCTCTAGTGACTTCCTAATAGGATACTAATTTCTTATCCAACAAAGAAAACGGTTCAATGTATTACGGAATTGAAAGATCACATAAACATTATAAAACATAAAACTATACACTCTGTATTCGACTGTTTTTTTTTTCTCATAAGATTTTTAATCATTTCTGATCGAATGAGTAAGAGATCTGCGATTTCTGTAAAGATTATCCCCTTTTCCGCCTTAATTTCTTCATACTCAGATTGGGAATTGTGAATTTGTTTTATTGTGATTATATTTTACGTAAACTACCCCAAAATACCACTTTTTTAGGATTAATTTTTCTTTTCCCTGGATCTATGAATTATCAACATCTCACAGAATTAATTTATGATGTATCGTATTGAAAAAGGTAAATATTCCTCAAACCCTAACCCCGCCCCCATCTCCTCCGCTACCACCACCACTGCAAGAAATGAGGAGGTGGATGAGATTCCCATACCTGATCTGGAGATCTTCCGGGTGTTGGTAGACCGGCGGCATCACAGGGGATTCCATACCTGATTTTGAGAGAGGAGAAAATGTGCGTCGTTAGAAAGAAAGAGAGTTGGAATTGGGGAAAATGCATTTAAAGAAAGCAATACATTAATAGATAGCTATATTTAGGCGAACAATTTTCTCTCTTAATTCCGATTTGATTCTCTCGAAATCCCTAACTCTTAAATCTCAATCAATAGATTATGAAAATCTCTACCGAAATGATTGAGATACTTCAAATTACTTGCCTCAATTAATTTCGAGTTTCCCGATTTGTATTTACGATATGTATGTACATGTATGTATACATAATCTATAGGAGATTGTAAAGAGCGAGGATATAATAGTAATACGTAACAAAGGGCTCAACTGATTGATGCGTGAATTATCGGGAGAACCATCATCCGACGTCAGTAGAGGATACGATACGCCATCGCCGCCCAGCTCCATGATCGGACGTTCCATTTTTAGAATTCAGTGCAGTGTAAATGGAAATGGAAAGTCTTCCTGGAGTTAAGTTACGAGTATTAAATACAGAGAAAATCGCACTTTTTCCCCAAGACTTAAATTTATTGCACTGACTACTCTCAACTTACATTAATGTTATGATTTCACCCCTAAATCCTTTTCCGAGCACAAATAGTTAGGGGAGAAAGTGCAACGAGGGTGTAAGTTCAGGGAAAAAGTAGAACTTAACTATAAATTCAAGTTCAAGGGGAAATGCGCGATATTCTAATTTGAAAGTATTATTTTGGTTCTATAATTAATAAGATTACCTTTTTTTATTCTTCAAATGTCAATTATCAAATAGGAAATCCACGATTTCATTTTGTCAAACTAATTTTTCTTTTATAAATTTTAACAACTTAAAACCTCATTGAAGGATGTAAACCAAAAGTTGCAAATTGAGCCTAAACATGAAACTATATGACCGATTCTGTAAATTTTTCATCAAATTTCCATCAAAAATTGGAATTTCTGTCCAAAATTGACTGAAATACTAAATGTATCGATGACCATTAATTTTTTTTACCAAATGTGTTTTTCTTTTAACTTTGGATACCGTAATTTTAAAGTAAAATCACTTTTGATATCAAATATGAAGCTCTTGTTCCAAACTTTTGATATCAAATATGAAACTCTCTCTAAAAGAATGTGATCTTTGTTTCTATTTCCTTTTAATATTTAATTTTGATATCAAAAATGAAACTCTCTAAAAGAATGTGATCTTTGTTTCTATTTCCTATTAATATTTAAAAGGCGTTCAAGTTCAAAGTATAGTATAATTGAGAAGTATCATGAGTTAAACATGAAGTATAAAATTAATTAATATTTAATTTCAAAATCTTTATTAACTTCCTAACAATTATCAAGATTAAGATGCACCATGTAACTAGAATTCTTATTCCAACCATAGCAGTCCACAACTCCTACATAATTTGTTTATTGCCAAATAAATACAGATGAACAAAGGTCTATTTCACATAAAAACATCACTCATGTCCATAAAGTTATGATCACACCAAACCACACAAGATACCAAGTCTAAAATATTCTTATTATTCAAAAAACCACACCCTCAAACACACACGAATCGACGCTCTGGATCATTCAATCGGGAAATCATTTGATTTCCACAATTTCTCGCAAAGCAGTCGTGTCCTCCAACATTAACCCTTACAAAGCCGCCTATAAGTTATATACGAGAGATCAACAACGGGACTGAAACCGAGACATCCTCACCCATGACTGGCTGGAACAGATCCAACTCTCCATAACGTTCAAGGACATGAGTCCTGCAACCCTCGGCAGCCATTAAACCGGTGGAGTACGCCCCATGGACTGAGCCTGGATAGTCCACACTCGTAGCTTCCCCGGCAAAAAATAGGTTGTCCACTGGGATCCTTAGCCTCTCATACAGATCATGGGGTTGACCTACTATATCGTAGCTGTACGAGCCCAATGAATTTCTGTCTGTGCCCCAATGTGAAACAAGGTACTGGATCTGCTTAGGAGAAACATAAGCTCTGTTCAGAATGTGTTTTTAGTTTATGCTTTCTAAGGTTTTAGGGCGAGAAAAAAACGTTAAGGATCATTGTTTGGATGAACAAGGAGAAATGTAGGATTTCGGAGGAACATGTTAGCCCAATTGAGATTTTGTATGTTTGCATATGTGAAAATGTGTTTATCAGTTGGGTTTCAGAAACATGTGCGGGCGGGCCAGTTGAGAGTTTTTTGAATTCCAAAAAATGAAAATATCTTGAAATGGAACGAAATGCAAATATACCCCCTATGTTTTGCCTAATTAGCAAAATCCCTGTTATTTTTATTACTAAAACCCCCCTGTGCTATTTTTTATTAGCATAACCCCCTCGTACATATTTTGCAGGAAAAAAGACAATTATGTCCCCATCAAAAAAATCAAAAACACCTCTATTCATCTATAAAATGGCGATAATCTACCTGTTAACTTTGAAAATTGGCAAAAACCTCCTTAATGATTTGTGAAGGAATTTCATATTGGAGTTGTTTGCTAATAAAAAAACACGGGGGGCTTTTGCTAACAAATAACAAAGGTTCTTTTTTGGCTAATTAGGCAAAACACATGGAGTATTTTTGCATTAGCTCTATTGAAAGGTGTTTCCTGTGCTGTGTTTTTTGAAAAACATGGTCTACAATTTCTTTTTTTGAAAATAGAAAGTAGAATTTTAAAATTTTGTTTTTGAAAACTTACTATCAAAAATAGAAATAATAGATTTAAATAGAGAAGCGGAGAATAAACAATACCGGTGTAGAAATAATAGATTTAAATAGAGAAGTGGAGAATAAACGATACCGGTGAAGAAGCATTGGGTAGAATTCTTTTAAGTTGCGTAAAAGCAAAATTAGCAGCAGCCTCATCAGTCATTTTCTCAATGTCACGGGCCAGTTGCCCAGCTGGCATGTAAACGAGAACAGAATGCCCCGTGGCCTTGTGCAGATTCAAAAAGTAACTGCATCCATAAGAAGTCTCTGAAACAACTCCCAAGAACTCCACTTTTGGCCAAAAGACCTTCTCAAAGTGCAAGATTATCTTGTTCTCTATCCCAACCCCGAGGTCAGCGATTGCTGATTCTTTCCACGCGGGTAATCTCGGCTCAAATTTGATGCAATTTGATTTTAATACACCAAGTGGGACAGCAATAACAGCAGCATCTGCGATAAATGTTCTCCCGTCTTCTACCGTTACTTTCACTCCTTTATAACGTCTATTGATTTTAGTCACTCTAAAGGTGAATAGACAAAATAAAAAAAGAATAGTGATGTTAGAATTAAATATTGAATGAAATGCATTGCCTAATTAGCAAAATAAAACTATGTTATTTTAATTAACAAAACCCCGTGCTATTTTTTTTTATTAGCAAAAACCCTTCCTACATATTTTGCAAGATAAATGACAATTATGCCCCCACCAAAAAATGCGAAACACCCCCATTCTCCTAAAAAATGATAATAATGGTTCACTTAAACATTGGCAATAACCTTACAATTGATTTATGAAGGAATTTCAAACGCATTTTTTGCTAATAAAGAAAGAACAAAGTGGTTATTTGGTAATAAAATTAACACAAGGGTTGTTTGTTAATTAAGGATAGCACAGGGGGTATTTTTGCATTAATATCTAACTTATTTGTCAAAGAAAGGTAATCCATAGAAGTAACCATGTCTTACCTATGGCCCAAGCGAATGTCGAGACCTTTAGCGAGAGTATTAATAACAGGAAGATATCCCCGGACCATTAGTCCATGCCCACCAGGAAGCAATTCTTCCTATAAACCAAATACTATAAAGTGTGAGTATAGGCTCACATTGAAACTAAACTCAAGTGCAAATTCTAGGCCACATGAGAACAACTACACGATTCAGATAAAACTATTTGAAAAGATATCAAAAAGGAAATGACCTGATCCCAGCATTGAAGTGATATGGTATCAGCATCTGCAGCAAACCAGCCCTCCATTCTACATAGGTACCACTGAAGCACCTTATGACCAAGCCCCTCCAACCTACAATGCGGACCAACCTATTAGAACTTCAATTAAAGAAACACAAAATTAAATAAGTTACAATAGTACGCAGCCCATAAAACCTTAAATCTGGTCTCCTCTCGAAAATAATTGACATAGCACGTTGTATAGACATGTCCTCACTAAATTCCTGTCTAACTAAATTCGCCTGCATAGAAAACAGTAGAAACCTAATTAGAAATTTGAAGAACACAAAGACTCTTAGAGATACATCTTCCATGATATGAGAGTTCAGGGGAGAAGGAATGATTGGAGAGGCGAGAAGACTACCTCTTTCAATATACTCTCAAATGTTTCGCCAACTTTTGTGACTAGTTCCTGAGGAACTTGATTTCCATCCACATCAAAAAGGGCATAACTGAAATACAAATAAGACATAAAAAACCACACCTTTGATAGTTGTCAGATATAATAGCAAAACATTATCGCAGTACATGGCATGAAAAGTTGTCAATAATTAGTCATAACTGTCTAGTCTATTTCAAGTTCAGGAATTCATAACATTACCCGAATTCCGTAAAAGATTTAATTAAACAATAGGTCAAGAATAAAAACATAGATATCCTCTTGAAAATGAGCATGTCAAGAATTTAGAATTCTAATAAGAACCTTTCCAAATCATGGTCATACAGAACAGAGTTGTCCCCACTGGTACGGTAAAGGGGTAGTCCCAGTCTTCCTATCACAGGTGCCAATGGATTTTCCTTGCAAACACCATGTAACCTTAAAAATGGATATGCAGATGCTAATTAGTTAAGTTATCCCATAAAAAAAAATAAAAAATAAAAATAAAAATTGGATGCTTACCATGATGCACCCAAGTCCACAGGGAAACCAAACGAATAATCTGTGTGAACTCGACCGCCAACTCTCTCCCGCGATTCTAACACGATAACCTACAATAATACTTCATCAAGACAAGTATTCTTAATCATTCATATCATATTAAAATGCATATCTAGTATATACCTGAAACGAGGCATCATGAAGAGCTCGTGCAGCTGCTATGCCAGCAAAGCCAGCCCCAATTACGATCACAGAGGGAGAAGCTGAAGATCTCCTCTCATAGGTTGAATAGCAAAGAGCTACAGGAAACCCAAAGTGAATCAGACATAGCCTAGAATATTGCTTAAACAAACAAGATTGTATGGGTTTCCTTTTCCAATAACATAACAATATAAACAATATAATCATCATTCCAAGTTTTCCCTTTTCATTACTATGAATTTTTTCTATGAAAAGACAAACTAAGTAAACATTTTGAGGATCAACCATACTTTGGCAGGTAATCTAGATATAAACTAGTTTCTGATAACTACTGCAGTAGCATGAAGTTAATCAATTCATAATACCATTCCAATATATAAATTATTAAATTTAAACCTTAAAACAGGGTTTTTCAAAAGATAGCCCCAAATGTTGAAGTAGAAGCATAAACAAAAGAAAAATACAGAATCTAATTAGAAGAAGATGAAAGCAGACCTGTTTTCACTTGGGAATTACTCTTCTTGTCCATAATTGAAGGAAGATCGTGAGGGATCAGTTTAGAAATGGATACAATTATTAAAATTAAAATTACTTGAATAATCAATTAATCTTAATAACTTAAATAATCTCAGCAACAATACGAATAACAAGAAACTGCTGGTTTCAGAGATGAAATTCTTGGAATTCGAAGAAATATCCAGCTTTATAAACCCGCTCATGCGTCTTCCAAACCTATCCCAATTATCTCAATTAAATATTACGAACCACAAATTTGATTTAAATCAAAATACTGAATAATATGACAAAACTCAGCTGAATGTCTAAAGGACCGAAAGAAATTTTCAAGGTAAAGTTGAGTAAAATGGAATTTGAAACAGAATTGGAAATGGAATCGGTATTGCGATTGGGATTTGAGGGGGGGGGGGGTTTAATTTATAGAATTTGGACGCAATTTACAATGTATGTACATATTCAATTTACCAAACGTGAAACTGGATTTGTGGTGGATATTTTGTGTTGTCATTTAGTCGCACCGACCTTTTGTAGGTTTGGTAGGTACTCAAACTACTAGTCAAATTTCTTTCTTTTTTTTTTTTTTTTTAACAAATTAAGATGAAATCTTTAACCAATTTACAAAGATAACTTCCTCAAAAAAAACCAATGTTATTAAAATCGTACCGGACCGGCCGATCCGACCAGTTCGATCGTGAACCGGAGGTTGGTCCAGTCCGATTTAGCCTCTAAAACCACTAACTCCAAAAATCAGTCTGGATCGGATTGAACCGGTCCAAAACCGGCGAACCGGTATGGACCGGTTCAACCCGGTTCTGATTTTTTTTTTTAAATTTTTTTTAATGTTAAAAGTTAACTAAATTTTTTTTGTAAAAGATGGGATTTGAACACCTAACGTCTAAAGTGAAACATAACTTCCTTACCATTTGAGCTACATCATTTTTGTTGAACTTTTAGTACAAATTAAAATTTATAAATTATAGAAACTTGTAGCCAAATTTATTTATAAATTAGATAATTAACTCAAATAAATATTTCTTACATTATGAATGAAAATTAATACTCAAATAATAGTTTTTTATTAAAATTTATTCTATAAAATATTTCTTTTCAATATTATTTTTAGGAAAAAGAGTCAAATCGATATAATATGCAAGTTTGACTTTGAATACTAGACTTTTATACATAACTATATTTTAAAATTTATGAATATCTTAGTTTGTTGTATTTTTAACTTCCACTTTTAAATTTTTATAAGGAAATATAATCATATTATATTTATATGAGCATACAAATCAGTACCATATTACCGTTATGATATAAGTTAGATAAATATTATATGATTTAATTTTAGAATATTATAATTTTTTTTTATATTTTTAATCAATTGTAGGATAATGTTTAAATTTTATGCATAATACATATACTTTAAAATTAAATATATTTATACATTATTATGACGTCATCCAGTCCGACCAGCGGTCCGATCGGTTCGACCAGTAAAACCAGTGGCCAATTGGCTCACCGGTTCACTGTCCGGTCCGGTTCTGAAAACATTGAAAAAAACAGTAGAAGGAATGTTACAACTTACAAGGACAAAAGCGCTCGGTCCATTTCAAATAAAAAATTCCAAGTAACAAGATTATGGTCAACATAATTTGCATTTCTAACGATAAATTTAAAACAATAAACGCGGCCCGTAATCTGAAAACACTTTAATCTCCTCAACAATGCCTATAATAGACTAATGAGCAAAAGTAAAAAATACCTCTTATATTTTGTCTAACTCCCAAAAAATCCTTGAACCCTCAAAAATCCACTTTGTTCTCAAGCTAGCGTCAAATACATCCCCCAGAAAAGAGAGTGTGATTCAAAAGCGGAAATTGCAAGTATTTAATGGCTTAGACTTAGTAGGCCTATTGTTGAAAGACAAAAACACTCCCTATACTTTGTTTAAACTCCCAAAAAATCTCCTATGTTATTTTAACTCCCAAAACCCCCTTGTATTTGCTTTAATTACCATACTTAACCCAAATAATATATACTTGAGTTTTCAAAAGGAATAATAGAAAAACTAATACGTAAGGGTAATTTCATCATTCCTCCAAAAGTCAAAAGTCAAATTCCACCGGATCCAGTATGGTAATTAAAATTAAACATAAATAATCTTTTGATAGTTAAAATAACACAATGGATTTCTTGATAATTAGACAAAGTGCCCTCCTTTGGAGGAATCCAGTCGTGGGAGAGAGCAGGAGCAAAGGAGGAAAACTTCATGGCTTTTTGGGTGCAAAAGTGTTCCTTTGCCGTCCTCCCAATACGAGTAGTTATTTCTATTTTTCCAAAGAGCATCAAGAGTACAAACAAAAATGGCTTTTTTTTTTTACTTTATATCCATGAAACATGAGAAATAGACACTTCGCATTGCTAAAATGCAGAATTAGTACTTTGAACCCTGGAGGAAATAGGAACAATTAAGCACTTACCACCTCCCATTTTTCGGCATAGATGACCATTAGAGTCAAAAAAATCTAAGGACAAAATATGTAATTTATTTTTTGATTTTTGACACTTTGAACCCCTGAAACACACGAGAAATTGACACTTTTGAATTAAGAACAACTCAAAAACTTGCACCCCAAAACACGAGAAATAGACATTTTGTATCCCCCAAAAATTAGCACTTAACACTTTCAAATTAAGAAAAACTTAGCAATTAGCATACTCATTTTTTTTTTAAACAAAATATAGGCTAGAATTTTGTCAGATTCTTGTTGTTATTATTACCATTTGAAAAAGTGCCCTTAAGCTTCCCTTATTATAAAAACATTTAACTTATTTGCACAACCAACCTTAATTGATCCATTTCAGACCATTTTCTTCTTTCAAAAAACACATAATTAAGCACGTTGTGTTTGTGTTTCAGTCAAAACATGTACTAATTTACTTGACAGCCATAACCTTCCACTATTTATACTCCATAGCCGAATATTACTTAAATACTTAACCCACAAATGAAGAAAAAATATGGAAAAAGATTTTAGCTAGAAACATATGAATCGTAATGCAAAATAACAACATCGTATATATAAAATTGTCCATAACAATTGTAATGTTCAAGCACTTTCCAAATTTGTTACATATTTTTCATTATGGTTACAACTTACGAGTTACAACACATGATAAAGTGCTACTAATTAAGAGAATTGGCTAGCTATGAGTATTGTGCTTTGTTAGAAGTTGAAAAAAAGGAAAATTTACATGTGACAAAAAATTCAAGGCACACACGATTCCACAAGAAATTAATGTTTTGATTTTTGAATTTTAGGGTGCTGAGAATTTAAAGACATATTTAGTTTGGACTAATTAAAAGGACTAATGTACATTTCAAAAAATGCATAGGACAAGATATCATATATTTTTTCTTATTTGGAATTATGAAAATGTGTTGGTTATTATTTTCTTGGGAAAAAAGATAAGATTATATATATGTCATTTAATTTGTAAGCTAAGATGATTGATTAATTTGTATTTGTAATATATCAATTGCTAGCTATTGATTACCTAAGTATGAGTTAAGATGCACTTTAATTCTTGGCTCATGGAAGTTAAAGTGACCACCCAAAAATGCTAATTACAGTATTCACATACATGCCATCATTTTCTTTAAGATATATAGAGAGAGTAAAATAACTTTAACTTTAACTCATAATCAAAACATAGAATGGTTAAAATTGATGAAAAATGGTAAAAATGAATGATTTGACCTAACATGAGATAATAAAAAATAAATGTTAAACTCATAGTCATAATTAAAGCGATTTAATCAAAGAAATTATTTGGTATGTCATTTAGAACATAATATATATGATTAAAAATGATGATATTATTCAACTAACATAAGAAATTAGTTAATCATTTGCAAAAAAACGTGCACTTTTCTAATTTGATATAAAGAAATTAGTTAATTACGTGCAAAACACGTGCACTTTTCTAATTTGATTAAAATAAATTAGTTAATTATGTGCACAACACGTGCACTTTTCTAATTTGATTAAAAGAAATTAGTTAATCACGTGCAAAGCACGTGCACTTTTCTAGTGAACATAAAAAATACACAAGTTTATGTCTTTGAGTCAATTGAAAACAAAACTACTTTTAGTTTCCAAATATTTAATTGAACGTCATATATAACGAAAACGAAAACAAAAAACGAAATCTTTGTTCCTTTTACAATATAATAAAATCAATCAAGAAAATCAAATATCTCCCAACAAATTAAAATAATACAAACTATAATTAAAAATAAAATATATATATAAATATATATATATATATATATATATATATATATATATATATATATATATATAAATAATTAAAATAAATTACCTGAGAAATGACCCGGTGACGAAGAAGTTCAGTTTCCTTATGATCAAAATCCAAAGAAACAGAGCCATGTGCATGTCCATGAGTAGCATGAGTGTGAACAGGAACAACCCCCTCCACGTCAGCACCACCACCCCTTCTTCCCCTCTTCACTAATTACCACACTCGACCTCCTCCTATAATACGACGTCGCATAACAATCCACCATCAACGTCCCAATCGCCGAACACATCGCAATAAAACCCGTAAACGGAAAATCCCCCCACGGGCGTTCCGGAATACACGGCGACGTCAAATTCTCAAAAGAATCCGGCAAGACGTGAATAAACCCCGTCGATAAAATAACCCCCGTAGCAAAAGCTTTAATTATAAAGAAAAAACTCCGGTCCGGGCTTAAAGAAGGAATGGATTTACTCAGAACGGGTAAACAAACGCCCAATGCACTCGCGACTAAAATCGAAGCTAATGCTGCGAGTTTATATTTCCGGGCGAGGGTTGTGTTTCGATCTTCTTCTTCTGGTTCGCAAGGACAATCCCCGAAACCAGAGTCGGGGAAAGTAAAATTAATGTTAAAAGCAGAGTTTTGGGAGATACCCATGAAACATTGGAGTTGGGATTGGACATCTGTGAAGTGATGATTGAAGAAATCGAGAAAAAAGGGTGCTTGAAAAATTGGGTCTGATTTGAATTTATTATTGGAAAAGCATGCACAAGGCAAAAAGAATTTGAGGAATTTTTGTTAACGAAGTCATCTGTGATTTGTGTGGTCTTATATAAGGGAAAATTCTTACATAGACTAGATCTATAAACTTACTTATAGACATTATAGTCTAGGTTTTGCCATCTCATTTAAAATTTTAAAAAAATTCAATATTATTAAATTTAACTAAATAACCTAACCATACTAAACCAGAGTTAAAAGAGAAAACAAAAGATAAAGCGGAAAATTAAAGATGAGGAAGACTAATTTTTTTTAGGGGAAATATGTTCTTCTCTCTTACAATTAAACTAAAAATATCTCATAATCTCTTCCATTTTTGGAATATTAATTTTTTTTCCATATTTTTGTTTTCAACTTGGGACACTTCTATCATCATACGGAGAATGTAAGGTAATTTTCAATTCATCTGAATTACTCTTTGTTACATTTGGAACAAGAAAATGACAAATGGCCTCTATAATGCGTTTATTTGCTAGCTTTGTTAGAGAGATTCAAAGTGCATCTCTGTTTAATAAAATTATAATTTATTAAAGAACCTAAAAATAAAAGGACACGTTTGGGCTATAGGAATAAAAAAAATATTATTTTGTTAACTGGAAAACTCATAATCAAAACATAGAATGGTTAAAATTGATGAAAAATGGTAAAAATGAATGATTTGACCTAACATGAGATAACAAAAAATAAATGTTAAACTCATAGTCATAATTAAAGCGATTTAATCAAAGAAATTATTTGGTATGTCATTTAGAACATAATATATATGATTAAAAATGATGATATTATTCAACTAACATAAGAAATTAGTTAATCATTTGTAAAAAACGTGCACTTTTCTAATTTGATATAAAGAAATTAGTTAATTACGTGCAAAACACGTGCACTTTTCTAATTTGATTAAAAGAAATTAGTTATTATAAGTTTCTTGAAAATCCAGTAAAACATTTCGAATAGCATCCAACTCAAATCTATTGCGGATAATGTTAATTTCACTGTCAGATTTAATGAGCTCTTCTTGCCTATTCCTTAGTAAAGTCTCATAGCAAAGGACGACAGAATCTGTGGCATGCTCTCTTTTCTTTCCTTTTTCCAGACAGAAATTTTCAATGGCCCTTAACGCCTCCTCATAACTTAAGTGCTCACATTTACTCTCACACATGCCCTGCACATGGTGAGATTCATTCTCAAGTGCCTGGAGAATTCCGAGGCCTTGCTGTGCATTCTCCTCCATGGCACGTATCCAAGATGTTAATTGTTCGCTGGGGCCTGTAAATTCAAGTATCTCGGAAGTACCTGCAGTGGAACCATAAATAGCCCAATCAATTATCAAATATGAAGCATCTTGGCTAAGAATTATATTCTCCGTAATGTCAACACCCTGCACCCCAGTGTTTGAATCATCTGTGGCAATATTACTTTGATCAGAATATGTACATAATCCACAAAATTGAGATATTCCCTGCCCAAAATTCAGAATTTTCTGAAGCCCTGTGGCACCCAAAAAGCAGATGCATAGATGTGTTTGGTCGACGTTAGAGTTGAGAAGTTGAGAACCACAAGCAAGAACCTGCAACTCCTCCACTGCAATGTGTATAACTTTGCTAAGATGACTTGCTGCCAGATACTTGTGTTTGATAAGGGCCTCGAAAGAAGCACGGATTCTTGCTAGAAGCTGTGCACGCTCGGGGTCATCCGACAAAGGCCAGTTTTTATGAAGTAAACTTTCCTTACTGCAATTGCGCCCACCCGATTTCTCTTGCCCAGCAAAACATTCTTTTGAGTCATCGAGCAAATCTGATGCCAGAGATTTTGATTGTTTTTCGAGTATCCTAACTGCAGCGTTTAACTCCAACGGCTTCCAAGAGCAGTTAAGAATCATTTCAGCCCATTCATTCTCCACATTTTGGGGCAGAACTGACTCCATTTCTGGCAACAAACTTCCCACATGCTCACGGACAACATGGTGCATGAATGAACCAGCATTAGTGAATTTCTCATTGCAGCGATAACACATCCAAAACTTCCATGATTTATTTAATTCACCAAAAGAAAAGGCTTCATTAAGTACATCGAATGTACTAAATTGTTCCTTTAAATCTGAAATTTTTATTCTAAGCTTCCCATCCGAACTCATTGAATATGACTAAAGTCGGTTGCAATAATTTTTAAAATTTGGTACGGAAAATAAATTCCACTAAATAAGGAGTAGTTCCTAAATTCTGTAGTATGGAAACCAAACTTTTATAAGGTGTTTTGATTTTTTTCTTGTGAATATGAACATAGAGTATGTTACATGCGCGTGTTTATAAATTGTATATATACACACATATATTTACGCACATGTATTATACTCCATAGCTGGCAACTGATATATTTATACTCCATAGCAGAATTTTACTTAAATACTTAACCTACAAATGAAGAAAAAATATGGAAAAAGATTTTAGCTAGAAACATATGAATCGTAATGCAAAATAACAACATCGTATATATAAAATTGTCCATAACAATTGTAATGTTCAAGCACTTTCCAAATTTGTTACATATTTTTCATTATGGTTACAACTTACGAGTTACAACACATGATAAAGTGCTACTAATTAAGAGAATTGGCTAGCTATGAGTATTGTGCTTTGTTAGAAGTTGAAAAAAAGGAAAATTTACATGTGACAAAAAATTCAAGGCACACACGATTCCACAAGAAATTAATGTTTTGATTTTTGAATTTTAGGGTGCTGAGAATTTAAAGACATATTTAGTTTGGACTAATTAAAAGGACTAATGTACATTTCAAAAAATGCATAGGACAAGATATCATATATTTTTTCTTATTTGGAATTATGAAAATGTGTTGGTTATTATTTTCTTGGGAAAAAAGATAAGATTATATATATGTCATTTAATTTGTAAGCTAAGATGATTGATTAATTTGTATTTGTAATATATCAATTGCTAGCTATTGATTACCTAAGTATGAGTTAAGATGCACTTTAATTCTTGGCTCATGGAAGTTAAAGTGACCACCCAAAAATGCTAATTACAGTATTCACATACATGCCATCATTTTCTTTAAGATATATAGAGAGAGTAAAATAACTTTAACTTTAACTCATAATCAAAACATAGAATGGTTAAAATTGATGAAAAATGGTAAAAATGAATGATTTGACCTAACATGAGATAATAAAAAATAAATGTTAAACTCATAGTCATAATTAAAGCGATTTAATCAAAGAAATTATTTGGTATGTCATTTAGAACATAATATATATGATTAAAAATGATGATATTATTCAACTAACATAAGAAATTAGTTAATCATTTGCAAAAAACGTGCACTTTTCTAATTTGATATAAAGAAATTAGTTAATTACGTGCAAAACACGTGCACTTTTCTAATTTGATTAAAATAAATTAGTTAATTATGTGCACAACACGTGCACTTTTTTAATTTGATTAAAAGAAATTAGTTAATTACGTGCAAAGCACGTGCACTTTTCTAGTGAACATAAAAAATACACAAGTTTATGTCTTTGAGTCAATTGAAAACAAAACTACTTTTAATTTCCAAATATTTAATTGAACGTCATATATAACGAAAACGAAAACAAAAAACGAAATCTTTGTTCCTTTTACAATATAATAAAATCAATCAAGAAAATCAAATATCTCCCAACAAATTAAAATAATACAAACTATAATTAAAAATAAAAAATATATATATATATATATATATAAATAATTAAAATAAATTACCTGAGAAATGACCCGGTGACGAAGAAGTTCAGTTTCCTTATGATCAAAATCCAAAGAAACAGAGCCATGTGCATGTCCATGAGTAGCATGAGTGTGAACAGGAACCACCCCCTCCACGTCAGCACCACCACCCCCCTTCTTCTCCTCTTCAGTAATTACCACACTCGACCTCCTCCGATAATACGACGTCGCATAACAATCCACCATCAGCGTCCCAATCGCCGAACACATCGCAATAAAACCCGTAAATGGAAAATCCCCCCACGGGTGTTTCGGAATACACGGCGACGTCAAATTCTCAAAAGCATCCGGCAAGACGTGAATAAACCCCCGTCGATAAAATAACCCCCGCAGCAAAAGCTTTAATTATAAAGAAAAAACTCCGGTCCGGGCTTAAAGAAGGAATGGATTTAAGGGGTGTTTGCAAATGCTTTTGGAAACTCAAAAGCAGTTGCTTAAAGCAAAAGTAAAAAATAAGTATTTCTATTCAAAAGCAAGAGGTGTTTGCAAATATGTAAAAAAAGCAGCTTTAATTATTACGAAAATGCCACCTAGAAGAAGCAATAGAAGAAGCACCTCCTTGGTTGCTTCTTGCTAACCTGCTTTTCAGTTGAAGAAGCAATAGCAGAAACACCTACTTGCAAATACTATCAAAGTGCTTTAAGCACAATAAAAGCAAAAAAGTACTTTTTAACAGCTCTTGCAAACACCCCTTTACTCAGAACGGGTAAACAAACGCCCAATGCACTCGCGACTAAAATCGAAGCTAATGCTGCGAGTTTATATTTCCGGGCGAGGGTTGTGTTTCGATCTTCTTCTTCTGGTTCGCAAGGACAATCCCCGAAAACCAGAGTCGGGGAAAGTAAAATTAATGTTAAAAGCAGAGTTTTGGGAGATACCCATGAAACATTGGAGTGGGAATTGGACATCTGTGAAGTGATGATTGAAGAAATCGAGAAAAAAGGGTGCTTGAAAAATTGGGTCTGATTTGAATTTATTATTGGAAAAGCATGCACAAGGCAAAAAGAATTTGAGGAATTTTTGTTAACGAAGTCATCTGTGAATTGTGTGGTCTTATATAAGGGAAAATTCTTACATAGACTAGATCTATAAACTTACTTATAGACATTATAGTCTAGGTTTTGCCATCTCATTTAAAATTTTAAAAAAATTCAATATTATTAAATTTAACTAAATAACCTAACCATACTAAACCAGAGTTAAAAGAGAAAACAAAAGATAAAGCGGAAAATTAAAGATGAGGAACACTAAATTTTTTTTAGGGGAAATATGTTCTTCTCTCTTACAATTAAACTAAAAATATCGCATAATCTCTTCCATTTTTTGAATATTAATTTTTTTTCCATATTTTTGTTTTCAACTTGGGACACTTCTATCATCATACGGAGAATGTAAGGTAATTTTCAATTCATCTGAATCACTCTTTGTTACATTTGGAACAAGAAAATGACAAATGGCCTCTATAATGCGTTTATTTGCTAGCTTTGTTAGAGAGATTCAAAGTGCATCTCTGTTTGATAAAATTATAATTTATTAAAGAACCTAAAAATAAAAGGACACGTTTGGGCTATAGGAATAAAAAATATTATTTTGTTAACTGGAAAACTCATAATCAAAACATAGAATGGTTAAAATTGATGAAAAATGGTAAAAATGAATGATTTGACCTAAGATGAGATAACAAAAAATAAATGTTAAACTCATAGTCATAATTAAAGCGATTTAATCAAAGAAATTATTTGGTATGTCATTTAGAACATAATATATATGATTAAAAATGATGATATTATTCAACTAACATAAGAAATTAGTTAATCATTTGTAAAAAACGTGCACTTTTCTAATTTGATATAAAGAAATTAGTTAATTACGTGCAAAACACGTGCACTTTTCTAATTTGATTAAAATAAATTAGTTAATTACGTGCACAACACGTGCACTTTTCTAATTTGATTAAAAGAAATAATCACGTGCTTTGCACGTGCACTTTTCTAGTTGAATTAAAAAAGACTAGTGCTGTTGACCATACTTTCTTCTCCATTATTGGCTCATGAAATTTCTCAGATCTTACCTACTGCATTTCAATTTCTTCTTGCTACAATCTGAATCTCATCTTTTGAGTTTTGAGCAATTTTTCTTCCAGGTTTCAGGTAACGCAATTTTTACTGTAATTATTTACTATTCCCAACTGTACACAATTTCTATTTAATTGTTTCATATGAATTGAGAAGTAGCAGTCTTATATGAATCCATTATCATATTTAATTTGGTTGCAATTAAAGTAGAAATCTCTCTACAAACAATGTTTTATATTTTTTATATATGACAGATAACTGAATTATTCTAAAAAAAATATTAATAATGCTAGCTTATAATGTTATACCTTGCCTTATATTCAGATTTTATTGTTTATTGCAAAATCCTTTATTGTCCATATTTCCCAACAAAAATCTCTCATGTTACTAAACAAGAAGGAAATATTTGAAGTATTTACATTAGAAATCGTGACACTAGACTGAATAAACCGTTGTAATGGTCATTGTATATTCTTTTACATAATTAGTATTTACAATTTTCTCTAATATATATTCTAATCTAACTCAACTGTACAGGAATACGGTGTTTAAGATGCTAGACAAGCTGTTAGAACCAATTTTCTCCGAGGTAGGACAAAAATTGGTAGATTTTGGAGCGGACAAAATCAAGGGGAAAGACTCCAAGTCCATTTTAAAAACTCTGAAAAGAAATCTAAAGTCATTGAGTGCTAAAGCATCTGATGTTGAAGAACAGATAAACAATGGAGAGCAGTCAGGTAGAAAGAAAAGAAAAAGAGAAGTCGAGAACTGGTTGGAAGAAGTAAAAGTGATTGAAACTGAGGTTCGTGCACTGGGAAATGAAGTACAAGAAGATGGGTTTATTAGCCGATTTTTTGGTGGAGATCAAGCGACTGAACTTGTTGAGGAGAGTCGACACTTTGGTGAACTTCTACTTACGATATACGAAACCAAAGGGAATCCAATGTTGATAACTAAATTATTTGGTGAAGCTTTTGATGAAAATTTGGAAAGAATTTGGAAATGCGTGGTGATTGATAAAGTCCCAACCATTGGGATTTATGGTATGGGAGGAGTCGGCAAGACGACCTAGACCAAACACATTTACAACCGACTTTTAGAAGAAACCCAATTCCGTGTATATTGGGTCACAGTCTCTCATGAGTTTAGCATACACAAGTTGCAAGACGACATAGCCAAAGTCATAGATTTTGACCTTTCAGCGGAGAATGGTGAGGATAAAAGATCTGGACTACTAAACATAGCACTATCTAGAAAGAAAGAGTTTGTACTTGTACTAGATGATGTATGGGACAATATAAGTTTGATAAAAGTGGGAAATCCTCAAAGTTTGGAGAGTGCTAGATTGATTATAACTACTCGCTCCTTGGAGGTGTGTCGGAAAATTGGTTGCAAAGAAAATTTTGTTGTGGAAACACTATGCAGGGATGAAGCATGGGACTTGTTCCAAGACACACTTGGACAAGAGACGACACTATCCCCACAAGTTAAAGATATTGCCAAGAGTATGGCAAAAGAATGCGATGGTTTGCCCTTAGGGGTCATCACCGTTGCTGGAAGCATGAGGGGTGTGACTGACATTCATGTGTGGAGAAACACAATAACAGAACTAAAGGAATCTCTATTGAGTCTAGATGATATGGAAGATAAGGTGTTTGGAGTACTCAAATTTAGTTTTGATCGACTAGATCCACATTACAAAAGAGAATACAAAATGAAAGAGTACACAAAATTACAACTTTGTTTCTTGTATTGCTCTTTGTATCCTGAAGACTATATTATAGAGAAAGATAAATTGATCAGCAAATTCATAGAAGAGAAGTTAATGGATAAAAGAAAGACAAGGAAAGAAGAGGTTGACCAAGGTCATGCCATAATCGATAGGTTAGTTAATTTGTGCTTGTTAGAAAAGACTTTAAGTATTTATGTGAAAATGCATGATTTGGTCAGAGAAATGGCACTTAAGATCACAAGAGGAAATCCAAAATTCATGGTATTAGCTGGACTTTCATTGAAGGAAATTCCAAGTGAGGAAGAATATTGGACAGAAGACCTTGGGAAGATGTCTTTGATGGAAAATGAGATATCTGAAATTCCAGAAGGAATGTCTCCTAATTGTCCAATACTTTCGACGTTGCTATTGAATAAGAATAGGGAATTGTCGTTGATAGGAGATTCATTTTTTTCCCTAATGTGTGGTCTATGCGTTCTCGATTTATCTAAGACTGGTATCACGAAGTTGCCAGATTCCGTATCTGAATTGAAGAGCCTCAATGCTCTAATTCTCGAGTATTGCAATAAGCTGGTGTTTGTGCCGAACTTGGGAAAGCTCACGGCACTGAGGGAGCTGGACCTTACAATGACTGCTATCAAGGAAGTCCCTCAAGGTATGAAAAACTTGGTCAACCTTAGATTCCTCTCGTTGTTTGACATTTCGACCATGGATATGTTACCGACAGGTTTATTACCCAAATTCAAAGATAAAGCGGAAAATTAAAGATGAGGAACACTAATTTTTTTTTAGGGGAAATCTATTCTTCTCTCTTACAATTAAAAATGATGATATTATTCAACTAACATAAGAAATTAGTTAATCATTTGCAAAAAAAGTGCACTTTTCTAATTTGATATAAAGAAATTAGTTAATTACGTGCAAAACACGTGCACTTTTCTAATTATTAAAATAAATTAGTTAATCACGTGCAAATCACGTGTACTTTTCTAGTATATTTAAGTATGGAGGGTAATATAAAAGTTAACCTAAGAACTAATGGAGTTAATAATTTAACAACGAAATGGAGAATATTGTAAAATACATCGGATACATATTAATTTTATTGAAATACCAATGCAATCATTAAGTTATTGATTTGTTTTTCTTCTAAAAAATAAGTGAATGATAATGAACCCCACAAACATATTTTTTCTTTTCAGTAATTTACATGTATTTTTTCAATATTTAGTTTATCGAGCCGAGCTTTAAAATTTATTAAACTAGAAATCATGTTCAAGCATGTTTGATTTGTTTGATGAATCGAGCTCAGAGCTTTTATCGAATGAGTTCGAACCGAGTATCGAATAACTTGGTTTGATTTTCAGCCCTCCTATATTTTAATTGGGCTAGAACTCTTTCGATTGAAGTTTGACAAAACTCATGAATTAGATCATCACAAACATGTTCATAAATCTATATCCAAACTCTTGAAACATGTAAGATTATGATTTAATGTTTACCACCTACCTTTTTCTCTAAACTCCAACATTCAAACATAACCCAGACAGGTTTTCAGCTTTTTAAAACCATAAAATTCAACATAAAAAATCTAATCAAGTAGAGTTTAAAAAATTTCACCGAAATCACTCAAATTATTTTTTGAAATTAAGAATTGCAAAACCAAACCAAAATCCTTTCAAAAATTGAAAATATCACTTTTTAAATGTTAGACCCAACAAAAATCTCGGTAATTATTTGTATTATAGATGCATGTATGTACGTGAACGATCACGATTAACATAAGTACCTTCATTGAATTCCCTAAAATTGGAATTATAAAATGAAAAAAATTCCCTAAAATTGACATAGAAACTTGCACCCCAAAAACACGAGAAATTGACACTCTGCATTTCTGAAACACAAAATAAGCACTTGACACCCTCACGTTAGGAAATATTGAGCAACTTGCACCCCTTTTTTTTCCAACAGAGAACAATAAAACTTATCTTGGATTAAATATAAAAAAATTATTTCTAACCAAATATAAAAAGTTTCAATATTTAAAATTGACCTATTCATATTACAAAAATAAAATTTTATACAAGCCTCAATGTGGATATATTGGTGAAAAAAAAATGGATAGATGAATGATTATTCTAGTATTCATACAAATTTAAGGAAGAAATAAAATGAATTACCTATTTTGACCATAGATATTTTTCACCCCGATGGTCAACTCTTTAAAAAAAAACGAGTATGCTAATTGCTAAGTTTTTCTTAATTTGAAAGTATTAAGTGCTAATTTTTGGGGAGATACAAAATGCCTATTTCTCGTGTTTTGGGTGTGCAAGTTGTTGAGTTGTTCTTAATTTAAAAGTGCCAATTTCTCGTGTTTCAGGGGTTCAAAGTGTCAAAAATCAAAAAATAAATTACATATTTTGTCCTTAGATTTTTTTGACTCTAATGGTCATTCTATGCCGAAAAATGGGAGGTGGTGCTAAGTGTTTAATTGTTCCTATTTCCTCCAGGGTGCAAAGTACTAATTCTGCTTTTTGGCAATGCGAAGTGTCTATTTCTCATGTTTCATGGATATAAAGTAAAAAAAAAAAACATTTTTGTTTGTATTTTTTATGCTCTTTGGAAAAATAGAAATAACTACTCGTATTGGGAGGACGGCAAAGGAACACTTTTGCACCCAAAATGCCATGAAGTTTTCCTCCTTTGCTCCTGCTCTCTCCCACGACTGGATTCCTCCAAAGGAGGGCACTTTGTCTAATTATCAAGAAATCCATTGTGTTATTTTAACTATCAAAAGATTAATTATGTTTAATTTTAATTACCATACTCGATCCGGTGGAATTTGACTTTTGACTTCCGGAGGAATGATGAAATTACCCTTACGTATTAGTTTTTCTATTATTCCTTTTGAAAACTCAAGTATATATTATTTGGGTTAAGTATGGTAATTGAAGCAAATACAAGGGGGTTTTGGGAGTTAAAATAACATAGGAGATTTTTTGTGAGTTTAGACAAAGTATAGGGAGTGTTTTTGTCTTTCAACAATAGGCCTACTAAGTCTAAGCCATTAAATACTTGTAATTTCCGCGTTTGAATCACACTCTCTTTTTCTGGGGGCCGTATTTGATGCTAGCTTGAGAACAAAGTGGATTTTTGAGGGTTCAAGGATTTTTTGGGAGTTAGACAAAATATAAGAGGTATTTTTTACTTTTGCTCATTGGTCTATTACAAGCATTGTTGATGAGATTAAAGTGTTTTTAGATTGCGGGCCTGCGGGCCGCGTTTATCGTTAGAAATGCAAATTATGTTGACCATAATCTTGTTACTTGAATTTTCAATTTGAAATGGACCGAGCGCTTTTGTCCTTGTAAGTTGTAACATTCCTTCTACTGTTTTTTTTAGGAAGTTATCTTTGTAAATTGGTTAAAGTTTTCGTCTTAATTTGATATGACTTTATTTTGTTAAAAAAAAAAAAAAAATTGACTAATAGTTTGAGTACCTACCAAACCTACAAAAGGTCGGTGCGACTAAATGACAACACAAAATATCCACCACAAATCCAGTTTCACGTGTGGTAAATTGAATATGTACATGTATTGTAAATTGCGTCCCAATTCTATAAATTAAACCCCCCCTCCCCCCCTCAAATCCCAATCGCAATACCGATTCCATTTCCAATTCTGTTTCAAATTCCATTTTACTCAACTTTACCTTGAAAATTTCTTTCGGTCCTTTAGATATTCAGCTGAGTTTTGTCATATTATTCAGTATTTTGATTTAAATCAAATTTGTGGTTCGTAATATTTAATTGAGATAATTGGGATAGGTTTGGAAGACGCATGAGCGGGTTTATAAAGCTGGGTACTTCTTCGAATTCCAAGAATTTCATCTCTGAAACCAGCAGTTTCTTGTTATTCGTATTGTTGCTGAGATTATTTAAGTTATTAAGATTAATTGATTATTCAAGTAATTTTAATTTTAATAATTGTATCCATTTCTAAACTGATCCCTCACGATCTTCCTTCAATTATGGACAAGAAGAGTAATTCCCAAGTGAAATCATGGTCCACTGATTAGGTCTTTATATAAGTGAACTTTAATAATTGTTCCTGTTTCGGGGGTGCAAAATGTGAATTCTATATTTTGGAGGTGTAAATTGCTTATTTCCAATTTTTTGGGGTGCAAAGTGCAAAAGATCCACAACAAATGTAAGAAAGTCTTCCTTTTTTAGAAGAAATGAGGGTTGAGTTCTTATCAAGTAATGAGGCAAGCAAAAGATCCACATTTTCTTTTAATGCAAGGTTTCTGAAAATATATGGGAGTTTGATTAAAAAAAATCATAGGATAAATTTGTGTAGATTTTGCAGAACAAAGGATAGTATAGTGCATTTTCACCCTCATGATCCACTTTATCACCTAACAAATCCCCATTCTTTTAATCTTTGTGAGTTGTTCTCAAAGTTAAGTTGTTAGTTTTTAGTTTTTTTTTTTTTTTTGGAAAGGTAGAAGTTAAGTTGTTAGTTATACTAGTCAGTTATAGGGATTTTTTTTTCAATTTAAAAGGTGATATTTTCAAAATATTTACAAGTGATATTTTCAATTTTTGAAAAAATTTTGGTTTGATTTTGCAAGTCTCGATTTAAAAAAATTGGTTTGGGTGATTTCGGTGAAGTTTTTTAATATAATAAAAATATTTGAAAAGATCACAAAATAATTTATATTTATATATTATTAATTTTACTTAATATTATTGAAATAGTAAATTTAATATATTTTTAATAAACCTATTTATTGAAAACAATAAAAATATATAAATATATAAAAAGAAGTAGGTGTCTTCATCCCCTTAGGGCATCTCTAATGACTAGTGGGGAGATGCCCTAGAGGGTATATTGGGGGAAGGGGGAAAAAAATTTCATCTCTAATGACTAGGGGGAGGGAGAGGGTATACGGACTAGAGGGACCCTGGAGGGACCTTGAAGGGAGGGGGAGGGGGAGCTTCTCCCATCCAAGCCCCCTCCCTCACATGCCATTTTTTTTTCGTGTGATTTTGTTTTGTTTTATTTGGTTCATTTTTTTATCTTTATTTAAAAATAAAAAATTCCTAAAATTTGTATATTATTTGTAGATAATTATTTTAATTATAAAAATATAACTTTCATTTAATTAAATTAACACTATTATTTTAATATTGATTTGTTTTAATAATTTTGGGGTTGTATTTATCACCAAAAAATAATTCTTTCTAAAATTTTAAAATAATGCGATACAATCATGAAATCATGTTCGACTAAAACATAGACGAATATGGCGGAGATGATGAATTTTCTTATATGAATTAATTTAATATTTGATGAAATTTTTTATTTTTTAAGTTCCCTAATGTACTTTTGATTTTAAATTAATGTTAATTTTAAATTTATTTTTGGTGTAGTAATAATAATAATAATAATAATAATAATAATAATAATAATGGAGAAGGATAAAATTTATTATTAAATGAGTTTGATAGAATGAGTCATTAGAGATGACTAAAAAACTAGGGAGAGAGGGAGAGGGAGGGGGAGAGGGAGAGGGGGTAGAGGGGGAGAGGGAGAGGGTATTCCCTCTCGGAGTCATTAGAGATGCTCTTAACCCCCTCCCCCACCAACCCACACTCTCCCTCCTCCCCACCAGAACCTAGGTCATTGGCGGCATGGTGTTGTCGCTGACTTGGTTCACATATACCATGCCACCATAGTCTAGGTTGTTGAGATTTCGAATTCTAGGTTGTGGTGGCCTGGGTTATTTGGTGCCATACCATGATGGCTTGGGATCGGTGAAGCCAGGCTGGGGGCGATGAGGGACCAATAATTCTAGGCCGACGACGACCTGTGTTCCAATGGAGGTTGGGTGGGTGTTGTAGAGAATATTATTATTACTTTAAGGTCATTTTTATAATTTTGAATTTACATTAACTAAAATTCTCATATAACGCAAGTGAGATATACTCTTCGTTACTTTGAACGAAAAAATGATTATGTACAATATTTTATAAAATACAAGGGAATTTAAACAAAAAAGATTAAATTAAAATAATACAATTGGATTTTAAGCATATTTCCCAAAACACTAGTTAGTATGATAGCTTATTTCCCATTATATAGCAAATCAAAATCATGAAATATGTTACTATTGTACATAACATGTCATGCATTATGTCAAGAAGAACAACACATCATACAATTTGTGGGCAACCTTCAGTTTGTATTTAGTAAATATCATGAAGAAAAATACAGCTATCTCTAGAAAAAGCTAGTAATTTAAAAGTTTGTATAACTAATCTACCAAAATTACAAAAATAAATCCATAGTGAGATGAGCTGCACTAAAGTGCAAAATCTCAAACTATTTGAGAACAATTCCCCTGTCTCATCATATAATTATCAGGTGACTAAACAAGTTGAAAATGAAATTCAATTATCATAACCATTTCTATGTGCCTTTTGCCATCTCCAAGCAATAGACAAACTCTCTTCAAGATTTGTGTATTTTGCTTTCCACATCAATTCATTGTTAATTTTAGAAGGATCACTATAAACTTCAGCATAATCACCCGGACGTCTACTAAGATAATCGACTTTTATGTTCACACCCGTCGCCTTCTTACAAGCCTCCACGAATTCTTTTACCGAACTTCCTGTAATAAAAATCATCAAATTTATTAGAAACAACTTAAAAAATTATGCATTTTCGATTTGTGTAAAAGAAATCGACCTTTTCCTGTGCCAACGTTGTAGATACCGACTTTCTTAGGCATTGCGTGAGCTAAAGCTTTGACGTGTGCGTCTATTAAATCGGTTACATCAATGTAGTCTCTTACACAAGTTCCATCTGAAGTACTATAGTCACTTCCTCTTATCTGCAGTTATAAGAACAAATAAGATCACTTTTTTACATGACCCTTTTTTCCCCATTCTTGAATATAAAGAAATGGGAATTTGAGGGTGAGTTTTCCCATTTTACCCCTTCCTATCTCTTCTGTTTATACTCAGGAGGGTAAATTGTATTTAAAGAATAGGTTATTTCAAAGGAAAACACATTCTTATTTACTAGTAAAATACATTTCTAGTTCACAAAACAGGACAATCAACAAGTTTAGTCGCACGCTTTAAAAATTAACACTTTCGGTCCCAATTTTTTTGTGAATTTTGGAAATTCCTGCCCTTTTCATCCTATTTAGAACAAAAAGTGCAGTACATATCTACGAGATAAAAATGTATAACCGAGGACAGTCTTCTAGGACCGAGTATGCTATGGGAAATTGGTGAAATGACGAAACATGGCAAAAATACTAAGGAGTAGAGATCGAAAGCGTTATTTCCAAAGTGCAGGACTAAAAGTGCTGAGTGTCTAGTCATGTGGAGCGACAAGTACATAGTTGTCTTTATGCAATTATTCACCGGAATTGTGAAGAAAAACATCTAAAAAAGGTGTTAAAGAATGACAAGAATAGTTAGTATACATACCTTCAAACCTGGAATTATTCCTCTAGCAGCATCAAAACAAGCACCCGATATTCTTCCTTGTTCTCTCAACTCGGGTCGTGGAGATTCTCCTAGCCTTCCATCAGGGTCCGAACCAATCACATTGAAGTACCTAATCACGAGACCATGTCGAATTAAGTAACTCTACATTTTCATTATTAATGAAATTCTAAAATACATTTCAAGAATTCGATTTACTGACCTTAAGATCATGATAGCCATGTCTGATGTCTTTGAGAAGTCCAGTATAATATCTTCTGCCATTTTCTTGGCTTTTCCATATGGATTGATTGGTACCTGAAATTTGATATTGATTTATATATATTAACGAACTTTTATCGATATGTGAAAATGGGAAAGAAATTAATCGTGTATTTTTCACTCACTTGAGGAGTGTTTTCCGTGATCGGCATTTTTTCAGGCTCTCCATAAGTAGCACAAGTACTCGAATATATCAAAGTTTTTATGCGGTATTTCGCCATTGCCTTAACAATTAGCAATGTATTTGAAGTAATGTTATGATAATACCTGCAATCAAGAAAAAGCCATTTATAATTTAAGTACTTTTGTAAGCAAAAAAAAATGTATTATTATTTTTATTTAATGGATAAATACCTTAAAGGTTCAGCTGTACTTTCACCAACATAAGCTACAGCAGCAAAATGCATTACAGCATCAAAAGCATTCTCTGAAAATATTTTATTCACCTTTTTATAAAGTTAAGGAAAAAGAAAAAACTTGTTGAATCAAATTTCACTTATAAAACGTAAGGTGAAAAGAATAGGAATTCGAATAAAAAGGAATAGTAAAGGATACAGCTTCCGAGTCTCCAAGATCAGCATATATAAACTGAAGTCGCCCTGGCTCCGGATAAAGTCCTTGGAGAATCTTAACGGCCCCCATGTTCCCACGCGAAAGATTGTCCTGTCGAAATTTGAATAGAAAACATATACTTAGTATTTGTATTCAAAACAGTTGGGACAAAAAAGGAATTTTAAAAGCGCGGGACTAAAAGTGTTAAGTCTTTAGGACTTCAAATACTACACCTAATAAAATTTGAAATGTTTGTTATATGTATGTAAAGTACATACCACGATAGTTACACGATATGAATCTTTTAGAAGTCGAAGAACTGCATGAGAACCGATAAAGCCTGCGCCTCCGGTTACTAAGACGTGCGTTACACCCGGCTCGTGTTGCGAAAACTGTGAAAATTCGTAATTTATGAATAATGACTTACTATAAGTTATACAATAAAACCAAGAAACCATATTTGAGTTTGCCACGCACACGCACAAATACTCGAGATAAAAAATTTCTGGATTCAGTCACGATCCTTAACCAAACGGGTTGACCCAACTCAAAACAAGTTAATCCGGTAGGTACCTTGATAGAAGTACTAGATCCAGGTGAATTCCTTAGCATGAAAATAAAGAGTGCAGTTATGGCAGCAGCCAAGAGAATTTTTCGAGTGAAATTGCTCCTCCTTTTAGTCTCCATGAAATCCATCCTGAAAGTAACATATATTTTGATTTATGAATAATTCTGAAAATCTAATTTATTCAAATATGAATTCACAATGATGGATTTGACAAATACCATATAACCAATATGTTGAAAATAAATTATAACTGCAGAATTCAAGTGATTTTTAATTATAAAATAAAACCAAATTATACCTTTAGATATATGATGAAGCTTCAAATTCACAATCCAGCAGGGAATGATTCTTTCTATAGTTAATCAATCAGATTTATTTCTTCATGTACTGCAAACGCATACGAAAATTTGGCAGAATTAACAATAAATTAAGAATAAAGAAAAGAAAAAAAAAACCATTCAATAATCCTCTGTCTAAAAAGTAAGAACTTCAGATTATAAAACTGATCAATCGAACAAAAAACAGAAAGCAAAAAGCCATGCATTGCCGTATGATTAAACATAAAAAATTCAAATTTTAATAACTAATTATGAAATCAAATTCTTACAAACTCTAATTATGACCAATCTATTTCCGTTCCTTAAAATTCATATCATTGTCACTTATTTAACAAAATAGCCCATTTCGATTGCAAGAATGTACAAAATAGCAAAAAAACATAATTCAAACAAGATGGCAAATAAATTTAATCAAAGAAAACAGAGGACCCAAAACAGAGAAAAAAAATGAAGCTTTTCACTAATTTTCTTGAATTAGTCAAATTAATGCATACCCAGAATTCAACCTTTAAGTTTTATCAATCTCCTTCATCCCAGATCACAAAATTAAATTCTTTAAAAATAAATTGCATGAAAAGGACATTAATAAAAGCAAGAATGTATTAATAGGCCTTACCAAGAAAGATGAGAAGAGGAAGAATATATTGAATGAAGAATAAATGTTGATTAGTTTCTGAACTGACTATGTAATTATATATACATACATAGAAAGAAGACCAAAAGACAGACGACTATATAATAATAAAGGAAGATTAGATGTCAAATTAAGGTCTATTAGTAACGGAATATATAGATATAAATAATGTTTGTATGTGTATAAAATAAAGAAGAGGTCAATGAAAAAGAATATGGGAGAATTTCAAGAAATATATGCTGAAACATTGTAATTGTAATGGAAGAAAAGTGGACCATGTTGATGAGTATAATTAACGGATGAACAAATTAAAGCCATGAAATGAGGAGAAACAACACGCAAATATTGCCATTTAAATCAATAAATGAACCATGAATTCATGTTTAGTGTGTGTGTGTGTATTATGTGAGTAAATATGTGTTGGATGAGAAATTATTTCATGTAATTATTATTGCATATAACATATTGTATAGATCAATTTGTTGTTCTTGGCAAGGATGTAAGCAAGTTAATTAATGTCTAACAACATATCGTGCAGGTCTGGTTTGTGTTTGGTTTGATTGTTAAACGATTTAAACTCAAATGATCGAGCTCGGGTGGAGCCATCGTGTAACTCGATATTTTTACATATATTTTATCATTTTTTTAGTATATTAAGCCAAACGCATATCAAATGATCATTTATTGTATGAACTCGAGTCGAATAATTTGATTTGATTTTTAGTCCTACTCGTTGGCGCGAGCATCATAAGGTCTTGTTATAAAAATATATATATTCGTCAAAATTTGGCTCCGTATGGATTCGATTTGGTTTTGTTTAAAGGAAAAACTATGTAATAATCAATCCAATTTGTTTTTGGACGAGACTCAAGTGAATATAATCTAATATTAATGAAATCTACCACCTGGTATTTATCATCTTAATTTATGTAAAGTTAATTAATTTGACACTTATCACTTACATTCAAATTAATACAATTCAAATCACATCTCAAATTTCAAGACCCAAAAGATTCCAACATTTAAACCATTATAAATGGCATCTAATTTTTTTTTTTTTGCTTAAACCATAGAAACCAATATTATGAAACCAAAACTCATTGAAACCAGGTAAAAATTGACCGTATACACCCTAGAATTATCAAATTAGAGATATTAATATAAATTTCATGTTCTCGTTCCATATTTTTAGGAAAGGGAATTGACATTTGATTCATTCAGTCTTTTGTATTAAAATGGAATTTGATTAATGAGCATTCTTTTATAGTATTTAAAGAACCATATCATGGCAAATTTTCTGAATAATAAATTTAAAAGGAACGTAATAAGGAATTTGGATAGCAATATCTTTTTTGCTACCAAATAATATATACTATTATATATAGCAATATTATTAAAATTACGTACATTCTATAACGCTGTTATTATTGAAAATGAAATATGAGTTGAGTCAACTGTACTGGCAATTGATTAGGTTTGGTAAGAAATCTTCCCGATGGACTGCATTAATTATTATTTATTGAAGAGAAATATAGTTAATTAATTTTGTGTCATTATAAATAAAATTAATTTGAATTTCCTAGTAGAAAAGGTCTTGATAAAATTCCCAAAGAGTAGGGTCTGTTTATTTGGTTTTTGGCAAAGTAGTTTGGAAGAGTAGTGGAGGTTTGTGAAATAATCTCGCTTTACGTAATATTATTTGTTTGAGTTCTGAGCGAGTGGTTTGAGAAATATAGTAGGTGTAGGTTTTTTTGGAAGAGTTATGTTGTAGGTGTAAGATGTGTAATATTTTATGTCAAATTGTGTTTGTTGTGAGATAAATTGTGTAAGAGATATGTTATTTTTATGTCAAATCAAATTAGAGTTTGTATAGTTTTATTAAGAGATAAAAAAATTATTGTTTGTTTGGGTTTTGAGAGAGTAATTTGAGAAAATTGAGAAATATTTATTTCAGAAAATAAAAAACATATTTGTTTGGCATTTCCCAAACATAATTTTTTTTTAAAAACGCCAAACAAACAGGCCCGACATATCGCCCCTTCCTAGAAATAGAAACTTCTATTAGTACTATTTTTTGGAGAACAAAAAAATTGGCATTAAGATGTGCTTATAAGTCTTGTATAAATGAAAAAAAAATATATATCTAAAAAATTTAAGTCGATGCTGACATGGTATACGAACAAAAGTTAGGCATCAAGATTCAAGACCAGAAAATGTTGTTCATGAATCCCATTCCGGATTAATGTGGAGATAATTTAATACTAATTTTAGTACGTAGTTTATTTATCTTTATATTTCGATAGTAATAACCAAATAAATTCGAATAAATTTTTCAATATAGTGAATTAGTGATTAATATGGGACCCACAAAAATAGCTCCCAAGGAGTACAATGTAAACAACCCTAAGAATCTCGAATAAATATAGAATTTAGAGTAGTAATTTTTTTATATTCCTATATTGTCCTGAATTTAATTATATAACTTTTTTACTTATTCACTTATATCGTTACATTCTTTAAATAAAATTTAACTTCTTTCAAAAATGAAATTTTTATTTTTTGGGCTTAAAAAATTTAACGAATTAAAGCACATAAAAACGCGTGTTGAAAATATGCTAGTAAAATAATATGAGAAGCAAGTTTACTTCTCAATCCCTTGATCCTAAAAACTTATAAAATAATGTTTTTTAAACTTAAACTACATGATTATATGGTTAAATTACATTAATGCCCTGACCTCCTATTCATGTTTCCAAATTACGTGTCGTTTGTAACTAAGAAACATACATGTATTTAGATTATTGCCATTTTCTAGAATCAATATAATAATTGAGATAATAAAAATGTTGACTTGCATTACAAATTGTAGCAATTCGACGTATGCTAAATTTACTTGTAGCGGGCGTAACGTGGAAACGTGCAGCTTCTGTCAACTACTTCTCACGTTGGTTAATTATTTTTATTTAGTAACTATATGATAATATTATTTTATTTTTCATGAACATTAAAAACTATATCTTATAATGATAAAGTCAAACATCCTTTTGGTTCATGTAAGGTTGTCAGTCAACGCCATGGCAGAGAAGCAAAAGGTGGCCATGTGGAAAATCAAAAATAGTTCTTTCAAAACTTCTTTATATTCATACGGATTGGATAATAAGTGAATCTCTATCTCTATTTCCTCTCTATTATTATAAAAATATTAATATTTTTTAACTTTTTTGTATGAGCTAAATTACACATATGTAATTTTATAAAGCAAAAAAAAGAAAAAAAAAACTAAAAGAAATATAGTTAAATTAGGAGACATTAGAAATTAAAAGACTTACTATTCTGACTAAAATGTTTCATGGGCAAAATAAACTTAAATAGAATAGTTAAATTAGAACGCACAAGGAATAATTAAATTATAGCTTTTGATAAAGTCTAAAATGAATTATATAGAAAATAAAGCTATGTACAATACTTTATAGTTATAATAATATTTCTATTTATATAATTTTATGATACGTACATTCAATTTATGTTACTACTCAATTACCCATATTTATAATATATTAGTGCATCGTATTGTAAGAAAAAAAATCAATAGTATTAATTAAACACGCGCAACACATTTGCATTTTCCTAATGTGTATATAAGTACAATTTTTTTTTTCTCTTATACACCCTTGTAGCTCATTCAACACCCCAATGAATTTAATTCACGGGATAGACAATAATTTCCAAAATATTTTAAATATTGTAATTAGTATAAAGTTAATAATACTTGACCTAATAATTACGTTATTTTGCCTTTGCTTGTTTCGAAACTCATGTTTTCACCTGAATGTAACATAAAGCGAAATCAGGAGAAAAATTTAAAGTGCACAAATTGAATTAAGCGAGAAGTAAACGAAATAAGTTGAACATTTCATAGATATTACTCATTAAAATTTAAAATTGTATTCAAATTTAATAAACAGAGTAATTTTATGAGCTTTCTTAATCAAACCGAACTGGAACTTTATTAAATACATTTTATAATTTTTTTTTAATTTATTAAGTTAGCTCGGAACCAAATTTCAAAATGTATCCAACCATGATTTATTCAAATTAATAATTTTATAAGTATTTCAGCCCTTCATACAACCAACTAATTAAAAGAAATAATACAACGATGCGATTAAGTATGACATCAAACGATCAACTTAATATTCGACTCGAGTATCTTCGACATAACTCATCTAAATTCAATTTAATATACACATGAACCTATTATGAACATGGATCAAAATTTTGTTTCGAGTGTATGTTTCGATTCGCCAAATACTGAAATTTTTTTGAGACTTTTCGGAAATGTTTCGAAAACACTAAGAAAATATTGTAAAAAAGGTTACTAAATTTAGAAAAATAACAATGTTTAAGGCAAATAAATGGCTTCGGAATTACATCTCGTTTTCGTTTCACTTGATTCAAAAACGGAAACTTTTCGATGTTTTCGACGGAAAAGATGAAAATTTTGATCCATGATTATGAACATCTTTAATTTGATAAAGTTTGACCTAGAACTCGAGTTCTACTTGATAAGTTAAAATCTAACAAATATATGAAAAATATCGAACCATCTGAGCATGCTCATATATATCCAGCTCGATCAAAACTCGTTCAAGTAAACATTTTTAACAATCAAACCAAGCTAAAAATAAATTTAAATTCAAATAGATAATCAAATCAAGCTTAACCAACTGGTTACATTTGTAAGTGTCATTGGAAAATACACTACCAAGGCATCCAAACAATTTTGAATGCTAAAACAATTTGTACCCATTTCTACATTTTCTTCTCCTTCTCTAGCCCTGCCCCCAGCTGACAAAGGTAGGGCGTTTTCTCATAATAAGGTAGTCAAGAGCTTTTCACATAATAAACACAGTTACGTAAGATAGTATAGTCACGAAATTAAGAAAAGAAAAAAAAACGAGGCAAGAACCGAATAGGAGCGAGCCGAGAGGAGTAGAATCAAACACTAAAAGGGAAGCCAAGAGAAAGACCTCCAGAGCACAACATTTACAATTCTATAGCTTATGAAGAAGACCGGCGTGGCTACTCCAGTTGTTTTGAAGTCGAGTATTACGAGATATATTAGGAGATGATAAGTATGACATGTTTGTATTACGAGTGAAGCCTGCAAATGGTGAGTAGAATTAAAGGATGGATTGTTGATCGGTGCAGATAAGGATAGTAAGGTCCACCGGAAACTCAGATGTGAACATGTCATTACTATGTGCTTTTTCTTTTCTAGTAATTTTGACATTTTATATTTTCTGTAACAAGACATGCTACAAGGGGCGGTTGACTTGTCTGAAGGAAACCATTTATCATGAGTGCCTATGGGAGTTGCTTAATAGGTTTTTCATGATGAACGAACCATTTCCACACTTTAAAACTAACTTTAATGATCAACAAAGTACTCTAAACTAGATGAAATAATTAAATTTAAAATAGGAAAAAGTAGCAGGACATAAACTGGAAACAAATAACAACCAATAATATGACTGCGTCATAAGAACTCACTTCCAGAACCTCGATCACCAACGACACTAGGATGTCTTGGCCCAGAAACAAGTTTCTTCAACTGCATAAAATGATGCAAATAAGAGGCAGGACAAAGGTGGCAATAAAGCGTGATGACTGAAAAATTTCAAAACAAGATACTTCTAGTATCAAGGTGAGTTCTGCTCTTTAGGACTGTAGGACATCCTTAACAGGAGTTCTCTTTTGTTGAACATTTAAGAATTTTAAGCGGTGCAAGTAATATTACCTGTCTACTTGGAACATAAATCTGTATATCAATTTATGTAGTTAAATTCACATACAAGACACATTTTCTCAATTACCATGTTTCCCATTTTTATCTATTGACTTGTTCACCTTGTTGGCATTACTCCTTTAGAAAGAAAGACACATACTCTCCTAGTCAAATGCAATGTGTGATGATATCTTCCGCGATGCTTTTGCTTTAGACTCGTCAGATTTGAAAAAGGGTATTGTCCGAAAACCTCAGAACATCCAAGGGTTCCTTTCTTGAATGATCTTCTTATCATTATTTCTGCTGGAAGATAAGTACTATTTCCTTATCCAACAGAATGTCGCAGAACATAAGTCCAGTCTAAATTCCTAAATCCTAAGTAGCTACAAGAAAAGCAAAGAAACGAAATAAAACATTTCGTAAAATCGATTTTCAAGATAAACAATTGACACTACATGATGCCATTACAATCATCATACTGGCAGTTAAAAAGTAGAACTTGATGAAAGCAAAGACAAGAACCGCTGATTATAACAGATATGCAGATCCAGATAAAAAAACACCGGGGATTTTTAGGCCCAATGGAACTCACGTTTTCAAATGTAGTAGCCAGATCGTCGATAACTGATAATGATCATAATCCCGATCCCTATGAAAAATAAATGCCCAATCATTAGTATTCACTCCATGCTCATTACGCATCAATCAAGATGCTGAATATATAAAAGGTCCAGTATGCAAGTCCTTTACTGTTGTGAAATACAGGAGAGAATTCTAACAAGAAGATCAAGTAAAGAGTTTGCAAAGCTAAGAAATTACAGCAAGACAACTGAAAAGTTTAAAAGGAAGACTTATATTTTCTGCGCAATCGTAAAATGAGAATATGAAAGTAAAATACTCCATGTGTACCAACAAGTGATTGGTCGGTTCCAAGTTTATGTGCCCGACGCCTCGAAAGAGATTAAACCCTCGGGAAAAAGAAAAAAAAAATACTCGATGTGTTATCATGTATATATCCACAACTTGGAAGATGCAAATTCTAATAAAAAAACCACGAAATTTATAATAAGCCAAATAGCTCAAAGAAAAATCTAAATCATTCACATATGACATAACTAAGAAATATTCATTGAGGACATCTCTCATAATTAAACTTCATCATAATCAAATATATGCTAATCAGTAATCATAACCAAACGCAGTCCTCCACTTACTAATTTACGACCAAAACAGAGTAAAATTACCTCCAATTACCCTAATTCTACTTCATCAACTATACCTTTCCCAAAAAAAAAGGCATATTCCGACGGATCAACCCGTGAAGCGCTGTCCGAAATTATTGCAACGCAGAAACTAAATGACAAGGTTCACCACTTCTGGAAAAAATTGTAGTCGTAAGAATTGATTTTTTTTTTTGCATTGCACTCTCAAAATATGAAAAATAGTTAATTTGCACTTTCGAAACTTAGATTTAACACTTTTCATCCTCAAAATATGAAAAATACAGTATTATTTTATATAAAAATGCAGTAATTTGCAGCTTCTTTTATATTTAAGCAATAACTCAAGCCCTTTTAAGCGAATTTTCAAGTGACCCAAGGTGGTTGGGTCAAGTGGTAGTGACTTGCGACCCCCAGAGGCGAGACTCAAGTTCGAATCCTACTGGAGACACCACACTGGGGAGGACCTATACCCTTTGCACTCTTCGGTCCGAGCTGTAAATACACAGTCTAGTAGATCAAAAAAAAAAAAAAAATTAACTCAAGCCCAAAATAAGTAATTGAATTATAAATATTTGACATTTTACACCCAAAAACTTAAAAAATTGACATTTTATACCCTCAAAATAAAATTAACATTATCACCCTCGAATTAACAATAAATCAGTGCAACCCGAAACACAATAAATTCCACAAAGTCCAAAATTTTTTGAGATATTACAGAAACGCAGCAATCTGAATTACGGAGTATAACAGGGTTTAGGAGAAGCTACATAGTGGGTAATGCATATTGGCATTCTTTGCATGACATATGTAAAAGGTGGACTTTAACATGTGGTATATGTTAAAACATAAGAGCATCACCAGTGGTGTACCCAAATATTGGACCCAAATTCTTCATTTGCACCATGCTACAGTGTTTTGCACTCTCTTAAAAAGTTTTTTTCTACATCAATAGACATCAAAAGTGTGAACCCATTTTTAAAATCAATTTAAATTAAATTTATTTTACTAACTTAAAATTAAAGTATATTTAAAAATACAATCAAAAGTAATTTTGGACTAAAGAAAAAATAAATAAAACTCAAATGATTTGTAATTTTATAATAATTATTAATTATAGACAATTAACTCATTGATGGTGTCTTCATTATTTTTTTCAAGTGCGGATTTATATTTTATGTAATCATTATTCTATCTTTGATATGCATTTTTATCCATTTGAATCGAAATTTGATATCATATTATTAAAATTTCTGTGATAATATTTTTATCTGCGTGTCAATTTATGATTAGATACTGAGATTTCAGATAAGATTTTTTTGTTGAAATTTCTTATCAGATTTATTTTCCACATTGTATACGTGTCAATTTATGATTGGATGTTGAAAATGGGTTCAACAATTTTGAGGGCTCAAATTTGGGTTCAATTGGAAGTAAATGGGTTCTGGGTGCATTTTGCACTTCCCTTTAGGTCCTCCACTGTGAGGTGTTTTTTGCAAATTTTGGACCTAAACTAATTTGGGCTCCCAGATGGGTACACCACTGGTGATGCTCTAAGGGGTTCTTTTTGGACACATGTAATGCAAAGAATGCCGATATGCATTACCCACTATGTAGGTACTCCAAATCGTATAACAGAATTATGAAAATCTAGAATTGATTTACCCAATACAGTATTAAAAAAGATCCAAAATTTCTGATGTAGAGTTTCTTCAAGGCCAATTTGAAAATGAACCGAAGGCCAAAAATACTTCTATCTTTTCATTTTTTTTTATTGTATAGGTTAATGGGCTGGAGTGGGAGACCCATTAATGTTGGCAATACATATCTGGTGGTCCAACCGCGTAAAGCCTAATTAGCTTTGAACTGGGCCATTACGAATTTTTTCTTTTCTATGGATCATTATATAATGGACTGTGGGGATACGTGTTGGCGGCCCTACAATATTTGGGCCTTAGGCAACTGCTATGGCCCAAGCCGGCCCTGCTTACATGCACAGATTCAATACCGAGAGAGAAAACAATTTAAGAATTATATAATTTTCAAGGTAATGTGATATTTATTTTTATGAAGAAGGATGAGATAAATTTCATTTTTATATGGTATAGAAAAAGATTGACTTGTAAGGTTTTAAATAATGGAGGGTTTGTTGAAAATTAGAGAATTTTGCTATGTCAACAATAATTATTGCTCTATTTATATTGTTAATATTGTTAAACTAATTGTTTCTTGAGCAAAGACATGGAATCTATTTGTTTGGCATTTTTTAGATAGTAGGGGTATTTTAGTCATCACAAAAAAGTTAAGAAATATTCATGCTTTTATAATAGTATAGATTTATGAGAATGGTGGGAGTTTGTTAAATAATTTCGATTTGCGTAGTACTGTTTGTTTTAATTTTTGAGAGAGTGGTTCGAGAAATAAGGTGGATATAAACTTTTTTTTCGGAGAGTTTATGTTGAAATGTGTAAGATCTTATGTCAGATTATATTTGTTATGTATGATAATTGTGTAAAAGATATATTACTTTATGTCAAATCAAAATAGGATTTGTGTATGATTTTTTAGATAAGAAAATTATTGTTTGTTTGGCTTACAAAAGATTAGTTTAGAAAAATTGAAGGGGATAAATTTATTTCAGAAAATAAAAATGGTGTTTCTCTCACTTTTTTCAAGTACATAATTTTTCTAGGAGATGTCAAACAAACATGCCCATGTTCTTTCTAGGAAAAATATGGATGGTAAGCTTAATTTGATTCATGTTGAGTTTGCAATTAACAAGTTGCATGCTTGGACGTTTGATTTTAATACAATTTGATTATTTAAGATTCATTATAGTAAAAAGGATATTAGATTTAATCTTATTAAAAAAATAAATGAAATAATACTAATCATGATTTAATTCTTATCTATGTAAAACTATTTATAGACCATTTTTGCTATGAAATGACTATTTAAACTATTTTTTACTATATTTGGGTTTGAGTTTTTGAGTAATATTGGATTCAAACTCGATTTGAAGAATTACATATCCAATTGAATACATATATATAATTCTAGTAATTGGTTTCCTAAACCTATATAATTCTGACGATCGAGTGACATATTCAAAAGGACTTAAGTGACCTAAACGAAAATTATTTGTGGAAAAGAAAAGAAAAATAAAAGTGAAAGGAGGACTTGTAATTTGTAAATTGAAAAAACAAAAAGAAGAAAGAAATAATAATAATATTAAATCAGAAGAATAGTGACAACGAAAGGATTAAAGGAAGAAGATTCTTCTATGAAAATACATAATATAAAGAAAAAGTCAACAAGTTGATGTAATAAAATGTGGGAATCGGATAAGGACTGTAACCAATTAATCCACGCGTAAAGAATCTGATACCCAAATTAATACTATATCTATATAACCATTTTATTAGATATATAAATATAGTATTAATCCACGCGTAATAAAATTTTTGAGTAACCAATTAATCCACGCGTAAAATATACTACATTTTATACTAGCAATCACTTGTTCACTTGAACAATCAACTTAATTATATTTCTAATAAGTACATAATTGAGTAACGCACTTAAATTTTTTTTTTTTATAAATAAATGAATAATATACCATGAAGGAACTTTTTATAACAAAATTTTGGCAATGAGTTTGAAATATCTAGAAAAGTTGCAAGGCTTTTTATTTCACATTTCATAAAACTTCAAACAAATTAAACAATAAACTCTATTTTTTGAGAATTGTGTCACATGAAATTTGTGACACATTCGGTGTAAAAGTTTTAAAAAATAACTTTTTTCAAATGCACTAATGCAAAAAAATAAAAAAGAAAAAAGGAAAAGACTATCAATTCAAGTAATCTTTAAGGGGGAAAGAGTGAATCGACATCTAATAAGTTGAATGAATAATTTGTCAAAGAAAATGTGTAATTGTTAAAAAAAAAAAAGCTTTTGGTGGTACCCGCGACGATAGTTGAGAGGGCATAAGTGCTGCTGCGGGTGGATTTATTAGAGATGATGAAGATGTTTGGATACTGGAATTTTTAAGGGATCTAGGAGAGGTTACTATTACTGTTGCAGAACTCTTGGCCGCACGTGAAGGTCTTAGCTTGGCTTAGAAACGCCGCCTCCCATGCATGTATTATTTTGGAATTGGAATCGAAAGTTGTGATTAAACTTATACGTCATGCGAATACTTCACAACACCCCCTTGGGGATGTTATTAAAGATTGTCGTCGATTGTTTGGAATGCCATGAGAAGGCAAGATCGTGCATACAAAGAGAAGTGGAAATGCTATTGCGGATGCACTCGCTAAACTTGGACAGTAAACCTTTTTAGTTGTTGTAGCTAGTTCCACTGTAACAAAAAAAAAAAGGTTAATTAAGGAAAACAATTCTTGATTGGTTGATTTCCTGGAAAAGTATAATATTACTACACCTTTATAATAGTTTCAATTAACAAGTAATTTTAGATGCGTCTTAAATTTTCCAATTATTAATGCTTTTGAATTTATGTACGTAACAATATCGTAATACTTGATTATAAACAAATGCTAACAGGAGCGGACCGCTTAAGGGGTTGGGGGCGGTCGCCCCCCAAGAAAATTTGGAAGAAATACTTTTATAAATGTATTTATTAAGTACAAATATAGTCAATAGTGTGGTGGATGGTGCACTACTTTTCCAACAAGGAGGCTTGGGTATGAACCTCTTAATCTACTTAGTTGTTATTTTATTTTAGTTATAATTTATTTCTCTTTCTTTCCTCCAGTTTATTATAAATATATGGACCAATTTATAAACATTTACGCGGAATGTGTACTAACATTATTGTAAATATTTTATGTTAATAATTTATTATTGTCTTAATTATAATCATCATATTTATGATAAAAATATTTGATTTTATAAAATGCATTAATGGACCAATTTATAAACATTAACATGGCATGTGTAATAACATTATTGTAAATATTTTTATGTTAATAATTTATTAGTGTCTTAATTATAATCATCATATTTTATGACAAAAATAATTGATTTTATAAAATGCATTACAATAAAAAAAAAGTTCTAATATTAATTTTGGTATTTTTATAGCATTTTTTTACAGAACTGGATTTATGTTGTAAAAATATTTATGTGTTTTAAGATTATTCAATATCTTGAACCATTTGTTGAATGAAACTCTTTAAAAAAAAGTACTAGTATATTTTCATCCTTTATTAGATAAATATACAAAATTACGTATTTTCATTAACTTGTCATTTTATCTCAATAACAGAAAAAATATCAAGTTTACTATTAAAAAATCTCGCCCCCCAACCAAAAGCCTCTAGGTCCGTCCCTGAATGCTAATGAACTTAAAATGACAGAAAAAGCGAGACAAAATAAAATTTGCAATAGGAAACAATACTTCTTCAAAATCTTGAAAAACATGTTCTGATGTTGCATTTTGCTATTTTATAGCAATGGTGGGGGGGGGGGGGGGTTCTAAATCGTCAAATAATATCTTCTGGGGTACAAATTGTAATTTATCCTTCAATAATTCAAAGATTAGCAAAAATTAGTAAGTGGGACCTTCTTTCCTTCAAATCCTTTTTGGCTTTCTTACCTGGATTTCTCCTCCTCACGCGGTGTCGCCGCCCTCCTCGATTCCTTCCCACACTACGTAACCTCTCCAACAACTCCACCTTACCCCCACCCCACCTCCAACCACCCCCCCCTAAAACCGCCCCCACTCTCCTATAAATACACTTTCACGCATATTTACTCTCCATCTTTTCCTCATTTCTTCCGTTTCAATTACTAATTCTCCTTAAGAATATCATTCAAATTCTCTATTATTTTCCCTCCTTCAATTAACATGAGTAACTACAATCAAAATCAAGGTATAAATTTATGATTACATTTATTTTTTTGGTTAATTTTGTGTACTCTGTATATGTATGAAATTGTAGATCTGAATGGTGTTTTTAATTATGTGTTGATTTGGTTGCAGCTAATCTGCCGCCGAGCACCCCTTATCCGGCGGAGCAACAGGGCGGTTACGGGGTTCCGCCACCGCCGGCAGGTTATCCGATGAATTACGGTGAACAGAGTCAGGGTCAAGCTCCACCGGCAAAAACTCAGTCTAGAGGCGATGGCTTCTGGAAGGGATGGTGAGTCGTCTTAATTACTGTTTTCTTCAACTTAAGAGGAGGATTATACTGTGTTTAGATCTAATTAAATACACTAATAGTAATTAGTCGTGCTTAATTATAAGATTTATTATGTATTAATATATAATCTATTAATGATTTTTTCTATGTATTATTTAAAAGAGAAGTATTAGGCGTTTCATATGCTTTAAGAATTATAGGAAAATCTGTTCTAAAAAAAAAAAAAATTGAAATTTAAATTATTGAGAGCAATCATTCTTAAATATAATATCCAGAATCTTTACAAAAGAAAATCTATATACGTATATTTTTGGGGAGCAATCAATGACCGTAATCCAACAATTTTGACAAAAAACTTGGGTTTTCTTTCTCTATATGAAGCTTAATATGTAAAGAAATATGCTTATAAGATTTATGAAAGCTAGTATGTAATTAAGATTTACATAATTAAAAAAAGAATATTAAGCTTAACAATATTGGTTGGTGATTGTTGCAGTTGTGCTGCCTTGTGTTGCTGTTGTGTACTGGACGCTTGCTTTTAAGGATACGTAGAAGAAGATAGATTCACAGTCGTTAGATTGCCTTTGTATTGAAGTTGGCTGATGAATTTTATTATTGTTTTGTTGTGTACATGTACACCTATTTTTTTTTTTTTAAATAAATAAATCAGTTCTTGATTATTTGGTTTTCTTGTTGTATTGTTTTTTTTCCCAGTACAAGGTTTCAATACACGAATATTTAAATTATTTATTGTTGTGGGAGATGACATTCGAAGAATATGAACTCATTAGTATATATTATTGTTCCCAGAAAAATTCGACAACTTAATTTGTCATCACTTTTAAAATCAAGAGAAAAATTTAGAAGCCTAAGTTAAATTTTGCTATACATATCACGATAATCACTTTCGAACAAGTGACATGCATATTTGATTGGATAGACTGAATTTGATTCTGGAGTAAATTTGACTATCTTATAATGAGTTAATGGTAATTTATTCTTCGTGATATTTATAATATTCAATTTATTCCTGTATGACTTGAAAAAAGAGCATTTATATTAGTCCTGGATATGTTGAATTTGTGACTTGATATGTTCCGTAATTATTAGGGTGTTTATTACTTTTATTACAATATCATTTTTGTTAGGATTCTATGCTCATTTAGAAGAAGATTAGATTAGGAATTTTATTATCTTTACTAATTTTGGTATTTTAGGGTTTTGTGTCTATTTAAAGTCTTGTAAGTCTAAAGACTGAAAATAACTTTTTCGTTCTTATATTTCAATATATTAGTTTTTATCTGATTTTGAGAAAATTATCTCATAGCTTTAACGTTGATCTGACCATGAGGAAAAACAAAACAAAGAAAACGTTGATCTGACTAGTTAGACTTCTGTTGTGCGTCAATAATGATAATTACCATTAGCACTATTGAGTGATTTATATCAAGCATTTCTCATGTCCTAGCTTAAGATGATTTAGGCTTAGCTGTTAAAGTTAAATAATTCTACAATGAAGATTATAATTTAGTTCCTCTTATGAACTTAATTAGCTTCTTTGTATCTTTTACTTCGAGCAATTTTCTTTTGAGGCAAAGTATTTTTTATCCAAATATAATCGTTGCTCAGCCCAAATTTATAGTTTTTTTTAAAGGTGAATACATCATTATATTAATCAATAAATAGAAATTTCGAATATATATCAATGTTATTAAAATACAAAGATTGTTATTAAACTAGTAAAATACTTATACTAGTGGGAGTTGAATTCATGATTTCTTGGTTATATAACCTCAGTTTTAGCCAACAAACGACTGCCTAATCACCCCAAATCCATTGTCTTATAAAGTAAAAGTAGCCTTTTTTTCTTTTAACTTATAGTTACAATCGTGACTTACACTAAAAAGAATCCAAACACAAGCATGATATAACATATAGGGCTCGGTCCGATTACATGTTTGGCGAAACCCAGATCTCGACGAGATCTCATATGTCCATAGATAATAAATATCAAACCTAAAATACAATATTTTGACACATGTCATCTACTTTTTGTATAGAAAAATATTGATTTGACACCTACCACATATTTTTCTCCTCTAATCCTAACGTCTAAACACAATTCAAGCAAAGTTTCAACTTTTTCAAAACCTAAAACCCAACATCAAAGCTCAATCCAAACGAGGTTTTATAGAAATCCATAAAAATTGATGCCGATACATTTGGTATCACAATTTAAAAATTTGAATCACTTTTGGTACTGCCGTTAAAAATCACCATTAAGTTATGACGTGACATTTATGTCTTATTGCAAAATTGATGCCATTATTTATGTTGACTGACAATTCTATCCATAATATTTCAGTTGACAAAAAAACCCATCATCTTCAAATTTATTAATGATTTTAGTCCACATTGGTGCCCAATTTCGAAATTGGCTCGAAAAATATACGTGTGGTAGGACAACTCTACTCCATAATATTTTAAATTGTCAAACTAACCCCATATCTTCAAATTTACTAACGATATTACTACACATTGTTATCCAATTTCAAAATTATGTCGAATAAGACACGTGCGGACCAATTTCGAGATTTTATTTATTGTACTTACATATCTATTGAATCAATTTAGATTTACAAATACTGTATTAATAGATCAAATAATACTTTAATATAAACCCAACATAAAATATTTAAAATCTAAAATTTATATAATATTATTAATATTTAATAAATATTTATAATTGAAAAAAAAACCATCCCTCCGAACGCCTGACCCCCGACCCTCAAATCCCAGCCTATGGATGGCGGCCTGGGATTTTGAGGGGCGTGATTATAGGGGGGATGGGATGGTTTTATTTTTATTTTTTAAAATTATAAATATTTATTAATATTTTATTAATAATATATTACTTTATTATTTTATTACATATTAAATATGTTATACTATTATATAAATTTGTATACTTAAAAAAATATTTTTTGTCGAATCTATAGTAAAGTATTATTTGACCTATTAATATTGTTTATAAATTCAAGTTAGTTAAATAAATATGTAAATATTATAAATAAAGTCTCCAAATTGGTTAACACGTGTCTTTTTTGAGCCAATTTTGTAGTTGGACAATAATGTGGACTAAAATTGTTAATAAATTTAAAAATGTGGGGTTATTTTGCCAGCCTGAAATGTTATAAAAAAAAATTGTCAGTCAACATAAGTAATGACATCAATTTTGCATTAACACTTAACTGCCATGCCATCACTTAACGGTGATATTTAACGAAGGTACAAAAAATGATTCAATTTCTTAAATTGTGATATCAAATATGTCGGCATCGATTTTTATGGTACCACAAGTTAAAATCGACATATAATTTGGTACCACAAGTGAAATTAGGAAGATGAAAAGTGCAATTCACTCTTATGAAAATTCAAATTATAATACAACATTTCATACAAAATCAAGAGTAATCTTAAATATTATTCAAAAATTATAATACAATATTATATTTCACACAAAATCAAAACCAGTTGTAAATATCATTCAAATTATAATACATACAACCTTTCACATGAAAAACCCAAATAGGTCTTATATTCAGGTTTTACTTATTCGTACCAATATTTAAAGAATCATCAAAACACACACTCAAAATTAAAAAAAAAAAAAAACATTGAAATTGTCTCCAAACCAGTCATAATGTTTCAGTGTAGTGTCTTCGTTTTTTTTGTACACAATTGAGATTGAAGATGTTATTGAGTGACACTTCAATTTCGACGAATGAACCAATCCTTTGTTCAGGTCCTAACGCAGGAAAAACAAGAAACAAAAATAAAAGTCAATAAAATTAAAGTTTTAAACCAAAAGAGAATCACAATTTCAGCATTTTAGCTTTATCACAAGGAACAAAGATAAAAATCAATAAATTAAAGTCTAAAACCAAAAGTGAATCACAATTTCAACATTTTATCTTTATCCACATTGATAAAACTGACTTTTGAAATTTGAAAGAGTGTTCTATTATTTCACAAGCTAAAAACAGATGCTTAAAATGATTTCCAATAGTCTGTCTAGAGCAAGCAGTAAAAAAAAAATCATCCAACAGCCAAATTGACCATTGATTAAAGTAAAAAACTTAAGGTTAGAGGGTGACCTTTTTCTTTGTTAAATTTGTACCTCTCCTTTCTTTTTTGATGCATTCGTACATCTCCTTTAATACATAGTGAACTTAAGATTATCTCTTGCTTTCAAAATCCCCAGTTTGTTACGCTCGTTGACCTCAACTTCAACTTGAATGCCATCATTATCGTCTTGCTCATCTAATATATCGATTACTGAACGCACAACTGAATCACAACAGAATTCTAATTTAATCGATCGAAGAGTTGGTATTTCTCCAATACCCAACGGTATCTCCTCCAAATTGTCAATACTCGTTAGCGAAAGTTGCTCAAGGCTTGGGAAATGGATGCTATCTGCATTCCAGACCTTTAGCTTTTCACACGATTCAATTGACAAGTATTTCAGGGAAAGGAATTGTTCCTCAATTGGGTTCCACTCCTCTCCAATGAAGGCATCGCCTCTTAATATGAGCACTTCAAGATTGGGCATACTACCTATTATCGTCATACTTTCCCAAGGTAAGCGACTGTTCTTTAAAACCAACTTCTTGAGTGATTGCGGGAAAGTTAGGTTTTCCGACAAATGAGCTTCTTTTGAACAACTACTTGCTTGAAGAAAGTAAATAGAAAGTGATTCGAGTTTATCTAAATGTTGAAGATATTTGAGAATGTCGACTTTTCCTCCATCTAAAGCTCCCAAAGAACCAACATAATGAATTCGTAATTTCTTAATATTAGGTATTCTCTTGACAACCTCTACATCACAACTGGTTAGGTTAGCTATTCCTGGGAGAGTATGTAGGTGTTTCAACACAATTGGAAGATATATAGGCAGATAAACTGGAACCAAGTAGAGATGTCTAAGTTGTTTCATCTTCCAAATTTCAGGTGGTGTAGTAAATCCCGCAAAAGCATTTCTAATAATTAAGGTTTGTAGGTTCCATAGTAACTCCAGTGTAGATGGTAAGCTGAGAGGAGTAGCACCGAACTCATGCAAAATATTAAGATACCGTAAGTTGACTAGATTGAAAGCGATTTTGAGTAAATCCGGTTGATCACCATTCAATACCCTTATCAATCCACAATCAAGCAAGGATGAATAACTAAAATCCAACACATTATTAAATGTGATTGAACGGAGGATCCTTTTGCTCTTTTTTTCTTTCATAACTACAGTACTAGATATGTTTGATACTGCACCTTGGTTTTTGGAATAGGCAGAATCTTTTTGCTGTTTTTTTCTTCCATCAATAACAATGCGACGATGATTGTATAAGGCGTGTGAACTGTCAGAACCTTTTTCCCCTATGACACAAATAAATTTTTCCTTTTCAGCTTCCCTTAAGCATATATCTCCCAAAAGATCATGAATTTTGACAGTTTTAATTTCCCCAAACTTATGCTTGTGAACCATAACGAGATTTCTATCAATAAGATCGATAAGGTACTCCTCAGCAACCGCTTCAAGGCTTTTGTCTTTATTTGGTTTTAGAAATCCCTCGGCAACCCATAGTTTGATGAGCCGGGATACTTTGATCTCATCATCTTCGGGAAAAGTTCCCATGTAGAGGAAACATGGTTTTAGATGAACAGGCAAGTTTTTATAACTCCATGATAATATTTTCGAGCATTGTCCATCATCCGCTAGACTTGCAATAGAGTTAACTTCTTTTGCGACACGAACCCACTCTTCTCGTGTCATGTTCGACGCAAGGATTCCCGCGATCACCACTATGGACAAAGGGAGTCCCTTACATTTTGTAGCGATCTTCTTCCCAATTTCCTCCAATTCAATACTACATTCTTGTTGGCCGAATATCCTTTGACGAAGAAGATTCCAACTTTGATCTTCGTCTAGAAAATTCACCTCAAGGCCATTAGATCCCAATTGACGAGCCATGAGTGTAAGTCTGGTTGTTATCATGATTCCACTGCCGTTGCCGTTATTTAGAAAGAACGATTGTACCTTGTCCCAGACATCGATACTCCACATATCATCCATCACAATCAAATATTTTCTATTAAATAAAAATTTATGTAATTGTTCACGTAATTGGCTCTCATTCATCCCTCGTATAGTTTCTTTGGTGAAAACATTAAATTCAATCAAAAGGCTTGAAATAATTTCTTTTATTTCATATTCTTGGGATATTGTAATCCAGGCACGGTTGTCAAAGTGTTGCACAATACAAGGATTTTCGTAAACATTTCTAGCAAGTGTGGTCTTACCAATACCCCCCATACCGTGAATTGGGATGATTTGGAAATTAGATTGCTGTCGGGTGAGTTTGTCCATGATCTGAATCAAGACATCATCAAATCCCACCATTGTGTCTTTGCTTGCAGGTAAAGAGCTTGAAGAACTAGAAGGTCTTGAATCTCTAGGTAGGTGAACTTTAGGCTCCCCTTTCCCTTTAAGTTCCATTGCCTTGTCTTTCATCAAATCCATGACTTCTATCACTTCTTGCAGTTGTTGACAGAAGGTATTGGAACTCGTTCCCGTAAAACTTGTGGATTGATTATCATGAATATAGTCCACAACTCTGGATTCAATTAGATCTTCTGCTGCGTGAGATGCATCCGCGATTTGACTTGCCAAGCCTTCATCATCTTTATTGTCTCCATGGGAATAGCGTTCTAGAAAGTCAACTAGATACGCGGCCCTTTCTTGAAGAGATTCAATTTGTTCATGGTTAAGTGAAAATGAATCGCGACCATGATGCATGATCTTTTCGATTATGTGCATCAGGGGAACAAGAGATTCATATGCTTCTGCTGCATGAGATGCATCTGCGATTTGACTCTCCAAGCTTTCATCATCTTTGTTGTCTCCATGGGTATAGCGTTCAAGAATGTCAACTAGATACGCGACCCTTTCTTGAAGAGATTCAACTTGTTGGTGGTTAAGTGAAAATGAATCGCGACCATGATCCATGATCTGATCGATTATGTGCATCAGGGAAACAAGAGATGCATATGCTTCTGCCATTTTGGTCAATCACAATGAATGGGAAAGAAGAAGTTTACTGTCTGTGGTTTGATTGATTAGGAAATAAATGAATGAATGATCAAAAAGTTGACTTGACTTATGTATGTTAGAATGCAGTGTTTAGTCTTAATACATGTGCTCAAATATTTTAAACCAATAGATCATAAGCAACTTGGCATGCTTAATTAGTTTTTTAATAATAATCATGTGTAGTCTACACATGATTATTAATTGTAGTTGTTAGATTATAGGCAACTTGTTATTAAAAAAATGCGTGTTGCATCTATCAATATTAACTTATACTTCATCAATTTTACTTATTATTAGTTCAGTAGTTTATGTTTCGTTGGTTTTGATGAATTTTTTTAGATGGAATCTGTTGCTCGTTCCTGCAAATTTGAAAAGGGAAAAATTTGAGTTCATTACTAGCTTGTTCCGTGGTAAAAAAAATGAGAGAAAAATTGTAGTAATAGGAAACGGAAAAGGAAGGAAATCAAAATGAAAAGTATTCATAATTGTAAATGTTTGGTTGTCAGGAAAATTATTTTCATGCTTGGTTTTGCAGAAAATTTAAGAAACTAATGTTGGGCACCATAATTGAGTGTGCGAGTGACAATAATTATCCTATGACACCCTAACTGAGTGTGCTGATGAAGTCATAATTGAATACCTTGAAAACTTGTATGAATGTACTATACAATATATCCACTACTTATTTTACATAACAAACATTAAAAAAATAAAATTTGTTTATGAAACCACTTAAAAAAAAAAAAAGACAAGCAGGCTCTATAACTTTGAAGCAAGTGTGAACTTTGGTTCATTTTAAATAAAAATACCTTAAATCAATTTTTTTTAATAGGACTAGAAAAGTGCACATACGTTGTACGTGTCTAGTTTTAATTTCATGGTATTTTTCATAAATTAGAGAAAAATTTGGCATTTTTTTGTCATAGAATATCATATATTTATGACTGATCAATTTATTTTTTATGAAATTTATTTTTATAAATCCTTATTGGTTTATAAAAAAAAAATGATGGCTTTGAATAGTTGAAATAAAATATAAAATGATGACTGATTTAGTCATTACATCTTATAAAATTGGTTATAAAATAAGATCAAAAGAATTATTTAGTTCATTCAATCATATTAGTTTCCATGTCAAGTTTATTCGTTATTCACAGATGACACATGTTTCATCCGTTTCTTCATAAATTTCACCCGAACTTTCATCAATTTCACGAGCAATTTATTACTGGTTTCACCAGTTTTTTCACCAACTTCACATATGTTTACCAATTTCACCCGAAGTTTCATCGATTCATATGTTTTCACCATTTAATTTTTTTAATTGATTTTTCCACTTTCTTTATCGACTATACATTTTTCATTTTTTTTCCATTTTTCGTCGATCTTTTTGCCAGTTTAAACCATTTTCTTCTGATTTCACCAATTAAACTCTTTTTTAACCGATTTTACTCGTTTTTACCATTTTAACCCCCTTTTTTTTACCTATTTTTAATGTTTTTCATTGATTAAATATGTTCTTACCAACTATACGTATTGATCGATTTTACCCTTTTTCACCGACTTCACCCAATTTTACTGGATTTAACTGGTTCATCATTTTTCTTAGATATTCCATTCGAATTAATTTTATATATTCACATGTTTTCACCAATTTTACCTTTATTTAACCGATTTTACCTGTTTTCATCCATTTTTCACAAATTTCGTTCGATTTATTTTTATCAATTTCAAATGTATTTACGATTTCACATGCATTTTTTCCACCGTGTGACTCTTCGAAATTTCATTGCTTAAAAAAAAATTTATCCAAACAAAATAGGCATATTATTATTTCTAGTAAACATATATTATTGAGTTTAGTTATGTGGACGATAAATTAAATATTTACTAACCAATGAACTAAAGTAGAAGATTTAAATTATTTTTGGATATATTGATATGACTTGAAACTTAAGGACTAAGTTGATACATGGGTTCAATTGAAAGCTTCAAGAATTGAGGGGTATGAGAAAAAAATCACAACTATGTCCCTCCATATTCCACAACCATTTTCACTACTCCAAACACACTAAATTTCCATTTCACAACTAACTCTCTCTACCAAGAAGGAAACAAAGGGCTTGCTTATAGTATAGCAATTTGAAAGTGTGATGGGTGAATTGAAGTCTTGAATTGAAGATTAAAGTGGTAAATTTATAAATTGAAGAGTAAAGGTATGTTCTTAACACATCATCTCCCAAAGAAAGGTTGCATGGAAGGTTTAGGGTTTGAGTTTTGACTATCAGAGGGTACTGTTGGCAATCTTGGAACGTCAGCTTTCCGATGGTTGTGGTTTTCGATGGAGTTGACCTTCGTTGGTGGCCGGAATCCGACAGAGATAGCAGGCTATGTACTATAGGTTTCAGGGTAAATATGAGGTCCTTAGATTGGGATTTTGGCTTCGGGTTCTTCATCAAAGTTGTAGAGGAGGTCGATTAGTATATGAATATATGGTCAAATTATTTTTGTCTTAAACTGATGTTAAGATGACGTAATCAAGGCAGCAGCCGCATCAGTCGAGAATCTGTGGAAAAATACATGGTGCGATCGTAGCCTTGAAGGAGATTTCGACTTATTTGGAGAAGGAAAAGGAAATGTTTTACTCATGAAAGTTGTAGAAAACATCAATAAATATAAGTAGGTGTTATTTTTAAGTGGTAGTTTGAAATATAATAGAACAGAGTTAAGATAAACCGAAGTTGTATGAATCTGCCAAATAGGGGATATGAATTCAAGTTAACATTTAAGGGCTTTGTTGACAACCTTAAAGTTGGAATTTGGAGTTGATCGATGTCCTCATCAAAGTCGTAGATAGAGTCGATGGCGTTGAGGTGGTATGAATTTTGAATCGATTGGAGATTCATGGATTGCATGGTGTAGATCGGAACAAACTGCGGCAGCAGGTAAATTCTTAATCTATATTTGAACAGTTAGCTTTAAATTACATTGGACACATTTAGTAATTGTATATGATAAATAAATTGTTAAATTCAGTGGTGCTAATGTTGTATGATTGAAGGATGTTCAGTTGATTTGTATTAAATTATAGAGGATTTGCCTCATTATAGGAATAAGTTAAGATAGTTTAGAGAATAAAATAAAGAAGCGCACCTCACCGGCTATCATGATTCGAATGACCACTAATGTACATAGATTTACGCATAGCGAGTATCTCATTAAGTATTAACGGCTTGTATAGTTGTTGAAATAACACCCACACTCAAATAGAGCTTGAAGTTGCCATGTAGTGCATCGTCGGACATCAGTTGAGGGATTCTGGGGGTGTTCACGATGCGGTCTTTTGCGGTTTTATACTCACCCAAACCCGACCCATTATTTGCGGGTTTTTAATACTTTAGACCAAGCCCAACCCAATAAGTCTAGAGATTGCACTTTGCGGTCCCCTCGGGTTGCGGTCTTAGATTTTCCTATTTTAATGAAGTTTTTTTTTGGAGACTTTAATTTATTATCACTTACTAATTACTATTTCGTTATTGTACTTTTATCTAAGAATAAAATTCTTGAATGTTTCATAATCATATGAACAATACTACTTTTTCTTAATTTTTAGCTTTAATTTGTTAACCAATTTAAAGTCTACATTCGCTATATAAAGATCAATAATTGTTACTCAAATACAAAACCGAACAAGACTTTTACATACAATAAACAAAAATAGAAAATACTTTAATCATCAAAGTTGATATTGGTGGTTGTCAATCGATAAAATTTAACTTGGATTGTTAATAATTGTGTCGAGTAATTTCAAGGGACAAATTAGGCTTTGGGGTTGAGACGGTAAATTAATATGTGCTTAAATTATATTAAATAATAAAACACAATTTTTTATTTTATATACATGCGGTTGGTGGGGTTCATGCGGTTTTTTAAAATATAAACCCAAACCTGATCATAATTTGCGGATTTTTTTTATGAAGCCCAAGACCAACCTATTCATCGTTCAACCCGAGAATTGCGGTCGGTTTGGGTTGAGCCGATCGGTTGGGGGCGGTTTGACGGTTTTATTGAACACCCCTAAGGGATTCTATCAATTTCTTTCGTACACTTTTGGCACATTGCCCTAAGGAAATTGAACTTGATTAATTGTTATCTTGCATTATTCCTTTTCCTAAAAATTATCAACTTGCCTTGTTCTCATCATTTGATTATTTATTTAACCATGATTGTTTTGGAATTCATTGTCGAGCATGTGTAATATCCATTCTATCGGTTCCATGAATCATTTACTTCTCTCGGAATCGAATATGAAATGATAAGACTTTCCTTAACTCCTCTTGCAATCTAATGTTACTCCTTGTTCATATTTGAACCTATCTTTCATTCTATATTATTCATTGCGATCAAAATTCAAATTTTAGATTGTTTCTATCTTGGCCCTTTATCAAAATTCTCCCTTGAATTAACCTTTTGAACTCATTGTTCAAGTAAATGAAATATTCTTGAACGTTTGATATTCTTATTTATACTCTAAACTCGACTCTCTTCTCATTATGTCTAATGATACTTTAATTCATATGTCTTCTCGTTATTGTAATGAACATCTAGTTCTATTATCTTCTCGTTATCATAACTTTTGATTCATTTACCTTCTTGTTAACTCATTAGAGTTTAATTCAACTAAGTTATCTTTGTTGAAATCCAATCTGGATGAATTCTTGCATATTATTATATGTAAAAACCAGATCCATCTCATGTACTCGATTTTCGTGAGTTACAACTTCAGGAAAATTTAACTTATGATGAAAGGCCAGTACGCTTACTAGATCGAAAATTTCAAGAACTTCGAAATCGAAACATTCCTTTGGTAAAAATACTATGGCAAAGTCACGCTATAGAGGAAGCTACATGGGAGCTTGAAGAGGAGATGCGTAAACATTACCCAGAGCTATTCGAAAATTCAGGTACGAATTTGGGGACCAAATTCATTAGGGGGGGAGGGGAAGGGGATGGAGATTGTAAAAACCCCAAAATTCCTACATATATGAAAATTCTAATCTTGAATTTGAATTTTAAATCAAGAAAATTATTAAGAATTTAATTTAGTTAATGAGTTTTCAATTTGAGACATAATGGTACACTTTATGAAAATTTTGGGGTCAAATTGTAAATCTTCATAGGTAAGGGTATTTTGCAAAATCTCATAAACTTAATTGTTGAAATTAAGCCTAAGGGTGACAAGTATCTTTACCTAAATGAGTTGTCAACAAATTAGAATACATTAGTGTCATCTATTTGGATGAATTCAATTGGATATAAAGTACTATATATAGTTTCTATTCTCTTCAATTGAAGAAAGAAAATTTAGTTTAACCTTTCCTTCTCCAAAGAATAAAGTTATGAGAGGTTTCAAGTAATCAATAAAAGAATTAGAGGAAAGAAAAAGAGGGAAAATATATAGGCAAAACACTTAATACAATTTTCGGCTCTCTTCCCAGCAGCCTCAGTTTTTCTGCTGTTTCGAGACCATCAACCGTTGGATCATCCTAAAATCCTACAATTTTAACTGAAGGTTCTAAACACTTGGGTGTACGTTTCAACCGTTCGGATCATCAATATCACGACTAGAAAGGAAAAGGAAGCCACTGGAAGTTGGGGTAAACTTATGAGTGATTGATGATTTTTCGAAATTCCCAATAAAAAAGAAAAAGAAAAGAAGGTGTGAGTGTGGGATTTAAATAACAGTTGCTTGCCTCGACTCATTATTTAAACGCATTAAATGGTTTCGGTATTAATTTCATTAGTTTCATGACTTGATACAGTTATTTGAATGCTTTCCTATGGATACTTTGTTAGCTTATACTACTACAAAAACAAATTATTGAGATACTGAAAAGTGTCATAAGTAAGGGTATATTGTGACGCTTAGATTGTTGAGACGCCATGCCAAAGTGTCACGTAGGTGGCCGTCTCAATATGTTATTGTGACGTCTAATGAGCCGTCCCAATATACTTGGTGTTATGACGCATCTGTCCGTCTCAATAGTTAATATCTTGTGACGCATATTGATGTCACGTTAATGATTTCATCTACCTAAACTACTGATATATTATGACGCTCCTGCTGTCTCCAATTTTTTTCTTTGTGACTGTTTCAAATGTCACATAAATGAATCCCACCTATTTTAACCACCTCTTTATATGACACCATTGTGAGTCTCAAATCTAATTATCTATCTTTTTAAACTAATGATTACAACAATTTCAATATATTCAAAGACAATTATCTTTTATACAAACCCAATCAATCACAAAGATATAAATTAACATCAATTTCATTAATGTATCCAAAATAAAGTCAATCATGGAGCAGCAAATATATAAACGTTCATCAATCCTAGCTCTAAACTCTTGTCACAACTCTTAACAAAATGAGTCAAAATTATCAATATCATTCTAAAATTTTCCAGACAACCTATAATATCAATACTATCTAAAGCATCTTCTATGGAAACCAATGTAAGAATGCATTATCTTGAAGGCAAAAGTTATAACTTCAAAGCTACCGGCCATCGACTCCAGGGACCTTTGTTCTCATACTTCTTCGTCCATGGTAACCTATTAAAGAAATCAAATATCAAATAAGTTCAATCAGAGAAATTCTTAAAGCAACCAATGATAGATACGAAATAGATTTCATTAATGTAGAGCAAGCAACTGAAATTAAATAGATGAAAGTACTCTTCATTCATTTAATTAACAAGCAGCTGAGTTGACAAGAAGTAGCCTTCAATTACTTAGCAAGCAGGTGCCAAATATCTTATTTTCCAATCAGCAGAATTTTTTTATCAACACATTGCCACTTTAGTCCTAATGGTAGCGAAACCAACAAAATCCAATCAATTCAACTTTGAATACAGAAAGCAAATTAAAACCTAGTCCATAACGCATATATTAATATGTTCAAGTATACATGTTCATAGAGCATGCTAGTAGAAACTGACTCATATTGTTGGTCTCTTGTTGCTTTTGGAATGCTTAGTTCTTGCAATCACTCTTAAAAAAATTTCCATTAGTTGTTATAGCAACATATTATAAATATGGTAAAGTAATAATTTCGTCAAAAGTTGATACACACTGTTCCAGAATTTTCGGCAAACAATTATCCTCTTTAATTATTGCACTTCCACTAAACTAACCACAAATTTGAGTACTATGTGTGTTTTTAGTTGATGGAGTAGCTAATGTAGTTGAAAAGGAATTTTGAAAAAGTAAAGCAGTTGATCACAAATGTAATGCATTCCCAAGAACCCAAATCTGAATATATCAAAAAGTTAACTACCTCGGGTAAGGAATAAACCAAAGAGCAATATGTCCACTCCCACTACTAATTCCAAACTACATCTAGTCTTCTAAATAAAGTTACACTAAAAGATGCACCGTCTATCGTAACAATGTTTCATATCTTTTGTATATACATGAATATAAGTAATTATGGGGGAACAAAACAAAAAGAGGGACCGTTCATTGATTTCTATAATCATAAGCCATACATGATAATATGTTGGTTGAACTTAATGAAGGTAACTTTTCTGACAATTAAAAGTTTCTAAAAATCAATAGATTCTGTTTTAAAGGTTTTCACTACATTATTAATAAATTAAGTGGTTGAGAAGCTCTTGAGAGCAATCTAGAGTGTTGTGCTATAAAGAATTTTTTTTACTTTAGACTAATAAATTTTTAATCAAGTAGCTTATTAGGTTCAACTAGCACTTGAGTAAATAACTAACCACCAAAAAGTTGCTATCAGACTACTAAATTACCTAGATGCACAACCAGTTCAAGACAAGAAGACTTGGGAGTTCTTTAGTTACCTAACAAATAAATCTGCATTATTTAATAAAATAAGCATAAATGCTTGAAATGAAAATTTAAAAAAAGTCATATATGGGTGAAACATATGATAAACTACAATTCAACTCATTGAGAAGATAAAACAGGATTTGAAGGCTAGTTCACAACTATGATTATTATTGATTTTAATATATGTGTGTGTGTGTGTGCGCGCCAACACTTAATATGTGCTAAAGCATAAACTTTTAGATAAATAGACAACAATACCTGCAATTGAGTTCAACATAAGTATGAATCCAACAAATCACCAAACTAGCATTGATTTTAGTAGTTAGATTGGAAAAACTTCAAGCATGGAACTTGCCAAAGAATTCGAAACAACAATACCAATATCAGCAATACAACAGAAACATAACACATTAACATTGCAAATAATTTATAACTATAAAATTATCTCATTCAATAAAATCATCATGAATTTTGTTTACATACTAAATAGTGTTTTTCCTTTTTCTCTTCATCATTTACGAATTTGGTATCTAAACAAATTATATGAGCCCAAAATTTTTCATTTTCCTTAACGAAGGAAAAATATTGGACAGTGAGTTGAGTTTGAGCTAAGGTGCGACGGCAACTCGAAGGGAGTAAAAGGGCGGCTGAGTTATGGTGGTGTACTAATCGATTCAATTGTACCCATTAACAATAATTTGTTGCATTAACCAAAATAAATAAATTTCAGAGAAATTAAACCCTAGGTGAAAGGAATTGGTAATTTCGAACCTTTAGAATGAGACCCTTGTTCAATATGCTGATATGAAGAAGCAAAGAGGGATGGGCTACTGCAATTTGAGATTCTACCGTTGTTAGGGAGGGTGATTCTGCCGTCAGCACTGTCGGGGCCTAGTGGGTTGTCGATTACTTTGAGGGAAGAGAAGCAGGAATAATGGGGAACAAATTTAGGGTTTAGAATGGAAAATGAAATTCTGCCCGGGAATGGTACTTGGTCAATTTTTTTTAAGTAAATAAGGTTCAATTTGAGTGCTAAAAAATTATTGGCCTTTAAGAGATGTTAAGACGCCTAGAGTGTCTTATAATATATATCATGTGAATTAAAGAAAAAGAAAAATTAAAACTAATGTTAGCTGTCATAATAGGGTCATTGTTGAGATAGACTATTTAATACCGTCACATAATGGTGTCAAAAGGCCATTTTTCTAGTAGTAATTAGATGTTGGTATATATAAACTACGTTATAGAGTTGGTTTATAAAGTCTTATAATTTTGATAAACTCTCTTCGTAAACTGAATTTTGATAAAGTAGTATACAATAATGCATTGGTTAATAGATACTAGAAGAGTCTGATTAAATAGAAACGGGTGAAAGAGTTATATAAGTTGATAGATAATTTTGGTTATGGAACATTGGCTATTAAGCATAATTTTTATGTAAATTAATTTAATAATGGAAATTGTTAAGCTTTTAGAATATAAGGTACTAAATTGAGTTTTGATATGTTGGTAGAAATGATGTTTGGATTGAATAAGATTTATGTTCTCTAATCTAGAGTGGTACGGCTTGCAGCATTAGTTTTAGGCAAAAGGTTTAAAAGTGCTATTTCTTGTACTTAATTGAGATTATGCGTGATTTTTCGAAATAGAATATGTACTGCTAAGAAGTGGTTTTGATACGAATTGGTTTATGTGAATTATTTATCTGCCGTTTTGTTGGGCCCATTTTGGCTTGTGCGGTTTTGCGATTAAGTCGAATAGCACGGGCTATTGACTCGGTCCTGAACCCCTGGCCTAGCTTCGTATATTCAAGAGACCGGGGTCTTTGGATATACGTAGTCCTTGTTGGATGCATTGACTAGTCATGCAGGTTTTGATAAGGTAGCTCCTTATCGTGGTGTGTTCGGTGAAGAAAGCCTTGAGGAGATATAAGGGGGATATTTATTCATAAAGTTTTGGTACTTATTCTATGCTATGTTGTTGTATTTTCTTAATTTGTTACTTGCCGAATTTCTCAAAATTTTATACATAAGACACGCACCCACCTCACTAAGTTGTCAGTCAACTTACGTTTCTGCTTTATCTATTTACAGATTTACCGGAGATAGCGTAGAAGTGAAGAAGATGTTTTCTCTACGTGGCGTAATAATATTTTGAGATCTACTAGTATCTTGTAAATTAACTAATAAAGTGTTGGTCTTGTAAAAATTAAGAAGGGTTATGACATATGTATATTAACTAAGTATGTTTTGTAAGTATTAACTAAGTATTTTCTAAGCTAGGGGTATTACAGATGGTATCAGAGCTTAGGCTCCGAGTCAGGATAGGATCCTGGACAACATAAGGTAGAATTGTGAGGATAAAATAATGAATTTAAAAACAGAGATAGGAAAAGAAAGGGTTCAACTTAAAGTTTCATATATGTATTCTGAACATGACTTAAGGTTCTTAAAAGTTAGGAATAAAAAGAAGAATTACTTGCATACTTATATTATACTTTCTTAAAAGTTAGGAATAGAAAGAAAGAATTACTTGCATACTTATATTATACTTGCACGTAGGTGGTTTAGCCAAGAAGTATAATTATAAACTAGTGTATTGTTATTGTAGGCAGATGTATCCAGTAACTAAACAATCATTATAAAGTGAAATTTTTAATTATTCTTACAGTTTCATTTTCGCCCTGTGTTTTTTATAGATGGATGACAACGAAGACGTAGCTCCAAGCACCCCACCTCGTAACATTTTATATCAAAAAGAACCAAATCGAACTTTTAACCGACCCTTGTATCGAAAACCAAGAAGCCGCCCCCCTTTGAGGGGACATTATCTGAACTGGTAACCCACTCCTTAGCGTCCGATAGAAACTATTACCATTGGCAGTGGCAACAAGAGAGAGGTCGTAGAATAGAAGTTGAATAATGGTACGATGAAGTTTGTGAACAAAAAAACTGGTACCGCCAACAATATGATAGATTACGTTGGCGATTCAGAGATGATCTAGGACAACCCGCCATACTTAGAGATATAATCTCAGAGGAGAATTCCGCAGGGTCCGTTACGGGTCCTTAGACTAAGATATATATAACTTATTTTGACTAGGTACATTATATATCGTATTTATTAATGTATTGAGACTTGTGTGAAAGTCTCCAATTTTGATTGTATATGTTAACTGAAGCTTATATGCTAGAATGTATCGAGACCTACGTGACGGTCTCCAATTTTGATTGTATATGATATCGAAGGCTTGTATGTATACAAATAATAATATCTAATGTATAGTTTTGCTTATAATGCAGCTAGTTTTAGAATTTTACTATGGATGTGAATAACAACCCAAGAAATTCCTCGGCAAATGATAAAATGGATCTAATCCTTAACGCTATTGAAATTATAGCTCAAGGACTACAATCCCAAACTTCAACCCAAGGGAACCATCATCAACCGGTGCACGTTCCAGCACCAACCGCGACACCTACTCCAGTCGCTACTTCCGAAAATATTACAGCCGCTGTCTTGGCAGATTGAATGCTCGATCGATTTCTTCATTTTTAGCCACCAAAGTTTCAGGGAGAGCCTGACGACCGAAAGGCGGAAAAATGGCTTGAGGAAATAGAAAATATCTATCAGGTGTTGGACTATACAGAGGAACAGAAAATAGACTTAGCCGTATTTCGATTTGAAGGAGCTTCTTGGGATTGGTGGAAATCCAGACAGGGTGTATGGGAACGAAACAATGTAGAGAGGACTTGGACCAACTTTGTAAGAGTACATTCCTCCTTTGATACGTGAACGACGGGAAGACGAATATAATGCTCTGTGTCAAGGAAGCCTCGCTGTAGCTCAGTACAACGAGCAATTTTGTCGTTTGGTAAAGTACATTCCACATTTGATAATGGATTAACCGAGGCGCGCTTGCAAGTTTATACGAGGAGTTCGACCGGAAATACGTCAAGGCTTGATGTCTCAACACATTGAGATATATTCAGAGGCTGTAGAGAAAGCATTACGGGTAGAACGCGATTTATCCGAAATGGGATATCAAATATAGTCTGTGAAAAGAAATCAACCCCCGTCCAATTGGCAGCAAGGTCGAAAACATAATGAAGGGCCAAAGTCAATGCGGACATCTTATGGGAATCGGACCTTCACTAGAAACCAGTCAGGGGATACGCCAAGGAACTCGGAAAACCCCCCTCAGAATGTAATATGTCGACATTGCGGAATTCAAGGTCACACAGAGAATCGATGCTGGAAAAAAGCTAGAAAATGTTTTCGGTGTGGCAGTGATCAACACTATGTTCGCAACTGCCCTTTAACCGTGAACCCTTCTGCATCAATAACCAACAATAAACCTCAAAGTAACCTGCCTCAAGCCGGAAAGCCAAGGGTACCAGGACGAGTCTATTCAATGGAAGGAGAACCAAAATTGGACCGGAACTAACAGATATGGTAGAAGGTACACTTCTCGTTTCCAATCAATCTTGCAATGTATTATTTGATTCGAGAGCATCGCATTATTTTATAGCACCCAGACTTGGATTAAAAATTGGAATCAAAGCAGAAACCCTACCTTTCGATTTAGAAGTCACTACACCTATGGGAATTTCATGTATATCAGGGTTGGTATTTAAACCATGTAGCGTAATTATTGAGAATAGGGATTTCCCCGCCAACCTAATAGCACTTCCTATCCAAGGCTTCAATCTAATCCTAATGGATTGGCTCTCAACTCATTTTGCAAATATAAATTGCTATCTTAAGACAGTAACCATGCGTATACCCGGACAACTAGAAGTATGCTTTTGGGGTAACCGAAAGGTTTTGAAAGGCCCTTTACTATCCGCAGCACAGGCTCGACGGATAATACACAAGGGTGGACAAGCATTTTTAGCTTACTTAATCAATAAGCCAAAAGACAAACAAGAATTAAAAGAGGTTCTTATTGTCTCCGAATGTATCGACGTCTTTCCAGAAACACTGACAACGCTACCACCAGATCGCGAAGTAGAGTTTACCATTGATCTTGTCCCAGGAACATCACCTATTGCCAGGACACCTTATAGGATGGCACTGGCAGAACTTAAAGAGCTAAAGGCTCAACTTCAGGAGTTGTTAGAACAAGGGCTCATCAGACCCACTACATCACCCTGGGGAGCCCCAGTCTTGTTCGTTAAGAAGAAAGATGGTTCGATGAGAATGTGCATCGATTATCGGGGTTTGAATAATATGACTATCAAAAATAAATATCCATTGCCTCATATCAAAGAGCTATTTGATCAACTTCAAGGCTCCCGAGTTTTCTCCAAACTAGATTTAAGACAAGGATATTACCAGCTAAAGATCAAGGAAGAAGATATACCCAAAACGGCCCTCAATTCAAGGTATGGACATTTTGAGTTCGTGATCATGCCTTTCGGGCTGACCAATGCGCCGGCCGCATTCATGGATTTAATGCACCAGGTGTTCAGACCATTCGTGGACCAATTTGTGGTGATACTCATTGATGACATTTTAATCTACTCAAAGTCGGAAGAAGAACACAAAGATCATCTACGAAAAGTGTTACAGGTACTCCGAGAAAATAAACTATATGCCAAGTTCAGCTAGTGTGAGTTTTGGAGGGATCGTGTCGCTTTCTTAGGACAGATTATATCAAAAGAAGTAATCGTTGTAGACTCGTCAAAAGTGGAAGCTATTACTGAATAGAAGAAACCCGAAACCGTGACGGAAGTTCACAGCTTTTTATGTAAAAACCCCAAAATTCCTACCTATTTTGAAATTTCTAATCTTGAATTTGATTTTAAATCAAGAAATTTTTTGAAAACTTAAGTTAGTTAATGAGTTTTCACCTTGAGACCTATTGATACACTCAATGAAATATTGGGGTCAAATTGTGAATTTTCATAGTTAAGGGGTATTTTGTAAAATCTCATAAACTTAATTGGTGAAATTAAGTCTAAGGGTGACAAGTTTGTTTGCCTAAATGTGACAAGTTTCTTTTCCTAAGGGTGACAAGTTTGCCTAAAGGTGACAAGTTTCTTTGCCTAAGGGTGACAAGTCTCTTTGCCTAAGGGTGACAAGTCACTTTGCCTAAATGAGTTGGCAACAAATTAGAATGCATTAGTGTCACTTATGTGGGTAAATTCAATTGGATGTGGAGCACTATTTATAGTTTCTATCCTCTTCAATTGAAGAAAGAAAATTAGTTTAAACTTCCCTTCTCCAAATAATACAATTTTCGGCTCTCTATCCAGCAGCCTCAGTTTTTTCGTTGTTTCGAGACCATCAACCGTTGGATCATCATAAAATTTTAACTGAAGGTTCTAAACACTAAGGTGTATGTTTCAACCGTTCGGATCATAAAAATCGCAATAAGAAAGGAAAAGAAAGCCACTGGAAGTTGGGGTAAACTTATGAGTGCTTGGTGATTTTTCGAAAATTTCCAAGAAAAAGAAAAAGGTGAGTGTGGGAGCTTAAATAACGAGGTGTTATCTCGACTCTTCGTTATTTAAGTGCGTAATAATTTATTTATATCCGTTAAGTTAAGTGTAGTAACAATTATCTTAAACTTTAAGAACTCAATCAATTGCTACTTTGATAAAGTTTTAATTCCATAACTTTTAAAAGGGGTTGATATAAAATGTGTGTAACTAAAATAGTAGTAAATTGCTACTACATGGAAATTTTTGGTGGTTTTATGCATGGTAATTGACGTGTGATTAAATGGACTGATTTTGCAATTTAGATTTGGAATTTGATAGTGTGTTATTTGTTGATTGCTATGTTGATAATTATCCGGGCGTAGTACTTTATCTCACCCGGATAAAAAGTTGATCATGTTAATTAAGTGTTATTTGTTGATTGCTATGTTGAATTGATATTTATCCGGGTGTAGTACTTTATCTCATCCGGATAAAAAGTTGATTATGTTTATTAATTATTTGCTGTTGTTTTGGGCTCACTTGGCTTGCGCGGTTATGTGATTAAGTTGAATAGCACGGACTATTAACTCGATCATGAGCCCCTGGCCTGGCTCGTATATTCGAAAAAAACGGGGTCTCTCGATATACGAAGTCATTTTTTATGCACTGACTAGTCATGCATAAGGTGTGTGTGGGGGGGGGGATATCAAAAGGTGTGATTGGAGGAAATTATAAGGTGTGTTTGAGGAAGCAAGCTTGGGAAGGCTACAGACACCAAAACTTATCCTTTTATATTGTACATTAATATTTATTTTGTTTGCTTTATTTGGTATTTCTCGCTCTTTTCTTTAAAATTATTCGAATCACGCACACCCACCTCACTAAGTTGCATGTCAACTTACGCAATGTGTTTCATTTATTTTTCAGATTTTCGGATAGCATAGGAGCCAGAAGGATTCTCGTAGGCAGAAAACTAGAATATTGAATCTCATAATTATGTAAAATAGCTACTATTAACCGATATTTTGTATGTGTAAATTTACTAAGTTTATATTAAATATTAGTTGAGTAATTTTTAGTCGGGGCGTTACATTTTAGGCTTAGCTCGATATTATCGAAGATTCATCAAGGATTTCTCTAAAATTGCAGCGCCATTGATGGGACTCACACAAAAGAAAACACCTTTCGTATGGAATGAAAAGTGTGAGAATAGCTTTAAAGAACTCAAGAAAAGATTGATGACAGCACCGGTACTAGCCTTACCGAAAGGAACAAGAAAATTATGTGGTCTACATCGATGCATTAAAAGAGGGTTTGGGATGTGTACTCATGCAGTACGGAAAGGTCGTTGCTTACGCGTCCCGAAAATTAAAGCCGAATGAAAAGAATTATCCCACGCATGATTTGGAGCTAGCGACGGTGGTTTTTGCATTAGGAAAATGGAGACACTATCTCTACGGGGTACCCCATTCATAATCTTTACTGACCACAAAAGCCTAAAATACTTGTTCTCTCAGAAGGATTTAAATATGCGCCAGAGAAGGTGGATGGAATTCCTAGACGACTACGACTGCTCAATACAATATCACCCGAGAAAGGCTAATGTAGTGGCTAACGCATTAAGCCGCAAAGTCAAAGTAGCTCACTTAATGTCAAAGGAATGGAAAATGTTAGAAGAAACGTGCAACTGGAGGCCCGAAGAAGTTCACATGGGTATACTTTTCTACGGTCTACAGATCCAACCAAGTATTCTTCAAAAAATCGCTAAAGCTCAACATGACTATGAAGAAATTCAGAAAATAAAGCAAACTTTACTTGAGAAACACGATTCACCATTTCAACTGGATGAAGCCGGAGCACTAAGATTCAATACTAGGTTGTGTGTATCCAGAAATCACGATCTGAAAGAACGCATCCTTGGAGAAGCTCACAGCTCGCGATACAGCATCCATCCTGGAGGTAGCAAAATCACTACAAAAAATTGCCTTTCTCTTGACGAAATTTTTTGTCATGAAAAAATGATTTTTCGTCACAAGATTCGCCGTAAAGGCCCCGTCTTAACAGGTCTCATGTGAAAAAATTCAAATTCGTCACAACCTATTGTGACGAAAATTAGTCTGCCGTATAAGTACTCCTGTTATGACGAAAACATTTGTCATAAGAGACTATGGGCCTGTTTGTCTCGCTTTTCCGAAAAATTTTTGGTTTTCGGAAAGGCCAAACAAACAACCCGATCACTTTCCCAATTAATTAGCTACAGTAATTTTTTTCTCAAACCACTCTCCGAAAGACCAAACAAACAGGCCACTTTTCTACTCTATTTCTATTTCTCTCTATATTAGAAAAGTCAAAAATTGCGGCTACACCTACTTTTTTTCCCAAACAACTCTCCCAAAACCCAAACTAACAACATTACGCAAATCGAGATTATTTCTCAAACCTCTACCACTTTCCCAAACCACTCTCCGAAAGGCCAAACAAACAGGCCCTATAAATTTCGTCATAAAAATACTAATTTCGTCACAACAATAGCGAATTTTTGGGTACCTTTTGTGACAATTAGTTTCGTCACATAAAGCGTTCATTTTACAATGAAAAGTTTGTCACATAAACACAATTTTTCTGTCACAATAATTCATTTTCGTCACCACATCACTTTAAATTTTAGTACATCTTGTGACAACTGATTTCGTCACATGAATTGTTTTTGTTATGACAAAAATTTTGTTGTAAAAACTGTTGGATGAAGATGAAGATGGAAGAAGTCAAAATTTAAGGGAAGGTTTTGATGATTTCCAAAACATCATAATCAGCTAAGTATGGAAAGCTTAGTTCCCTTAGAAAGATCTTTGAACAAGCAAAGAAGATATCAGAAGAGTTCAAAGACCAGAAGACTAGTGATCTCTTGCTGAAACAACAAACAGAAGGGTAGGTCATCAGCCGAGTCAAATCAGATTAGTTCAGTATTTGATCAGCAGAGTACCTATCAGAAGGGTTGCTTCGATCAGCAGAGTGGAAGAGATCATGAGATCAGTTCAACGGTAATAAATGCACCCGGTGTAATAAATGCTGAAAGAGAAGGGTAGTAATGGCAAATGATTGAAGATATCCTCGGATCAGCAGAGTGCATTTAATGCAGCATTTAATGTGATGGACAGAAAAGTACTGTACACTGTACGGTTTGCTGCAGAGAGGCGTTTCAAAAAGAGCTGAATAATGGATTTGATTTGTGACTTGCCTTCAACGGTCATATTTTCATCTCCATGTATAAATAGAGCTGAATTTCAATCGAGCAAATACACAACAACAATCAGAGATCGAAATTTTGAAGCAGAATTTCTCTAAGTCTCAAAAGCTCGAACAGCTCACTCGTCTGGTGGAAGTCATCTGTTGACAGAAACCCAGTTGAAGAAAACAGAAAAACATTATCTGAGTGATTTTGTAATAGCTGAGTGTTGTGCGAAGTTAGAATCCGTCTTTGTGAGTGATTCTACTTTAGAGGATAAGTTTTCTTTGTGAACTCCTATTGTGAGCTTACAGCCTTTTCATTAGTTGTCTAGGTGTAAGTGGAGAAATATTGTAATCTAAGTGATTATAGTATAACCCAGAATCTAAGTGATCTGGAAGAGTGGACTAAAGGATTTCTATCCATATAACCACTATAAAAATTCTTTGTGTTATCTTGCATTTAAAGCTTTCTTGCATATTTTAAAGTTTGCATCTTTAAACACTTTGAATTACCAAAAGATTTTATAAGGAGTTTCAAAACTGGGGATAAAGTCTTTTACGAACTAAGTTTACTTGTGAAAAACACTTTAAAACAATTCGCTGCAAGTATACTCTTTGAAAACTGTTTTGCTGAAAAACAGCTAAGTTACTGTAAGAAGAGTGGTCAGTCGTCTGTTCAAGATTTGTTCACGATCAGACTAGTCTGCTTACTGTTCTTCATCAGCTTAGTCTGCTGACAGAAGACTGAAAAGTTTTAAGTTCAAAAATTTTCAGAGGTCTATTCACCCCCCCCTCTAGACCTCATCTGACCACTTGGGACCAACAAGTGGTATCAGAGCAGGTGGTTCATTAGAATCAACTGCCTGATCAACGAGCTTGATCCAAGTGTTTTTCAAAGGTTTTCAAAACTTTTCAAAAGAGCATCTTTTTGAAAAATAAAAACTTTTTGAAAAATGGACTGTATCAGCCATGTTCCCCACATTGCTGGTATGTCTTTTGAAGACTGGAAGATTAGAATGGAAATATTTCTAGCAGCCTACAATGATAACATGTACACATGTATCATTAAAGGTCCATTCAGATTCACAAAGACCATCAAAATAAATGAAGTAGATACGGTTGTGGAAAAAGACCTTCATGAGATGACTCCGGAAGAAATAAAACTCTACAATCTAGACAAAGTTGGAAGATTCATCATGACTAAAGCCCTGGATAATGATCGGTTTGACAAGGTCAAACATTGCAAAACTGCAAAGGAGATGTGGGACAAAGTCAGAGACATGAGCGAAGGCAATGATGCTATAAAGGAGCATCAGCTCAGTGTTGCCTTGGAGAAGCTAGACAACTTCAAGATGAAATCTGGAGAAACCATTGATCAGATGGATACCAGATTCACCAGAACTCTGAATGAAGTTTTGAAGCTGGGAAAGACTTTCACTGACAAAGAGATTTCTGTCAGAGTACTGAAGGCTCTACCTTCCAAGTTCAACATGAAAGTAACAGCAATGGAAGAATCAAGGGATTTGGGAAAAATCTCTCTTACAGAGCTGTTTTCTGTACTCAAGGCTTACGAGTATAAACTGCCAAGAATGGGAATTGAAGAAACCTCAACTTCAGGACCCACAGCTGCACTGGTTGCTGCTGAAAACCAAAGAAGACCAGCTCAAAGAAATGCAGAAGTGGACTCATCTGATGAAGCCACTCTACTCAACAAAAAGGAGTACACTGCTGGAGATGTTGCAATGTTGATGAACAACTTCAAGAAGTTCTATAAAAGAAAAATGAAGAACAAATACAACAATGCTTCTACTTCTAAACCTAACTTTTCTTCTCAAGAAAAAGATGATTATAAAGCAAAGCTAATGTGTTACAACTGCAGGAAATTGGGACACTTCATCAAAGACTGCCCATATCCAAAAGCAGAAAAGTACACTGAAGAGGAGAAGAAAATGAGAAAAGAAAGAAAGCATCAGAGAGGCAAGGCTATGATGGCTGAAGCAGAAAAGCTTGCTGCTATCTACTCATCTGATTCAGACTCAGACACGTCTGATGAAGAATCGTCTGATGAAGAAAAACCTGCTCTCCTCTGCCTGATGGCAAAGAAATCTGATGACTCAGAGGATGAGGTAACTCCTCAAGAAAATGAACTGTTTAATTCTCTAGAGCAAATGATGTTAAATAATACCACTATTGCTGGAGAATTTGTTAAGCTTAAGGAAGAGATGAACTTGCTAAAAGAGCAAAACAACTCACTGAAACTTAAAGCTGAAAAGCCTAAAGAATCAGCTGAGTACAAACAGCTTGAGCAAGAGTATGAATCTCTGAAAGCTGAATGTGAGGTCTATAAAGGAAAAATCATGGAACTTGAGAAAATTATTGAGTCTCATGATAAGTCAACTGTTGCATCCATGCATACATCTAGTAAACAGGAGACACCTTTAGAAAAGGACAAACTAGAGTTGAACCATACTGAAAAATTCATATCAGCTGACAATAGTAAGGTCATTCTGTATGTTCAAACTGCTAGACCTACCTCAACTGAGAATGTGTTAAAGGAGAAGAAATCTCCTAAGGCTAAAAAGAGCAAAGAGCCTAGTGTAGGAAATCAGACTAGTAAGACCAAACAGCAGAGTCCTAAGAAGTCTGCTGATAAAGCTAAAGTCAATCAGACTAGTGGTAAAACTAAGTCAAAATCAAATGAGCAAGCAACTAGTAAACCAAAGAAGCATAAAGACAAGAAAAATCAAAATGCTTGGTATGGAAATGAGTCATATTATGTGCAACCTGCTGCATATCATCCTATGTATCATGCACCTCAATTTCCTAGTTACTATGCACCCTATCCCGCTCATCCAATGCATGCATATCCTGCTTATCATGTACCTTACCCTACTTATGAACATTATTCATATCATACTGATCATCAACATGACTTATCTGATAACTATGATAAAAATGAAGCTGTTCATGCTCCTAAAACTCAGAAGCCTAAGAAGCCTAAGACTTCAACATCTTGGGTTGTCAAAGGTGGAACTAATCCTTCAGGACCCTCTCAATAAGGGTACCTAAAACAATTTTATTTTTGTTTTGTAGGTTAGGATTAGGAGTAGGAGTAAAGTAGAGAAGATTTGGTACTTGGACAGTGGATGTTCAAGACACATGTGTGGAAACATACATGAGTTGACTGATGCAGTTGCTGTGGATGGTCCAAAAGTCACATTTGGAGACAGCAAAGAAGGCAAGATTAAAGCTAAAGGAAGACTAATCAAGGGAAACATAGAGATATCTGACGTCTCATATGTTAAAGGCCTGAAATATAATCTGCTGAGCATAAGTCAATTTTGTGACAAGGGATATTCAGTCATCTTCTCAACAGATAAGTGCTATGTTGAGCAGATTGGTACAAAGAAGGTAATTTTATCTGGAAGACGACAAGGAAATATCTATGTAGTCGACTGGAATTCTGCTGATGAGAATTCAAGTGTTTGTTTGGTGGCATCTGCACCAAGTGAAGTCAGTTGGCTATGGCACAAGAGAATGAATCATCTAAACTTCAAGACCATAAACAGATTAATCAAGAATGATTTGGTTGAAGGGATTCCAAAAGCTGTCATGAGCAAAGACAAGCTCTGTGACGCATGTCAGAAGGGTAAACAAATCAAGTCATCATTCAAAGAGAAGAAGCACCAATCTTCTGGAAGAATATTGGAGCTGCTACATATGGACTTATTTGGACCCATTGATCCAGTCAGCAATGGTGGAAAGAAATACTGTCTAGCTGTTGTGGATGACTATTCAAGATATACTTGGGTGATTTTCATGAAGAAGAAAAGTGAAACCAAGGAACATCTTACCAATCTGATGGAATTGATCCAAAATGAGAAGAGTATCAAAATATTGAAGATCAGATCAGATAGAGGGACAGAGTTTACAAACTCTACTGTTGAAGAGTATTGTAATATCAAAGGAATACATCATGAGTATTCAGCTGCAAGAACCCCTCAACAAAATGGTGTTGCTGAAAGGAGAAACATAACACTGAAAGAAGCTGTCAGAACCATGATAGCTGAAGCTAAACTGCCACAAAGATTTTGGGCAGAAGCAACAAATACAGCATGCTTTACCCAGAACAGATGTATGATCAACAAAAATCAGAATAAGACTCCATATGAAGTTTGGAACAACAGAAAACCAAACATTCATTACTTTAAGATTTTTGGTTGTAAATGTTTTGTATTGAATAATGGGAAAAATCACCTTTCTGCATTTGCAGAAAAGGCTGATGAAGCTGTTTTTGTAGGATACTCTACTGTTAGTAAAGCTTACAGAGTTTTTAACAAAAGAACATTACTAATAGAAGAATCTATCCATGTAGTATTTGATGAGCCAAGTCAATCTTCTGAAAAGAATCAAAGTGTTAATCAAGATCTGTCTACTGATTTACAGAAGTTAGACGTTGGAAGAAATGAAGAATATGTTCCCATCATACTACCTAATCTAAATTCAGCTGCAAACTCAAGTGCTGTTCAAAATCACAGTGCTGATTGTCTAACAGACGAGTTGCAAACAGCTGACAGACCAGAGACTGTTCAACAGACGGCAAATGTTCAACAGACTACTACTGGAACTCCAACAGTAGTGTTGCAAGATCAAGACAGAGGACAACATCCTGATCTGCAACCTGATCTCAGATGGCTCAAGAATCACCCACCTGAGTTAGTAATTGGTGATCCTTTAGATAGAGTGAAAACAAGAAGAGCTGCTGCACAAGATGCTATGTTTGTCACATTTCTATCTCAAATAGAGCCTAAGCAAATTGAAGAAGCTCTCAGTGATTCCTTCTGGATAGAAGCTAAACAAGAAGAGTTGAATCAATTTGAAAGGAATGAAGTCTGGTACTTAGTTCCTAGACCAAGTCATCAAAGGGTAATTGGCACCAAATGGGTTTTCAGAAATAAGATGAATGAAGATGGTATTGTTACCAGAAACAAAGCAAGATTAGTGGCCAAGGGTTATTGTCAAGAAGAAGGAATTGACTTTGATGAAACTTTTGCACCAGTAGCAAGACTTGAAGCAATCAGACTGTTTCTAGCCTATGCTGCTCACAAGAACTTCACTGTCTATCAGATGGATGTGAAGTCTGCTTTTCTCAATGGAGAATGGCAAGAGGAAGTATATGTTGAACAACCTCCTGGATTTGAAGTCTATCAAGAAGAGGACAAAGTATATCGTCTGAAGAAAGCCCTCTATGGACTGAAATAGGCTCCAAGAGCATGGTATGATACCCTATCTGATTTTCTTTTAATTAAAGGATTTCGTAAAGGTAAGGTAGATAAAACCTTGTTTACAATTGAATGGGAAAACCATATATTACTTGTGCAAATATATGTGGACGATATTATTTTTGGTTCAACTAACCAACAGATGTGTGATAAGTTCTCCAAGCTGATGCAGAATAAGTTTGAAATGAGCATGATGGGTGAACTTAATTATTTTCTTGGATTGCAAGTTAGACAGTTGCCTGATGGAATATTCATCAGCCAAGCAAAGTACACAAGAGATCTGTTCAAGAAATTTGGTATGGAAACTAGCTCAACAGCTACAATTCCCATGTCTACAAGTCTTCGTTTGGATAAAGATGAAGATGGCAAATCAGTGGACATAACCAAATATAGAGGCATTATTGGTTCATTGTTGTATCTAACAGCAAGTAGACCTGATATAATGTACTCAGTTGGAGTCTGTGCAAGATTTCAATCAAACCCCAAAGAATCTCATCTCTTAGCTGCCAAGAGGATATTGAAGTATGTTAAAGGCACTCAAGAATTGGGATTGTGGTATCCTAGAGAATCTGGATTTGAACTTGTTGGCTATTCAGATTCAGACCTTGCTGGCTGCAAGATTGACAGAAAAAGCATAACAGGTGTCTGTCAGTTCTTAGGCAGTCGTCTGATCTCATGGATGAGTAAGAAGCAAACCTCAGTTTCTATATCTACTGCTGAAGCTGAATATATAGCTGCTGGAGCTTGCTGTGCACAAATACTTTGGTTGAAACATCAACTAGAAGACTACAACATCAAGATCAGTGGGATTCCAATCTACTGTGACAATACAAGTGCAATTTCACTTACTCAGAACACTACAAGTCATTCAAGGACTAAACATATTGAGATCAAGCATCACTTCATTAGAGATCATGTGGAAAAAGGCAATGTTTTGATTGAGTATGTTCATACAGACAATCAGATTGCTGATATTTTCACTAAACCTTTAAGTGAAGTAAGGTTCTCAACTCTAAGAGCTGAGTTAGGACTACTCAACTTGGATGCATAAGCTGAGGGGGAACTCATCAGAAGACTGGAGTTCAACAGCTTAGACATCAGTTATTTCATTCAAGAATCAAATTTCAACAGACTAGTTAACTTATGAATTCTTAAAGACAGGGGGAACGTGTAAGACTAGCGGTACTTCTGTTCTAAAGATGAAATCTGTTAATGTCAGTTAGTTGAAGTTATGCTTCCAAGAAGATCTGTTCTTAATTCTTGAAGATTGAAGATTATTTTATCTTGCTGGATTGACAAACAGCAGAGGAAGATTACTAGCTATTGGCTTTCTCTAGTAATATCAGATAACAGATCACTCGTCTGTCAGATAAGTTAAACTCTACTCATCTGATATCTTATATAAGCATGGTCATAAAACGTATTTTCAGAAACGCGCTTTTATAAGTAACAGATTAGTGTCGATAGAGTTTCCCGCCCATTTGACATTAAACTAATAAAATTGAAATCCGCGGCTCTCATCCGCACGATTAAAAACTGTCAGATTAGATCAACGGTTCTGATAAATCACGAAAACCTAACCAAAAGGAAACCTATAAAATCCGATCTAAACAGTATAGTCGTCTTACGCATTCAAACACTCTCAAACTCTCTAACTCTCAAACCCTCTTGCTTCGAAAGTTCACTGTTCTTTTGCAGAATCTACTCACTAATCTTAGAGATGGACAAGATTATTGACAGAAGATACCTAAACTACAGCAAATTCCACTTTTCGGGTACTGATTTGATGCGAACATTAATGGAGAAGATTAAGGAGGCATCGTTGGTTCCAGTTTTGGAAGCTCACGAAGATAGGGTCTATCTTGAAGACGTCTATCACTTCTACACCACCAGGGAGTTCAATGATGCTGAAACCGTTATGACTGTTGTTATAGGTGGTAAGAAGATTGCTGTATCTGCTGCTGTTCTTAGTGAAGTTTATAAGCTGACGAACAAGGGATGAGATGTGACAGACCTAGGGTCTGAAAAGGAAGAAGAGTTTTGGGCTATTTGTGCGAAGGAAGGAGAAGAGATGACTGGGTCTCTGATGAAAACTCAAATGAAAGATGAGTATCAGAGGTTTGCGGATATTATTGCTAAGGTACTGGATTGCAGTACAAGTTCTTTGGATGGATTGCCTAGGAGAAGATACTACACAATGGTGTGTATCTATTACGGTTTAAAGGTTAACTGGGCTGCTCACGTTTATGAGCTGCTGAGTGATAAAAGGCATTCTCATGCCATTTTATTGAGCAATCTGTTTGCTTCACTACAATGCCCTATGGGTGGTGGAAAGCAAACTCACGGTAGCAAAGAGTTCAAGCTCTATGAACCAGTCAGACAGATAGTGGCTGCTCCAAAGAGAAAAGCTGCTGCAAAATCTAGAAAGACCCCTTCTAAGAAGAGCAAGAAGGTGGGTCAGACCAGTCAATCTGCTGAGCCAACAGCACAGTCTGCTGTTGTGACAAGATCAGCCCAACTTGAGGAAGAAGTTCCAGAAAATATAATTGAAGACTTTACTAAGGAGATTGAGCAGATGAAGACTGACTCCTCTCCTGAGAGAACTGAATCTGAGGAGGAAATTCCTCTTCAAAGGTACAGGTACTTAGCTGAAGTTTTGTCATCATCAAAAAGGGGGAAATTGTTGGATGAAGATGAAGATGGAAGAAGTCAAAATTTAAGGGAAGGTTTTGATGATTTCCAAAACATCATAATCAGCTAAGTATGGAAAGCTTAGTTCCCTTAGAAAGATCTTTGAACAAGCAAAGAAGATATCAGAAGAGTTCAAAGACCAGAAGACTAGTGATCTCTTGCTGAAACAACAAACAGAAGGGTAGGTCATCAGCCGAGTCAAATCAGATTAGTTCAGTATTTGATCAGCAGAGTACCTATCAGAAGGGTTGCTTCGATCAGCAGAGTGGAAGAGATCATGAGATCAGTTCAACGGTAATAAATGCACCCGGTGTAATAAATGCTGAAAGAGAAGGGTAGTAATGGCAAATGATTGAAGATATCCTCGGATCAGCAGAGTGCATTTAATGCAGCATTTAATGTGATGGACAGAAAAGTACTGTACACTGTACGGTTTGCTGCAGAGAGCCGTTTCAAAAGGAGCTGAAGAATGGATTTGATTTGTGACTTGCCTTCAACGGTCATATTTTCATCTCCATGTATAAATAGAGCTGAATTTCAATCGAGCAAATACACAACAACAATCAGAGATCGAAATTTTGAAGCAGAATTTCTCTAAGTCTCAAAAGCTCGAACAGCTCACTCGTCTGGTGGAAGTCATCTGTTGACAGAAACCCAGTTGAAGAAAACAGAAAAACATTATCTGAGTGATTTTGTAATAGCTGAGTGTTGTGCGAAGTTAGAATCCGTCTTTGTGAGTGATTCTACTTTAGAGGATAGGTTTTCTTTGTGAACTCCTATTGTGAGCTTACAGCCTTTTCATTAGTTGTCTAGGTGTAAGTGGAGAAATATTGTAATCTAAGTGATTATAGTATAACCCAGAATCTAAGTGATCTGGAAGAGTGGACTAAAGGATTTCTATCCATATAACCACTATAAAAATTCTTTGTGTTATATTGCATTTAAAGCTTTCTTGCATATTTTAAAGTTTGCATCTTTAAACACTTTGAATTACCAAAAGATTTTATAAGGAGTTTCAAAACTGGGGATAAAGTCTTTTACGAACTAAGTTTACTTGTGAAAAACACTTTAAAACAATTCGCTGCAAGTATACTCTTTGAAAACTGTTTTGCTGAAAAACAGCTAAGTTACTGTAAGAAGAGTGGTCAGTCGTCTGTTCAAGATTTGTTCACGATCAGACTAGTCTGCTTACTGTTCTTCATCAGCTTAGTCTGCTGACAGAAGACTGAAAAGTTTTAAGTTCAAAAATTTTCAGAGGTCTATTCACCCCCCCCTCTAGACCTCATCTGACCACTTGGGACCAACAAAAACTTAAATATTTCGTCACAAAATACTAATTTCATCACAACAATGGTTTGTTTTTTGGCACCTCTTGTGACAATTAATTTCGTCACATATACTGTGTTCTATTATGACGAAAGCTTTGTCACCAAAGTTATTTTTCAAAATTTATAAAAAAATACTTTTATGACCAAAAAAATGGCCACAAAATCCAAATATAATTTAATATTTAATTATGTTTAATAATCTTTTTTGTCACAGATTGTGAATTTAGTTGTGCTTGTGATTTTTTTACACCAAAAATTCGTTAAATTTGTATCAATCCAAAAATAACCACCAACTAACTATATTGTTTCAAAATAATATACATCGAAACCAACAAAAATAATGCAACTATATTAGTATCAAAATATCCATTCAAGTCAACTAGCAAATTACACCTCTGTTCGACTACTTACATCCAAACCAACAAATGTTTCATAAACACATAAGGATAATTTACAACAGTTACTTAAATCCAAAAATTAGTCAATATTCAAATATGTACATGCATACACCACGAACTATTGTAGTACCTTGTCCAAATAGATCAAAGATTGTGTACACATTTGCTCAACAAACGAACATCTTGACATCCTGCACACATACACCAATGACTATCAGATAATAAAATACACCAAGCATGGTAATTCATGTGCTTTTAATTGGATATGACATCTGAAAATGAAATTAGAGGCCTTAGATATAGCAAGATTGGCCTCATGGAAATGTTGAGTTGTGAGGTTAATCAAAGATGATTCTTCAATTGAGGTGAATTACTAAATTCGAACCATGTGTTGACTGTTACATTTAAAAATAGCGATATATCTAAACTTCATTTCACTGTTTCACTATTTCACTATTGTTGAACTTCCTACATATTTACCCATGGATATCACTTGCTGCCAAAGAAAGTGTTTCTACTCTAATTAAGTGCAGCCCACGGTTCATCCTCATATCCACATAGTATTTGATCAAAACAGAACACAAATCCACTCACCTAGCACATTTGAAGATGCTATCAATATAAGTCTCTTGACTCTCTTCATTAACATATTATTTTCTCTAATCCAACTTTTGTCCATGACAATGTACCTACAAAATGAAGATGCTATCAAAAACTGTAATATGAAAATAAGGTAATTTCATAAAGAATGCAGACTCTTCAATTTATATTTAGGTATATGAGGAAGTTCAGCAATCTCAAGGTATTTCACAACAAGTAGATTAGCAAATTGGACCAATTATTTAAAGAGTGAAAAATATTTCAAAAATTGAAACCAAAATTGAAATTTGTATAGTATGAAACGATAGTTTTAAGGGTCCAATTTTATGTGACTAAACTGCAAATTTGCTTAAATATTTTATATAGAGAAGTATTAAAAATTATAAACAATACGTATTGAAAACAATAAAGGGGTCATATGAAATCATTTAGCATAATTATAATAATGTTTAGCACATAACTAAAAATGATGTAAACAATGACTAACTAGCAAGCAAGAATTAGTACTTGATTTCTTCGGCAATTTTGGGCAGGGGTAGGTCGGGTCACTCAAATTAGGGCAGGAGCAGGAGCGGGCTGGGCTGGGCGGGACTGGTCGCACGAGTTCAGGCAGGATCAGGCGGGTTGGACTGGTCGGCTCGAGTTCGGGCAGGAGCAGGGGTCGTCATGCGGGTTTGGGAAGTGAGGGTTCGGTGCAGTGGTGGAAGAGAGAGGAAAAGGGTGATAGATGTATGATATAAATCTAGCTCAAACAAGCACAAATCAATCAAAATAACTCAGCTAACAACAAGCAATCAATCCAATATCAAATTCAGCTAGATAAATGAATTAAAATCCAATCAACAATATATTAATTCTTCAAAGTAATACCCAATCCAATCCGAAGATTTTAACAATATAACACACCAAAACTGATCAAACAGTACAAACAATTACACAGGATTGCCTAAACTGCAATCGAATGTAATTAATCCAGCTCAGATCTTCATAGAACCAGAAATGAAGATGATGAAGCTTGGATCAGTCGTGCCAAAACTCAGAGGAATTCAACAGAGGCAGGAGAAAGGAAACTTACTTGTGCAGGGTGTTGAAAGTGTGCACTGCGTGAAACTTGCTATTTAAAGCAAGCATTTTCCATGTCATCAGCTGCACTTTATCCAGTAGGCTCCAGCTAGGATTAATCCCTCCAATCATGCTTCAGCTTTCCACGTCTTCATTGAGCTGCTGTCTCTTTTATTTATAAAAACGTAATAAGCTAAAAAACATTTTCTTTGGCTGACTTAATATGCAGGGAATTAACAAATACCCCTTAGCAAAAAACCCCTCTTCCTCTTTATTTTATGCATGCAACAATGCCTCCCCCTCAAACCTTCCTTGTCCTCAAGGAATGAAATTAGGGAACTTCTGCTGCAAAGTATATAAATCCTCCCATGTACTATCCTCATCAGTTGCATTCATCCATTTGACCAAAACTTGAGTTCCTGCCCTCCCATTCTTATTGTACATCCTTCTTTCTAAAATTTTCTCTGGCTCAAGAAGGACTTGGCCATGAGTAGTTTGAGAAACAGGAAGAGAAGGACAAGCCACAGCAGCATCAATGTGTTTCCTCAGTTGGGATATGTGGAAAACATTTTGTATTTTAGCATGAGAAGGCAAAGCCAACTTATAAGCAACCTGTCCCACCCTCTGGAGAATTTGGAAGGGACCAAAAAATTTGGGACTGAGCTTAGTGTAAGGTGTTCCTCTAACAGTTACTTGTCTGTAAGGTTGTAGTTTCACATAAACCCAATCATCAACAGCAAACTCCTTGTAGCACCTCTTCTTATCAGCTTGACTTTTGATCCTGGACTGGGCTCTAAGTAAATGACTCTTGAGGAGTCTAATAGTGGACTCTCTTGCAGTGAGACTTCTGTCCACAGCCTCAACTTCAGATGATAAAGGTTGATATAGCAAGTGAGATGGGGGCTTCTGTCCATATACAATCTCATAAGGTGTTTGAAGAGTGGATGAGTGAAAGGTGGTGTTGTACCACCATTCAACCAGGGCAAATAATGAAGCCAAGCCTTGGCCTATCACTACACATGCACCTGAGATATGTTTCCAAACACCTATTTACAACTTCAGTCTGCCATCAGTTTGAGGATGATAGGCAGTGGAGTGTAACAGTTCTGTACCCTGGAGTTTAAAGAATTCTTTCCAGAATTTACTAAGGAAGATCACATCCCTATCACTCACAATGGACTTAGGCATACCATGGAGCTTGAAAACATGATCAACAAATACCCGAGCAACTGTAAGAGCAGTGTATGGATGGGATAAAGCCAGGAAGTGTGCATATTTGCTGAGTCTATCCACCACCACAAAAACAACTTCCTTGTCATTCACCCTAGGTAATCCCTCAACAAAATCCATAGAAATATCCTGCCACACCCTCTCTGGTATGGGTAAAGGTTGCAACGGACCCCCAGGTAAGGTGTTTACAGGCTTACAAGTTTGACATATTAAGCACTCTTGCACATATTTATACACAGACTGTTTCATGTTCTTCCAGTAAAAACTCCTATCAACTCTATGCAAAGTTTTAATCATACTTGAATGTCCTCCTTCACTGCTATCATGGTAAAGCTTAATGATATCCTTCTGTAACACAGCATCAGACCCCACAACTAACTTGCCTTTTCTTCTGAGAAGGCCATTAATCCAAGAATAATGAGGTTTTACCAAAGGGTCCTGCTGCAGTTTGAGTATAATTCCTTGTAGCTTAGTGTCATGTTCCCAACTTTTTTGAATCCTGGCTATAAGAGATGAAGTCACAGCCACTAATGCATTTATTTGAATCTGATCAGCACAAGCTTGTCTACTCAACCCATCAGCTACTATATTGTCCACTCCCTTTTTGTATACAATAGTAAAGTCATAACCCAACAATTTGACCAGCCACTTCTGTTGTGCTGGAGTAGTAATCCTCTGCTCAAGTAAGTATTTGAGACTTTGATGGTCTGTATTGATGGTGAAATGCCTCCCTATTAAATAGGGCCTCCATTTTTCTACAGCTGTTACCAATGCCAGTAGTTCCCTCTCATAAACAGGCAGTGAAGCATGCCTTTCATTCAGTGCTTTACTAAAGAAAGCAATGGGTTTGTGTTGTTGCATCAGTACTACTCCTAATCCTCTCCCAGAAGCATCTGTCTCCACAATAAATTCAACATTAAAATTAGGTAGAGGTAACACTGGTGTAGTAGTCATTGCTTCCTGTAAATTTTTGAAAGCTGTAGTGGCATCATCACTCCATTCAAACTTATCTTTTTTCAAGAGATTAGTCAAGGGTCTAGCTATTGACCCATAACTTTGCACAAAACGTCTGTAGTAACCAGTCAACCCAAGGAAACCTCTCAAATCTTTTATAGTTTTAGGTACTGGCCATTCAAGCATGGCTTGTACTTTCTGTTGATCAGCTGCTACACCATCTTTAGAGATAATGTAACCAAGATAATCAACTGTTGTCAAAGCAAAGCTACATTTGCTTTCTTTAATAAACAGCTGATGTTCCCTTAAAACCTCAAAAACTTCTGTCAAATGTTGCAAGTGTACCTGCCAGCTTGGACTATACACTAAGATATCATGAAAAAAAAAAAAAACAAGGACAAACTTCCTTAACTGTTGCTGAAATATATGGTTCATAAGGCTTTGGATGGGGCATTTGTGAGCCCAAAAGGCATCACAACAAACTCATAATGCCCACTGTGTGTCCTAAATGCAGTTTTGTAAATGTCATTTTCATTCATGCGGATTTGGTGGTATCCAGACCTCAAATCTAGTTTTGTAAAGTATTTTGAGCCATGCAACTCATCCAACAACTCCTCAATGACTGGTATGGGAAATTTATCTTTTACAGTAGACTTGTTCAGTTCTCTATAGTCTACACACATCCTCCAAGATCCATCATTTTTCTTCACCATCAAAATGGGAGAAGAGTAAGGACTAGTACTGTCCCTGATCACCCCAGCTTCCATCAATTCTTTAATCATCTTTTCTATCTCATCCTTCTGTAATGCAGGATACCTATAAGGCCTGACATTCACAGGAGGTGTTCCTTCTTTTAGTGGAATGGAATGATCATGCATCCTTTTTGGTGGTAGACCAATGGGAACTGCAAATAGATCACTGTATTGATCCAGTAACTCTTGTAAATCAGGAGGTCTTCCTGTTGATCCATTAGTACTTAGACTCATAATTTGGATGGAATCCTGTTCTGGTTGCAACCAACTGAGACCCATAAGAGATAACTCAGCAGGTTTAGATAAGAGTTTCTTCATTTTTCCATCTTTGATGACCTTAACAGAAGGTGAACTCCCTCTTAAAGACACCTTTTTCTTGTCTACATAGAACTCCATACTCAACTTGCTAAAGTTCCACTTAATATCCCCCAAAGTAACTAGCCACTGTACCCCCAATACCAACTCACATCCCCCTAAAGCCATTACCAGAAAATCAGTAACAAATGTGACCCCTTGTATCTTCCATGTAAAACCTTTACATATGAGATGACTATGGACTCTGTTACCATCTCGTACTGCTACAACAAAAGGAGTGATAGTTGTCAACCTGCATCCTAATCTCTTAGCCACCTCCAAATCTAGGAAATTGTGTGTACTTCCAGAATCAATGAGTATATGGTTAGGTTTTTTATCAAAATTTCCAGTAACTCTCATGCATTTGAAATCTGCAGTCCAGTCATAGCTTGTAATGATATCATTGGTACATTTGTGTCTACCTCTTCCTGTTGCATTTCTTCTTCTATATGATCTTCATGCTCATCATCATTTTCAACTTCCATGACATATATCTGCTTCCTCTTTCCACACTGATGCCCAAACACATACTTCTCATCAAACCAGAAGCACAACCCCTTTGACCTTTTTTCATCCATTTCCTTAGATGACAGAATTCTGGAAGGTTTGTTAGGTGGTTTACTTTGATTGATAGGACCTTTTTCAGTAGGTGTAGGTAGAATGGGGTTCCTTTGATAAGCAACAGAAGGTTTCTTGTGCACTGCCATATTAGATTGCTCTTGCATTCTGGCCAATCCATAGGCCCTTTGAAGGGTCCTAGGTGCAAACATCCTAATAGGGTACTCTATTTCTTCCTTCAATCCAGTTAGAAATAAACTAACTGCATATTCTTCAAGGATATCTACCTTGTTAAAAATTTCATCAAAAGAATCTAAGTACCCTTGCACTGAACCAGTTTGTCTCAGCTTCTTTAAGTCACTCATTGGATCCTCAAAGAGTGTAGTCCCAAACCTTTGCTGCAAGGCCATTACATATTCTTCCCAGTGGATGTGTCCTCTTTTAATCCTCATATAAGATTGGTGCCAATAAAGAGCCCTTCCTTCCATGTATACACCAGCCATTTTGACCTTAGACTGATCATCAGTTCCCTCCAATTCAAAATATTGCTCAACCCTATACAACCAATCTTTCAGATTATCCCCATAGAACTTAGGAAAATCTATCCTAATATGCTGCTTATGAACCCCATGATTCCACTGTTGGCCCTGTGAATGAGAAGAGTCCCCCCCTATAAAAATCATTCTCACCCTAAGGTGACTGCCTCATACTGGATCTATCTCTATCACAAGTCATTTCAGCAAATGTTTTCCTCATTTCCTCAATATACATATCAAACTTTTTTTCTAAATTTTCAGAAGTAGTCCTAAGATGTTCTACCTCTTTTTGTAAGTCTTGAGATCTTGTGTTGCCAGCCATATGCGCAAGGAATTAAACCTGGGCTCTAGATACCACTGATAGATGTATGATCTAAATCCAGCTCAAACAATCACAAATCAATCAAAATAACTCAGCTAACAATGAGCAATCAATCCAATATCAAATTCAGCAAGATAAATCAATTAAAATCCAATCAACAATGTATTAATTCTCCAAAGTAATACCCAATCCAATCCGAAGATTTTAACAATATAACACACCAAAATTGATCAAACAGTACAAACAATTACACATGATTGCCTAAACTACAATCGAATGTAATTAATCCAGCTCAGATCTTCATAGAACTTGAAATGAAGATGATGAAGCTTGGATCAGTCGCGCCAAAACTCAGAGGAATTCAACAGAGGCAGGAGAAAGGAAACTAACTTGTGCAGGATGTTGAAAGTGTGCACTGCGTGAAACTTGCTATTTAAAGCAAGCATTTTCCACGTCATCAGCTGCACTTTATCCAGTAGGCTCCAGCTAGGATTAATCCCTCCAATCATGCTTCAGCTTTCCATGTCTTCAATTGAGCTGCTGTCTCTTTTATTTATAAAAACGTAATAAGCTAAAAAACGTTTTCTTTGGCTGACTTAATACACAGGGAATTAACAAATACCCCCTTAGCAAAAAACCCCTCTTCCTCTTTATTTTATGCATGCAACAGAGGGTTGGTGGGAGAGAGATAGAGGAAGAGCGACAGTGGGAGACGGAGGGAGGAAAATCGGCGAAAGTGGGAGAGAGAGGGAGGAAGGGCGGCGGTGGGAGGGAGAAGAAGAGAGGAAGACGAAAATCAAATTAGGGCTTTATTTTTTATGCTCAAGTATTAGATTTAAAAAAAAAATATTTTTTCTTATTTTCTTTATCTTGAATCATTAATTACAATTAACTTTTTAAAATTAACTAATCAAATTATTGAACTTAAAATGAAATTTAAAAAAAAATTGGAGTTAAGTCAATCAAAATTGGTTTAAATGGAATTAATTTGGTGGAACACGAGTTAATTGAGGTTGTTTGAAGTTAAATTTATAATTGGCTTAAAATTAATTAATTAGATCATAATTTAAAAATGTTGACTATTTTAGTACTTTAAATTAATTATTAGTCACTAATCCAAACTTGTTGACTATATAGTTATGTACATTGAGGTTGTTCGTAATAAGAACGATTGATTCTCGATTTGTAACATTAGTTGACCAAAGTCAACGATGTTGACCTTATGGTTATGTACAATGAGGTTATTCGAAATAAAATCGATACGTGGCACTAAATTAATTAATTAGTTACCAATTCAAATTTGTTGACTATATGGTTATATACATTGAAGTTATTCGCAAATCAGATTGATTGATTCTCGATTTGTAACGATAATTGACCAGAGTCAATGATGTTGACCTTTTGGTTATGTACATTGAGGTTATTCGAAATCAAGTCGATATGTGGCACTAAATTAATTAATTAGTTAACGATTCAAACTTGTTGACTATATGGTTATGTACATTGAAGTTATTCGCAAATCAGATTGATCGATTCTCGATTTGTAACGTTAATTGATCAAAGTCAGCATTGTTGACCTTAGGGTTGTGTACATTGAGGTTATTCATAATCAGATTGATCAGTTATCAATTGTAACATTTTTTTTTCTTTTGAAAGCATCAATTTGTAACATTAATTTACCAATTATTGACCTTAAGGTTATATACATTAATGTTATTTGAAATTAAATCGATACTTAGTCGCTAATTCAAAATTGTTGTCTATATGGTTATGTACACAAATTTATTCGAAATCAGATCGATCTAAAATGTGATTAGTTTTCTGAAACAACGGCTTTTATCATCTTTAGCATAGAAAGAAATATCATAGCAGTTGAAAATTGAAGAAAAATATATGCATAAAAAAATATTCGAATTATATTTTTGGATGAAATTGAGATTGAAAGTCCACTTTTCAAAATTTACTGAACCGTGTTACTTGTCCCAAACTCGTCTCATGCCAACTCCAAGTTGTAACCATTAAAAAAAATGTACGAATGTCAAATTTTTTACGAAGTAATAGTATTGTCACAATGAAAAAAAGTTTACGGAAAAACTTTTATTGTGACGAATACAAAAAATTCGTCACATAAAGACAATGTTATATGACGAAACAACACTTTTGTCATATGAGTCATACTAATTTTATGACGAATGTCAAACTTCGTCACGTGAAATATGTTTTCATATGACGAATATTCTTTTGTCATATGAGACATAATATTTTTATGACAAAACTAAATTTTCATCACATGAAATTTGTTATCTAATGACAAAATCACCTTTCGTCGTATGAGCCATACTATTTTTGTGACGAACTTAATAATTTGTCACATGAAATGTGTTATTATATGACAATTTTTTTTTTTGTTATATGAGGCATGCTATTATATGACCAAAATAGAAATTTGTCATATGAAATTTGTACATATGTGACGAATTATTATTTTGTCATATGGGTGATGCTATCTTGTGATAAAAATGTAAATTGTCACATGAACTTTGCTCTTATTTGACAAAATTATTTTTCGTCATATGAGACTTACCATCTTGAGGCAAACATTGAAACTCATCGCATCAAGTTGGAGCTCAAGTGACGAAATTATTTCGCCATATCAGCATAGGTTTTATGTGACAAAATCTACATTCGTCACATGACGGAAGTTGTCGTGACGATTTTCTTTTACGTCATAACAATTTGTCACAAAAAAACCATTTTTTGTAGTGAATGTATCAAGATCTAAAACAACATTTCTGGTATAATAATATGAAACGAAAAGTTGCTGAGTACATCTCGTGATGTCTGGTATGCCAACAAATAAAAGCTGAACATCAACGACCGTCAGGCTTGCTTCAATCTTTGCCAATACCACAATGGAAGTGGGAATCAATAACCATGGATTTCGTCACTGGCCTACCGCGAAGTCAAGCTAAACACGATGCAGTATGGGTTATCATCGATCGACTAACTAAAGTGACCCATTTCATACCTATTAGCATCAATTTCATTGTGGATAAGCTTGCAGAATTATACAAAGATGAGATCATCCGCTTGCATGGAATACCGAAAAATATCACTTCCGATCGGGACCCAAGGTTTCTATCACGTTTATGGAGAAAACTTCAAGAAGCTCTTGGAACACAGTTACAATTTAGCACTGGTGCACACCCTCAAAATGATGGTCAGTCGGAACGAACTATCCAGACACTTGAAGATATGCTTCGTGCCTCTGTCTTAGACTTCAAAGGAAGTTGGGACAAACATTTACCGATGGTGGAGTTCGCGTACAACAACAGCTATCAAGCATCCATTTAGATGGCCCTGTTTGAAGCTTTATATGGGAGATAATGCAGATCCCCAATTGGGAACTAGGCGAGCGCCGAGTGCAGTCATCCGAGAACACTCAAACTAATTTAGATTTGCTCCAAGAAGTGTAAAGAGTCATTTAGATTGTCAATGAACGAATGCTAACAGCCCAGAGCAGACAAAAGAGCTACGCAGATCGCCGAAGTGAACCCTTAGAGTTTGAGGTAGGAGATAAAGTTTTCCTCAAAGTCTCGCCAAAGAAAGGATTGATAAAACATGGAAAATGGGGATAACTTAGTCCACGATATGTCGGTTCGTTCCAAATCTTGGAAATGGTCGGGAGTGTTGCTTACAGACTAGATTTACCTCCAAATCAGGGCAGGGTTCATGATGTTTTTCACATCTCTCCTAAAGAAATATCACCCCAGATCCATCTCATGTACTCAATTTTCGTGAGTTACAAATTCAGTTAATGAAAATTCCTACATATATGAAAATTCTAATCTTGAATTTGAACTTTAAAAATTATTGAGAATTTAATTTAGTTAATGAGTTTTCAATTTGAGACCTAATGGGTACACTTTATGAAAATATTGGGGTCAAATTGTAAATCTTCACAGTTAAGGGGTATTTTGCAAAATCTCATAAACTTAATTGTTGAAATTGAGCCTAAGGGTGACAAGTATCTTTACCTAAATGAGTTGTCAACAAGTTAGAATACATTAGTGTCATCTATGTGGATGAATTCAATTGGATATAAAGTACTGTATATAGCTTCTATTCTCTTCAATTGAAGAAAGAAAATTTAGTTTAACCTTTCCTTCTCCAAAGAATAAAGTTGTGAGAGGTTTCAAGTAATCAATAAAAGAATTAGAGGAAAGAAAAAGAGGGAAAATATTTAGGCAAAACACTTAAAACAATTTTCGGCTCTCTACCCAGCAGCCTCAGTTTTTCCGCTGTTTCGAGACCATCAACCGTTGGATCATCCTAAAATTTTAACTGAAGGTTCTAAACACTTGTATGTACATTTAAACCGTTCGGATCATCAAAATCACAACTAGAAAGGAAAAGGAAGCCACTGGAAGTTGGGATAAACTTATGAGTGCTTGGTGATTTTTCGAAATTCCCAATAAAAAAGAAAAAGAAAAAGAAAAGAAGGGGTGAGTGTGGGATTTAAATAACGGTCGCTTGCCTCGACTCATTATTTAATCGCGTTAAATGATTTCGGTATTAATTTCATTAGTTTCATGACTTGATACGGTTATTTGAATGCTTTCCTATGGATACTTTGTTAGCTTAGATGTTGGTATATATAAACTATGGGAAAATTCTAAGGTGCCGCTACGTCACATGCCGCTAATTATAACCAATAAGAATATGACACATCATTAATTAGTAACCTGTTCAACAAGTTGCCAAAATGTCATCATAATTTTACCACAATAAGTGGTACTATACTATATATGTACTCACATCGAATAGTAAATTATTTTCAAATAAATTATTATGAAAATAAATAAATGAATATTATAATAATATTTTAAAATAAATAGTATGTAATATTTTTGTTGAATAATTAATATTAATTAAGAAAAAATTGAATAATACACATGTGAGTTATAAATACTACATAATGTGGAATAAATACTACATGATGTGGGTTGATACTGTGTAATGTGAGTTAGTACTGTCACATGTGAGTTATACCGTAGAATGTGATCCACATTGCGTGATAATACAACGTAATGTGGAATAAATACTACATGATGTGGGTCATACTAGACATATGTGGTTATTACTGTGTAATGTGAGCCCATACTAAAACATGTGAGTTATACAATTTAAAGTGATGTACATTCCTCGGTAATACCACCTAATGTGCAATAAATATTATATGATGTGGGGTCATACTAAACATATGGAGTTAATACTATGCAATGTGAGTCTGTACTATCACATGTGAGTTATACCATATAATGTGATCCACATTACGTGGTAATAACACATAATACGGAATAAAATACTACATGTTGTGGGTTATACTAGTTGTATGGGGTTAATACTGTATAATATGAGTTATACCATAGATGTAATACACAATGTTTGGTAATATCATCTAATGTGGAATAAATACTACGGAGTACATTATTATACTAGATATATAGGGTTAGTACTATGGAATGTGAATCCGTACTATCACATGTGAGTTGTACCATAAAATGTGATCCACATTGTATGGTAATACCACCTAATGTGAAATAAATACTACACGGTGTGGATTATACTAGTTATACCGTATAATGTGATGCACATTGCTTGGTAATACCATCTAATGTGGAATAAATATTATATGATGTGGGGTCATACTAAACATATGGACTTAATACTATGCAATGTGAGTCCGTACTATCACATGTGAGTTATACCATATAATGTGATATATATTGTATGGTAATACCACCTAATGTGGAATAAATACTATACGGTGTGGATTATACTAGTTATACCATAGAATGTAATACACAATACGTGGTAATATCATCTAATGTGGAATAAATACTACATTATGTGGGGGGTTATACTAGATATATAGGGTTAGTACTATGCAATGTGAGTCCGTACTATTACATGTGAGCTATACCATATAATGTGATCCACATTGCATCGTAATACCACCTAATGTGGAATAAATACTACACGGTGTGGATTATACTAGTTATACCATATAATGTGTGCACATTGCTTGGTAATACCACCTAATGTGGAATAAATATTATATGATGTGGGGTCATACTAAACATATAGAGTTAATACCAATGTGAGTCCGTACTATCACATGTGAGTTATACCATATAATGTGATCCACATTGCATGGTAATACCACCTAATGTGGAATAAATACTACACGGTGTGGATTATACTAGTTATACCATATAATGTGATGCACATTGTTTGGTAATACTACCTAATGTGGAATAAATATTATATGATGTGGAGTCATACTAAACATATGGAGTTAATACTATGCAATGTGAGTCCGTACTATCACATGTGAGTTTTGCGTGGTAATACCGCCAAATGTGGAATAAATACTACAGATGTGGGGTCATACTATGTAATGTGAACACGTATTGTCACATATGAGTTATACTATTAAATGTGATACACATACTATGATAAAACCACCTAATGTAGAATAAATACTACATGATATGGGCAGTGGCGGAGCCACATTGTAACTAGGGGGGTGCATGGACCCCCCTCAAATTTTAATCTTTAGGTATATATAATATGCATAATGTTATGTTATATTAAAGAATACATATCACTTTGAAGTATAATTTATAATTTTCTTCTAATGGACCCCTCTAATAAAAACTAAAATCTTATAAGAAAGGGGTCCATATATATTATTACCTTGTCATGAATTTAGTAGTCTTGGTAATAAAGTGAACTAATTATATTCAAATTCTATATATATATATATATATATATATATATATATATATATATATATATATATTCTTTTTTATTTTATAATTTGATTTATAAAAAGACAAACAATATATTTTGGCAAGGAAGACACTTTTTAAATATTTAATTTCATACCAATATCTTTCTCATCTCTACTAAATTGAGCTTACACATGATTTTTTTTAAATCAACAAACATATTGATTTAGTTTTCTCTACAAAAGGGGAATTAAAAACAAATATAGTGCTCCTACTTACTTTATTTTACTTATGGTGGTTGGTTTTTATAATTTAGTATTTCGTTACAATTGTATTATCAAGATCAATTAGGGTCTTCTTCAAATAAAATTTGTTTCGTGTGATTATGAGGTTGAATTAATTGTTGTTGTAGAATTTTTTTTTTGAGTAATTTATTTTATTTATATTTTAATTAATAGGTATAGTTCAGTTATGGACCCTGGTGAAAAAAAATTCTGGCTCCGCCACTGGATATGGGTCACACTAAATATATGGGGGTTAATTTTATGCAATGTAAGCAATATGATACATATTGCGTGATAATATCACATAATGTTTAATAAATACTACTTGATGATGTAAAATGAGCTCATACTGTCACATATGAGTTATAGTGTTGACTTCACTTAGTTAGTCGAGCCAATTATTGATTTGAATTATGATAATCTAAGTATACATTACCTTAAGCCAATTAACAATTTGAATTACGATTAACCTAATTATACATTATCTTAATATAAACAATATTGAGAATTGTCAATTAGTCGAGCCAATTATCGATTTAGATTTCGATTAACGTAATTATACATTATCCTAAGATTAACAATGTTGAATTTGATTAATAAGTCGAGCTAATTATCGATTTGAAATACAATTAACCTAATTATACATTACCCTAAGATTAATAATGACGACTTTGATCAACTAATCGAGTCAATTATCAATTTGGATTACGATTAGTCCAATTTTACATTATTAAGGTTAATAATGAGAGTTTTATGCAAAGCATTTTAGAAATCAAAGCAACAAAATAACATATCATCATGTTCTGAAGGCATATGTTTGAACATTTCAAGAATGAAATACCATTACATTACATTAGCCTATATATACCCCATTCTCGATCAAGTTCTTGAAATCTTCATAGTATAACAAAAGAGACTTTACCACAAGCCCTTTTCGAGTTTTTTCAAGAAATATAAAGCACCACAGACATAATGCTAGAACAAAATATGAGGTTTAATCAACAAGAAACAAACAATAAATATTGATATAATGATATTATTTGAGAAAGGAACTTGGATATCACAAAGTAATGTTTCTCCACTGTTAATTTTCTTCCCATGAACAAAAAAAAAAAGGACAAATATATTTCAACAATTCTAATCAGAACCAAACACAAATTAGCCATTGTTGTTACACCAACATTTTTTCCTGAGATGAATTTCAACACTTGTATCAGAAAATCCCAAATCCACAATGCTGGTGCAGAAAAAGAAATGAAAAAAGCCAACTGCAAAAGATTCATCAATCATTTGATTAAAAACTCAGCTCCAAACGCAATACAATCATCATATTTATCGACAACCGGAAGAAGAAAACAAAAATCATTTACCTTTGCTGTTTTCATGGAGCTGATTCAGGAACTCTATACATATCAGGCGTGACTTCGGTCAACCAAAGTCCATGAAACAGAGTCTGTGAAAAAAAAAATTATAAAACTATCACCATTAAATTGTATGACAAGTTTCGGGTTAAATTGTATACTTGAATATGTCGAATCTAATTGTAATATTCCCATTTGGGTCCAAAGGGTCATAGGTATCTGCAGCCATAAAAGCTCAAATGAGACTAAACAAAACAAGTTAATTTTCAGTATGCAGAGCTTGAGAGAAGTAAAGTATGCCTGAAATTCTGCATTTTGCCATTAACAACAGTAATATTAGCATATAACACAGTCCACGAGAATTTAACGAAACCATTTTTGAAACAGACAGAAGCTCTTATAGCTGAATTGACAAATTGGATCTTCAAGAACAGTAATGCCAATGCAAAATAATTCTCTAACCCATTAAAGAAACCAGCTGCATATTTTTTTCAACATGATTGAAGATTAGAAGTTGGAAACTAACAAATATAAACATTGGAAACATCAAACTGAATGAAGGAAAAGACAAAATGACAAAATAAAGTACCGTACAATTTCAAATGGTAGATTCTTATATGACATATGTCAAAGAGTAGATTATCCTATGTAGTGTGTAAGATAAATTACAAAAAGAAATGCAGGCCTCGGCTATTCATTTTCACAATCTGCTCTATGGAAAGCGACATGATTATAAGAATTTAGGCAAATGAAACACGAAATATCCACATGTTAAATGTTTTAAATTTCAAAGATTAATGTCTTATACTAAGTAGTATGCTCCATCAATGACAACATAAAAATGTACTAAGACTAGAAAACTAACTGCATTTCTTCTCCAAGAAAATTTCAAAGCCACCATTATACAACTGCTTTAGAATTATATTTCTTAGATAACAGGCTTAAAGTTTGATTCTAGAATGAATATAGTTGCACCAAATATCATATTATTCATATCAAATTAACCCAAAATCAGAATAAGAACATCCATTATTCATTTCAACCTTGAGTCTTACCTTATTCCACTTGATATTCATATCGTTCGATTTACCTTATTGTGATTTGAAAAAAACAATTATTACTAAACTAGAATGACCCCACATATAGCCCATACGGCAATTAATACTAAACTGCAATCTAACGGCAATTGATCAAAATCTGGAAATATCCACCCAATTTTCCTACTAATTAATTGTTTATTTGTATATTCTCACATGTATATTGTGTAGCTAAAATTCTACATGTGCTTACAAAAAGTTTCTCGGTGGCTTAGGTACATGTTTGGATTATCAACCAACAATGCAGGCTTGCTAATGCTCTTGGAACGAGGTTCTCGAGTAGGACAATGGAGATATATATCAAGTACACAAAAATGAGCAATACCAAAGTGCTTTATGTCCATCTATGAAGTATACGGTTAATGATTTGGAAGCTCAGTGTTTAATTGCACTTTTTCCCTTCTTTGCATTACGCAACATATCACTTCTTTTCTTGATTTCTTGTTGGTGTGGGATTTTATTATTCGGTTTTATTGTGCAGTGTTTGTTTGCTCCCATTTGTTGGTATAGGACACATTTTAAAGGTTGATGTTGGTCCCAAATGGTCAGATGAGGTCTAGAGGGGGGGTGAATAGACCTCTGAAAATTTTTGAACTTAAAAACTTTTTCAGTCTTCTGTCAGCAGACTAAGCTGATGAAGAACAGTAAGCAGACTAATCTGTTCGTGAACAAATTTTGAACAGCAGACTGACCACTCTTCTTACAAATACTTAGCTGTTTTTCAGCAAAACAGTTTTCCAAAGAGTATACTTGCAGCGGATTGTTTTAAAGTGTTTTTCACAAGTAAACTTAGTTCTTAAAAGATTTTATCCCCAGTTTTTAAACTCCTTATAAAATCTTTTGGTAATTCAAGGTGTTTAAATATGCAAACTTTAAAATATGCAAGAAACCTTAAATGCAAGATAACACAAAGAATTTTTATAGTGGTTATATGGATAAAAATCCTTTAGTCCACTCTTCCAGATCACTTAGATTCTGGGTTATACTATAATCACAAAGATTACAATATTTCTCCACTTATACCTAAACAACTAATGAGAAGGCTATAAGCTCACAATTGAAAATCACTAAGAAATTCTACTCTCCGAAGTTTGATCACTCACAAAGACGGATCACAACTCCTCACAACACTCAGCTTTTTACAAGATCACTCAGATCGTAATTTTCTGTTTTCTTCAACTGGGTTTCTGTCAACAGATGACTTCTACCAGACGAGTGAGCTGTTCGAGCTTTTGAGACTTAGAAAAATTTCTGCTTCAAAACGAAATCTCTGATTGTTGTTGTGTATTTTGCTCGATTGAAATTCAGCTCTATTTATACATGGAGATGAAAATATGACCGTTGAAGGCAAGTCACAAATCAAATCCATCCTTCAGCTCTTTTGAAACGGCTCCCTGCAGCAAACCGTACAGTGTACAGTACTTTTCTGTCCATCACATTAAATGCTGCATTAAATGCACTCTGCTGATCCGAGGATATCTTCAATCATTTGCCATTACTACCCTTCTCTTTCAGCATTTATTACACCAGGTGCATTTATTACCGTTGAACTGATCTCATGATCTCTTCCACTCTGTTGATCGAAGCAACCCTTCTGATAGGTACTCTGCTGATCAAATACTGAACTAATCTGATTTGACTCGGCTGATGACCTACCCTTCTGTTTGCTGTTTCAGCAAGAGATCACTAGTCTTCTGGTCTTTGAACTCTTCTGATATCTTCTTTGCTTGTTCAAAGATCTTTCTAAGGGAACTAAGCTTTCCATACTTAGCTGATTATGATGTTTTGGAAATCATCAAAACCTTCCCTTAAATTTTGACTTCTTTCATCTTCATCTTCATCCAATAGTTGATCAGCAGAAATATGGGTACTGAGTATCCTTGTACAGATAATACTTATTTGGATGTGTTGAAATTTAGTCTTGGTATGTGTCTTTAGTTAGTTTCCTTTCTGTAAGTTACAGGTTCTTTGTATGATTTCTCAATTAACTGCAATTAATTTGTACTATCGCATTTTGCAAGAAACATTGCTGAAATTATATAACCCCACAATGCTAACTCCAACTAGCCCATAAAATGAACACTGCCAAACAATTTAACTTCATACATGCAAATTTTTTAGTTAAAATTTTCAGGATAATCAATACTAAACTTAGTTTAATCAACAAGAATACAAAACATCAAATCAAAATCAATTTTAATAGGGTTCTCCTTTTCCAAAATCGTACCTGTAACCGAGAAAATTGAGCAATGAAATTAGGCAAACCAAACTTGCATCACCAATTTGACAAGCTGCACGATTTTTGGGGATTCTTGGGGAGACGGAGTCGATGGCAGCGGTTGAGCAGACCCAAATTTCGTCTGATGGGCGAACGCGAACAGGAGGGTTACGGGATTTTTGGGGAGAATAGAAAGAAGAGGAAGGAATCACGAGGTAGCGGAGGACTTCAGCAAAAACTCAATTCTATGAGCTATGGCGGACATAGTCGGGGATATGAGATTTTTGAGGGAATAGAAAGGGGAAAGAAGTGTTTGGGGGAGAAAAGAAAGAAAGGGGAAAAATTAATAAAAATTAGATTAACCGGTCCAACAGGTCACCTTTTGTCATTTTATTTTTCATATTTTTAATAAGTTGAATTTTGTGTGGTATTGATTACATAACTAAAATCTAACGGTTCAAATTAAATTTACGGCACGTGACGTAGCGGCACCCTAGAATCCCCCATAAACTATGTTATAGAGTTGGTTTATAAAGTCTTATAATTTTGATAGATGTTGGTCTAATAACACTAAACTCTCTTCGTAAACTGAATTTTGATAAAGTAGTATGCAATAATGCATTGGTTAATAGGTACTAAGATGAGTTTGATTAAATAGAAATGGGTGGAAGAGTTATATAAGTTGATAGATAGTTTTGGTTATGGAACAGTGTCTATTAAGCATAATTTCTATGTAAATTAATTTAATAATGGAAATTGTTAAGCTTTTAGAATATAAGCTACTAAACTGAGTTTTGATATGTTGGTAGAAATGATGTTTGGATTGAATGAGATTTATGTTCTCTAATCTAGAGTGGTACAGCTTGCAGCATTAGTTTTAGGCAAAAGGTTTAAAAGTGCTATTTCTTGTACTTAATTGAGATTATGCATGATTTTCGAAATAGCATATGTACAGCTAAGAAGTGGTTTTGATACGAATTGGTTTATGTGAATTATTTGTCTGCCGTTTTGTTGGGCCCATTTTGGCTTGTGCGGTTTTACGATTAAGTCGAATAGCATGGGCTATTGACTCGGTCCTGAACCCCTGGCCTGGCTTCGTATATTCAAGAGACCGGGGTCTTTGGATATACGTAGTCGTTGTTGGATGCATTGACTAGTCATGCAGGTTTTGATAAGGTAGCTCCTTATCGTGGTGTGTTCGGTGAAGAAAGCCTTGAGGAGATATAAAGGGGATATTTACTGATAAAGTTTTGGTACTTATTCTATGCTATGTTGTTGTATTTTCTTAATTTGTTACTTGCCGAATTTCTCAAAATTTTATACATAAGACATGCACCCACCTCACTAAGTTGCCAGTCAACTTACGGTTCTGCTTTATCTATTTACAGATTTACCGGAGATAGTGCAGAAGTGAAGAAGATATTTTCTCTACGTGGCGTAATAATATTTTGAGATCTACTAGTGTCTTGTAAATTAACTAATAAAGTGTTGGTCTTGTAAAAATTAGGAAGGGTTATGACATATGTAAATTAACTAAGTATGTTCTAAGCTAGGGGTGATACATTATATCTCTCATACCACTTGAAATCATATACATGTTATCTCAATTCTTGTGGAAATTGATAGAAAAAGTTTATAGCTTATCTTTTACATGTCTATGAATCCTTATTCCAAATTTCGAGCACGTAAACTAATTACAAGTACAAATTACATGTTATAAGCTAAAAAGTTAGAAGCTGACAAGTTTCAAGTTACAAGTCAAGCCACGAGGTCGCTACTCGATGGAATATATATATATACAAGGTGATATTTATATGGTATACGTGCTCACATCTAACATAACTTTGCTCATATACATAACTACTTGAAAGTCACGTAACTTTACAAGTGAATTGATTCAATTACCGCATATCTCTATCATGCTCATATTTTGATTCATTGGTCTGACTCATACTTTATCATATGTTGATCTTAAATTCATTATATTTCATTCACTATTTTCTTTGAACATTATTGTGCTCATTTCCCTCACTGAGTCATTTAGGACTCACCCTCCATATTTTTTCTTCTATGTTTTATTTCCTCAGGACGAGCTATTGTTTGGCATAGATGAGTGATTTTTAAATTACCTTAGTAAGAGCAACTAAAGAAACTTGACCGTACCACATTTCCAGGCAACTTTGATTGAATAAGGTACTTTACGATTTAGTACATGGCTCCGTTTGTTTAATTTTTTATGCCGTTCCTGCGACATCTGTTAGAAAGAAAACAAGTCGCAGGCGGGTGACACCTCATCTGAAAGCAGGATGCTCCCAAGTGGGATGCCACAGAGTGGTATCAGAGCCAAGTTATAGTTAGAATGTTGAATTCGGAATTAGAGCTCTTTATATTTAGATCTTATGTCAGGATCTTACCTTTGAGCCATGTCTAGGTATGTCGTTAAATATGAGACTAAGTAGGACCACATGTGAGTCACTCATGAACGTAGTTATGGATTCTTCGAGTTTAAGTATGTAGTTGCAATTTTATAGACGTAAGTCAAGACGATTGAATTGGATTATCATTCAAGTGGTTGAATCAAATTATTAAATTAGGCTAGCGTAAAAGTGTATGGTTTACCCCTATCGTGTATGACTCGTTTCCGCTATATTAGAGAACATGTTGAGTACTAAATAAAGGTTGTTCGCAAGGAGGATACAAATTGTACTCATGAGGAATTATTACATTTAATTTTCACACTGCAAGAAGTAAAAATGCCACCATAAGAGTTGAGTTTGTGATAAGGATTTAAGAAAAAATAAATTTTGCTCTTCTCGTTTGACTTTCCTAATTTGTGCATATAATTGATACCCATATAAACATTACTTAAAAATCTTGCAAACATAATTTGAATATAAACATTTCGTAAAATTCTTGCAAACATAATTACAAATTACTTGATTGCGATTACTTAATCCTTAGAGTATGATTGAGAATATCTCATAAATGTTGTAAACGTTGAGGCTTTTCTTCTACCCAGCTTCACCATGATGTAAGATAACTATTTCAATGTTAAGCCTTTTGAGTCCTCCTTTCTCTAGTTCTTGCATTACTCTATATTTCCGTCAGTCGTCTTTTATTAGATATTTTACCGATACTTCTATCATTTTTTCTGATTGCATTCAAGATTATTGCACCAATTTCAATTTCATATTATTATGTTTATCTACTTGTTATTCCTTCCAATTTTGTCTAAACTTCAGTTCGTCTCAAACTTGTGCCAAATGAGATTCTAAATTTCTCGTGAATCCTTCAAAGTTGAAATTGCATCACTTTGTATGACCTCTTGAAATCATTACATAGTCGAGCCTATTACATCCATCGGTATTCCCTTTATTGTATTTTCAAGAGTAATTTATTTGTTTAAAATAGACCCGGTAACATCCTCCTCAAATTTTTCTGTGAAATGCCTAGTTCAATTAAGTATAATTCCATTTTGCTAATTTCAAACCTTGCAATTTCTTCTCAAGCTCCACTTGTACATTTTTCAACGATATGTATAAGAAAATTCGTACTAATTACTTTGACCAAATAAGAATTAACTTGCATTTCATTTACAAATATTTCTACATTAAAACTTACACGAACTTCGAGCAATGGGAGGAACGAAGAATAAACTCTACAAGCATGAACAAATAACTAATGGAGCATGTGTATGTGCCAAAAATTAAGGTATCCAAATCAATCTCTTATTCACGACGAGCATGAGGAAAAAGCTATCCATATATGTTCGAGTTCTAAAGTCAATTTATGCGATTTTACCCAAGCCAAGAATTGTATGAAGTGTAGTGCCTAGTGCAACTCTACCAACAAAAGATCAGACATTAGATAGGTTCCAAATAATTTAACTACCAAGGTTACAAGGAGAGTCGAACGACCGAATAGTACAAGCCTGGTTAAGTTAAATGAAAAATATTTTCATTCATAACTTCACTGAAGCGCAAAGCGTCGAGTTTAAGGATGGCTTGTTAAGTGCACAAAAGCAAGTTTATTCCCCATAGTGGTCACTACCCACGTGAACATGGTTCATTGATCTTATTTAGAGAAATATGGCGGTCTAATACGAACCTAAGATCGTTTAGAGGATTTAGTATGCACCACATTATCGTGATGACGAGGTACGGAAGGTGAAGCAATTCGTCAAATGATTGTGACTGGAGTTTCGACGGGTTATTAACTCTGCAGACCACTTTGAATACGTAGACCAAGTGTTAGGTATACTCAACCACTCGATCAAGCCCACATGCTCATCTCGATCTAAGTACAAGATATTCATTATTCCGTAAATACTTCCGTAGTCCTGGATCCATAAGTTGGAGATTACTCTACAGTTTTGAAGAACACTGCTACGGAAGAATTTCTAGGATCAAGGATGAAAAGCAAGAAATGATGAAATACGTCGACATTAACCTTAGCTCTTATACACATGGATTGAGAATATAGGGACTCATTATGGCAACAAATCTCCAATTTTTGAGTGTATGCAACCTACACGGTTTTGTTCTAGACAGACTCTTTCGTCATTGACACCAGAGCAACTTATGAAATAGCTATCAGGTATGTTTATTCTTTTAGAACTGCACGTGAATGACTTTCCTAGATTGAAAGTTTATACTTCAATAGTAATTCTTTTGGCCTATTTTAATTTAATAAACCTTTTTAATCTAAGCGGATATCCATTTCTGCAAGGCATTTCTAACACCTTTTCCTTATATGACTATAAAGTGACCAAGTATGATTTCCCTTAATTCAAAGATATATATTTCTCATTACATGAACCAATGATATATATATATATATATATATATATATATATATATATATATATATATATATATATATATATCAATAGATCTTCAAGTATCATTTATACATAATTCATCTTCGTGAAACTCTTATCTTGAATCACTATACATCTTCAACTTTATTCCAATTTGCTTATTATATATTCATGTCTCATATTTGAATTCGTTATCTGACTATTTCTACGAACCCATTCCACCACTATATGCTGCAATTTTAATCTATGTTACGTCAATTCCTTTGAAATTCTCAATTAGACTATTTCTGGTCTATTGCGTAGAACGTTCAATTCTTGTGTTCGTTCTTTTGGTCGCTTTCAACGAGATCGTTTGAGTCTACATTGCTGAAACATAAAATAGATATCACTAATTCAATCAGTAAAGTCTATATATATAATGTCCTTTATTTGCCCATGATCTTACTTTTTGTATAAATCAAACTTGATACTTGACACCTTCATCACATTCATATAGCACGAGATTTCTTTGGTTATTTTCATAAATCTAGGGTCTCATTATTTTATCTTCATTAGACAAGTTTTCCGCCACATTCTTGAATATCATTTTTATACCCACATTTTTGTTCTAAATATAAATTATGACACTTCAGATTTTTTTTTCTCATAGTTAATAATGTCACCCTTAATTTCAGACTGAAATTTTCTTTGGGCCACTTTCTTCATGTAAACTTCTATCAATGCTATGATCATATAATGTCGAAATCTATAACCTTCCGTGTACTCATCAAACTCCTGAGATCGAATCATTTAAAATCTTGAAATTTACATTATATTTTTATATAATCAATTATTTTATAATAATAGGAGGTACAATTTCAATACTCAATCAAACCGATATCGATTTTTTCTGTTTAGGAAATTTATGCGCTGCATGTCATAAACCATAATCATTTGCAGGAGGAAAACCCGACTTATGAAGAAAATGTTGTAGTATAAAAATGGCACCACAAAAGTGCAATGACGACCGATGAGCCTCCCAAACAACCAATCGACCCTAATGAATTCTCCGACTACCTTGTGATGGAGATTTACTAAGATCAAACTAACCAATTGGGCTCCAATTCAACTTACCAAACGGCAAAGATCATTCAACGACAAATTTGAAGTAAACTATTACTTAAAAAGAAACGGCAAAGATCATTCAACGACAAATTTGAAGTAAACTATTACTTAAAAAGAGACTACTTCGTGCCCTCAACTACAAGTTCCATATCTTGCGAAGTGGGAGTATATCTCCAATCCAAGTCTTGTGGAAGCATTATAAGATTATTGAAGCGACATCCAAGAAGGGGGATGAAATAAGTACACGTTTTATCGGGCCTGTGATGAACCTGATGGGAATCTGGGGACCAGATTCTTTTGAGGATCGAGAAGATTGTGACGCTTCGAAATTTCATTGCTAAAAAAAAATATAATTTTATCCAAACAAAATATGCATATTATTATTTCTAGTAAACATAGACTATTGAGTTTAGTTATGTGGACGATAAATTAAATATTTACTAGCTAATGAACTAAAGTAGAAGATTTAAATTACTTTTGGATATATTGATATGACTTGAAACTTAACGACTAAGTTGAGACATGGGTTCAATTGAAAGCCTCAAGAATGTGAAAAACATCACAACTATAAGTATGACTCTCCACATTCCACAACCATTTTCACTACTCCAAACACACTAAATTCCCAATTCACAACTAACTCTCTCTACCAAGAAGGAAACAAAGGGCTTGCTTATAGTATAGCAATTTGAAAGTGTGATGGGTGAATTGAAGTCTTGAATTGAAGATTAAAGTGGTAAATTTATAAATTGAAGAGTTAAGGTATGTTCTTAACACATCATCTCCCAAAGAAAGGTTGCATGGAGGGTTTAGGATTTGAATTTGACTATCAGAGGGTACTGTTGGCAATCTTGGAACGTCAGCTTTCCGATGGTTGTGGTTTTCGATGGAGTTGACCTCCGTTGGTGGCCGGAATCCGGCAGAGATGGCAGGCTATGTACTACAGGTTTCAGGGTAAATTTGAGGTCCTTAGAGTGGGATTTTGGCTTCGGGTTCTTCATCAAAGTTGTAGAGGGGAGGTCGATTAGTATATGAATATATGGTCAAATTATTTTGTCTTAAACTGATGTTAAGATGGCGTAATCAAGGCAGCAGCCGCAGCAGTCCAGAATCTATGGAAAAATACATGGTGCGATCGTAATTTTGAAGAAGATTTCGACTTATTTGGAGAAGGAATTTGGAAATGTTTTACTCATGAAAATTCTAGAAAACATTAAGAAATATAAGTAGGTGTTATTTTTAAGTGGTAGTTTGAATTTTAATAGAACAGAGTTAAGATAAACCGAAGTTGTATGAATCTGCCAAATAGGGGATATGAATTCAACTTAACATTTAAAGGCTTTGTTGACAAACGTAAAGTGGGAATTTGGAGTTGATGTCCTCATCAAAGTCGTAGATAGAGTCGATGGCTTTGAGGTGGTATGAATTTTGAATCGATTGGAGATTCGTGGATTGCACGGTGTAGATCTGAACAAACCGTGGCAGCAGGTAAATTCTTATCTATATTTGAACAGTTACCTTTAAATTACATTGGACACATTTAGTAATTGTATATGATAAATAAATTGTTAAACTCAGCGGTGCTAATGTTGTATGATTGAAGGTTGTTCAGTTGATTTGTATTAAATTATAGAGGATTTGCCTCATTATCGGAATAAGCTTAGAAAGTTTAGAGAATAAAATAAATGATCACTAATGTACATAGATTTATGCATAGCGAGTATCTCATTAAGTATTAATGGCTTGTGTATGTGTTGAATATATTAACACCCACACTCAAATAGAGCTTGAAGTTGCCATGTAGCACATCATTGGACATCAGGTGAGGGATTCTATCAATTTCTTTCGTACACTTTTGGCACATTACCCTAAGGAAATTGAACTTGATTAATTGTTATCTTGCATTATTGCTTTTCCTAGAAATTATCAACTTGCCTTGTTCTCATCATTTGATTATTTAATTAACCATGATTGTTTTGGAATTCATTGCCGAGCATGTGTAATATCCATTCTATCAGTTCCATGAATCATTTACTTCTCTCGAAATCGAATATGAAATGATAAGACTTTCCTTAACTCCTCTTGCAACCTAATGTTACTCCTTGTTCATATTTGAACCTATCTTTCATTCTATATTTTTCATTAAGATCAAATTCAAATGTTAGATTGTTGCTATCTTGGCCCTTTATCAAATTTCTCCTTTGAATTAACCTTTTGAACTCATTGTTCATGTAAATGAAATATTCTTGAACGTTTGATATTCTCATTTATACTCTAAACTCGAATCTCTTCTCACTATGTCTAATGATACTTTAATTCATATGTCTTCTCGTTATTGTAATGAACTTCTAGTTCGATTAACTTCTCGTATCATAACTTCTGATTCATTTACCTTCTTGTTAACTCATTAGAGTTTAATTCAATAAGTTATCTTAGTCGAAATCCAATCTAGATGAATTATTGCATATTATTATATCTCTCATACCACTTGAAATCATATACATGTTATCTCAATTTTTGTGGAAATTGATACAAAAAGTCTATAGCTCGTCTTGTACATGACTACGAATCCTTATTCCAAATTTCGAGCACGTAAACCAATTACAAGTACAAGTTACATGTTATAATCTTAAAAATTAGAAGCTTACAAGTTACAAGTCACAAGTCAGGCCACGAGGTCGCTACTATATATAAAGTGATATTTATATGGTATAAGAGCTCACATCTAACATACCTTTGCTCATTTACATAACTACTTGAAAGTCACCCTATTCTAACTTTAAAAGTGAATTGATTCCATTACCGCATATCTCTATCATCCTCATATTTTCATTCATTTGTCTGACTCATACTTTATCATATGTTGATCTTAAATTCATTATATTTCATTCACCATTTTCTTTGAACATTATTGTGCTCCTTCCCTCACTGAGTCATTTATGACTCACCCTCCATATTTTTTCTTCTATGTTTTATTTCCTCAGGATGAGCTATTGTTTGGCATAGATGAAGTGATTTTTGAATAACCTTACTAAGAGCAACTAAAGAAACTTGACCGTACCACATTTTCAAGCAACCTTGATTGAATAAGGTACTTTACGATTTAGTACATGACTCCGTTTGTTTAATTTTTTATGCCGTTCCTGCGACATCTGTTAGAAAGAAAACAAGTCACAGGCGGGTGACACCTCATCTGAAAGCATGATGCTCCCAGGTGGGATGCCACACACCGATTTAAAGTGTACAGACGTTGTACGTTTATATTTAATTTCAGTGGTATTTGGTTGTAAATCAGAGTAAAATTAACTTCTTTATGTCATAAAACAACACATATTAACGATTGCTATTCAATTATTAACTTCATCATGGGTATTTTCATCGATTTCTTTTTTTTTTTCATTTTAAATCATTTTTCTAATGGTTTGAATTTGTTTTTGTTGTTTGTAACTTTTTTGATTTTATTGATTTCACTCAGTTTTACCACTTTAATCAATTTTCACATGTTTTTTTACCGACTTTACTATTTTTCACCGATTTTATGCGTTTTTCACATGCATGTTTCATCATTTTTATGTAATTTCATCGTTTCATCAATGTCATTCATTTTTTGCGAATTTCACATGAATTTTCATCGATTGCACATGTATTTACCGAATTTTCAACTCAAATAATTATATAATTAATATACATCTTCAATTTCTTTAAAGTATATCTCAAATTATTTCACTTACATTATCATTTGAAAAATTTATATTTACATTCTTAGCCATTTCACTCATTATTTTAATTATTATATTTCAATTTTCATTGATTTTTATTGATGATTTTATATTTTTTTACTGATTTACTCGTTCTTGATCAATTATAACCTATTGTTCATTGTTTTTCATATTTTTCATCTATTTTTTTTTATTTTCTCATATTCAAACAAAAAAAATAAAAAATTTCTACAGGTTTAGTTTTATCTGTATAACTTATATCACCGTTTGAATTTTCATTGATTTCACATTATTTCACAGACTTTAACCTTTTTTCAATGACTTCATACATTTCACATGTTTTTCATTGATTTCACCAATTTGTTTTCCATGTTTTCACAAATGTCACCCAAATTTTCATCGATTTCATATGTAATTATCGATTTATCGGCACTATTTATTACCGATTTCACCAATTTTTTAACCTACTTCACCAGTGTTCATAGATTTCATCTAGATCAATTTCACATGTTTTCATCAATTACATAAAATTTATTTGATCGGATTCACCAACTTTCATTGATTTTCATCCGTTTTTTCACTTATTGTTTTTCTAAAAGATTTCCTTGAAAATTTGATGTAATATTTCTCATGTCAAATAAAAATTACTTAGTTCACTAAGCCATTATCATTTTTGTTCATAGGCAAGATGTGATTCTACTTTAGCAGATTTTTAAATGAAAATAATAGTATTTTTTAATTTTTATGTGTTATAGGAGAACAATAATGAAATTGTAAAAGTGATGTAAGAGTTAATTTCTTAGTTATTGGAGTTACTGTAAGAAATAACTATATATAATAAAAATTGATTTGTAATTTGAATATATTTTTGTTTTTTTTCCATATTCATGGTGCTTGGTTTGGAGGAAAGAAAGTTACACATTTTCTTAAAATATTTTCCTACCAAGTTTTTTATGAGAAAATTTAAGGAAAATTTCATGTCTAATTATATTTTAATAATATACTTTACAATTTGAATAAGGACATTTTGTCTTCACTCTTCACACAAAAAAAAAAATTTAAAATTAAAATTAAATTATTCACACTTTTAGAAGTAACTAGCAAAGTGTACGTGCGTTGCACGTGACTAACTAATTTTGTATGTTAGTTGAATCATATAATTCTTTTTTAATATACTATTTTAATGACCTATCATATAATTTTTTTGACTAATTCACTTTAATTATTACTATGTTGTTACCAAAAAATTTAATTTTTTTTAATCATAAATACTTATAATCAAAATTTGAAAATAAAAAATGAACTATAACTATTAAGTATTTTTAATCTGAAACCATTTGAACGAATGAATAATATATATTATTTTCTTCTTTTACCTTGATATTTCCATCTAAACCATTTTTCACAGGTTTAACCCATTTTTTTATCGATTTAACCAGTTTTGTTTGTTATACATATCTTTTACTAAATTCATCCATTTTCAATTACATGTCTAATCAATTTTTAGCGAATCTAACCCATTTTTACCAACTCTCCCCGATTTTGTAGTGTAAACCTGCTTTTACACTAAGTTTACCCTTTTTTTGTTATTTTAACATGTTCTTTCATCGATTTCCTCCAGTTTTACTTTGACTTTACCATTTTGTTTTTGTGTTATTTTAATCCGTTCTTTCATTGATTTCACCATTTTTTGTGCTTTATCCCATTCTTTAATCAATTCACTCATTCTATCCGGTTTATCCCAATTTTACATATTATTTTGCTGATGTACACTTTTTTCTCGACTATTTCATATTTTTTTTCCAATTTAACTCGTTTTTTGTTCTTGTTCTTTATCGATTTGACCCTTTTTTGTTATCTTGTGTTTAGTCGATGTCATTCATTTTTTACCATTTACCCGTGTTTTGTCGATTTACCTCATTATTTTATCGATCGTACCATTTTTTGTTGCTTTAACTCATTTTTATTGGATCTAACCCATTTTTCCATTGTTTTGCCGTTATCACCAATTTTAACACTTATATATTTTGATTTTTTTTTTAAACCTAAGCCAATTATAAGTTTTTCAGTTAACTAAATATGATTACTTTAGTTTATTCATATCGAAGAAATGTGATTTCTTTTTAGGTTTTTTAATAATTGATCATTTCTTAATAATTGTCCAAAGAAACACCGATTGCGCATGTTTTTATACTGAGTTTATCATTTTTTTGGTTATTTTAACTCGTTCTTCGACCGATTCCACCCATTTTTGTGTTTTATCAAATTTGTTAATCAATTCACTTATTATTTTCGTTTTAACCCAATTTTAGTCGATTTTACCTATCCTGCTTACCCCGTTGTTTCATCAATGCCACCATTTTTTTATTTAAGTCGTTTTTCTTCTATCTAACCCATTTTTTCTCTGATTTACCATTTTTTTTATCATATATATATTTTTAGTAGAATTTTACCCGTTTTCACCAATTTTAACCATTCTATGTTTTGATTTATTTGGCTTAAGCCAATTATAAGTTTTTCAGTTAACTAAATAGTACTTTTTTTTTTTATTCATATAGCCCGAATGTGACCTTTTGTTTTTAGATTCTTTAATGAGTTATAAATTCTTAAGAAGTTTTTAAAGAAATATTGTTTGTACCTATTGTACACCGAGTTTATCATTTCTTTTTATTATTTTAGTCCGTTCTTTCACCGATTTCAACTATTTTTTTTTTTTGTGGTTTATCTCATTTCTTAATCAATCCATAGTTATCTCAAGTGTAACAGAATTTCAGTCGATTTTCGCATATGCTAATCAATTCACTAAGTTTCTCTGGTTGAACCCAATTTAGTCTGATTTTACTTATTATTTTGCTTATTTAACCTACTTTCTCGCATATTTCACTCTTTATTTTTTTTGCCAATTAACTCATTTATTTATTTTGTTCTTTTATCGATTTGATCTGATTTTTTTTATTTCGTGTTTAACCGATTTTGTTTATTTTTTTATCGATTTTACCTATTTTTTTGCTTGTTATTGTTAACCTTGTTGTTTTATCAATGGCACGATTTTTCTTTTTTTATTTTAACCAGCTTTTCTTTCTATCTAACCAATTTTTCTCTTTGATTTTACCATTTTATCATATATTATTAATAAAAATATTACATTTTTTGCCTGTTTTAACAATTTCTATGTTTTGAAGTTTTTTTGCTTAAGCCAATTATACATTTTTAGTTCTCTCTAAGGTAACCCAATTTCAGTCGATTTTCACATTTGTTAATCAATTCACTAATTTTCTCTGGTTGAACCCAATTTAGTCTGGTTTTACTTATTATTTTGCTTATTTAACCTATTCTCTCACATATTTCACCATTTTTTTCTTCCAATTAACTCATTTATTTGTTCTTGTTCTTTTATCGATTTGATCTGATTTTTTGTTATTTCGCTTTAGCCAATTTTATTTATTTATTTTTTAATCGATTTTACCTATTTTTTTTACTTGTTAACCTTGTTGTTTTATCAATGGCGCGATTTTTTTTGTTTAAACCCGATTTTCTTTCTGTCTAACCAATTTTCTCTTTGATTTTACAATTTTTATCATATATTATTAATCAATATTTCACATTTTTTGCCGGTTTTAACAATTTCTATGTTTTGAAGTTTTTTTGATTAAGCCAATTGTACATTTTCAATTCTCTCTGGTGTAACCCAATTTCAATCGATTTTCACATTTGTTAATCAATTAACTAATTTTTTTCTGGTTGAACCCAATTTAGTCTTATTTTACTTATTATTTTGCTTATTTAACCTATTCTATCACATATCTCACCATTTTTTTTATTGTCAATTAACTCATTTATTTGTTCTTGTTCTTGTTCTTTTATCGATTTGATCTGATTTTTTGTTATTTCGTGTTTAGCCGATTTTATTTATTTATTTTTATCGATTTTACCTATTTTTTTGCTTGTTAACCTTGTTGTTTTATCAATGACACAATTTTTTTTTTAACCATCTTTTCTTTCTATCTAACCAATTTTCTCTTTGATTTTACCATTTTTATCATATATTACTAATCAAAATTTGACATTTTTTTGCCGGTTTTAACAATTTCTATGTTTTGAAGTTTTTTTGCTTAAGCCAATTGCACATTTTTAGTTCTCTCTAGTGTAACCCAATTTCAGTCGATTTTCACATTTGTTAATCAATTCACTAATTTTCTCTGGTTGAACCCAATTTAGTCTGATTTTACTTATTATTTTGCTTATTTAACCTATTCTCTCACATATTTCACCTCATTTATTTGTTCGTGTTCTTTTATCGTTTTGATCTTATTTTTTGTTATTTCATGTTTAGCCGATTTTATTTATTTATTTTTATCGATTTTACCTATTTTTTTGCTTGTTAACCTTGTTGTTTTATCAATGGCACAATTTTTTTTTTTTGTTTTAACCATCTTTTCTTTCTATCTAACCAATTTTCTCTTTGATTTTACCATTTTTATCATATATTATTAATCAAAATTTTACATTTTTTGCAGATTTGAACAATTTCTATGTTTTTGAAGTTTTTTTTTGCTTAAGCCAATTATACATTTTTTAGTTAACTTAATAGTACCTTTATTAATCACATATATAGAACGAATGTGACATAATTTTTTTTGAGGTTCTTTAATGTTTTGTAGGTTCTTCAAATAAGTGATAACTTCTTAAGAATTCTTCAAAGAAATTTTTGAAGAAATATAGAGTTGTAGTTTTTTTTTTACCATTAATATTTTAATGAGTTGCAAAATTTTAAAAATAATTATAAGTTTGTTATATAGTGGACTTCTTGTCTAATTATACTTCTGTAATTCTTTCATTTTAGGATTCTTTTATTTTACATTTTTGCCATAAATTTAAATATCACAATATAATTTAAATAGGGGTATATTAGTCTTCACAAAAAAGGGAAGAAATTTTCTTAGGCCAACTCGTACTTTTATATGTAATAAAATAATAATAATAATAATAATAATAATAATAGAATAGAATATAGATATATAGATAGATAGATAGATAAAGATATTGATATAGATATAGAATAGATAATGATAATTACCATTAGCACTATTAAGTGATTTACTTCAAGCTTTTCTCCTGCCCTAGTTCTAAGAAGATTTAGGCTTAGCGTTAAAATTAAATCATTCAACAGTGAAGATTATAACTTAGTTCCTCTTATGAACTTAGTTAGCTTCTTTATATTTTTTTATTACGAGCAAATTTATTTTGAGGCAAAGTATTTCTAATCCAAATATATTGGTTGTTCCGTCCAAGTCTATTATTATATTAGACGGTCAATACATTATTACATCAATTATTATATATAAATTTATCCGAATATATTTTACTGGTATCAAAATACAAGGTAAACTAAGTACAAAGACTAATATTAAACTAGAGAAACACTCACGTTAGTGAGAGTTTAACCCATGACTTATTGGTCATGTAATCTCAATTTTAGCCGGCAGACAACTGTCTATCACCCAAAATCCATTGTCATGTAAAGTAAAATTAGCTTTTTATCTTGTAATCATAATGATGACTTATGCTAAAAAAATCCAAACACAACCATGATATGTCATATAGGGCTCAGTCCCATTATATGAAATTAGGAGATGCTACCTGCTACGTATCTTCTTATGGGTTTCTATTAATGACACATATCCAAAGTGGATCAACTTATTCTGCTTTTATATTAAATCAAAGAGAGCGGAAGACAATACCCATCAAATAGCATCTCCTAACCCGATTATATGTTTGGCGAAACCCAGATCTCAACTTATATATCCATACATATTATATCAAACCTATAAAATACAATATTTTGACACATGCCACTAGGGCTGAAATTGAGCTCAGACAAACCAAACAACCTGGTGTTAGGTCTTGGGCTCGAAAGTAAGCCCAAATGTTCAGGCTCGGCTAGAGCTCGAGCCCTTCAAAGAAAATTTTGTTTTGACTTGGTTTGTGCCTGGGAAATTCTGTTCACGAGTACTCGTTTTAGGCTCTATGAAAATTAATTGTATAACTGATAACTTTGTCGCTTTTTTGGGTCAACTTTTGCAGTCATTAGTCGTCACTCCATTTTACTAATTTTTTATATTTATAGAAAAGCATCTCAATCTCAGGACAATCACCATAGATAATTCAAGCAAGTTTCTTTTTGTAATAGTGTGTAGACTCTGCGGAATTGAAGGTAAGAAAATTTAATTAAACCAAAAAAATCCCTAAACTTTAAATTTTACCATGTTTTGTTTCCTTCGATTTGGGATAAAGGTAAATCCTAATATTCAGAGGAAAACGAGATATTTGGGCAAAGATTGACTATTATGGAGCTCAATTTATCACAATCAACGATTTTCTTTCCAAAACAAAGAATTGTAAGAAGGAAATATTTATTGGTAAGGGAAAAAAAAAGATTTACCGAGAACAAAACACTCCTACCCTCAAGTTCATGATTTCGACGAGTCAAATTGGTTTGTGTCCGAACTCTGCACGAAAAATCATCCAAGCCTGGCATCTTGTTGGAGCTCGGAACATCAAGGAGTTGAACGAGTTCGAGTGAGATTTTTTCGAGTCAATTTTGACCCGAGTACCGAGCTACTCGGATGGATTTTCAGCTCTACATGCACCCACTTTTGTGTATAAAAAATATTATTTGACACCTATCACCTACTTTTTTCCCCCTAACCACAACATTCAAACATAATCCAAATAAATGTAATATTCCAACAATATTTTTGTAATTTTTTTATATTTTTAAATGTAAATTAAATTTACTTGTAAAGAAAGATAGAAATAGGTGAGGGATTAGAGAGAGTTAGATGAGAAGGAGAATTTGTTGTGACTGCAAAACTGTGTATTTCATTTCCAAAAGCATGTTTACATACTCAATAGCACAACTAACAGAAAGTGACGTGAGGGAATATTCCCTACAATTTAATTAAAATGATAGCATAACCAAAAATAGCAATATTCATATAACAGGGCCATCTGATAGTTATTTGGGCTGCTCCAAAACATCCAACCCAATAGCTAAACCTTCTTTAATCATTTCAGCTCCCATAAACCCATTTATTATCAGCCCATCTTGATATGACCCATCCTGCACTTGCACTGGCCCATTTCGACTTATTCCCTTATCCCGATCCATATCCTCTTCCTCTTCTCCAGACAACCTCAAACTCCTCTTCTCTTCTTCCTCGTACAAACTCATCAAATTCACCTGGGTCGTGACATTACCCCCGGCAGAAGTCGATCCTTGTCCCCAAGGATCAAATTGAGGAAATTGTGCCACAATCTGGTAGTAATCCTCCCATGAAGCTTGCGTTGGACCCAAATTTTCCCATTCAACCAAGATTTGGGTAACTGGCAGATTGTTCCGTTTGACCATCCGTTTGTCCAGAACACGAAGGGGGAAAGACTTGAACTTTCCTTCAGCATCAGTGAAAGGCAGATCCGGACTAGGTATGTGTTTGGAACTAATTTTTTTTTTCAGTAAAGAGACATGGAATACATCATGTACCTTAGACCCTGGAGGTAGAAGTAGTTTATAAGCTACCTTACCCACACGAGCTATCACTTTGTAGGGACCAAAGTAACGATTGGAGAGCTTCAAATTGCGCCGCAAAGCCACAGAATGTTGCCTGAAAGGTTGCAACTTGAGGTAAACATCATCTCCCACCTCAAAAGTTCTTTCAATTCTGTTCTTGTCAGCGTAGAATTTCATTCTGTGTTGAGCTAGATGTAGGTTTTCCTTCATAACCTCAATTAGTTTAGCTCTATCTTGCATAAGATCCTTGGCATCAGTACTGGTGAAGTCTAGATAGGGCCCCATAGATAGATGAGGGGGATTGTACCCATACATAGCAAAGAAAGGAGTCATCTTTAGGCTAGAGTGATAAGTAGTATTGTACCAATACTCAGCAAGTGTTAGCCACTTGCTCCACCTGTGAGGTTGTTGACTAGTGAAGCACCTCAAATAATTCTCCAAACACTGATTGAGCCTCTCTGTTTGACCATCACTTTGGGGATGGTAAGCAGTGCTCATATCCAGTCTAGTCCCCATAGCTTTGAATAATTCAGACCAAAATGTGCTAGTAAACACCCTGTCTCTGTCAGTGACTATGCTCACTGGCTGTCCATGTAATTTAAAAATGTTGTCTAAGAATAGTTTGGCCACAGAAACAGCTGTGTAAGGATGAGATAGGGCCAGGAAGTGTGCATATTTAGTAAACCTGTCCACCACTACCAAAATTACATCCTTGCCTTCTGACTTTGGGAGTCCTTCTACAAAGTCCATACTGATATGAGACCAAGCCTCCTTAGGAATCTCCAAAGGTTCTAAAAGACCTGGATAAGGACTATTCTCATGTTTGGCCATTTTACAAACATCACAACTCTGGACAAACCTCAATGTATCAGCTTTCATACCTTTCCAAAAGAAAATAGCTTTAGCTCTTTGGTATGTAGAATTCATACCAGAATGTCCTCCAATAGAAGAGTCATGTAGGCTTTGAAGTAGTTTCTGTCTCAAATCAGTCCCCTTCCCAACACATACTCTACCTTTAAACCTCAGTACACCTTGAGTAATAGTGTAATCAGCAAAAGACTGAGCATCCACTGTTTTAGCTGCCAATATTTTCTGTATTTCATCATCTCCATGATAACTGCCCAAAATGTCCAGCATCCATTTTGATTGAACAGTAGTAATAGCATAAGTCTCACCTTGAACTTCCTCTCTTCTGGACAAGGCATCAGCCACCTTGTTCTCAGACCCCTTCTTGTATTGGACCTCATAGTCCAATCCCACCAACTTGGATATCCACCTCTGTTGAAGAGCAGTGGTAAACTTTTGTTCCATAATATACTTAATGCTTTGTTGATCAGTCTTAATAATAAAGTGATTACCCTGTAAATAGTGCTTCCACTTCTGAATAGCCATAAGAACAGCCATAAATTCCCTCTCATAAATAGATAAAACCTGGTTCTTAGGACTAAGAGCTTTGCTGATAAAAGCTATAGGTCTCCCCTCTTGCATAAGAACTGCTCCCAAGCCTTTAGAGCTAGCATCAGTGTCCACAAAAAAAGTTTTTGTAAAGTCAGGTAGGGCTAAAACAGGAGAAGTTACCATAGCCTGCTTTAATTGAACAAAAGCTTCTTCTGAAGCTGGAGACCAAATGAAGCCATCCTTTCTGAGCATGTCAGTTAAAGGTTTGCTGATCAAACCATAACTTTGAATAAATTTTCTGTAATAACCTGTAAGGCCCAGAAATCCCCTTAAGCCCTTAACAGTAGAAGGCTTTGGCCATTCCAACATGCATTTAATCTTCTCTGGGTCAGTAGAAACCCCTTGCTCACTGATAATATGCCCCAAGTATTCCACTTTGTTTTGGCCAAATTGACACTTAGACTTTTTTGCAAAAAGCCTATGCCTCCTCAGAATAGATAAAGTAGTGTCTAAGTGTTGTAGGTGTTCTTCAAAAGTTTTACTGTAAACCAAAATATCATCAAAAAATACAAGGATAAACTGTCTAAGATAAGGAGAAAAGACCTGATTCATTAAGGATTGGAAAGTAGCTGGTGCATTACACAATCCAAATGGCATGACCATAAATTCAAAATGCCCATGATGGGTTTTGAATGCAGTTTTATAAATATCTTCCTCCTTCATCTTGATCTGGAAGTACCCTGACCTTAAGTCCATTTTTGTGAACCATTTAGCCCCATGGAGTTCATCCAAAAGCTCATCAATAACAGGTATGGGGTAATCATGTTTGACTGTCATGGTATTAAGATACCTATAGTCAACACACATCCTCCAAGTTGAGTCCTTCTTCCTTACTAACAGTACTGGTGATGCAAAAGGACTTTGACTATGTCTAATTGTGCCATTAGACAGTAATTCCTTGACTATTTGCTCAATTTCATTTTTATAGGCATGTGAGTACCTATAAGGAAACAACTGTTTAGGGACAGCATCAGGTTTAAGTATAATGTGGTGCTCTACTCCTCTAGTAGGGGGAAGACCTTGAGGTTCTTCAAATACATCAAAATACTGCTCCAGCAGTTCTTCTACCTCAGAATTACTCTTAGGATGCACTTCTGTTCCATGGACAGAAAACAGACAACCTACATCCCCTTGGTCTCCCATTTGTAACATTTTGTATAAGGAATGAGCAGAGATTAGTTTGCAATTACCCACCTTACTCATAGGTTTCAATTCCACCCTTTTTCCATCTACCTGTATTCCCATACTTCTGTTTTTGAAATCAAAATCCAGACCTACTGCAGTCATCCAATCACAACCTAACACCATGTGACAGCCCCCCAGTTTTATAAGCCTAACTGGGTAAGTGAAATTAATGCCTTGCATAGTCCAATTGAAATTTGGAATTCTCTTTCTACTAAAGATTTTTCCCCCATCAGCCACACTAATCAACATAGGACTAGTGTTTTCAATATCTCCCTTCAATTCATAAGCCAACTCCTCATTGATGAAGCTGTGAGTGCTTCCAGTGTCAATAAGGATGTTAACTTTGGTTCTGCCCACCTCCCCTAAGACTCTAATAATGTTATTGCTAACACTCCCAGCAATAGCATTAACAGAGACTTGAATGTCTTCATCAATAATTTCATCTGTTGTATTATCAGTCTCTGTCATAGACTGTAAATAGGCTTCTTCATCTTCCTCAGAAAGCAGAATATAGACTTGTTGCTTCTTACACCTGTGTCCTAGGAAGAATTTTTCATCACAGTTGTAGCATAATCCTTTTTCCTTCCTAGCATTCATTTCTGCACTAGTCAGGAATTTCCTAGGAGGTAGCAATGCTGGTGGAGAGTAATTAGTGGTTTTAGGTGGATTAGCAACAGGCTGGGTATAGAGTGGTTTTTTGAACCCAGGAGTGTTACTTATCACCTGTCTACTGCTCCCTTTTGTCCTCTTTGAAATTGCCTCCATGGTTGCCTCTTGTTTCCTAGCCAACTCAATAGCCTGTTGGAGATCTTTAGGCTCAAATAGTGAAAAGAAAGATTGACTTTCTTCAGGTAAACCACTAACAAAACTGGCTATGAAATAATCTTCATCATATTCCCTGCTGTTAAATAACAACATGTATGACTTCAGTTCCTCAAATTTGTCAATGTAGTCCTCTAGAGTTCCAGTAACTTTTAATTTGTTAAATTCAGCTAACACTTTTCCTTCCCTCAGCTCTTCAAACCTAGCTGAAATTAACTCAACAAACTGTTCCCAATTTAGTTCCCTCTTTTTCTGTATTACTTGACCATACCATAGAGCAGCTTTTCCCTCCAAATGTAGGGATGCAAATGTAACTTTATTTGCATCAGGAATATTAGGCACTAACTGAAAATACCCATAACATTTCAGTAACCATGCCCTAGCATTAGACCCATCAAACTTAGGAAAATCAACCTTGGGACTAGGATGAAAGCCCAAAGAAGAATTACCAGTATGATAAGTATCCTCACCAGATTTTTGTTGTCTAAGATCAGGAACATTTCTACTATTAATTCCAGGGGTACCCATTAAAGGTTGAGGAAGATTACCAGAATCATTAGCATTTCCCATGATTGATTTGTCTCTATGATAGGAATCCATTCGTTCAGCAATTTTAGAGAGTTGAAATTGTAATGTTTCCATATTGTTGTTGATTTTATCCTGTTTTTCATCCAATTTAGTTGCAATTGAATTGATCTGATCTTGCAGGTTCAAAATAATTGCTGAACGAATCATAATTAAATTATTAAAGAATTAATAATTTACTTAATTAAATTATTAAATTTACTTAATTCATTTGGTTTTCACTTAATTAAATTATTAAAGGATTTAATTTCTGAATGGATTAAAGAGTAGTGGTTTGTTACGTTCCTAATTGCAAGGGGTAATACCCTTGATCCCACATCGATATTATGGGGTATTTGTGTGGGGTTTATATGGCCTTGGGCTCTCCCACTTCATTAGCTAGCTTTTGGGGTGTGGTTCTCCCAGGGTCATAACAATTGGTATCAGAGCCAGACCACTACTCTTTCGAGCTAATCGTGCAGCGCGGGGGTGTGACGCCGGCATTGCAGTGTTCGCCCGGGGCTAGCTGAGCCTCCGCCATGGCCTAGGGAAGGCTAGCGCAAAGCTAACCCGCGTGGACGCGGGCTGCGGAAGCGTGGTGGTTTGTTACGTTCCTAATTGCAAGGGGTAATACCCTTGATCCCACATCGATATTATGGGGTATTTGTGTGGGGTTTATATGGCCTTGGGCTCTCCCACTTCATTAGCTAGCTTTTGGGGTGTGGTTCTCCCAGGGTCATAACAATTCTGATGGAGGTTAAATGTAAATGCAGCACAATTAAATCAATCCAACACCAAAGCAATTAAACCAACAGCAAATATAATTGCTCAACCAACTGTAACTCAATATCAAAATCAAATCAACCAAGAAAATAATATTCACGAATACAATCTCCAATCAATCCTCAAAACAATGTAACGGTAATTGAATTACAACCAACAACACTCAAAATCACATAGGATTGCTAGCTACAATCGAATGCAATAAATCCAGCTAAAGATCTTCATATAACCTGAAATGAAGATGGAAAAGCTTGGATCAATGGACGTGAGATCAGATGAATTCAGCTGAAGAAGAGAGAGAAGGTTTCCTTACTTGTGCAGGTGTTAACCGTGTGAGTGCGTGAGACTTGCTATTTAAAGCAGGTCGTTTTCCACATGATCTGTACTTTATCCACCTGGCTCTGATTTGGCATCTACTGGATTATTCCCTCCAATCTTGACTTAGCTTTCCACGTCATAAAAGTGCTGCGGCTTATTTAATTAAAACGCTGAAATAAAAAACGTTTTCTGTTTTCTCCTCAACAGTAATTAGCAATTAACCCCTTAGCAAAAACCCCCCTGCTCATTTATTCACTGCATGCAATTGTACATGCAACAATACCTCCCCCTCAAACCTTCCTTGTCCTCAAGGAAGAAAGGAGGGAAACTTCAACTTCAAAGAATACAAGTCCTCCCACGTACTATCTTCCTCAGTAGAATTAAACCATTTAACAAGAACCTGGGTAGCAGCTCTACCCTTTTTGTTGTAAATCCTTCTGTCCAAAACTTTTTCAGGTTCATTTAAAACTTGACCATGAATTGTTTGGGAGACTGGTAGAGTAGGATAAGCCACAGCTGGTCCAATGTGCTTCCTCAATTGAGAGATATGGAAGACATTATGAATTTTGGCTTGAGCAGGCAGAGCAAGTTTGTAAGCAACCACTCCAATTCTCTGGATAACTTTGAAGGGCCCAAAGAACTTGGGGCTGAGCTTTGTATAAGTTGAACCTCTCACAGTAACTTGTCTATAGGGTTGCAACTTCACATAGACAAGGTCATTGACTGCAAACTCTTTATCCAATCTCCTTTTGTCAGCAAGAGACTTCATCCTAGACTGAGCTCTGAGTAGGTGATGCTTGAGAAGCCTAATAGTAGCTTCCCTAGCAGCTAGACTTCTGTCAACAGCATCAACTTCAGAAGATAGTGGTTGATACAGTAAGTGAGGTGGTGGAACTTGGCCATAAACAATTTCATATGGTGTATGTAAGGTAGAAGAATGGAAGTTGGTGTTGTACCACCACTCAGCCAAAGGTAGATACTTGACCCATGCCTTAGGTCTGTCACTGCACATACATCTAAGATAGGTCTCCAAGCACCTATTCACCACCTCAGTCTGCCCATCTGTTTGAGGGTGATAGGCAGTGGAGTGTAGTAATTCAGTTCCTTGTAGCTTAAAGAATTCAGTCCAAAATTTGCTCAAGAAAACTACATCCCTGTCACTTACTATAGATTTGGGCATACCATGCAACTTATAAACATTATCAACAAAGAGTTGGGCCACAGAGAGGGCAGTATAAGGGTGGGACAGTGGCAGGAAATGAGCATACTTACTCAGCCTATCTACCACAACTAGTATCACTTCCTTGTCATGTACCTTTGGCAATCCTTCTACAAAATCCATAGAGATGTCCTCCCAAATTCTGTCAGGTATGGGTAAAGGCTGCAACAGTCCATGAGGTAAAGTATTTACAGGTTTACAAGTTTGACAAGTAACACATTCTTGAACATACTTGTAAATAAATTGCTTCATATTTTTCCAGTAGAAACTTCTTTCCACCCTATGTAATGTCTTGATCATGCCTGAATGACCCCCTTCTTTACTGTTGTGATAGAGACTAGTGATATAAGTCTTCAAGCTGTTATCATCCCCCACCACTAGTTTCCCTTTTCTTTTAAGAAGTCCATTATTCCAAGAATAGTGAGGTTTTATCAATGGATCTTGCTGCAGTTTGTTGATAAGATCCTGTAACTTAGAATCATTGTCCCAACTTTTCTGGACCTTAGAAATCAATGAAGAGGTAACTACCATGGTAGCATTTAGTTGGATTGAGTCAGCGCAAGCTTGTCTACTCAGTCCATCAGCTACAGTATTCTCCACTCCTTTCTTATAGTTGATCTTGAAGTCATAACCCAACAATTTCACAAGCCACTTCTGTTGGGCAGGAGTGGCAATCCTTTGCTCCAGTAAATATTTTAGACTTTGATGGTCAGTGTTTATAGTAAAATGTTTGCCAATGAGGTAAGGTCTCCATTTCTCTACAGCTGTGACAAGTGCTAACAATTCCCTTTCATACACTGGTAAGGCTGCATGCCTCTCATTTAGTGCCTTACTGAAGTATGCAATAGGCTTTTGTTGCTGCATCAAAACAGCACCAAGTCCCCTTCCAGAAGCATCAGTTTCTACTACAAATTCATAGTCAAAATTTGGCAAGGCTAAGACTGGTGTGGTAGTCATAGCAGTCTGTAATTGTTTAAAAGCTGTAGTAGCTTCATCACTCCATTCAAATTTGTCCTTCTTCAAAAGATTAGTTAAAGGCCTTGCAATACTCCCATACCCTTGTACAAACCTTCTGTAGTATCCAGTTAACCCCAAGAAACCCCTTAAATCTTTAACATTCTTAGGTAGAGGCCATTCCAACATAGCTTTTACCTTATTTTGATCAGCTGCAACTCCTTCTTCAGATATTATATAGCCCAAATACTCTACTGAAGTTAGTGCAAAACTGCATTTACTCTCTTTAATGAACAATTGATGATCTCTCAATATGTCAAAAACAGTAGATAAATGCTGTAAATGTTCTTGCCAACCAGGACTGTATACCAATATATCATCAAAGAATACTAGGACAAATTTCCTTAGCTGCTGTTGAAAAACATGGTTCATTAAACTTTGAAAAGTAGATGGAGCATTAGTGAGACCAAAGGGCATCACTACAAACTCATAATGTCCCTGATGTGTTCTAAAGGCAGTCTTGCAAATATCTTGATCATTCATGCGTATTTGGTGGTAACCTGACCTTAAATCTAGCTTTGTAAAATATTTGGATCCATGTAATTCATCTAATAATTCTTCAATCACTGGTATAGGGAACTTGTCCTTAACAATGGACTTATTCAGCTCCCTATAATCCACACACATCCTCCAACTACCATCCTTTTTCTTCACCATTACAATGGGGGAAGAGTATGGACTAGTGCTATCCCTTATGACCCCAGACTCCAGTAGTTCCTTAATCATTTTTTCAATCTCATCTTTCTGTAATGCAGGGTACCTATAAGGCCTGACATTTACAGGAGAGGTTCCTTCTTTCAACACAATAGAATGATCATGAGTTCTGTTTGGGGGTAAGCCCGTTGGTACTGCAAACAAGTCATTATAGTTATCAAGCAATTTTTGTAGGTCAGGAGGTCTACCTGTAGTTTCTTCAGTAGTGAGACTCATAATTTGCAATGATCCTTGCTCTTGTTGAATCCAGCTCAAACTCATGAGAGATAGTTCTGCTGGTTTGGACAATACTTTCCTCATCTTCCCATCTTTTACCACTTTAATATTAGGTTGACTGCCCCTCAAAATCATTCTTCTCTTGTTAACATAGAATTCCATACTTAGCTTGCTAAAGTTCCACTTTATGTCTCCCAATGTAACCAACCACTGAACTCCTAATACCAATTCACACCCACCCAATGGCATCACCAAAGTATCAGTCACAAATGAAACACCATGTATACTCCACTTAAACCCCTTACATATGAATTTAGTTTGAACTCTATTTCCATCACCCACTGCCACAGAAAAGGGGTTAATAGCTGTCAATTTGCACCCTAACCTCTTAGCTACCTCCAAGTCTAAGAAATTATGTGTGCTGCCTGAGTCAATAAGTATGTGTATGCTCTTTTTTTCCACATTTCCAGACACCCTCATACATTTGAAGTCCTGTAGTCCAGTCATGGCTTGTAATGAGATCATAGGTGTACTGTTGTCCAGTTCCTCTTGCTGTAATTCTTCTACCTCTTGCTCCTCATTGTCATCTTCAGCTTCTAACTCCATCACATAAATTTGCTTTCTCTTGCCACACTGGTGTCCAAAGACATACTTCTCATCACACCAGAAGCATAGTCCTTTGGATCTTTTTTCATCCATTTCCTTTGATGACAGGATCCTAGAAGGTTTGTTGAGTGGCTTGACTTGGCTTGGTGTGCTATAAGGTCCTTTGTCCACAGGATTAGGTAAAATAGGAGCACTTCTGTTGTAGGCAGTAGCAGGCTTCTTATAAACAGCCATATTAGATTGTTCTTGCATCCTAGCTAACCCATAGGCCCTTTGGAGAGTTTTAGGTGCAAACATTCTTATGGGAAACTCTATCTCCTCCTTCAAACCTGTAAGAAACAAACTCACTGCATACTCTTCTGGAATGTCCACCTTATTAAAGATTTCATCAAATGCATCAAGATATCCTTGTACTGATCCAGTTTGCCTCAACTTCTTAAGATCACTCATTGGATCCTCAAAAAGTGTATTGCCAAATCTTTGCTGTAGGGCCATCACATATTCTTCCCAGTGCACATGTCCCCTTTTAATTTTCAGGAAGGATTGATGCCAATACAAAGCCCTTCCCTCCATGTGTACCCCAGCCATTCTCACCTTAGCATGATCATCAATATCTTCCAATTCAAAGTACTGCTCAGCTTTATAAAGCCAATCCTTCAAGTTATCTCCCCAAAATCTGGGAAAGTCCACTCTCAAGTTCTGCCTCCCCATCCCTTGATTCATATGGGGACCAGAATTATGAGATGAATGTCCCCTATACCCATCATTCTCTCCTTGAGGAGACTGTCTCACACTAGACCTGTCTCTCTCACTCATCATATCCGCAAAAGTCTTCCTCATTTCCTCCATATACAAATCAAATTTCTTCTCCAAATTCTCAGATGTGGTTCTGAGTTGTTCCATTTCCTTCTGTAAATCCTGAGATCTAGTATTAGCAGCCATATTACCCAAGGATTAAACCTTGCTCTGATTTGGCATCTACTGGATTATTCCCTCCAATCTTGACTTAGCTTTCCACGTCATAAAAGTGCTGCGGCTTATTTAATTAAAACGCTGAAATAAAAAACGTTTTCTGTTTTCTCCTCAACAGTAATTAGCAATTAACCCCTTAGCAAAAACCCCCCTGCTCATTTATTCACTGCATGCAATTAAATCAATCAATCCAACATATAAATCAAGAGTAATTTAATCTAATTGAATTAAATTAATTGATTTAATTCAATTAATTTATGAAATAAATTAATTAAAGAGAATTGATTAATATTGTTAATCAATATTTTCAACAATATTAATAATTATTAAATTTACTTAATAATAAATTAAATTATTTAAAATAATATTAATTCTTAATATTATATTAATTTATATAATATTTTTTAATTAATTAATATTTATTAAGTAAATATTAATTAATTGTTATTCTTTAATAATTTAATTAAGTAAATTTAATTTACATTTAACATTATTATTAACAGAAAGCTAATATTCATAATATTAGCTTTCTGTTACATGCCAAAACGTTAAAAGGAGAATACGTTTTATTAAAGAGGGGCGTTTTTGTTATATTGCAACAAGTCAGGGGTGTTTTAGTGATTTGGCAGGAAGTCTTGATTTTAATAAATAAAACCGACAGTAGATAGAATTGGATGTGGAATGTTGAATTTGTGTCGTCTTCCCCAAACCTTCTCTCTTGTTCTGGGCAATTCCTTCATTGAAATTCAGTGAGCTTAATTCAAGTCTACCGTTTCCATTTCAGGTAAATATGGAGACCTAGCTTGGATTGAATTGTAATCGGTTGTGCAAGCATCCCTTTACAATTGTTTTGTTGTTTGTTCGGTGGATTTAGATTTTATTGTAATTCCAGTTTAATTACTTCTGTTTATGATTCGTGGTTGAGTTGTGGACATTTGGAGATTTGATTGAAGTTATATACTGCAGTTTTGGGTTATTGGTATTGTTTGTGTTTTTTTTAGTATATTGTAATCAATTCCATGGATTCGTATTCCGGTACGCTTCAGTGGTATCAGAGCCGTCGTTCCTCGGCGGCTCACCAGAAAATCGAAAAAGAAATTGAAATGGAAACAACTGGATCTGATTTCCTTCCGCTGTGCCGTGACGATAAATCACCGAAAACTTTTGATGAGAAATTGAGTTTGGCGTTGAAGAGGATTGATGAATTGATTGAAAGGAATAAGAAGTCATCTCAGAAAATGATTGCCGACGATTTCAGTCCAGGAAATCCTGTTTCTACCGATCCTCAAAAAATTGGTTGTGAAGAAGCTTTGATCGAGGAATCTTCAATGTCGACAGACGGTAATGAATCGCAGCAGTTCGTTGAGGCAGGGGCAGTTCTAGATTCTCAGGTATCTCTTCAAACTAAGAACTCCAAATCGTATAAGAAATACACACATTATAGTGCGGTTGAGTTAGACGACCGGAGAGAGAGGGGATTATGCCTTTGGTGTGATGAATTTTGGTATATAGGACATGAATGTTGCGAGAAGAAATTGTATGTTTATGAAATTGATATTGAGGAGGATTTAGCAGTGAGTGTAAACAATCTCATGAAACCACTAGTAGATGAGAAATTGGTGGAAGTAGATGTATTTCATTGTGATGAACATTTGGTTGAAAATTGTGTAGCAAATGATTCTAATGCTTTGGGGAATATCACATGTGGTGTTGGAATTGAAAATTGGGAGTCAAGTGAAGCTCTAGGAAAATATTGCTTAGTAGAGAATCATGAATTACATGTGTTTGATAAAATGTGTGAGAAGAATACACTTGAGGATATAGCTGAAAAATGTGTGGTTTATGCTATAGTTTCTGAAAATGAGAAGTTGGGAACATTAGAGGTTGCACTTGAATATATGACTGTTTTGCTGCCTCCAAAAAAACTATGGTTATATGATGAAGGTTGTGGGAAATTGATGGCTACTATGTTCAAGAATCATTCACCAAGTGTTATTGAAGCTTTATTCAGTCTTCTTTCAAGACTAGGAGGTTTACATAAGCCTTGGATTGCATTGCCGGAGCTACCATTACCTCCACCGGAACCACCTCCAAGAATGATTTGAGCATGTTTTAGTTATATAAAAATAAGATAGTATATAAAATCAAGAGGGAAAGTGGAGTGGAGTGATGCAAAAAGAACTTTTAACATTGATTTCATGGATTAATAGGATTATGGGAAAGACATATATTTTGGTTTTAGTTGCTAGAAGACTGCATCCTTTAATTCATATATGGTGTGCCAAATATGAACCTTAGTTGAGCAGAAGATGATGAAGACTCCAGTCCCCTGTTGCTGGAAAATTGCACTCAGCTGATGGAAATTCACCTTGCTGTTGGAAGAAGGAAAAGTGCACTATGCTGATGGCAATTGCACTCTGCTGCCACCTTGCTTTCAGTTAGCTGTCGGCTGTTCACTCAACTACTATATCACTCCGCTGTTGGCTGTCGACTTTCACTTAGCTGTCGGTTGTTCACTCAGCTGTTGGCTTATATACTCCGCTGTTACTCCGCTGTCTACTCAGCTGTTATAATACGCAGCTGTTGTACATGTGTGCTTATTAATAAGCTTGGCTTTCTAATTCATGTCCTTGAGGACAAGGACCATTTTATGGGGGCGGATTTGTTACATGCCAAAACGTTAAAAGGAGAATACGTTTTATTAAAGAGGGGCGTTTTTGTTATATTGCAACAAGTCAGGGGTGTTTTAGTGATTTGGCAGGAAGTCTTGATTTTAATAAATAAAACCGACAGTAGATAGAATTGGATGTGGAATGTTGAATTTGTGTCGTCTTCCCCAAACCTTCTCTCTTGTTCTGGGCAATTCCTTCATTGAAATTCAGTGAGCTTAATTCAAGTCTACCGTTTCCATTTCAGGTAAATATGGAGACCTAGCTTGGATTGAATTGTAATCGGTTGTGCAAGCATCCCTTTACAATTGTTTTGTTGTTTGTTCGGTGGATTTAGATTTTATTGTAATTCCAGTTTAATTACTTCTGTTTATGATTCGTGGTTGAGTTGTGGACATTTGGAGATTTGATTGAAGTTATATACTGCAGTTTTGGGTTATTGGTATTGTTTGTGTTTTTTTTAGTATATTGTAATCAATTCCATGGATTCGTATTCCGGTACGCTTCAGATTGTTATGACCCTGGGAGAACCACACCCCAAAAGCTAGCTAATGAAGTGGGAGAGCCCAAGACCATATAAACCCCACACAAATACCCCATAATATCGATGTGGGATCAAGGGTATTACCCCTTGCAATTAGGAACGTAACAAACCACCACGCTTCCGCAGCCCGCGTCCACGCGGGTTAGCTTTGCGCTAGCCTTCCCTAGGCCATGGCGGAGGCTCAGCTAGCCCCGGGCGAACACTGCAATGCCGGCGTCACACCCCCGCGCTGCACGATTAGCTCGAAAGAGTAGTGGTCTGGCTCTGATACCAATTGTTATGACCCTGGGAGAACCACACCCCAAAAGCTAGCTAATGAAGTGGGAGAGCCCAAGGCCATATAAACCCCACACAAATACCCCATAATATCGATGTGGGATCAAGGGTATTACCCCTTGCAATTAGGAAATTGTTATGACCCTGGGAGAACCACACCCCAAAAGCTAGCTAATGAAGTGGGAGAGCCCAAGGCCATATAAACCCCACACAAATACCCCATAATATCGATGTGGGATCAAGGGTATTACCCCTTGCAATTAGGAACGTAACAAACCACCACGCTTCCGCAGCCCACGTCCACGCGGGTTAGCTTTGCGCTAGCCTTCCCTAGGCCATGGCGGAGGCTCAGCTAGCCCCGGGCGAACACTGCAATGCCGGCGTCACACCCCCGCGCTGCACGATTAGCTCGAAAGAGTAGTGGTCTGGCTCTGATACCAATTGTTATGACCCAATTGTTTGATGGAAAATATTTACAATTAATATTTTAAATTGTATTTACTTAATTATATTTAATTAAGTAAATACAATTTAGTTAACATTATATTATTTTCATAATATAATTAAAAACATTACTAAATTGATATCAACATATATGCGCAGCGGAAGCGTGGTGGTTTGTTACGTTCCTAATTGCAAGGGGTAATACCCTTGATCCCACATCGATATTATGGGGTATTTGTGTGGGGTTTATATGGCCTTGGGCTCTCCCACTTCATTAGCTAGCTTTTGGGGTGTGGTTCTCCCAGGGTCATAACAATTGGTATCAGAGCCAGACCACTACTCTTTCGAGCTAATCGTGCAGCGCGGGGGTGTGACGCCGGCATTGCAGTGTTCGCCCGGGGCTAGCTGAGCCTCCGCCATGGCCTAGGGAAGGCTAGCGCAAAGCTAACCCGCGTGGACGCGGGCTGCGGAAGCGTGGTGGTTTGTTACGTTCCTAATTGCAAGGGGTAATACCCTTGATCCCACATCGATATTATGGGGTATTTGTGTGGGGTTTATATGGCCTTGGGCTCTCCCACTTCATTAGCTAGCTTTTGGGGTGTGGTTCTCCCAGGGTCATAACAATTGGTATCAGAGCCAGACCACTACTCTTTCGAGCTAATCGTGCAGCGCGGGGGTGTGACGCCGGCATTGCAGTGTTCGCCCGGGGCTAGCTGAGCCTCCGCCATGGCCTAGGGAAGGCTAGCGCAAAGCTAACCCGCGTGGACGCGGGCTGCGGAAGCGTGGTGGTTTGTTACGTTCCTAATTGCAAGGGGTAATACCCTTGATCCCACATCGATATTATGGGGTATTTGTGTGGGGTTTATATGGCCTTGGGCTCTCCCACTTCATTAGCTAGCTTTTGGGGTGTGGTTCTCCCAGGGTCATAACAATTGGTATCAGAGCCAGACCACTACTCTTTCGAGCTAATCGTGCAGCGCGGGGGTGTGACGCCGGCATTGCAGTGTTCGCCCGGGGCTAGCTGAGCCTCCGCCATGGCCTAGGGAAGGCTAGCGCAAAGCTAACCCGCGTGGACGCGGGCTGCGGAAGCGTGGTGGTTTGTTACGTTCCTAATTGCAAGGGGTAATACCCTTGATCCCACATCGATATTATGGGGTATTTGTGTGGGGTTTATATGGCCTTGGGCTCTCCCACTTCATTAGCTAGCTTTTGGGGTGTGGTTCTCCCAGGGTCATAACAATAATGTCACGACCCAGGTGAATTTGATGAGTTTGTACGAGGAAGAAGAGAAGAGGAGTTTGAGGTTGTCTGGAGAAGACGAAGAGGATATGGATCGGGATAAGGGAATAAGTCGAAATGGGCCAGTGCAAGTGCAGGATGGGTCATATCAAGATGGGCTGATAATAAATGGGTTTATGGGAGCTGAAATGATTAAAGAAGGTTTAGCTATTGGGTTGGATGTTTTGGAGCAGCCCAAATAACTATCAGATGGCCCTGTTATATGAATATTGCTATTTTTGGTTATGCTATCATTTTAATTAAATTGTAGGGAATATTCCCTCACGTCACTTTCTGTTAGTTGTGCTATTGAGTATGTAAACATGCTTTTGGAAATGAAATACACAGTTTTGCAGTCACAACAAATTCTCCTTCTCATCTAACTCTCTCTAATCCCTCACCTATTTCTATCTTTCTTTACAAGTAAATTTAATTTACATTTAAAAATATAAAAAAATTACAAAAATATTGTTGGAATATTACATTTGGTATCAGAGCCAGACCACTACTCTTTCGAGCTAATCGTGCAGCGCGGGGGTGTGACGCCGGCATTGCAGTGTTCGCCCGGGGCTAGCTGAGCCTCCGCCATGGCCTAGGGAAGGCTAGCGCAAAGCTAACCCGCGTGGACGCGGGCTGCGGAAGCGTGGTGGTTTGTTACGTTCCTAATTGCAAGGGGTAATACCCTTGATCCCACATCGATATTATGGGGTATTTGTGTGGGGTTTATATGGCCTTGGGCTCTCCCACTTCATTAGCTAGCTTTTGGGGTGTGGTTCTCCCAGGGTCATAACAATTGGTATCAGAGCCAGACCACTACTCTTTCGAGCTAATCGTGCAGCGCGGGGGTGTGACGCCGGCATTGCAGTGTTCGCCCGGGGCTAGCTGAGCCTCCGCCATGGCCTAGGGAAGGCTAGCGCAAAGCTAACCCGCGTGGACGCGGGCTGCGGAAGCGTGGTGGTTTGTTACGTTCCTAATTGCAAGGGGTAATACCCTTGATCCCACATCGATATTATGGGGTATTTGTGTGGGGTTTATATGGCCTTGGGCTCTCCCACTTCATTAGCTAGCTTTTGGGGTGTGGTTCTCCCAGGGTCATAACAATTTTGGTGGTTTGTTACGTTCCTAATTGCAAGGGGTAATACCCTTGATCCCACATCGATATTATGGGGTATTTGTGTGGGGTTTATATGGCCTTGGGCTCTCCCACTTCATTAGCTAGCTTTTGGGGTGTGGTTCTCCCAGGGTCATAACAATTGGTATCAGAGCCAGACCACTACTCTTTCGAGCTAATCGTGCAGCGCGGGGGTGTGACGCCGGCATTGCAGTGTTCGCCCGGGGCTAGCTGAGCCTCCGCCATGGCCTAGGGAAGGCTAGCGCAAAGCTAACCCGCGTGGACGCGGGCTGCGGAAGCGTGGTGGTTTGTTACGTTCCTAATTGCAAGGGGTAATAACCTTGATCCCACATCGATATTATGGGGTATTTGTGTGGGGTTTATATGGCCTTGGGCTCTCCCACTTCATTAGCTAGCTTTTGGGGTGTGGTTCTCCCAGGGTCATAACAATTGGTATCAGAGCCAGACCACTACTCTTTCGAGCTAATCGTGCAGCGCGGGGGTGTGACGCCGGCATTGCAGTGTTCGCCCGGGGCTAGCTGAGCCTCCGCCATGGCCTAGGGAAGGCTAGCGCAAAGCTAACCCGCGTGGACGCGGGCTGCGGAAGCGTGGTGGTTTGTTACGTTCCTAATTGCAAGGGGTAATACCCTTGATCCCACATCGATATTATGGGGTATTTGTGTGGGGTTTATATGGCCTTGGGCTCTCCCACTTCATTAGCTAGCTTTTGGGGTGTGGTTCTCCCAGGGTCATAACAATTGGTATCAGAGCCAGACCACTACTCTTTCGAGCTAATCGTGCAGCGCTGGGGTGTGACGCCGGCATTGCAGTGTTCGCCCGGGGCTAGCTGAGCCTCCGCCATGGCCTAGGGAAGGCTAGCGCAAAGCTAACCCGCGTGGACGCGGGCTACGGAAGCGTGGTGGTTTGTTACGTTCCTAATTGCAAGGGGTAATACCCTTGATCCCACATCGATATTATGGGGTATTTGTGTGGGGTTTATATGGCCTTGGGCTCTCCCACTTCATTAGCTAGCTTTTGGGGTGTGGTTCTCCCAGGGTCATAACAATAATGTAATGATCCTAATTGAAGGGTATGGGACCTTATCCCACATTGGTAGAATGTGATACTAATGTGGGGTTTATATGGCCTTGGGCTCTCCAACTTCAATAGCTAGCTTTTGGGGTGTGGTTCTCCCAGGGTCATAACAATTGGTATCAGAGCAGGCCACCACATACTTTGCCACGCACCCGGAAGGAGCGACCTAAGAAAGGGCTACCGCAAAGACGAGTGAAGCCGCTTAGAGTGGGCAATCGGAGTAGGCAACTAGAGTGGGCCAACGTGGGCGTTGGCAAAGGAAGCGTGGTGGAATGTAATGATCCTAATTGAAGGGTATGGGACCTTATCCCACATTGGTAGAATGTGATACTAATGTGGGGTTTATATGGCCTTGGGCTCTCCAACTTCAATAGCTAGCTTTTGGGGTGTGGTTCTCCCAGGGTCATAACAATATTGTTATGACCCTGGGAGAACCACACCCCAAAAGCTAGCTAATGAAGTGGGAGAGCCCAAGGCCATATAAACCCCACACAAATACCCCATAATATCGATGTGGGATCAAGGGTATTACCCCTTGCAATTAGGAACGTAACAAACCACCACGCTTCCGCAGCCCGCGTCCACGCGGGTTAGCTTTGCGCTAGCCTTCCCTAGGCCATGGCGGAGGCTCAGCTAGCCCCGGGCGAACACTGCAATGCCGGCGTCACACCCCCGCGCTGCACGATTAGCTCGAAAGAGTAGTGGTCTGGCTCTGATACCAATTGTTATGACCCGGGGAGAACCACACCCCAAAAGCTAGCTAATGAAGTGGGAGAGCCCAAGGCCATATAAACCCCACACAAATACCCCATAATATCGATGTGGGATCAAGGGTATTACCCCTTGCAATTAGGAACGATACTAATGATCAACATTAAAAGGAGATAACTAATGTGATCAACAAATATTAATCATTAAATTAATTTAATGATTAATTTAGTTGGTTATAATTGATTATTTAATTAAAACGCTGAAATAAAAAACGTTTTCTGTTTTCTCCTCAACAGTAATTAGCAATTAACCCCTTAGCAAAAACCCCCCTGCTCATTTATTCACTGCATTCAATTGTACATGCAACAATACCTCCCCCTCAAACCTTCTTTGTCCTCAAGGAAGAAAGGAGGGAAACTTCAACTTCAAAGAATACAAGTCCTCCCACGTACTATCTTCCTCAGTAGAATTAAACCATTTAACAAGAACCTGGGTAGCAGCTCTACCCTTTTTGTTGTAAATCCTTCTGTCCAAAACTTTTTCAGGTTCATTTAAAACTTGACCATGAATTGTTTGGGAGACTGGTAGAGTAGGATAAGCCACAGCTGGTCCAATGTGCTTCCTCAATTGAGAGATATGGAAGACATTATGAATTTTGGCTTGAGCAGGCAGAGCAAGTTTGTAAGCAACCACTCCAATTCTCTGGATAACTTTGAAGGGCCCAAAGAACTTGGGGCTGAGCTTTGTATAAGTTGAACCTCTCACAGTAACTTGTCTATAGGGTTGCAACTTCACATAGACAAGGTCATTGACTGCAAACTCTTTATCCAATCTCCTTTTGTCAGCAAGAGACTTCATCCTAGACTGAGCTCTGAGTAGGTGATGCTTGAGAAGCCTAATAGTAGCTTCCCTAGCAGCTAGACTTCTGTCAACAGCATCAACTTCAGAAGATAGTGGTTGATACAGTAAGTGAGGTGGTGGAACTTGGCCATAAACAATTTCATATGGTGTATGTAAGGTAGAAGAATGGAAGTTGGTGTTGTACCACCACTCAGCCAAAGGTAGATACTTGACCCATGCCTTAGGTCTGTCACTGCACATACATCTAAGATAGGTCTCCAAGCACCTATTCACCACCTCAGTCTGCCCATCTGTTTGAGGGTGATAGGCAGTGGAGTGTAGTAATTCAGTTCCTTGTAGCTTAAAGAATTCAGTCCAAAATTTGCTCAAGAAAACTACATCCCTGTCACTTACTATAGATTTGGGCATACCATGCAACTTATAAACATTATCAACAAAGAGTTGGGCCACAGAGAGGGCAGTATAAGGGTGGGACAGTGGCAGGAAATGAGCATACTTACTCAGCCTATCTACCACAACTAGTATCACTTCCTTGTCATGTACCTTTGGCAATCCTTCTACAAAATCCATAGAGATGTCCTCCCAAATTCTGTCAGGTATGGGTAAAGGCTGCAACAGTCCATGAGGTAAAGTATTTACAGGTTTACAAGTTTGACAAGTAACACATTCTTGAACATACTTGTAAATAAATTGCTTCATATTTTTCCAGTAGAAACTTCTTTCCACCCTATGTAATGTCTTGATCATGCCTGAATGACCCCCTTCTTTACTGTTGTGATAGAGACTAGTGATATAAGTCTTCAAGCTGTTATCATCCCCCACCACTAGTTTCCCTTTTCTTTTAAGAAGTCCATTATTCCAAGAATAGTGAGGTTTTATCAATGGATCTTGCTGCAGTTTGTTGATAAGATCCTGTAACTTAGAATCATTGTCCCAACTTTTCTGGACCTTAGAAATCAATGAAGAGGTAACTACCATGGTAGCATTTAGTTGGATTGAGTCAGCGCAAGCTTGTCTACTCAGTCCATCAGCTACAGTATTCTCCACTCCTTTCTTATAGTTGATCTTGAAGTCATAACCCAACAATTTCACAAGCCACTTCTGTTGGGCAGGAGTGGCAATCCTTTGCTCCAGTAAATATTTTAGACTTTGATGGTCAGTGTTTATAGTAAAATGTTTGCCAATGAGGTAAGGTCTCCATTTCTCTACAGCTGTGACAAGTGCTAACAATTCCCTTTCATACACTGGTAAGGCTGCATGCCTCTCATTTAGTGCCTTACTGAAGTATGCAATAGGCTTTTGTTGCTGCATCAAAACAGCACCAAGTCCCCTTCCAGAAGCATCAGTTTCTACTACAAATTCATAGTCAAAATTTGGCAAGGCTAAGACTGGTGTGGTAGTCATAGCAGTCTGTAATTGTTTAAAAGCTGTAGTAGCTTCATCACTCCATTCAAATTTGTCCTTCTTCAAAAGATTAGTTAAAGGCCTTGCAATACTCCCATACCCTTGTACAAACCTTCTGTAGTATCCAGTTAACCCCAAGAAACCCCTTAAATCTTTAACATTCTTAGGTAGAGGCCATTCCAACATAGCTTTTACCTTATTTTGATCAGCTGCAACTCCTTCTTCAGATATTATATAGCCCAAATACTCTACTGAAGTTAGTGCAAAACTGCATTTACTCTCTTTAATGAACAATTGATGATCTCTCAATATGTCAAAAACAGTAGATAAATGCTGTAAATGTTCTTGCCAACCAGGACTGTATACCAATATATCATCAAAGAATACTAGGACAAATTTCCTTAGCTGCTGTTGAAAAACATGGTTCATTAAACTTTGAAAAGTAGATGGAGCATTAGTGAGACCAAAGGGCATCACTACAAACTCATAATGTCCCTGATGTGTTCTAAAGGCAGTCTTGCAAATATCTTGATCATTCATGCGTATTTGGTGGTAACCTGACCTTAAATCTAGCTTTGTAAAATATTTGGAACCATGTAATTCATCTAATAATTCTTCAATCACTGGTATAGGGAACTTGTCCTTAACAGTGGACTTATTCAGCTCCCTATAATCCACACACATCCTCCAACTACCATCCTTTTTCTTCACCATTACAATGGGGGAAGAGTATGGACTAGTGCTATCCCTTATGACCCCAGACTCCAGTAGTTCCTTAATCATTTTTTCAATCTCATCTTTCTGTAATTAGCAATTATGGGGTATTTGTGTGGGGTTAATACCACTGATGCAATTACTAATATAAATAAAAACAATATTATTAGTATAATGAAGTGGGAGAACCACACCCCAAAAGCTAGCTAATGAAGTGGGAGAGCCCAAGGCCATATAAACCCCACACAAATACCCCATAATATCGATGTGGGATCAAGGGTATTACCCCTTGCAATTAGGAACGTAACAAACCACATATCCCAATTATATTTTCTTCAATTAGGATATGGATCGGGATAAGGGAATAAGTCGAAATGGGCCAGTGCAAGTGCAGGATGGGTCATATCAAGATGGGCTGATAATAAATGGCTTTATGGGAGCTGAAATGATTAAAGAAGGTTTAGCTATTGGGTTGGATGTTTTGGAGCAGCCCAAATAACAATCAGATGGCCCTGTTATATGAATATTGCTATTTTTGGTTATGCTATCATTTTAATTAAATTGTAGGGAATATTCCCTCACGTCACTTTCTGTTAGTTGTGCTATTGAGTATGTAAACATGCTTTTGGAAATGAAATACACAGTTTTGCAGTCACAACAAATTCTCCTTCTCATCTAACTCTCTCTAATCCCTCACCTATTTCTATCTTTCTTTACAAGTAAATTTAATTTACATTTAAAAATATAAAAAAATTACAAAAATATTGTTGGAATATTACATTTGGTAGCCAGAGCAAGGTTTTTGTTCATTGGGCTTGGTGGATTCAATGGCAGAAGGAACCAGATTGAAGGATATGCAGGAGGCCAACAGGATTTTGGAGATGAAATTGTTGAGTGAAATGGATAGAAGGGAGGCAGTAGAATTGAACCTGCAAGATCAGATCAATTCAATTGCAACTAAATTGGATGAAAAACAGGATAAAATCAACAACAATATGGAAACATTACAATTTCAACTCTCTAAAATTGCTGAACGAATGGATTCCTATCATAGAGACAAATCAATCATGGGAAATGCTAATGATTCTGGTAATCTTCCTCAACCTTTAATGGGTACCCCTGGAATTAATAGTAGAAATGTTCCTGATCTTAGACAACAAAAATCTGGTGAGGATACTTATCATACTGGTAATTCTTCTTTGGGCTTTCATCCTAGTCCCAAGGTTGATTTTCCTAAGTTTGATGGGTCTAATGCTAGGGCATGGTTACTGAAATGTTATGGGTATTTTCAGTTAGTGCCTAATATTCCTGATGCAAATAAAGTTACATTTGCATCCCTACATTTGGAGGGAAAAGCTGCTCTATGGTATGGTCAAGTAATACAGAAAAAGAGGGAACTAAATTGGGAACAGTTTGTTGAGTTAATTTCAGCTAGGTTTGAAGAGCTGAGGGAAGGAAAAGTGTTAGCTGAATTTAACAAATTAAAAGTTACTGGAACTCTAGAGGACTACATTGACAAATTTGAGGAACTGAAGTCATACATGTTGTTATTTAACAGCAGGGAATATGATGAAGATTATTTCATAGCCAGTTTTGTTAGTGGTTTACCTGAAGAAAGTCAATCTTTCTTTTCACTATTTGAGCCTAAAGATCTCCAACAGGCTATTGAGTTGGCTAGGAAACAAGAGGCAACCATGGAGGCAATTTCAAAGAGGACAAAAGGGAGCAGTAGACAGGTGATAAGTAACACTCCTGGGTTCAAAAAACCACTCTATACCCAGCCTGTTGCTAATCCACCTAAAACCACTAATTACTCTCCACCAGCATTGCTACCTCCTAGGAAATTCCTGACTAGTGCAGAAATGAATGCTAGGAAGGAAAAAGGATTATGCTACAACTGTGATGAAAAATTCTTCCTAGGACACAGGTGTAAGAAGCAACAAGTCTATATTCTGCTTTCTGAGGAAGATGAAGAAGCCTATTTACAGTCTATGACAGAGACTGATAATACAACAGATGAAATTATTGATGAAGACATTCAAGTCTCTGTTAATGCTATTGCTGGGAGTGTTAGCAATAACATTATTAGAGTCTTAGGGGAGGTGGGCAGAACCAAAGTTAACATCCTTATTGACACTGGAAGCACTCACAGCTTCATCAATGAGGAGTTGGCTTATGAATTGAAGGGAGATATTGAAAACACTAGTCCTATGTTGATTAGTGTGGCTGATGGGGGAAAAATCTTTAGTAGAAAGAGAATTCCAAATTTCAATTGGACTATGCAAGGCATTAATTTCACTTACCCAGTTAGGCTTATAAAACTGGGGGGCTGTCACATGGTGTTAGGTTGTGATTGGATGACTGCAGTAGGTCTGGATTTTGATTTCAAAAACAGAAGTATGGGAATACAGGTAGATGGAAAAAGGGTGGAATTGAAACCTATGAGTGAGGTGGGTAATTGCAAACTAATCTCTGCTCATTCCTTATACAAAATGTTACAAATGGGAGACCAAGGGGATGTAGGTTGTCTGTTTTCTGTCCATGGAACAGAAGTGCATCCTAAGAGTAATTCTGAGGTAGAAGAACTGCTGGAGCAGTATTTTGATGTATTTGAAGAACCTCAAGGTCTTCCCCCTACTAGAGGAGTAGAGCACCACATTATACTTAAACCTGATGCTGTCCCTAAACAGTTGTTTCCTTATAGGTACTCACATGCCTATAAAAATGAAATTGAGCAAATAGTCAAGGAATTACTGTCTAATGGCACAATTAGACATAGTCAAAGTCCTTTTGCATCACCAGTACTGTTAGTAAGGAAGAAGGACTCAACTTGGAGGATGTGTGTTGACTATAGGTATCTTAATACCATGACAGTCAAACATGATTACCCCATACCTGTTATTGATGAGCTTTTGGATGAACTCCATGGGGCTAAATGGTTCACAAAAATGGACTTAAGGTCAGGGTACTTCCAGATCAAGATGAAGGAGGAAGATATTTATAAAACTGCATTCAAAACCCATCATGGGCATTTTGAATTTATGGTCATGCCATTTGGATTGTGTAATGCACCAGCTACTTTCCAATCCTTAATGAATCAGGTCTTTTCTCCTTATCTTAGACAGTTTATCCTTGTATTTTTTGATGATATTTTGGTTTACAGTAAAACTTTTGAAGAACACCTACAACACTTAGACACTACTTTATCTATTCTGAGGAGGCATAGGCTTTTTGCAAAAAAGTCTAAGTGTCAATTTGGCCAAAACAAAGTGGAATACTTGGGGCATATTATCAGTGAGCAAGGGGTTTCTACTGACCCAGAGAAGATTAAATGCATGTTGGAATGGCCAAAGCCTTCTACTGTTAAGGGCTTAAGGGGATTTCTGGGCCTTACAGGTTATTACAGAAAATTTATTCAAAGTTATGGTTTGATCAGCAAACCTTTAACTGACATGCTCAGAAAGGATGGCTTCATTTGGTCTCCAGCTTCAGAAGAAGCTTTTGTTCAATTAAAGCAGGCTATGGTAACTTCTCCTGTTTTAGCCCTACCTGACTTTACAAAAACTTTTTTTGTGGACACTGATGCTAGCTCTAAAGGCTTGGGAGCAGTTCTTATGCAAGAGGGGAGACCTATAGCTTTTATCAGCAAAGCTCTTAGTCCTAAGAACCAGGTTTTATCTATTTATGAGAGGGAATTTATGGCTGTTCTTATGGCTATTCAGAAGTGGAAGCACTATTTACAGGGTAATCACTTTATTATTAAGACTGATCAACAAAGCATTAAGTATATTATGGAACAAAAGTTTACCACTGCTCTTCAACAGAGGTGGATATCCAAGTTGGTGGGATTGGACTATGAGGTCCAATACAAGAAGGGGTCTGAGAACAAGGTGGCTGATGCCTTGTCCAGAAGAGAGGAAGTTCAAGGTGAGACTTATGCTATTACTACTGTTCAACCAAAATGGATGCTGGACATTTTGGGCAGTTATCATGGAGATGATGAAATACAGAAAATATTGGCAGCTAAAACAGTGGATGCTCAGTCTTTTGCTGATTACACTATTACTCAAGGTGTACTGAGGTTTAAAGGTAGAGTATGTGTTGGGAAGGGGACTGATTTGAGACAGAAACTACTTCAAAGCCTACATGACTCTTCTATTGGAGGACATTCTGGTATGAATTCTACATACCAAAGAGCTAAAGCTATTTTCTTTTGGAAAGGTATGAAAGCTGATACATTGAGGTTTGTCCAGAGTTGTGATGTTTGTAAAATGGCCAAACATGAGAATAGTCCTTATCCAGGTCTTTTAGAACCTTTGGAGATTCCTAAGGAGGCTTGGTCTCATATCAGTATGGACTTTGTAGAAGGACTCCCAAAGTCAGAAGGCAAGGATGTAATTTTGGTAGTGGTGGACAGGTTTACTAAATATGCACACTTCCTGGCCCTATCTCATCCTTACACAGCTGTTTCTGTGGCCAAACTATTCTTAGACAACATTTTTAAATTACATGGACAGCCAGTGAGCATAGTCACTGACAGAGACAGGGTGTTTACTAGCACATTTTGGTCTGAATTATTCAAGGCTATGGGGACTAGACTGGATATGAGCACTGCTTACCATCCCCAAAGTGATGGTCAAACAGAGAGGCTCAATCAGTGTTTGGAGAATTATTTGAGGTGCTTCACTAGTCAACAACCTCACAGGTGGAGCAAGTGGCTAACACTTGCTGAGTATTGGTACAATACTACTTATCACTCTAGCCTAAAGATGACTCCTTTCTTTGCTATGTATGGGTACAATCCCCCTCATCTATCTATGGGGCCCTATCTAGACTTCACCAGTACTGATGCCAAGGATCTTATGCAAGATAGAGCTAAACTAATTGAGGTTATGAAGGAAAACCTACATCTAGCTCAACACAGAATGAAATTCTATGCTGACAAGAACAGAATTGAAAGAACTTTTGAGGTGGGAGATGATGTTTACCTCAAGTTGCAACCTTTCAGGCAACATTCTGTGGCTTTGCGGCGCAATTTGAAGCTCTCCAATCGTTACTTTGGTCCCTACAAAGTGATAGCTCGTGTGGGTAAGGTAGCTTATAAACTACTTCTACCTCCAGGGTCTAAGGTACATGATGTATTCCATGTCTCTTTACTGAAAAAAAAAATTAGTTCCAAACACATACCTAGTCCGGATCTGCCTTTCACTGATGCTGAAGGAAAGTTCAAGTCTTTCCCCCTTCGTGTTCTGGACAAACGGATGGTCAAACGGAACAATCTGCCAGTTACCCAAATCTTGGTTGAATGGGAAAATTTGGGTCCAACGCAAGCTTCATGGGAGGATTACTACCAGATTGTGGCACAATTTCCTCAATTTGATCCTTGGGGACAAGGATCGACTTCTGCCGGGGGTAATGTCACGACCCAGGTGAATTTGATGAGTTTGTACGAGGAAGAAGAGAAGAGGAGTTTGAGGTTGTCTGGAGAAGAGGAAGAGGATATGGATCGGGATAAGGGAATAAGTCGAAATGGGCCAGTGCAAGTGCAGGATGGGTCATATCAAGATGGGTTGATAATAAATGGGTTTATGGGAGCTGAAATGATTAAAGAAGGTTTAGCTATTGGGTTGGATGTTTTGGAGCAGCCCAAATAACTATCAGATGGCCCTGTTATATGAATATTGCTATTTTTGGTTATGCTATCATTTTAATTAAATTGTAGGGAATATTCCCTCACGTCACTTTCTGTTAGTTGTGCTATTGAGTATGTAAACATGCTTTTGGAAATGAAATACACAGTTTTGCAGTCACAACAAATTCTCCTTCTCATCTAACTCTCTCTAATCCCTCACCTATTTCTATCTTTCTTTACAAGTAAATTTAATTTACATTTAAAAATATAAAAAAATTACAAAAATATTGTTGGAATATTACATTAAAATTGAAACATTACAATTCTTCTAATCAAAAATAATATGAAAATATTTAAATATTATGATTAACCACAAACAATTGTTAATCAATCACAATTAAATTAATAAATTAATTTAATTGTTAAATATTATAACAATTTAACAATATTAAAAATTATGGCTTAATCTAATATTACTTAATTATTTAAGTAAAATTAAGTAATATTAATCCTTAATATTACTTAATTATTTAAGTAAAATTAAGGGTATTAAATTAATAATATTAATTAATTATTAATTTAATATTAGAAAATATTGCATAAATTAACAATATTAATCAATATTATAATTTAATATTAGTATCACAATTAAATTAATAAATTGAATTTAATTCTGTCCACTAGTCGCTGCCCACGTGCGACAGAATTTGATGACAATGTCAATGGTGGAAATAATTTGGAGTTTCTAACATAATTAATTTCTTTGACATGCTTGACTCGAACTTCCTCTACTAAGTGTGTTTGTTTCACAGCACCATAAGAATTGTTGTGTATGCTGCCGGGTGTGGTTGACAGACCATATAGCGATGGGTTCTGCTTTGGACAATTTGTCCAACTTTCATGAATCTTCTTCGGAGAAAGCTGGCTGAAATTTTTGTTTACTTCCACATTAATGTTGGTTTCATCTTGTAACTGATCTGATCCTTCCACATCCGAGTCATCCGGAAATACTTGCATTTTCTTAGATATTGGAACTACTTCTTGAATTTCCATCAAAAGATCAACAATTGTATCATCATCCTTCCCATTATCATCAAGTATATCATTTTCTTGTTGAAATGATAAACTCCCACTGTTGACTTCAATTGCTAGTATCATCTTCTGATTTTCTATGAATCCAATCTGATTAAGAATTTGCAATGACTTCTCAGTGTTTGTTTCTTTCACAACCATTTCGTCAACCACCATAGGATTAATGGGATTTTCTTTCAAATTTTCGAATTCCTTCTCAGGAATTACATCAAACAGTTTGTGCTCATTTTTTGCTGCTTCTTTAGCTTTCTGTTCCGACCAGATTGAGCTTCTAACAGATGTTATCATACCATCAATTACCATAGACATTTTCTTCATTATATCAAACACAACACAATAAGATTCATCAACAAAATCACTCTCACTCAACACATTATCTATGAAACTTTTAGACAAGTGTTGAATTTCCAATCTACAACAACCATTGTAAATATTACGATTATTTAGAGCAATTTTTGCCGAATTCGCAGTCCATATGTATTGATACCTTAATAGTGCTCGGAAGTGTCCATTCTTAGGAAGAATGTCTATTCGTTCCACCTTCCCATACGCATCAAAAACTTGATGCAATACGGCTTCAGATATAGGATACAGTTCATCATGCACCGACACAATCAAAGTTCTATTATACTCGGAATAGATGGAAACGATTTTTGATTCAGGCAGTTCCCTCGGATCGGAACTGCTCTGATACCAATAATTTCTCTTTCGTAATTGAAACAAACAATTTAATTTCTCTGATGGAGGTTAAATGTAAATGCAGCACAATTAAATCAATCCAACACCAAAGCAATTAAACCAACAGCAAATATAATTGCTCAACCAACTGTAACTCAATATCAAAATCAAATCAACCAAGAAAATAATATTCACGAATACAATCTCCAATCAATCCTCAAAACAATGTAACGGTAATTGAATTACAACCAACAACACTCAAAATCACATAGGATTGCTAGCTACAATCGAATGCAATAAATCCAGCTAAAGATCTTCATATAACCTGAAATGAAGATGGAAAAGCTTGGATCAATGGACGTGAGATCAGATGAATTCAGCTGAAGAAGAGAGAGAAGGTTTCCTTACTTGTGCAGGTGTTAACCGTGTGAGTGCGTGAGACTTGCTATTTAAAGCAGGTCGTTTTCCACATCATCTGTACTTTATCCACCTGGCTCTGATTTGGCATCTACTGGATTATTCCCTCCAATCTTGACTTAGCTTTCCACGTCATAAAAGTGCTGCGGCTTATTTAATTAAAACGCTGAAATAAAAAACGTTTTCTGTTTTCTCCTCAACAGTAATTAGCAATTAACCCCTTAGCAAAAACCCCCCTGCTCATTTATTCACTGCATACTCTTCTGGAATGTCCACCTTATTAAAGATTTCATCAAATGCATCAAGATATCCTTGTACTGATCCAGTTTGCCTCAACTTCTTAAGATCACTCATTGGATCCTCAAAAAGTGTATTGCCAAATCTTTGCTGTAGGGCCATCACATATTCTTCCCAGTGCACATGTCCCCTTTTAATTTTCAGGAAGGATTGATGCCAATACAAAGCCCTTCCCTCCATGTGTACCCCAGCCATTCTCACCTTAGCATGATCATCAATATCTTCCAATTCAAAGTACTGCTCAGCTTTATAAAGCCAATCCTTCAAGTTATCTCCCCAAAATCTGGGAAAGTCCACTCTCAAGTTCTGCCTCCCCATCCCTTGATTCATATGGGGACCAGAATTATGAGATGAATGTCCCCTATACCCATCATTAACTCAAAATTAATTAATGTCCCCTCCTTCTAGCGCCAAGGCTAGCGCAAAGCTAACCCGCGTGGACGCGGGCTGCGGAAGCGTGGTGGTTTGTTACGTTCCTAATTGCAAGGGGTAATACCCTTGATCCCACATCGATATTATGGGGTATTTGTGTGGGGTTTATATGGCCTTGGGCTCTCCCACTTCATTAGCTAGCTTTTGGGGTGTGGTTCTCCCAGGGTCATAACAATTGGTATCAGAGCCAGACCACTACTCTTTCGAGCTAATCGTGCAGCGCGGGGGTGTGACGCCGGCATTGCAGTGTTCGCCCGGGGCTAGCTGAGCCTCCGCCATGGCCTAGGGAAGGCTAGCGCAAAGCTAACCCGCGTGGACGCGGGCTGCGGAAGCGTGGTGGTTTGTTACGTTCCTAATTGCAAGGGGTAATACCCTTGATCCCACATCGATATTATGGGGTATTTGTGTGGGGTTTATATGGCCTTGGGCTCTCCCACTTCATTAGCTAGCTTTTGGGGTGTGGTTCTCCCAGGGTCATAACAATAATGTAATATTCCAACAATATTTTTGTAATTTTTTTATATTTTTAAATGTAAATTAAATTTACTTGTAAAGAAAGATAGAAATAGGTGAGGGATTAGAGAGAGTTAGATGAGAAGGAGAATTTGTTGTGACTGCAAAACTGTGTATTTCATTTCCAAAAGCATGTTTACATACTCAATAGCACAACTAACAGAAAGTGACGTGAGGGAATATTCCCTACAATTTAATTAAAATGATAGCATAACCAAAAATAGCAATATTCATATAACAGGGCCATCTGATAGTTATTTGGGCTGCTCCAAAACATCCAACCCAATAGCTAAACCTTCTTTAATCATTTCAGCTCCCATAAACCCATTTATTATCAACCCATCTTGATATGACCCATCCTGCACTTGCACTGGCCCATTTCGACTTATTCCCTTATCCCGATCCATATCCTCTTCCTCTTCTCCAGACAACCTCAAACTCCTCTTCTCTTCTTCCTCGTACAAACTCATCAAATTCACCTGGGTCGTGACATTACCCCCGGCAGAAGTCGATCCTTGTCCCCAAGGATCAAATTGAGGAAATTGTGCCACAATCTGGTAGTAATCCTCCCATGAAGCTTGCGTTGGACCCAAATTTTCCCATTCAACCAAGATTTGGGTAACTGGCAGATTGTTCCGTTTGACCATCCGTTTGTCCAGAACACGAAGGGGGAAAGACTTGAACTTTCCTTCAGCATCAGTGAAAGGCAGATCCGGACTAGGTATGTGTTTGGAACTAATTTTTTTTTTCAGTAAAGAGACATGGAATACATCATGTACCTTAGACCCTGGAGGTAGAAGTAGTTTATAAGCTACCTTACCCACACGAGCTATCACTTTGTAGGGACCAAAGTAACGATTGGAGAGCTTCAAATTGCGCCGCAAAGCCACAGAATGTTGCCTGAAAGGTTGCAACTTGAGGTAAACATCATCTCCCACCTCAAAAGTTCTTTCAATTCTGTTCTTGTCAGCGTAGAATTTCATTCTGTGTTGAGCTAGATGTAGGTTTTCCTTCATAACCTCAATTAGTTTAGCTCTATCTTGCATAAGATCCTTGGCATCAGTACTGGTGAAGTCTAGATAGGGCCCCATAGATAGATGAGGGGGATTGTACCCATACATAGCAAAGAAAGGAGTCATCTTTAGGCTAGAGTGATAAGTAGTATTGTACCAATACTCAGCAAGTGTTAGCCACTTGCTCCACCTGTGAGGTTGTTGACTAGTGAAGCACCTCAAATAATTCTCCAAACACTGATTGAGCCTCTCTGTTTGACCATCACTTTGGGGATGGTAAGCAGTGCTCATATCCAGTCTAGTCCCCATAGCCTTGAATAATTCAGACCAAAATGTGCTAGTAAACACCCTGTCTCTGTCAGTGACTATGCTCACTGGCTGTCCATGTAATTTAAAAATGTTGTCTAAGAATAGTTTGGCCACAGAAACAGCTGTGTAAGGATGAGATAGGGCCAGGAAGTGTGCATATTTAGTAAACCTGTCCACCACTACCAAAATTACATCCTTGCCTTCTGACTTTGGGAGTCCTTCTACAAAGTCCATACTGATATGAGACCAAGCCTCCTTAGGAATCTCCAAAGGTTCTAAAAGACCTGGATAAGGACTATTCTCATGTTTGGCCATTTTACAAACATCACAACTCTGGACAAACCTCAATGTATCAGCTTTCATACCTTTCCAAAAGAAAATAGCTTTAGCTCTTTGGTATGTAGAATTCATACCAGAATGTCCTCCAATAGAAGAGTCATGTAGGCTTTGAAGTAGTTTCTGTCTCAAATCAGTCCCCTTCCCAACACATACTCTACCTTTAAACCTCAGTACACCTTGAGTAATAGTGTAATCAGCAAAAGACTGAGCATCCACTGTTTTAGCTGCCAATATTTTCTGTATTTCATCATCTCCATGATAACTGCCCAAAATGTCCAGCATCCATTTTGGTTGAACAGTAGTAATAGCATAAGTCTCACCTTGAACTTCCTCTCTTCTGGACAAGGCATCAGCCACCTTGTTCTCAGACCCCTTCTTGTATTGGACCTCATAGTCCAATCCCACCAACTTGGATATCCACCTCTGTTGAAGAGCAGTGGTAAACTTTTGTTCCATAATATACTTAATGCTTTGTTGATCAGTCTTAATAATAAAGTGATTACCCTGTAAATAGTGCTTCCACTTCTGAATAGCCATAAGAACAGCCATAAATTCCCTCTCATAAATAGATAAAACCTGGTTCTTAGGACTAAGAGCTTTGCTGATAAAAGCTATAGGTCTCCCCTCTTGCATAAGAACTGCTCCCAAGCCTTTAGAGCTAGCATCAGTGTCCACAAAAAAAGTTTTTGTAAAGTCAGGTAGGGCTAAAACAGGAGAAGTTACCATAGCCTGCTTTAATTGAACAAAAGCTTCTTCTGAAGCTGGAGACCAAATGAAGCCATCCTTTCTGAGCATGTCAGTTAAAGGTTTGCTGATCAAACCATAACTTTGAATAAATTTTCTGTAATAACCTGTAAGGCCCAGAAATCCCCTTAAGCCCTTAACAGTAGAAGGCTTTGGCCATTCCAACATGCATTTAATCTTCTCTGGGTCAGTAGAAACCCCTTGCTCACTGATAATATGCCCCAAGTATTCCACTTTGTTTTGGCCAAATTGACACTTAGACTTTTTTGCAAAAAGCCTATGCCTCCTCAGAATAGATAAAGTAGTGTCTAAGTGTTGTAGGTGTTCTTCAAAAGTTTTACTGTAAACCAAAATATCATCAAAAAATACAAGGATAAACTGTCTAAGATAAGGAGAAAAGACCTGATTCATTAAGGATTGGAAAGTAGCTGGTGCATTACACAATCCAAATGGCATGACCATAAATTCAAAATGCCCATGATGGGTTTTGAATGCAGTTTTATAAATATCTTCCTCCTTCATCTTGATCTGGAAGTACCCTGACCTTAAGTCCATTTTTGTGAACCATTTAGCCCCATGGAGTTCATCCAAAAGCTCATCAATAACAGGTATGGGGTAATCATGTTTGACTGTCATGGTATTAAGATACCTATAGTCAACACACATCCTCCAAGTTGAGTCCTTCTTCCTTACTAACAGTACTGGTGATGCAAAAGGACTTTGACTATGTCTAATTGTGCCATTAGACAGTAATTCCTTGACTATTTGCTCAATTTCATTTTTATAGGCATGTGAGTACCTATAAGGAAACAACTGTTTAGGGACAGCATCAGGTTTAAGTATAATGTGGTGCTCTACTCCTCTAGTAGGGGGAAGACCTTGAGGTTCTTCAAATACATCAAAATACTGCTCCAGCAGTTCTTCTACCTCAGAATTACTCTTAGGATGCACTTCTGTTCCATGGACAGAAAACAGACAACCTACATCCCCTTGGTCTCCCATTTGTAACATTTTGTATAAGGAATGAGCAGAGATTAGTTTGCAATTACCCACCTCACTCATAGGTTTCAATTCCACCCTTTTTCCATCTACCTGTATTCCCATACTTCTGTTTTTGAAATCAAAATCCAGACCTACTGCAGTCATCCAATCACAACCTAACACCATGTGACAGCCCCCCAGTTTTATAAGCCTAACTGGGTAAGTGAAATTAATGCCTTGCATAGTCCAATTGAAATTTGGAATTCTCTTTCTACTAAAGATTTTTCCCCCATCAGCCACACTAATCAACATAGGACTAGTGTTTTCAATATCTCCCTTCAATTCATAAGCCAACTCCTCATTGATGAAGCTGTGAGTGCTTCCAGTGTCAATAAGGATGTTAACTTTGGTTCTGCCCACCTCCCCTAAGACTCTAATAATGTTATTGCTAACACTCCCAGCAATAGCATTAACAGAGACTTGAATGTCTTCATCAATAATTTCATCTGTTGTATTATCAGTCTCTGTCATAGACTGTAAATAGGCTTCTTCATCTTCCTCAGAAAGCAGAATATAGACTTGTTGCTTCTTACACCTGTGTCCTAGGAAGAATTTTTCATCACAGTTGTAGCATAATCCTTTTTCCTTCCTAGCATTCATTTCTGCACTAGTCAGGAATTTCCTAGGAGGTAGCAATGCTGGTGGAGAGTAATTAGTGGTTTTAGGTGGATTAGCAACAGGCTGGGTATAGAGTGGTTTTTTGAACCCAGGAGTGTTACTTATCACCTGTCTACTGCTCCCTTTTGTCCTCTTTGAAATTGCCTCCATGGTTGCCTCTTGTTTCCTAGCCAACTCAATAGCCTGTTGGAGATCTTTAGGCTCAAATAGTGAAAAGAAAGATTGACTTTCTTCAGGTAAACCACTAACAAAACTGGCTATGAAATAATCTTCATCATATTCCCTGCTGTTAAATAACAACATGTATGACTTCAGTTCCTCAAATTTGTCAATGTAGTCCTCTAGAGTTCCAGTAACTTTTAATTTGTTAAATTCAGCTAACACTTTTCCTTCCCTCAGCTCTTCAAACCTAGCTGAAATTAACTCAACAAACTGTTCCCAATTTAGTTCCCTCTTTTTCTGTATTACTTGACCATACCATAGAGCAGCTTTTCCCTCCAAATGTAGGGATGCAAATGTAACTTTATTTGCATCAGGAATATTAGGCACTAACTGAAAATACCCATAACATTTCAGTAACCATGCCCTAGCATTAGACCCATCAAACTTAGGAAAATCAACCTTGGGACTAGGATGAAAGCCCAAAGAAGAATTACCAGTATGATAAGTATCCTCACCAGATTTTTGTTGTCTAAGATCAGGAACATTTCTACTATTAATTCCAGGGGTACCCATTAAAGGTTGAGGAAGATTACCAGAATCATTAGCATTTCCCATGATTGATTTGTCTCTATGATAGGAATCCATTCGTTCAGCAATTTTAGAGAGTTGAAATTGTAATGTTTCCATATTGTTGTTGATTTTATCCTGTTTTTCATCCAATTTAGTTGCAATTGAATTGATCTGATCTTGCAGGTTCAATTCTACTGCCTCCCTTCTATCCATTTCACTCAACAATTTCATCTCCAAAATCCTGTTGGCCTCCTGCATATCCTTCAATCTGGTTCCTTCTGCCATTGAATCCACCAAGCCCAATGAACAAAAACCTTGCTCTGGCTACCAAATGTAATATTCCAACAATATTTTTGTAATTTTTTTATATTTTTAAATGTAAATTAAATTTACTTGTAAAGAAAGATAGAAATAGGTGAGGGATTAGAGAGAGTTAGATGAGAAGGAGAATTTGTTGTGACTGCAAAACTGTGTATTTCATTTCCAAAAGCATGTTTACATACTCAATAGCACAACTAACAGAAAGTGACGTGAGGGAATATTCCCTACAATTTAATTAAAATGATAGCATAACCAAAAATAGCAATATTCATATAACAGGGCCATCTGATTGTTATTTGGGCTGCTCCAAAACATCCAACCCAATAGCTAAACCTTCTTTAATCATTTCAGCTCCCATAAACCCATTTATTATCAGCCCATCTTGATATGACCCATCCTGCACTTGCACTGGCCCATTTCGACTTATTCCCTTATCCCGATCCATATCCTAATTGAAGAAAATATAATTGGGATATGTGGTTTGTTACGTTCCTAATTGCAAGGGGTAATACCCTTGATCCCACATCGATATTATGGGGTATTTGTGTGGGGTTTATATGGCCTTGGGCTCTCCCACTTCATTAGCTAGCTTTTGGGGTGTGGTTCTCCCAGGGTCATAACAATTGGTATCAGAGCCAGACCACTACTCTTTCGAGCTAATCGTGCAGCGCGGGGGTGTGACGCCGGCATTGCAGTGTTCGCCCGGGGCTAGCTGAGCCTCCGCCATGGCCTAGGGAAGGCTAGCGCAAAGCTAACCCGCGTGGACGCGGGCTGCGGAAGCGTGGTGGTTTGTTACGTTCCTAATTGCAAGGGGTAATACCCTTGATCCCACATCGATATTATGGGGTATTTGTGTGGGGTTTATATGGCCTTGGGCTCTCCCACTTCATTAGCTAGCTTTTGGGGTGTGGTTCTCCCAGGGTCATAACAATATATTGTTATGACCCTGGGAGAACCACACCCCAAAAGCTAGCTAATGAAGTGGGAGAGCCCAAGGCCATATAAACCCCACACAAATACCCCATAATATCGATGTGGGATCAAGGGTATTACCCCTTGCAATTAGGAACGTAACAAACCACCACGCTTCCGCAGCCCGCGTCCACGCGGGTTAGCTTTGCGCTAGCCTTCCCTAGGCCATGGCGGAGGCTCAGCTAGCCCCGGGCGAACACTGCAATGCCGGCGTCACACCCCCGCGCTGCACGATTAGCTCGAAAGAGTAGTGGTCTGGCTCTGATACCAATTGTTATGACCCTGGGAGAACCACACCCCAAAAGCTAGCTAATGAAGTGGGAGAGCCCAAGGCCATATAAACCCCACACAAATACCCCATAATATCGATGTGGGATCAAGGGTATTACCCCTTGCAATTAGGAACGTAACAAACCACCACGCTTTCGCAGCCCGCGTCCACGCGGGTTAGCTTTGCGCTAGCCTTCCCTAGGCCATGGCGGAGGCTCAGCTAGCCCCGGGCGAACACTGCAATGCCGGCGTCACACCCCCGCGCTGCACGATTAGCTCGAAAGAGTAGTGGTCTGGCTCTGATACCAATTGTCATGTCCCGGGATTACGGCCATGAATATCTTCAAGGTAATCAATGGTGTTAGAGAAATTGTATAAAAGAGTAGAGAATAAAGATGCGAGAACGGTTAGAAGAAGAATGAAGAATTGTATAAAGATGAGAAATTGTAAGAAAGAGAAAGAATGGAGAATTCAGAATTGAGAGAAATTAGGGAAAACTTGAAATTTCATTAATTGTGTACTCCCGTGGTTACAACTGGGTTTATATAACAAAATAAACTAATAAAAAGTATCAAACTAACAACTTACACTGTAATGACTATTTAACCCTTACAACATAAATGACTATTTAACCCCTATCCCCTAGGATATGACATTGCCCGCCCCTTAAGATGATCCTTGTCCTCAAGGATCAAAACTTGTCTTTAAACGAAAGTACGGAACCTTTATCGAAATCGGGTGGGCAGATCTTGGATACATGTCAGCAAATGGCTTGATAATCACCCTACTCAGTGCAGAAAAATATGAACCCAATTCAAAGCTCCGTAGTTTATTACTATGCCTAGCAGCAAGCAAACAAAAGGCCACACATGGTAATTCATGAAGCTCATTTGTCTGTGAGGATAGGCTAATCACCAGCTTAAGAAACCAATCTATAGCAGTGCCGATTAAAGTTGATGAATCAGCTATATATGTAGCTAAAACCACTAAAGATTTTATCACGGAAACTATGCCTTGACAAGCACCAAAATTACCACCAAAGTTTGGAAACAAGACAATGATAAAATCAGGTGTACAATCCTTCATAATAATAGTTCCAACAGTGGACTGTCCATGCAATGTATCTATAATGTTTCTTTCCATCAATTGTATTAGAAGCACTGTCATTGAAGATGTTAATAGGAACACACCAACACTTCTTAATACTCCACCGCTGTTATCCACAATACCAATTGCAGCTGGAGTTAAACCATTAAGTTCATCTTGTTCTGAGTTCACAACTTGCAAGTTCACAAAATTTGATAGTGAAAATGATGTCTCCCTAAGAATCCTATTGAACTTCACATTAGGAACATCCAAATTCTTCAACTCAACAATGTGATGCAGAGATGCTGAAATTAAATTCACAAGATCAAGAACCTCAAGCTTTTTCATCACCCAATTATCCATAATAATTTCACTATCTCCACCAATTATATTAAAATGTATGAGCCTAAAACTCAAGTCATATAATACCCCAACCTTTGAATAATTATCTAGAGTATTCAAATCCCAATTGTACAACACCCCGTATGGGTTTGAGAGTGATGCCTCCAAGTCCATGAATGTGGATATATCAAAATCCGAGCCGCAAACCATGTCGCACTGACCCGTATCAAACAGTAAGTGCAAGAAGGAACGGGTACCACTCTCTTTACTGTCCACTAGTCGCTGCCCACGTGCGACAGAATTTGATGACAATGTCAATGGTGGAAATAATTTGGAGTTTCTAACATAATTAATTTCTTTGACATGCTTGACTCGAACTTCCTCTACTAAGTGTGTTTGTTTCGCAGCACCATAAGAATTGTTGTGTATGCTGCCGGGTGTGGTTGACAGACCATATAGCGATGGGTTCTGCTTTGGACAATTTGTCCAACTTTCATGAATCTTCTTCGGAGAAAGCTGGCTGAAATTTTTGTTTACTTCCACATTAATGTTGGTTTCATCTTGTAACTGATCTGATCCTTCCACATCCGAGTCATCCGGAAATACTTGCATTTTCTTAGATATTGGAACTACTTCTTGAATTTCCATCAAAAGATCAACAATTGTATCATCATCCTTCCCATTATCAAGTATATCATTTTCTTGTTGAAATGATAAACTCCCACTGTTGACTTCAATTGCTAGTATCATCTTCTGATTTTCTATGAATCCAATCTGATTAATAATTTGCAATGACTTCTCAGTGTTTGTTTCTTTCACAACCATTTCGTCAACCACCATAGGATTAATGGGATTTTCTTTCAAATTTTCGAATTCCTTCTCAGGAATTACATCAAACAGTTTGTGCTCATTTTTTGCTGCTTCTTTAGCTTTCTGTTCCGACCAGATTGAGCTTCTAACAGATGTTATCATACCATCAATTACCATAGACATTTTCTTCATTATATCAAACACAACACAATAAGATTCATCAACAAAATCACTCTCACTCAACACATTATCTATGAAACTTTTAGACAAGTGTTGAATTTCCAATCTACAACAACCATTGTAAATATTACGATTATTTAGAGCAATTTTTGCCGAATTCGCAGTCCATATGTATTGATACCTTAATAGTGCTCGGAAGTGTCCATTCTTAGGAAGAATGTCTATTCGTTCCACCTTCCCATACGCATCAAAAACTTGATGCAATACGGCTTCAGATATAGGATACAGTTCATCATGCACCGACACAATCAAAGTTCTATTATACTCGGAATAGATGGAAACGATTTTTGATTCAGGCAGTTCCCTCGGATCGGAACTGCTCTGATACCAAATAATTAAGTAAATACAATTATATTATAATTGATATTAAAATATTATATTCTTAATTATTGATAATATTAATTTTATCAATAATTAAGAATATAATATTTTTAATTAAATATTAATTAAAAATATTTTAATTAAATTATTAAATAATTTTTAATTAAAAATTATTTTATATGATTAAACAATATTAATTAATAATATTAAATTAATAATTATTTTATTATATTAATTAAATTAATATAATAATTTAATTTACTAATATTGCATAATTAATTGTTATTTAAATATGTTTTTCATAATTAAATATTATTGAGTTAATTATCACATATAAACGATAATTGATTGATTAAGCTAATATTTAAGGATTACCCAAGGTTTAATCCTTGGGTAATATGGCTGCTAATACTAGATCTCAGGATTTACAGAAGGAAATGGAACAACTCAGAACCACATCTGAGAATTTGGAGAAGAAATTTGATTTGTATATGGAGGAAATGAGGAAGACTTTTGCGGATATGATGAGTGAGAGAGACAGGTCTAGTGTGAGACAGTCTCCTCAAGGAGAGAATGATGGGTATAGGGGACATTCATCTCATAATTCTGGTCCCCATATGAATCAAGGGATGGGGAGGCAGAACTTGAGAGTGGACTTTCCCAGATTTTGGGGAGATAACTTGAAGGATTGGCTTTATAAAGCTGAGCAGTACTTTGAATTGGAAGATATTGATGATCATGCTAAGGTGAGAATGGCTGGGGTACACATGGAGGGAAGGGCTTTGTATTGGCATCAATCCTTCCTGAAAATTAAAAGGGGACATGTGCACTGGGAAGAATATGTGATGGCCCTACAGCAAAGATTTGGCAATACACTTTTTGAGGATCCAATGAGTGATCTTAAGAAGTTGAGGCAAACTGGATCAGTACAAGGATATCTTGATGCATTTGATGAAATCTTTAATAAGGTGGACATTCCAGAAGAGTATGCAGTGAGTTTGTTTCTTACAGGTTTGAAGGAGGAGATAGAGTTTCCCATAAGAATGTTTGCACCTAAAACTCTCCAAAGGGCCTATGGGTTAGCTAGGATGCAAGAACAATCTAATATGGCTGTTTATAAGAAGCCTGCTACTGCCTACAACAGAAGTGCTCCTATTTTACCTAATCCTGTGGACAAAGGACCTTATAGCACACCAAGCCAAGTCAAGCCACTCAACAAACCTTCTAGGATCCTGTCATCAAAGGAAATGGATGAAAAAAGATCCAAAGGACTATGCTTCTGGTGTGATGAGAAGTATGTCTTTGGACACCAGTGTGGCAAGAGAAAGCAAATTTATGTGATGGAGTTAGAAGCTGAAGATGACAATGAGGAGCAAGAGGTAGAAGAATTACAGCAAGAGGAACTGGACAACAGTACACCTATGATCTCATTACAAGCCATGACTGGACTACAGGACTTCAAATGTATGAGGGTGTCTGGAAATGTGGAAAAAAAGAGCATACACATACTTATTGACTCAGGCAGCACACATAATTTCTTAGACTTGGAGGTAGCTAAGAGGTTAGGGTGCAAATTGACAGCTATTAACCCCTTTTCTGTGGCAGTGGGTGATGGAAATAGAGTTCAAACTAAATTCATATGTAAGGGGTTTAAGTGGAGTATACATGGTGTTTCATTTGTGACTGATACTTTGGTGATGCCATTGGGTGGGTGTGAATTGGTATTAGGAGTTCAGTGGTTGGTTACATTGGGAGACATAAAGTGGAACTTTAGCAAGCTAAGTATGGAATTCTATGTTAACAAGAGAAGAATGATTTTGAGGGGCAGTCAACCTAATATTAAAGTGGTAAAAGATGGGAAGATGAGGAAAGTATTGTCCAAACCAGCAGAACTATCTCTCATGAGTTTGAGCTGGATTCAACAAGAGCAAGGATCATTGCAAATTATGAGTCTCACTACTGAAGAAACTACAGGTAGACCTCCTGACCTACAAAAATTGCTTGATAACTATAATGACTTGTTTGCAGTACCAACGGGCTTACCCCCAAACAGAACTCATGATCATTCTATTGTGTTGAAAGAAGGAACCTCTCCTGTAAATGTCAGGCCTTATAGGTACCCTGCATTACAGAAAGATGAGATTGAAAAAATGATTAAGGAACTACTGGAGTCTGGGGTCATAAGGGATAGCACTAGTCCATACTCTTCCCCAATTGTAATGGTGAAGAAAAAGGATGGTAGTTGGAGGATGTGTGTGGATTATAGGGAGCTGAATAAGTCCACTGTTAAGGACAAGTTCCCTATACCAGTGATTGAAGAATTATTAGATGAATTACATGGTTCCAAATATTTTACAAAGCTAGATTTAAGGTCAGGTTACCACCAAATACGCATGAATGATCAAGATATTTGCAAGACTGCCTTTAGAACACATCAGGGACATTATGAGTTTGTAGTGATGCCCTTTGGTCTCACTAATGCTCCATCTACTTTTCAAAGTTTAATGAACCATGTTTTTCAACAGCAGCTAAGGAAATTTGTCCTAGTATTCTTTGATGATATATTGGTATACAGTCCTGGTTGGCAAGAACATTTACAGCATTTATCTACTGTTTTTGACATATTGAGAGATCATCAATTGTTCATTAAAGAGAGTAAATGCAGTTTTGCACTAACTTCAGTAGAGTATTTAGGCTATATAATATCTGAAGAAGGAGTTGCAGCTGATCAAAATAAGGTAAAAGCTATGTTGGAATGGCCTCTACCTAAGAATGTTAAAGATTTAAGGGGTTTCTTGGGGTTAACTGGATACTACAGAAGGTTTGTACAAGGGTATGGGAGTATTGCAAGGCCTTTAACTAATCTTTTGAAGAAGGACAAATTTGAATGGAGTGATGAAGCTACTACAGCTTTTAAACAATTACAGACTGCTATGACTACCACACCAGTCTTAGCCTTGCCAAATTTTGACTATGAATTTGTAGTAGAAACTGATGCTTCTGGAAGGGGACTTGGTGCTGTTTTGATGCAGCAACAAAAGCCTATTGCATACTTCAGTAAGGCACTAAATGAGAGGCATGCAGCCTTACCAGTGTATGAAAGGGAATTGTTAGCACTTGTCACAGCTGTAGAGAAATGGAGACCTTACCTCATTGGCAAACATTTTACTATAAACACTGACCATCAAAGTCTAAAATATTTACTGGAGCAAAGGATTGCCACTCCTGCCCAACAGAAGTGGCTTGTGAAATTGTTGGGTTATGACTTCAAGATCAACTATAAGAAAGGAGTGGAGAATACTGTAGCTGATGGACTGAGTAGACAAGCTTGCGCTGACTCAATCCAACTAAATGCTACCATGGTAGTTACCTCTTCATTGATTTCTAAGGTCCAGAAAAGTTGGGACAATGATTCTAAGTTACAGGATCTTATCAACAAACTGCAGCAAGATCCATTGATAAAACCTCACTATTCTTGGAATAATGGACTTCTTAAAAGAAAAGGGAAACTAGTGGTGGGGGATGATAACAGCTTGAAGACTTATATCACTAGTCTCTATCACAACAGTAAAGAAGGGGGTCATTCAGGCATGATCAAGACATTACATAGGGTGGAAAGAAGTTTCTACTGGAAAAATATGAAGCAATTTATTTACAAGTATGTTCAAGAATGTGTTACTTGTCAAACTTGTAAACCTATAAATACTTTACCTCATGGACTGTTGCAGCCTTTACCCATACCTGACAGAATTTGGGAGGACATCTCTATGGATTTTGTAGAAGGATTGCCAAAGGTACATGACAAGGAAGTGATACTAGTTGTGGTAGATAGGCTGAGTAAGTATGCTCATTTCCTGCCACTGTCCCACCCTTATACTGCCCTCTCTGTGGCCCAACTCTTTGTTGATAATGTTTATAAGTTGCATGGTATGCCCAAATCTATAGTAAGTGACAGGGATGTAGTTTTCTTGAGCAAATTTTGGACTGAATTCTTTAAGCTACAAGGAACTGAATTACTACACTCCACTGCCTATCACCCTCAAACAGATGGGCAGACTGAGGTGGTGAATAGGTGCTTGGAGACCTATCTTAGATGTATGTGCAGTGACAGACCTAAGGCATGGGTCAAGTATCTACCTTTGGCTGAGTGGTGGTACAACACCAACTTCCATTCTTCTACCTTACATACACCATATGAAATTGTTTATGGCCAAGTTCCACCACCTCACTTACTGTATCAACCACTATCTTCTGAAGTTGATGCTGTTGACAGAAGTCTAGCTGCTAGGGAAGCTACTATTAGGCTTCTCAAGCATCACCTACTCAGAGCTCAGTCTAGGATGAAGTCTCTTGCTGACAAAAGGAGATTGGATAAAGAGTTTGCAGTCAATGACCTTGTCTATGTGAAGTTGCAACCCTATAGACAAGTTACTGTGAGAGGTTCAACTTATACAAAGCTCAGCCCCAAGTTCTTTGGGCCCTTCAAAGTTATCCAGAGAATTGGAGTGGTTGCTTACAAACTTGCTCTGCCTGCTCAAGCCAAAATTCATAATGTCTTCCATATCTCTCAATTGAGGAAGCACATTGGACCAGCTGTGGCTTATCCTACTCTACCAGTCTCCCAAACAATTCATGGTCAAGTTTTAAATGAACCTGAAAAAGTTTTGGACAGAAGGATTTACAACAAAAAGGGTAGAGCTGCTACCCAGGTTCTTGTTAAATGGTTTAATTCTACTGAGGAAGATAGTACGTGGGAGGACTTGTATTCTTTGAAGTTGAAGTTTCCCTCCTTTCTTCCTTGAGGACAAGGAAGGTTTGAGGGGGAGGTATTGTTGCATGTACAATTGCATGCAGTGAATAAATGAGCAGGGGGGTTTTTGCTAAGGGGTTAATTGCTAATTACTGTTGAGGAGAAAACAGAAAACGTTTTTTATTTCAGCGTTTTAATTAAATAAGCCGCAGCACTTTTATGACGTGGAAAGCTAAGTCAAGATTGGAGGGAATAATCCAGTAGATGCCAAATCAGAGCCAGGTGGATAAAGTACAGATGATGTGGAAAACGACCTGCTTTAAATAGCAAGTCTCACGCACTCACACGGTTAACACCTGCACAAGTAAGGAAACCTTCTCTCTCTTCTTCAGCTGAATTCATCTGATCTCACGTCCATTGATCCAAGCTTTTCCATCTTCATTTCAGGTTATATGAAGATCTTTAGCTGGATTTATTGCATTCGATTGTAGCTAGCAATCCTATGTGATTTTGAGTGTTGTTGGTTGTAATTCAATTACCGTTACATTGTTTTGAGGATTGATTGGAGATTGTATTCGTGAATATTATTTTCTTGGTTGATTTGATTTTGATATTGAGTTACAGTTGGTTGAGCAATTATATTTGCTGTTGGTTTAATTTCTTTGGTGTTGGATTGATTTAATTGTGCTGCATTTACATTTAACCTCCATCAACAAAAATATAATGAAAACATTATATTTAGTAAATTAAATTAATTAAAATATTTAATTTACTAAATTAAATATTTAATTAAAATATTTAATAAAATATTTTCATGAATCTAATATTAATTAATATTAATCAATTAAATAATTAATATTGTTTAATTAATTAATATTTATTAAGTAATAATATTAATTATTTAAATTAATAATTTTTGTTAAGCTAATATTAAGAATTAATATTATTTTAAATAATTTAATTTATTATTAATTATTTAAAATAATATTAATATTGTTGATTTTATACGTGGTTTGTTACGTTCCTAATTGCAAGGGGTAATACCCTTGATCCCACATCGATATTATGGGGTATTTGTGTGGGGTTTATATGGCCTTGGGCTCTCCCACTTCATTAGCTAGCTTTTGGGGTGTGGTTCTCCCAGGGTCATAACAATTGGTATCAGAGCCAGACCACTACTCTTTCGAGCTAATCGTGCAGCGCGGGGGTGTGACGCTGGCATTGCAGTGTTCGCCCGGGGCTAGCTGAGCCTCCGCCATGGCCTAGGGAAGGCTAGCGCAAAGCTAACCCGCGTGGACGCGGGCTGCGGAAGCGTGGTGGTTTGTTACGTTCCTAATTGCAAGGGGTAATACCCTTGATCCCACATCGATATTATGGGGTATTTGTGTGGGGTTTATATGGCCTTGGGCTCTCCCACTTCATTAGCTAGCTTTTGGGGTGTGGTTCTCCCAGGGTCATAACAATAATGTTATATCCGTGATAATCATAAACGGAGTCGTTTAGTATTTAAAGGAGTTAATAGCTGGAGGCAATGGATGAATGACATATGGCAGTCCAGCTGGAAGAAACCACCAAGATTATTCTCTTTTATTGATTTAATTTTTATTACAAAATTTGTGTAGGGTTAGTTTAAATAGTAGCAAGATGTAATCGGAAACATTAAGCAATGAATTCAGTTTTTCTATTCTTTCTACTAATTTCTCTCTCTAATTCCTATCCCTAAATCCTCTCTCTTCTCTATCTTTTCTTTCTCTATTAATCTCTCTCTGTGATATTTGTTCAATTACACCTAATTTGGAGGTTCTGATATTACTGGTTTGTTGTTGAATCATGTTGCAAGGTTTAGCTATGGAAAATTCTTTGATTAAGAAATCGGGTCATGACAAGTGGTATCAGAGCAGTTCCGATCCCAGGGACTTGCCTGAGGCCATAATCGATTCTGTCTATTCAGAGTATAGCCGGACGTTGGTGGTGAACGTATACAATACGGTATATCCTATAACTGAGCAAGTCTTACATCAAGTGTTCGATCCATTTGGCTGGGTGAAAAGGATTGACATACTTCCTGTGAAGGAACATTTTCAAGCGTTACTAAGGTATGAATACATATGGTCTGTAAATTCTGCAAGAAATGCTCTACATGACCGTAATATATATGATGGATGTTGTCGCTTGGATATTCAGTATTTGTCAAAAGGCTTCCTAGATAGTACATTAAAGGAAAATGTTTCACTGGACATAACATGTCATGGTTTATATGATGAAATGAAACTTATGTCTATGGTAATTGATGCAATGATTAAATCCTTTATGAAACCCACAATTTCAAAAACTGAGGGCATTTCAACATCTATTGGCTTTGTAAGTGAGAGTTCTACCCATTTAGAAGAAGAATCAAAAGATTTGGTCAAAGGTGAAGGTGATGTGCAGGGTGAGCAGATTGTGTTTGATAAAATTACTGAGAAAGAATTTGAAATACTGGAGGCAGAGGCAACTGATTCTCATGAGTTTGACACTAGGATTTTGAATGATCAGAATTTAGTTGATGATGAGGAGAGTATGCCATTCATTGAATGCAGTGTCATTCATTCACACAAGGTAATTGAAACAAAGAATGAATTGCCCTTTAATGAACACGAGGAAAAAGGAAATCATAGTATTGAAGTTAGGCAACTTGTATCGATGGGGCATATGCTTAACCATAACATTGACCTTGTTGAGCAATGGCAGTACTTTTACGACTCGTTCGTGAGAGCAAAAGATCTATCGGGAAAAGATGTAGCGAGTAGTTGTGATCCTTATACGGAGGTTAAGCATGAAATGAGAGAGTCACGGTGTAATCAAATGTTTTCCTTCTCCAAGAATCGGTTTGAGGTCGAGGTTACGGTGAACCAAAATGATGTCATGAAGGTTGATTTTGTTGGCAGATTTCTGTTTGATTCAAATTACGTCCCAAAAAAAGTTCCCCCGGATAGACCCGTAGTACCACAGATGTACATGTTGAATGACATAATTGATTATATGATTAATGGAGAGCTGATGTTGGTTGTTCGGATAAGTGACGTACATGTGAGTGGGGCTAATTTTGGTAGAAATTTTGGCAATGGCCTCAGAACATTGTCTTGCGTCAAATCTATAATTCTGAGTGACGTCCATATTTGGGGCATATCATATGAACTACCAGTCACTACAATGATCAATGTTTTTCCTTCAAATATCAAATTGGATAGATATTTACCAAATCCGTTTTTGAATTTGAGTCAACTGTTAGCTATTCCTTTTAATAATAGTGAACTAATTGGAGGAGTTCTTGATGTTTTTGAAGGCTTGATAGTGTTGGTCAAATTGAAATTTTCCAAGAACAATTTCAGAGGGAATAGACCATCAACCTTGGGATGTAAACCAGCTGCAAAAATTTCAGAGAAATCTTCGAGTACAAAAGTAGTGGTATGGATATCCATTACATCAGCATTATCGTTCTTATTTCGGCTATTATCAATCCAACTTTTTGTACCAAGATGTCGAAGAAAGAGAAGAGAAACAAGTAGAGGCTATTATCAATCCAACTTTTTGAAGCGACTCACAATATATTTTTATAGAGGCTCCAAGAGGAATTCTAGAGATGTTATATTCCTTGTCCTCCTGAGCCAAGATCAAGCACCTCAAGTAGCTATTTTAAGACTAAAAGAAGAGAAGCAACAAAGAGCACTGAGTTTGATTCTCAAACAGCAAAATGGATTAGATACAAATGAAGAGATGAATGAAACATCTAGAAGAAATCATCATCCATTAGAGAAGCATATAAACAGTTCTTCACTGAAAAATCTAGTAGGGTGTTTGAATAATGTTGTGATGTTTCGTGAAGTCGTGAAGGAAGATATTACAGAGATACTAATCCAGCTCCGAGATAAGCTTGGCAATGTTTTTGAAGAGAATACTCCGTTCTCTATGAAAAAAAGAGATTTCTCAAAGAAGCTTCGCCGAGGTCAAATTTCAAAAAATGAGGCTGTTAAACAAGCACAAAAAAATATGATTTATGTATCAAGTGGAGTCGAGCCGAAGCAAAAGGAGGACAATGTCTCCATTATGTCCAATGTGAAGTCAAATCTTCACTTCTTACAGTTGGACATAAGTTTTTTCAAGGAAATTGTGCGAGCTGAAATGGAGACTCACTTTGGAGTTATCATTGTTCTTGATCCGAACTTTAAATTCTTGACGTTGAAGCTTCAGGTTGTACTGGCACTTGTTGTAATGGGAGCGCAGCTTCAGACATTCATGCTGATGTGTGTGTCTGAGATAACAACCATGTCAAGTAGAGGTGGAACATCAGAAATGGGTTTTATTGACGTCTTCCTATCGAGGTTTTCAATAGACATAGTTCAAGGAAACTTGACAGAAAGAACTAGTACTAATACGCTGCGTAGGCAGGTTGCATTTGGAACTTTTATTCTAAAGAATTGTGCAACTGGTTTTGAATTTTCCTCGCTTCCAATCCTTGGTGATAAATTTGGGTTTCTTCAAGTAATCGTTCTCAAGAATAGGTTAATGTCCTTTGTTACATTCTTGGCTATTCTGTCAATATTACCTCGCATTGGCATTAGTAAAACTTGTTTCTTTAAGATGAAAACTAGCATATCTTTGCAGACAAATAATTGCCAACATATGGCATTTGTGTCTTTCTGCTTGGTTGCGGCTTGGTGTGGTAATATGTTGGACTTGAGTTTTGAATTGGGACCATTTTATGCTGTAGTAATATACAAAACTGGTGTTGCTCGGCACACATCCGAACAAGAGGCCTGGAGTAAAGGATTTGATTGTATATACAAGTTGAAACTTGATTGTTGTATGACTTGGAATGAGTTATCATTTCCTTTTCCTGAACATCCGAATTGGTTTTTGGTTGAGAATAGAGGGTTTATCAAACTATTTGCTATCATATATCCAAGAATTGAACACTCAACTTCTGAGCAGGGTGCCATACATTTCTCGAAGAGCTATTTTCGATCCTTGAGGACAAGGATCATCTTAAGGGGAGGGCAATGTTATATCCGTGATAATCATTTAAATGCATCAAACTGTAATGTTTGATAAAATTAATATTATCAATAATTAAGAATATAATATTAATTTATTATCAATTAAATATTATCAATTAATATTTAATTGATAATAAATTAATATTATATTCAATTCTCATAAATATTTTCATAATTAAATATTATTAAATTGATTAAATTAAATATTAATTTACATTAATATTAGTATAATATTCTTAATTATTATAATTTAATAATTATAATATTAATTACTTAATATTATTATTTTTTTAAAATAATAATATTAAATTATTATTTTAAAAATTATTTAAAATAATATTAATTATTAATTTAATTTTATTGTTTTTTATATTAATTGAATTGATTAATATTGTTAATTGATTAAATATTGTTCAACAATATTTTCGTTTTAATTTAATGTTATATCCGTGATAATCATTTAAGATAATTACTAAGAATCATAGTAATTCCTTGACTATTTGCTCAATTTCATTTTTATAGGCATGTGAGTACCTATAAGGAAACAACTGTTTAGGGACAGCATCAGGTTTAAGTATAATGTGGTGCTCTACTCCTCTAGTAGGGGGAAGACCTTGAGGTTCTTCAAATACATCAAAATACTGCTCCAGCAGTTCTTCTACCTCAGAATTACTCTTAGGATGCACTTCTGTTCCATGGACAGAAAACAGACAACCTACATCCCCTTGGTCTGAATTATTCAAAGCTATGGATTGTTATGACCCTGGGAGAACCACACCCCAAAAGCTAGCTAATGAAGTGGGAGAGCCCAAGGCCATATAAACCCCACACAAATACCCCATAATATCGATGTGGGATCAAGGGTATTACCCCTTGCAATTAGGAACGTAACAAACCACCACGCTTCCGCAGCCCGCGTCCACGCGGGTTAGCTTTGCGCTAGCCTTCCCTAGGCCATGGCGGAGGCTCAGCTAGCCCCGGGCGAACACTGCAATGCCGGCGTCACACCCCCGCGCTGCACGATTAGCTCGAAAGAGTAGTGGTCTGGCTCTGATACCAATTGTTATGACCCTGGGAGAACCACACCCCAAAAGCTAGCTAATGAAGTGGGAGAGCCCAAGGCCATATAAACCCCACACAAATACCCCATAATATCGATGTGGGATCAAGGGTATTACCCCTTGCAATTAGGAACGTAACAAACCACCACGCTTCCGCAGCCCGCGTCCACGCGGGTTAGCTTTGCGCTAGCCTTCCCTAGGCCATGGCGGAGGCTCAGCTAGCCCCGGGCGAACACTGCAATGCCGGCGTCACACCCCCGCGCTGCACGATTAGCTCGAAAGAGTAGTGGTCTGGCTCTGATACCAATTGTTATGACCCTGGGAGAACCACACCCCAAAAGCTAGCTAATGAAGTGGGAGAGCCCAAGGCCATATAAACCCCACACAAATACCCCATAATATCGATGTGGGATCAAGGGTATTACCCCTTGCAATTAGGAACGTAACAAACCAAAAAAATCAATTAATTTAATGATTAATTAATATTGTTGTAATTTGCTCTGATACCAAATGTAATATTCCAACAATATTTTTGTAATTTTTTTATATTTTTAAATGTAAATTAAATTTACTTGTAAAGAAAGATAGAAATAGGTGAGGGATTAGAGAGAGTTAGATGAGAAGGAGAATTTGTTGTGACTGCAAAACTGTGTATTTCATTTCCAAAAGCATGTTTACATACTCAATAGCACAACTAACAGAAAGTGACGTGAGGGAATATTCCCTACAATTTAATTAAAATGATAGCATAACCAAAAATAGCAATATTCATATAACAGGGCCATCTGATAGTTATTTGGGCTGCTCCAAAACATCCAACCCAATAGCTAAACCTTCTTTAATCATTTCAGCTCCCATAAACCCATTTATTATCAGCCCATCTTGATATGACCCATCCTGCACTTGCACTGGCCCATTTCGACTTATTCCCTTATCCCGATCCATATCCTCTTCCTCTTCTCCAGACAACCTCAAACTCCTCTTCTCTTCTTCCTCGTACAAACTCATCAAATTCACCTGGGTCGTGACAATAAAATATCAACTTTTTCAAAACCTAAAATTCAACATTCAAGCTCAATCCAAATGAGTTTTCGTTGAAACTACACAAACCAATTTTGTGAAACCAAAACCAAACTAGACCGAGCAAAAACATATCCCAATAGGCCCATAATTATTGATGGTCACCATCTAACTATCATAATTGGAAAATTTGTTTATTTGATACCATTGAATACGAAAATACAAATTTGATACCATAGATTTTCATAGCAACTTTGGTATCAAACCAAATTTTCTCCGAAGTTAATGATAATTGGAAGTGATGGTGAGTCGTCTTAATAACTGTTTTCTTCAACTTAGGAGGATGATTATACTGTGTTTAGATCTAATTAAATATACTAATTTTAATTAGTCGTGCTTAATTATAAGATTTTTAATATCCATAGTATCATGTATTCGTTATAATCTATTAAAAGAGAAGTATTAAGATGAACATTAATTAAAAAAAGAATATTAATCACATTAATTAAGCTTAACGAATATTAATTGGTTGGTGATTGTTGCAGTTGTGCTGCCTTGTGTTGCTGTTGTGTATTGGACGCTTGCTTTTGAGGATACGTAGAAGAAGATATTCACAGTCGTTAGATTGCCTTTGTATTGAAGTTGGCTGATGAATTTTATTATTGTTGTGTACATGTACTGATCTACTCCTATTTTTTTTTTTTTAATAAATAAATCAGTTCTTGATTATTTGGTTTTCTTGTTGTATTGTTTTTTTTCCCAGTACAAGGCTCCAATACACGAATATTTAAATTATTTACTGTTTTGGGCGGTGACATTCGAAGAATATGAACTCATTAGTCATTAGTATATATTATTGTTCCCAGAAAAAATCGATAATTTTATATGTTAACACTTTTAAAAGCAAGAGAAATATTAAGTAGCCAAAGTTAGATTTTGCTATACATATCACGATAATCCCTTTCGAACAAGTGACACGCATATTTGATTGGATAGACTGAATTTGATTATGGAGTAAATTTGACTATCTAATAACGAGTTAATGGTACTTTATTCTTGAGGATATTTATAATTTTCAATTTATTTCTGTATAACTTGAAAAAAGAGCATTTTATTCATCTGTAATCTTATAAAACTTTTACACCGTCTCTATGACATTTTCATAAGTGGCACTTTCACTCAGTGGCGGAGCCACATTCAAACCAGGGGGTGCTTGGACCCCCCTGAAATTTGATGTTAGGTATTTTATACAGTATAATATTATGTGTAATTTTATGTTTATATTAGATAATGGGAAACACAACAGAAATAAGTTAAGGGTGTTTACTTCAATACAAACTCCAACATATATATTCTTGGGTAAATATCACTTCTGGTCCCTCATATCATTAACTTTTTACAGAGTGGTCCCTTTTATGTTTTTTTCCCACTTTAGTCCCCGCTATAAATTATTTATTTCACTTTAGTCCCTACTATGAATTATGTGTTTCACTTTAGTCCTTATCAGGTGGTTCCGATAACACGTGACATGCATATGAATATTTTTTAGGGCATTTTCGTTCGTTCACTAATGAGACTATTTGAGATATTGTTTAATTGGTGAGCAATTTTGGTGTTTGAAAAAGATTTTAGGAAAAAACTTTAGTTTGGAACGAAATGTACGATTAAGTTGGATTGGAATGAAAGCCTAGTTTGGAAGAGATTATATATTTAGTTTTTCTTTAAATAATTAGAAAGACGAAAATATCACTGTTAGTTTACTTGAAATGATAAAATTGCCCTCATGAGCATATCAAATGTTATCGGAATCGCCTTGGACCACTTGAAAAGGACTAAAGTGAAACAAATAATTCATAGTAGGGACTAAAGTGGGAAAAAAACTATAAAAGGGACCACTCTGTAAAAAGTTAATGATAAGAGGGACCAAAAGTGGTGTTTACCCTATGTTCTTTTTGGAATTTGAATTGTACTAACAGACAGACAATAATAATAGGAATGAAAAATATTCTTTTTTATTTTTCAATGGTTTAATTCATTTCGGGGCGCATCTAGCATATTACATGAGTACATCTCCCAAAAGAGATTCGAACTTAATTGTCACTTTAGGGGTACTAGTCATTCCACTAGACCAATCACATGTTGATATGAAATATACTTTTTAAATATGAATAATTTCTCGAAATGTGTACATCTCTCATCTTCTTTGTATTTTCACAAAAGAAACCCACCAAAAGAAGGTCCAAAACAAAAAGTTATTAAGAACAATTGAAAAAAGGTTTGGATTCAAGCTTTTAAAATTATAAAATCCACGTTTAATGATTTTTTTTATTTAGTACTCCTATTTACTTACAAATATGATTTTATTTCCGCCGGAAATCTTCTAATTTATTATTTTGATACATTTAGGTTATCAAGATCAAGTTATAGATCGAGTTTGTATGTAAATAAAATAAAATAAAATTAGTTCGATTTTGAGTTTTAATTAATATTTTTGTTCAAATTAAAGTTTTTTTGTAGATTTTTTGATGTAATTAGTTTTATTAATAATTTAATCTAAATATAGTTATAGTGACCCCGGTGAAAAAAAAATCTGGCTCCGCCACTGCTTTCAACCCCATTTGTTATGATAGGAGAGATTTGCACATGTGGTATCAAATTATATGTCGATTCTCACTTATGGTACCAAACAAAAGCCGACACATTTGTTACCATAATTTAAGAAATTGAATCAAATTTGGTACCGTCGTTAAAAATCACCGTTAAGTGATGACGTGACAATTAAGTCTTATTAAAATATTCATGTTGTTATTGACTGACAATTCTACCCCATGATATTTCAGGTTGACAAACAACCCCACATCTTCAAATTATTGACAATCATAACCCACATTGTTGCTCAATTTCAAAATTATCTCGAATAAGACATGTGCGGACCAATTTGAAGATTTTGTTTATTATATTTTTATTTTTATATAACTAATTATGTTTTATAAATAATATTAATAGATCAAATAATACTTTAATATAAATCCGACAAGATAAATATTTTTTAAATTATAAAATCTATATAATAGTATTAATATATTTAATAAAATAATAAAGTTATACATTATTAATAAATATTTATATAAATCCGACTGCGCAGGGCAACCGGGATGAAGATAGAAAGGGTCCTCAATAGGAGGCCTTGTACGAGTTGTGGATGTGATAGGGGGAGTAGTTTTAAGAGTGGTTTCAGATTTAGAAAATGAGAGATTCAAGAAGGGACGGAGTAGAGAAAGCAAAACAGAGAGGGGTCAAGAAACAACGATTTGTTGCTTGCTGATTTCCTTCTTCATCAACGCCATTGGAGCTTGAGGTAAGCTCAATTTTCTTAATAAGAGCTTGCTGTAATAAGATGGTATTGAATTTAATTGCATCAAAGGAGGAGAAAGGAACAACATAGATCGATTGAAATGAGAATATATATATATAATTGTTTAGGTGGAGAAAGGAACATAATAGATCCATCTAAACGAAATGGCTTTATCCCACTTTGCACCCTGGAAATGCATCATTTTGGCACTTTGCACCCTCGAAAAAAATCAATCCCACTTTGCACCCTGAAAACATATCCTATCTTCCACTTTGCACCCTAGACCAATTTTTGGCCAAAAAAAGGAGGAGCAAGGGGCAATTTCGTAATTTTCAATTATTGTCAATAAAAATAATACAATAATTTCACATTATATCTGCCAAAATACCCCTTGTGCTTTGTCTAACTATCAAAAACCCCCTTTTGTTATTTTAATTAGCAAAATCCCTCTGTATTTATTTTTTATTAGCAAAAAAACACCTCCCAAGTAGAAATGACAATTATGCACCCATCACAATTAACCTAAAAAAAATTCAGTTATCCGTATTAACTTCGAAAATTGGCATTAACTACATATTCACTTAAAATTTTGACAAAAATCTCATTATGATTTATTAAGAATTGGTTTTTTTCTAATAAAAAATATAACACGGGTCAGAGAATTTTTGCAATTCATGCTTAATAATCAATTGGAAAAAAAATTCTCTGATAATCAATTAAAAAATTCTTGACTGATTAATCATGCTTAATAATCATTAATTATTATACTGAAGTTAAAATGAAGTTATTAGAATTTAACACGGGTCAGAGAATTTTTAACATGGGTTTATTAGAATTATTAATCAGTTAAACGAAGTTTTAGAATTTAACACGGGTCAGAGAATTTTTATACTGACTATATAGCTAATTAATGATTATTAAGCATGATTAATCAGTCAAGAATTTTTTAACTGATTATCAGAGAATTTTTTTCCAATTGATTATTAAGCATGAATTGCAAAAATTCTCTGACCCGTGTTCATTTTTTATTAGAAAAAAACCAATTCTTAATAAATCATAAGTAGATTTTTGTCAAATTTTTAAGTGAATATGTGGTTAATGCCAATTTTCGAAGTTAATAGGGGTTACTGAAATTTTTTTAGGTTAATTGTGATGGGTGCATAATTGTCATTTCTACTTGGGAGGTGTTTTTTTGTTAATGAAAAATAAATACAGAGGGATTCTGCTAATTAAAATGACATAATGGGGTTTTTGATAGTTAGACAAAGCACAAGAGGTATTTTGACAGATATAATGTGAAATTATTGTATTATTTTTATTGACAATAGTTGAAAATTACGAAATTGCCCCTTGCTCCTCCTATTTTTTGGCCAAAAATGGGTCTAGGGTGCAAAGTGGAAGGCAGAGTATGTTTTCAGGGTGCAAAGTGGGATTGATTTTTTTCGAGGGTGCAAAGTGCCAAAATGATGCATTTCCAGGGTGCAAAGTGGGATAAAGCCAAACGAAATATAGAATTGTTTTACTTTTTCACTAGTTTATTTTAGTAATCTTTTAAATTGCACACAATCTGCAGGAGAACCAGTATCAGTATTCGGCGGAGCGTCATGAAAGTATTTCTCAAGCTAAAAATTCTCCTTCGATTAACATAAACAAAATTGGGTGGTAATATGGATTTACGCTTTTATCTAAGCAGGAGAAAGAAATATCAGATCAAATCGAAGCACATCTAAGTAGGAGAAAAGAACAGAACAGAATAGATCGAATCGAAAAAAATACATAATTGTTTTTCAATTTTTGGATGGATAGAGATAGATGATGTTGGAATTATTATTCTTATCAGTCTAATAATATGGACTTACATGTTATATAATTGTATATGATGGGCTATTTCATTTATGTGCCTAATTAATTGTGATCTAATAATAAGAATAATTATGTGGCACTTAAGAATATCAATTAATTAAAGTATGGACTCTTTATATGTGTAGATACCTAATTGGACTCTAACTGTTCTTGATGGGCTGACAGTTAGAGCCCTACTAGGATTAGGGTTAATCCTCTCCTATATATAGGGTTATGGTCCCTAAGCCAATTCATACTTTGCACTTTCATCTTCCCCATCTAGAGAAAGCATAAGGCAATAGTGAATAAGGCTTAGAAGACCACAACCCCTAGAATCCATCTTTGTGATTCTTCCGCCACTCTACCAATGGATTCAGGTATACGTTTCTTTAGCATAAACGTATCTTACTTAATCATCTGCGAATAGGTCCTGAGATATGTATGTTTTCATGGCTTATATATTTCATGTATCATAGCATATCTGTTAATATCTAACAGATGAAACTAAGGAAATGAGGGAAAGTTGTAAGAAAATGAAAAAGAAGAGAAAATCATTTTATGTACGTGTATTGTGTCTCATGAACCTAAGGAAATGAGGGAAAACTGTAAGAAAAGGAAAATAAAATCATTTTATTGTACATGTGCCAATAAAATGAGGGAAAGTTGTAAGAACAGGGGAAAAAAAAGAAAAAGGAAAAGAAAATCATTGTCTTTGTTATAAAACTTAGGATAAAATGGATGAACAAATTGTAGTAAATAAAGTTATATGTAGAGAAAACTCATCAACATTTTTTATCTCATTTGATTGATGTTGTAGTTCATCTTTTTCTCTACTACTTGTTGTTCATACAAATGAGGGATAAACTCCTCTATTTATACAAGTTTAAGTCTTCTATACAATGACCACCTATCTTGAATGTGTCTTCCATGCAATTGTGATACATGGCTTTACTTTAAGTTTACCAAGTGCATGCTTTGCCACACTTCCACAAAGGTGTATGCTTTTGTCACACTTCTTCTTGACTTGACACATAAAGGAGTTATGTGTTATCTCCTTATGCAACCAAGTGCAAAAGCATTGTCTTGACATTATGTAACTTGAAGTGTAAATTGCAATGGGCATCCACAACTTGTATATATTTCATAACACTCCCCCTTGGATGTCCATTGCTTCTGGAGTATGCCTCGTTAAAACCTTGTCAAGAAAAACCCATTGGGACAAAAACTTGAATGAAGGAAAAAGAGTACATATCCGGAAAGGGGCTTATAAGCGTGTAACACTGCCTCGTTAAAACCTTGCCAAGAAAAACCCAGTGGGACAAAAACTTGGATGAAGGAAAAAGAATACAGTGCAAGTGACGTTAATTACACGCTCCCCCTGATGACGACATAAGATCCACAAGTCGTCGCATTCCAATGTTGTAAACCATCTTCCTGAATGTTGTAGTCGGCAATGCTTTAGTGAATAAATCGGCAAAGTTGTTACATGACTGAATCTGAAGAACGTCTATATCACCATATTTCTGAAGCTCGTGGGTAAAGAAAAACTTTGGTGATATGTGCTTCGTTCTGTCTCCTTTGATATATCCATTCTTAATTTGAGCAGTACAGGCGGCAATTGTCTTCATATAATGATGTCGGTATATTCTTTGTTGAAGGCAATCCACAAGATTCTTGGATATATTGAACCATTGATCTTAGCCATAAGCATTCTCGACTTGCTTTATGCAATGCCAAAATTTCAGCATGATTGGAAGAAGTGGCTGCTAGAGTTTGTTTAACAGATCGCCATGATATTGCAGCGCCACCACAAGTGAATACATATCCACTTTGTGATCTAGCTTTGTGTGGATCAGAAAGATAACCGGCATCTGCATAACCTGCTACATGTGCATCGACATCTCTAGAGTAAAATAGACCCATGTCTATTGTCCCACGAAGATAGCGCAATATGTGTTTAACTCCATTCCAATGTCTTCGTGTTGGTGCGGAGCTATACCTTGCCAGTAAGTTAACCGAGAAGGCTATATCAGGTCTCGTACAATTTGCAAGATACATCAAGGCTCCAATTGCACTTAGATAAGGTACTTCAAGACCAAGCAATTCTTCATTTTCCTCTCAAGGACGGAAAGGATCTTTCTTTATATCCAAAGAACGGACAACCATGGGACTGCTCAGTGGATGAGCTTTGTCCATATAAAATCTCTTCAAGATTTTTTCTGTATATGCCGATTGATGAATAAAGATTCCAGTTGATAAATGTTCGATCTGCAGGCAGAGACAAAACTTTGTTTTTCAAAGATTTTTCATCTCAAAATCTTTCATTAAATAGTTTGCGGTCTTTGTGAGCTCTTCAGGAGTCCCCACAAGATTTAAGTCGTCCACATATACCGCAATAATGGAGAAACCATTCTCAAATCTGTTAATGAAAACACATGGACAAATTGGATTGTTAACAAATCCTTCTTTTATGAGATAATCACTGAGCCGGTTATACCACATCCGGCCAGACTGTTTTAATCCGTACAAGGATCGTTGCAATTTAATTGAATACAATCCATAAGACCTTTGATTATGAGATCCTTCAGGGATTTTCATATATATATCACTATCAAGTGATCCATATAAATATGCGGTAACCACATCCATGAGACTCATGTCCAGCCATTCACAGACTGCAAAACTAATCAAATACCGCAACGTGATTACATCAATCACAGGGGAATATGTTTCATCATAATCAATTCCAGGTCTTTGTGAGAATCCTTGTGCAACAAGTCGTGCCTTGTATCTCACAATCTCATTTTTCTCATTCCATTTTCGTACAAATACCCATTTGTATCCGACTGGTTGCACGTCTTCGGACGTGCGAACTATTTTGGCCAATCATTTTGGCCAATCATTTCTATGTCGACATTCATCAACCGATATCGGTTCGGGATCTTCAGGATCCTTATTTATAATATCTAGTGCGACCCCATATGCAAAGACATTGTCTACAATCACTTTCTTTTTATCCCGGTTTTCTCGGGTATTTAAATAATTCAAAGAGATCTCTTCAAATATCGCCTCTTTAGGGGCATCAGTTTCATTTGCCTCTTCCGGGGCATTAGTTTCGTTTGCCTCTCCCGGGGCATTTCTTAATTCAAACTGATCAGTTAATTTTTCTATAGCACTTTGTTTTGAAACAGTTTCCTCTTCAAGAGGAATACATACTTCTGGTATCTTTTTTCTTCGGGGATTCTTGTCTTTCGCACCAATCGGGCGTCCACGTTTCGTTCGTGGTTTTTCAGATTGTCCTGCAGGGACATGTCGTTCAGGGACATCAATCCGTGTTGTTGCATTAAATGCCGGTATATGAGATTTTGTTATTTTCTTTGTATCAACAAATGCATCCGGCAATTGATTTGCAACATTTTGCAAATGTATAATTTTTCTTACTTCTTGCTCACAATTACTTGTACGTGGGTCATAATGAGACAAAGATGGCACATTCCATTTAATTTCACGTCGTTCTTCAGGAACTGGCTTATTATCTCCCCCAAATGGCGGGAAAACTATCTCATCAAAAATACTATCAGCATATCTTGCTTTAAACATATCACCCGTCAGGGGCTCAAGATATCTGATAATAGACGGGGAATCAAAACCAATGTAGATCCCAAGTCATCTCTGTGGACCCATTTTTGTTCGTTGTGGCGGTGATATTGGAACATAAACCGCACATCCGAAAATTCTCAAATGTGAAATATCAGGCTGCTAGCCTGTCACAAGCTGCAATGGCGAATACGCCTCGAATGAACTTGGTCTAATCCGGACTAGTGAAGCAGCATGTAATATTGCATGTCCCCAAACAAAGGTGGGTAAATTTGACCTCAAAAGTAAAGGCCTGGCAATTAATTGCAACCTCTTTATAAATTACTCAGCTAGGCCATTTTGGGTATGAACATGTGCAACAGAATGTTCAACATCAATTCCAATTGACATGCAATAATCATCAAATGCATGAGATGTAAACTCACCGGCATTATCAAGACGGATTATCCTTATCGAATAATCAGGAAATTGTGCCCTCAATTTTATAATTTGAGCAAGAAGCTTGGCAAAAGCCATTGTACGCGTTGACAGTAGGCATACATGAGACCATCTCGAAGATGCGTCTATTAGGACCATAAAATAACGAAAAGGTCCGCATGGTGGATCTACAGGCCTACATATATCTCCATGAATTCGTTGTAAAAACATTGGGGATTCAGTATCAATCTTCATAGGAGATGTTCTGATAATTAATTTCCCCTGTGAGCATGCCACACACACATTTTCATGCGGCAAAAGAATCTTCTGGTTCTTTAAAGGATGGCCGCTCGAATTCTTTATTATTCGGCCCATCATAATTGCTCCCGGGTGGCCAAGTCGGTCATGCCAAAGCGAGAAAAATTTTGAATCATTGAACTTCCAGTTCAATACAACATTTGATTCAAAAATTCTTATGGTCGCATAATATAAACCCGATAAGAAAACTGGGAGTTTTTCGATTACATGCTTCTGGCATGAAACATGCTTCTGGAATGAACTCATGGATGTGATGCAAAGATATTCCATATTCCCCTCATTCATGGTTTCAATATGAAATCCATTCAAACGTATATCTTTGAAACTTAACAAGTTTCTTTTGGATTTCGGAGAGTACAACTCCTCTTTTATCAAAATATTTGTACTACTGGGAAATATCATATTGGCTCTTCCGGAGCCTTCCATTAATATTGTAGTACCACAAATTGTACTAACATTAGCCTTTGATAATTTCAAATTCGACAAATATTTTTTATCTCGAAGAATCGTGTGTGTGGTCCCACTGTCAACCAAACAAATATCTCCATCGTTCATGCTCACATCAACGTTATTTTTCATTTTTTTTTTCTTAAGCACGAAGAAAAAAAATAATAAGATTTCTTTAAAATATACTCAAATCTCCAGGTTTGAGTCTTTCACCCAGACTTTTTTTCAAGTCTAAAATTTACAAAGCTTTGTTACAAGCTTAAAAACCTTTGAAGCTTTCTTTCAAGCTTAAAATCTTTGAAGCTTTCTTTCAAGCTTAAAATTTATGAAGCTTTCTTTCAAGCTTAAAATCTTTGAAGTTTCTTTCAAGCTTAAAATCTTTGAAGCTTTCTTTCAAGTTTAAAATTTATGAAGCTTTCTTTCAAGCTTAAAATCATTGAAGCTTTCTTTCAAGCTTAAAATTTATGAAGCTTTCTTTCAAGCTTAAAATCTATGAAGCTTTCTTTGAAGCTTAAAATCTTTGAAGCTTTCTTTCAAACTTAAAATTTATGAAGCTTTCTTTCAAGCTTAAAATTTACTAGGCTTTCAAGTCAAGCACAAAAAATAATAAGCTTTCTTTAAAATGTACTCAAATCTTCGGGTTTGTGTCTTTTGTCTAACAGAGGCACAAAAGTAGTAGGCTTTCTTTCAAGCCGAAAATATTCTCAAATCTTCGGGTTTGAGTCTTTTGCCTAACAGAGGCACAAAAGTAGTAGGTGTTGGATAAGGATGAAGATGAAGAACACTGAAGACAATTAATAAAGGGAGGTTTTGATCTATTCCAAAACTTCAAAATCTGCTAAGTATGGATTAACTTAGCTTATATCCCTTTGAAGAATTTTTGACTAAGTAAAAAAAATATCAGAAGAGTCAAAATTCAAGGTCCAAGACTTCTGATCTGCTGAAGAAAAGATATCAGACTGATGAAGATCAGCCGACTCAAATCAGATTTGTACAAGTTTGGGATCAGCCTTGTTCGTCATCAGACTTGCACTTTCGTCAGCCAAGTGGAAAGGACCATAAAGTCATCCCAACGGTAATAAATGCTCCTGGAAGTAATAAATACTGAAGTACAAGGTTATTAAAGACAAATGATTGAAGAAATGCTTCGTATCAGCTGGGTGCATTTAATGCTGCCTGCAGAAAAGTACTGTTGACAGTACGGACAGCTGCAGAGAGCCGTTCGCGGAAAATAAGGACCAGAACTCAAGGATTTTGAATCTTGTCTCTCTTCAACGGACATTTTTCAAACCTCAAGTATAAATAGCTGAAAGAGATGAAGAGAAAACAACAACACAATCTCTGAGAAATTTTCGAAGCAGAATTTTTTAAGTCTCAAGAACAGCTCACTCATCAGCTTAGTCATTTGTTGACAAAAGCAGAGTTGAAGAACAAAGATAAATACATCTTCCGAGTGAATTTGTAAAAACTGAGTGTTGTGAGTAGTAGATATCCATTTTTGTGAGTGATATTACTTCGGAGAGTAGGAGTTTCTGAGTGATTTCCTACTGCGCACTTGTGGCCTTTTCATTTGTTGATTGGCACAAGCAGAGTATACTGTAAACTTTATGATTATAGTATAACCCAAGATCTAAGTGAATTGGAAGAGTGGACTAAAGGATATTCAAATCCATATAACCACTATAAAAATTCTATGTGCTTTTACTTGCATTTTTACTTGCATATTTTCAGTCGCATAAAAACACTTTGATTTAACTGTTTGAAAAGTTTATAAGTAAAAGATTTTATAAATCTGGGGAACAAACTTTTCAATTGCTACAAATCCGCTGCAAGTACTCTAAGTATTGAAACTGACTTTAACAAAATCAGCTAAGTAATTATCATATAAGTGGTCACCTATGATGTTCAAAGATTTGTTCGCGATCAGCTAAGTAACTTACAGTTCGGTAACAGATTAGACTGTTCAAGTTAGAACAAAAGTTTTAAAGTTAAAAAGTAAATGAAAAAGTTTAGAGGTCTATTCACCCCCCCTCCCTCTAGACCTCATCTGACCACTTGGGACCAACAAGTGGTATCAGAGCAGGTGGTTCATTACAATCAGCTGCCTGATCAACGAGCTTGATCCGAGTGTTTTTCAAAGGTTTTCAAAACTTTTCAAAAGAGCATATTTTGAAAAATCAAAATTTTTGAAAAATGAATTGTATCAGCCATGTTCCCCACATAGCTGGTATGAGCTTCGAAGACTGAAAAATCAGAATGAAGATTTTCTTAGCTGCTTACAATGACAACATGTACACATGTATCATCAAAGGTCCATTCAAATTCACCAAGACCATCATAGTTGATGAAGATGAACTGGTGGTGGAAAAAGATTTAACAGAGATGACAGCCGAAGAAATAAAGCTGTTCAATCTGGATAAAGTTGGCCGTTTCATCATGACCAAGGCCCTTGACAACGATCGATTTGACAAAGTCAAGCACTGCAAGACTGCCAAAGAGATGTGGGATAAAGTTCGTGACATGAGCGAAGGGAACGACGCCATCAAAGAGCATCAGCTGAGTGTTGCTCTAGAAAAGCTGGACAACTTCAAGATGAAGTCTGCGGAAACCATTGATCAGATGGATACAAGGTTTACAAGGACGCTGAATGAAGTGCTAAAGCTTGGAAAAACCTTCACCGACAAGGGGATAACCGTCAGAGTTCTGAAGGCTCTACCTCCGAAGTTCAACATGAAGGTGACAGCCATGGAAGAGTCAAGAGATCTGGGCAAGATTTCTCTCACCGAGCTGTTCTCACTACTCAAGGCGTATGAGTATAAACTGCCAAGAATGGGTGTTGAAGAAACCTCAACTTCAAGTCCCACAGCTGCACTTGTTGCTGCTGAAAATCCAAGAAGGCCAGCTCACAAAAGCAAAGATGTGGACTCATCTGATGAAGCCACACTACTCAACAAAAAGGAGTACACTGCTGTAGACGTTGCATTGCTGATAAACAACTTCAAAAAGTTCTACAGATGAAAAATGAAGAACAAATATAACAATGCTTCTACTTCTAACCCTACTTCTTCTTCTTCTTCTCAAGATAAGGATTCTTATAAATCCAAAATGATGTGCTATAATTGCAGGAAACTGGGTCATTTCATCAGAGATTACCCATATCCTAAAGCTGAGAAGTATACAGAAGAAGAAAAGAGAATCAGAAGGGAAAGAAAGCATCAGAAAGGCAAGGTGCTGGTAGCAGAAGCAGAAAAGCTAGATGTTGTCTACTCATCTAATTCAGATTCAGACACTTTTGATGAAGAGTCTTCTGATGAGGAGAGTCCTGCTCTTCTCTACCTGATGGCTAAGGAATCTGATAACTCAGAGGATGATGAGGTAACTCCTCTTGAAAATGAATTATTTAATTCATTTGAACAAATGATGCTCAACAAACAAGCATTGCTGATGCATTTAAAAAGCTTAAGGAAAAGATGATATTGCTAAAAGAGCGAAACAGTTCACTGAAACTTAAAGCTGAAAAGCCAAAAGAATCAGCTAAATACAAACTGCTTGAGCAAGAGAATGAATCTCTGAAAGCTGAATGTGAAGTCTATAAGGGTAAAATCATTGAGCTTGAAAAAGTCATTGAGTCTCATGATAAGTCATCTGTTGCATCCACTCACATGTCTAGTAAACAGAAGACACCTTTAGATCAGGATAAGTTAGAACTGAACCATACTGAAAAATTTGTATCAGCTGACAATAGTAAGGTCATCTTGTATGTTCAGACTACTAAACCTGCTTCACCTGAGAAAGTATTAAAGGAGACTTAAACTCCTAAGGCTAAAAAGAGCAAAGAGCCTATTGTAGGAAAACAAACTAGTAAGCCCAAACAGAAGAGTCCTAGGAAGTCTTCTGATAAGGCTAAAACTAATCAGACTAGTGATAAAACTAAGTCGTCTGTTAATGAGCAAGCATCAAGTAAACCAAAGAAGCATAAAAACAAAAAAAATCAAAATGCTTGGCATGGAAGTGAGTCTTATTATGTGCAACTTGTTGCATATCCTCCTATGTATCATGCACCTCAATTTCCAACTTACTATGCACCATATCCTGCTCATCCAATGCATGCATATCCTCCTTATTATGCATCTTATCTGTATTTGAACATTATCCTTATCATGCTGATTATCATCAACATAGCAAATCTGATAAACATGATGAAGATGAAACTGTTCATGCTCCTGCCAAACAACAGAAACCTAAGAAGCCTAAGACTTCATCATCTTGGGTTGTCAAAGGTGGAACTAATCCTTCAGGACCCTCTCAATAAGGGTACCTAAACAATTTTATTTTGTTTTGTAGGTTAGGATTAGGAGTAGGAGTAAAGTAGAGAAAATCTGGTACTTGTACAGTGGCTGTTCAAGACACATGTGTGGAAACATGCATGAGCTGACTGATGTTGTTGCTGTGGATGGTCCGAATGTAACGTTTGGAGACAGCTAGGAAGGCAAGATTGTAGTAAGTGGAAAGCTGATCAAAGGTAACATTGAGATATCTGACGTCTCTTATGTTAAAGGCCTAAAGTACAATCTACTAAGCATAAGTCAATTTTGTGACAAAGGATATTCAGTCATCTTCTCAACAGATAAGTGTTACGTTGAACAGATTGATACAAAAAAGATAATTTTATCTGGAAGACGACAAGGGAATGTCTACACAGTAGACTGGAATTCTGCTGATAAGAATTTAAATGTTTGTTTGGTGGCATTAACACAAAGTGAGGTCAGTTGGCTGTGGCACAAAAGAATGAATCATGTGAATTTCAAGACCATCAACAGATTCATCAAGAACAATCTGGTAGAAGGGATTCCAAAGACAGTCATGAGCAAAGACAAGCTTTGTGACGCATGTCAGAAGGGTAAACAAATCAAGTCATTATTCAAAAGCAAGAAGCATCAATCTTCTGGAAGAATATTGGAGCTGCTACACATGGACTTATTTGGACCCATTGATCCTGTCAGCAATGGTGGAAAGAAATACTGCCTAGCTGTTGTGGATGATTATTCAAGATACACTTGGGTGATTTTCATGAAGAAGAAAAGTGAAACCAAGGAGCATCTTACAAATCTGATGGAAAATCATAATGAGGAAAGTATGAAAATACTAAAGATCAGATCAGATAGAGGGACTGAGTTTACAAACTCTACTGTTGAAGAGTATTGTAATGCCAGAGGAATCAGTCATGAATACTCTGCTGCCAGAACCCCTCAACAAAATGGAGTTGCTGAAAGGAGAAACAGAACTCTAAAAGAAGCTACCAGGACAATGATAGCTGAAGCTAAGCTGCCTCAAAGATTTTGGGTAGAAGCAACAAATACAGCATGCTATACCCAAAACAGATGCATGATCAACAAGCACCAAAACAAGAATCCATATGAAGTTTGGAACAACAGGAAGCCAAACATTCATTACTTTAAGATATTTGGTTGTAAATGCTTTGTTTTAAATAATGAGAAAAATCACCTTACTGCATTTGCAGAAAAGACTGATGAAGCTATTTTTGTATGATACTCTACTATTAGTAAAACTTATAGAGTCTTTAACAAAAGAACTTTATTTATAGAGGAATCCATTCATGTAGTATTTGATGAACCAAGTCAATCTTCTGAAAAGAATGAAAATGCAAATCAAGATCTGTCTACTGATTTACAGAAGTTGAATGTGGGAAGGAATGAAGAATATGTTCCCATCATACTACCTGATCTCAACTCAGCTGCTAACTCAAGTGCTGTTCAAAATCACAGTGCTGATTGTCTAACAGACGAGTTTCTAACAGCTGATAGACCAGAGACTGTTCAACAGACAAGAGACGTTCAACAGACTACTACTGGAACTCCAACAGTAGTGTTGCAAGATCAAAACAAAGGAAAACATTATGATTTACAACCTAATCTTAGATGGCTCAAGAATCACCCACCTGAGCTGGTGATTGGTGATCCTTTGGATAAAGTGAAGACAAGGAGAGCTGCTGCAAATGAAGCAATGTTTGTCAGCTTCCTATCTCAAATTGAGCCCAAACAGATTGAAGAAGCTCTTAGTGATTCAAACTGGATTAAAGCTATGCAAGAAGAGCTAAATCAATTTGAAAGGAATGAAGTCTGGTACTTAGTTCCTAGACCAAGTCATCAGTCATTGGCACTAAATGGGTATTCAGGAATAAAATGAATGAAGATGGTGAAGTCACCAGAAATAAAGCAAGATTGATGGCCAAGGGTTACTGCCAAGAAGAAGGCATTAACTTTGATGAAACTTTTGCACCAGTAGCAAGATTAGAGGCTATCAGACTTGTTCTTGATTATGCTGCTCACAAGAATTTCACAGTCTATCAGATGGATGTGAAATCAGCTTTTCTCAATGGAGAATTGCAAGAAGAAGTTTATGTTGAACAACCACCTGTATTTGAAGCTTATCAAGAAGAAGACAATGTGTATCGTCTGAAGAAAACTCTCTATGGACTGAAACAGGCTCCAATAGCATGGTATGATACTTTATCTGATTTTCTTTTAATTAAAGGATTTCGTAAAGGTATGGTAGACAAGACTTTGTTCACTATTGAATGGGAAGAACATATTTTGCTTGTGCAAATATATGTGAACGACATTATTTTTGGTTCAACCAATCAACAGATGTGTGATAAGTTCTCAAAGCTGATGCAGAACAAGTTTGAAATGAGCATAATGGGAGAACTTAATTATTTTCTTGGTTTGCAAGTTAGACAGTTTCCTGATGGAATATTCATCAGCCAAGCAAAATACACAAAGGATTTGTTCAAGAAATTTGGTATGGAAACTAGCTCTACTGCTAATATTCCAATATCTACAAGTCTTCGTTTGGATAAAGATGAAGATGGAAAATCAGTGGACATAACCAAGTACAGAGGAATTATTGGGTCACTGTTATACTTAACAGCTAGCAGACCTGATATCATGTACTCTATTGGGGTTTATGCGAGATTTCAATCAAATCCTAAGGAATATCACCTCTTAGCTGCCAAAAGGATACTCAAGTATCTTAAAGGTACCGAAGATTTGGGATTATGGTATCCTAGGGAATCTGGATTTGAGCTTATTTGATATTCAGATTCTGACCTTGCTGGTTGCAAGATTGACAGAAAAAGCACAACAGGTGCCTGTCAATTCTTAGGTAGTCGTCTGATCTCATGGATGAGTAAGAAACAAACTTCAGTATCCATATCAAATGTTGAAGCTGAATACATAGCTGCTGGAGCTTGCTGTGCACAAATATTATGGTTGAAGCATCAACTTGAAGATTACAATATAAAAATCAACCGAATACATATCTATTGTGACAACACAAGTGCAATCAGCCTTACTCAGAATACTACAAGTCATTCAAGGACTAAGCATATTGAGATCAAACATCATTTCATTAGAGATCATGTCGAGAAAGGAAATGTCATGATAGAATATGTGTTTACTGAAAATCAGATTGCTGACATCTTCACTAAACCTCTAAGCGAAACAAGGTTTTCAACTCTAAGAGCTGGACTAGGTTTATTAAAGTTAGATGCATAAGCTGAGGGGGAACTTATTAGAAGACTGAAGTTCAACAGCTTACTCATCTTATTTATCTTCAAGGATTAACTTTCAACAGACTAGTTAACTTATGAATTCTTAAAGTCAGGGGGAACGTGTAAGACTAGCGGTACTTCTGATTAAAAGATGAAATTTGTTGATGACAGTTAGTTGAAGTTATACTTTCAACAGAAGATTAGAGTCTTGAAGAAGGAAGATTTATTATCTAGCTGGATTGACAAACAGCTGATGAAGGTTATCAGCTATTGGCTTTCACTGATAACAACTTTGTCATCAGGACAGTTGTCCATCAAATAAGTATTTATTTTACTCATCTGATCGCTTTTGTTAAAGCTGACTGTTTGAAACGCTTTATCTAAAAACACGCTTTTACAAGTGATAAAAGAGCGGTACATATTCCAGCTCCTCATTTAACGCGATTTGAATTTGAAAGGTCGTAACTGATGCCGCACGATCAGCACTTACAAGAAACGGATCTAACGGTTAGCTGGTATCACGGAAACCGAAATACCCTAACTATATAAATCCCAATCTGATCAGCCGTGTAGTTCTTTACGCACCCAAAACTTTCAAAGAGCACTTGTGAGAAAATACTTGCAATTTTCTGTGAAATTCTTTCTGTTTCTTTAACTTCCAACAGATTCAATGGCTGTTGAAGGTATGTACTTAGTCTACGACTCCTATTACCAATCCGGTACCGATCTGATGAAAGAACTGCTGCAGAAGTTCAAGTCGGCCTTACTGGTGAACTTCATGGAGTTCAATGAAGGAGTAATCTGGACTGACCAGGTTCTGGAGTACTACAAGACCGCAACTGTTGATCACAACTCTCTGGAAATCAAGGCTACAGTTGGTGGAAAATCCATCGTCATTACTCCTGCTGTTCTTCACGAGACTTTCGGTCTTCCTAACCGTGGACGCCATGACGTCACTGTGCTGACGGAGGACAAGCACCAACAGTTCTGGGCGATCTGCGCCAAAGAAGGGGAAATATTGTCTGGCAACATCAAGAAGAAACAGTTGAAAGACGAGTATCAGCGCATGGCTGATATGGTTTCTAAACTGATCGAAAACTGCACTTTTTCTCTGGATGCTATTACCATGAAGAGGTTCAGCATCATGGCTGCCGTCTACTATGGACTAGAAGTCAACGGGTCCGTTATAGTTTGGTACATTTTGGCTGGTTTTCACAAGGTAAAGAAAGAGAAGACTCCTCAGACAAACCACAGAATCACGCTCAGTTATCTGCTATTCAAACTGGGTCGTGACATGACGAATGGAAAGGAGATCCATAAATCAAAGGCAATGGTGAAGTACTTGCCTGTTCTAAAGAGAAAGGCTGATGAACTTGATGAGGATGAAGACGAGGAACCAAAGGAGGTTCCTGCCAAAAAGGCCAAGAAGACTGGTTAAAACAGCTGAGTTAGCTGTTGTGACCCAGAAAAAGAAGGCTGCTGATAAGCCTAAGAACAAAGCTCCTAAGAAAGTAAAGACCGTGGCTGATGTTGCTGCTGACCAAATCATAAATCAGACCACTGCTGATGTCAGGGGAATGTCTCCTGCATCACCTTCCAGGACTCCATCTGCTGAGATGCCTGCTGAGAATGTCTCTCACAGGACAAGGAGTCAACAAAAAGACACTGCTGCTTCAAGACCCGTTCAAGGGAGGACGAAGAAAACAGCAAGGAAGCAGATGACTTTTATTGAAGAGCCTACTGAGTTGGAAAACTTAGTAAGACAAAGTCCTGCATCTGCTGAAATACCTGTTGGAGCTGATGAGGCTTCTGTTGCTGCCCAAACTGATGCGCAACAGATGACTCATGCTAAACCAACAGTTGAGGCTGTCAAACCTCAGGATGATCCAGATGTTATGATCATCCATCCTATTGCTGCTGCGCCTATCTCTTCTGCTGGTCCAGCCCCTGCCTCATCTGACAAAGGAAAGAGAAAGATAGTGCTTAAAAGGAAGAAGGTTTCCAAAGCTGAGAATAGAAAAAGGGAGGAAGTTGAACAAAGGAAGAGAGATGAGACTGAAGAGAAGAAGGCTCTTGAACTAAGCAAGGTTCAAGAAGCAAAGGATGTGGCCAGAAGGAAAATATCTGAGGCAGAAAGAAAAGCTGCTGAAGATGCAGAACTGGCAATGGTCATTGAGATCAGCAAGACTGATGCTCATGGACCTGTCCATGGCGGAGGCATAAAAATTAATGAGGCTGATGATGAAGGCAAACCTAAGAAGCCCAAAATGCCTACTGGAGAGGCCAAGCCAAAGGATAAGTATGAAGTGAGAAGAGCATTTAACATTGTCTATGTTGATAAAGAGCTCTTCAAAAGATTTGAGAAGTCTTTGGCGTACTCTGACCAGAAGCTCATGCTGAAGACTCTGTTCACCCATGAGAAGCCCAGATACATCAAATGGAGAGATAACAGGCTGAACAGATCTATTGTAGAACTTCAAAGTCTGAACGAGTTAGCTGATGAAGAACAATGGGTTCTAAATTGGTTAAGAACAGACTCCGTTCAGAAAGCCTTGGATCCTTACTATGTCAGAGATGTTATGCATCTCTATGCAAGGGAGTTTGCATTAGCGGAGGCCAAGATCATAAATAACACTTTGCCAGCAAAAAGAAGAAAGTCTGATAATGCTGAAGAAAGGGCAATCAACATAGCTGTTATGACCGCCTTGAAGAGATGGGCTGAAAGGTCAAGATATCAGCAGGGTTGTTCAAGTGAATTGCCTCAGCTGCCAAGTATTCAGCAGATCATCTTAGGCAAAGAGGTTAAGGAGTATTGTGAAGTGCCCAAGGGAAATAATGCTTTCACTAATCCTTGGATCATTGTTAGACAGATACGCCAAACAACCTGTTTTAATGATGATGGCACGATCACAAACCTGGTTTATGATGATGTCACTGATGAGCACAAGAAAGCTGATGAACCCTTAGCAATTGAGTGGAATGCTAAGGCGTCTAAAGTTGATCAGGAGACTATTCTAAAAGATGTTCCTGTCCACCAGGAGACTGACGCAAGGGAAGTTGATACTTCTGCTTCATCAGGTGATCAACATTCATCACTGATGGAAGCCTTCCAGATACTTATGGAGAATCAAATGAAAGAGATGGAAGAGAAGAACAGCTTTCAACTGAAGAAGTTGAAGGAAGAGTTAGCTGAGTCTAACAAACAACAACTAGAAAGCATGCAACTTCTGATTGCTAGGACTGTCAAGAATGTAATTGATAGTTTCCCTATGCCACAAGATAATTCAAAACAGTTGGTACAAAGTTTTGTTGAAGTGGGCAGAAATGTGGAGGATGTGAAGGCTGATGTAAGTCACCTTCATGCAGCCTTAGAGAGAACTAATTTCAACATAGCTGATCTTACCAAGAACCTCTTGCGCGTCAGAGAGGAAGAAAAAGATCTCAACATGAGTCTGTTGCAAGAATTTGGCAAAGCAAGAAGTATCATCACTGATGAACTTGCAATAATGCAACTTAATGTTGATTGTGTGAATGATAAGAATGACTTCATCAACACCACTCTTCATCATTTAACAGCAAGCCATGATGTAGTCAATCAAAATCTGAAAGCTTTATGTGCTGCAATGAAGATTCCTACTGTTGCACTCAACCCAGCTGCTAAACCTGATAATGTCACCAAGTCTGATGATGACAAAAAGAGAGAAGATAAAAGGGAAGAATCAACTAAGGAAACTGTTGTTGCTGCTGAAGTTGAAGATACTGAAGAAACTACTGATAAGACTGCTGAAGAAGTTGAAAAGGTAAAAGGAAAAGAGAAGTCTGAAGAAGCAAAGGAGAAGGCCAAATCTGATGAAGAAATGGATGCAACCAAGGACTCTATTGAAGATCAAACAGAACCATCTACCAAGTACAAAAACACTGAATCAGCCTGGATAGCAATGCAGAAAATCAAGGAGCAGCAACTTAAAGAAAAGATAGAAGCTGCCAAAGCAAATTTACTCCTGGATGAAGAAGCTGATGAAGATAAGAAGAAGATGATGAAGAGTTTTCTTATGAGTATGAAGAAGTGTTAGAAGGATCTGATGAAGTAGCTGATAGTTAGAATATATAAATCTCTTTGTAATCAGTTTACTTTATCTATTCTTCAGACACCTCATCTGATAAACTTGTACTTGTAATATATTCATTATCATAAATAAAAAATCAAGTTTACTCCAACATATCTTTTCTATCTCAGAAAATTTTGAGGATTACAATCTTTAGTATAGGTATTAACAGATATTTAAGCTGAAGTTTTGTCATCATCAAAAAGGGGAAAATTGTTGGATAAGGATGAAGATGAGGAACACTGAAGACAATTAATAAAGGGAGGTTTTGATGCATTCCAAAACTTCAAAATCTGCTAAGTATGGATTAACTTAGTTGATATCCCTTTGAAGAATTTTTGACTAAGTAAAGAAAATATCAGAAGAGTCAAAATTCAAGGTCCAAGACTTCTGATCTGCTGAAGGAAAGATATCAGACTGATGAAGATCAGCCGACTCAAATCAGATTTGTTCAAGTTTGGGATCAGCCTTGTTTGTCATCAGACTTGCACTTTCGTCAGCCAAGTGGAAAGGATCATAAAGTCTCCCAACGGTAATAAATGCCCTTGGAAGTAATAAATGCTGAAGTACAAGGTTATTAAAGACAAATGATTGAAGAAATGCTTCGTATCAGCTGGGTGCATTTAATGCTGCCCGCAGAAAAGTACTGTTGACAGTACGGACAGCTGCAGAGAGCCGTTCACGGAAATTAAGGACCAAAACTCGAGGATTTTGAATCTTGTCTCTCTTCAACGGACATTTTTCAAACCTCAAATATAAATAGCTGAAAGAGACGAAGAGAAAACAACAACACAATCTCTGAGAAATTTTCGAAGCAGAATTCTTTAAGTCTTAAGAACAGCTCACTCATCAGCTTAGTCATTTGTTGACAAAAGCAGAGTTGAAGAACAAAGATAAATACATCTTCTGAGTGAATTTGTAAAAACTGAGTGTTGTGAGAAGTAGATATCCATCTTTGTGAGTGATATTACTTCGGAGAGTAGGAGTTTCTGAGTGATTTCCTACTGCGCACTTGTGGCCTTTTCATTTGTTGATTGGCACAAGCAGAGTATACTGTAAACTTTGTGATTATAGTACAACCCAAGATCTAAGTGACTTGGAAGAGTGGACTAAAGGATATTCAAATCCATATAACCACTATAAAAATTCTATGTGCTTTTACTTGCATTTTTACTTGCATATTTTCAGTCGCATAAAAACACTTTGATTTAACTGTTTGAAAAGTTTATAAGTAAAAGGTTTTATAAATCTGGGGAACAAACTTTTCAACTGCTAAGTTTACTTGTGAAAAACACTTACAAATCCGCTGCAAATAGTCTAAGTATTGAAACTGACTTTAACAAAATCAGCTAAGTAACTATCAGATAAGTGGTCCCCTAAGCTGTTCAAAGATTTGTTCGCGATCAGCTAAGTAACTTACAGTTCGGTAACAGCTTAGACTGTTCAAGTTAGAACAAAAGTTTTAAAGTTAAAAATAAATCAAAAAGTTTAGAGGTCTATTCACCCCTCCCTCTAGACCTCATCTGACCACTTGGGACCAACAGTAGGCTTTCTTTCAAGCCGAAAATGTTCTCAAATCTCCGGGTTTGAGTCTTTTGCCTAACGGAGGCACAAAAGTAGTAGGCTTTCTTTCAAGCCGAAAATTAGCTCAAAATTTCGGGTTTGAGTTTTTCGCCTAGTAGAGGCACACAAGTAGTAGGCTTTCTTTTAAGCCGAAAATATACTCGAAACTTCGGGATTGAGTTTTTCGCCTTGTAGAGGCACACAAGTAGTAGACTTTCTTTCAAGCCGAAAATATACTTAAATTTTCGGGTTTGAGTCCTTTTCCTAGACTTTCTTTCAAGTCCAAGATTTTCGAAGCTTTCTTTCAAGCTTAAACTTTAAAGCTTTATTTCAAGCTAAAAACTTATTAGGCTTTCTTTCAAGGCGAACACAATTTGTTCATATTCGAATTTCAAGTTATTTATACTACGTATAATAAAGTATGCATATTACTTCGAATTTCGAGTTATTTATACGACGTATAATAAAGTATGCATATTACTTGTTTGTCGATTTTAATCTTTCCGGATAGAGACAATTGCTACTTTCCTCAACCCAGTTCTTTTTGCGTCAACTTCTGATGGATGCCGTGTCACCTACAAACGTTGTAAGGACGATCCGAACGGTCAGAATGAAGAAGCTGGTGTGGGGAACCTTCGGTTAAAATTTGAGCATGATCAAACGGTTAATATGGTCGGAATGATAGAAAAACCGAAGGTGCTTTTTGCAAATCCGAGAATATGCCTCTCAAAGGTTTTTGCCTATTTTCTCTCTTGTTTGTGGGATATATTGTGATAACTTGAAATCGAGTTATAGAGCAAACTCGTGCTGATAACGTGTTATAAAACTTAGGATAAAATGGATGAACAAATTATAGTAAACAAAGTTATATGTAGAGAAAACTTATCAACTTTTTTTATCTCATTTGATTGATGTTGTAGTTCATCTTTTTCTCTACTACTTGTTGTTCATACAAATGAGGGATGAACTCCTCTATTTATACAAGTTCAAGTCTTCTATACAATGGCCACATATCTTCAATGTGTCTTCCATGCAACTGTGATACATGGCTTTACTTCAAGTTTACCAAGTGCATGCTTTGCCACACTTCCACAATGGTGTATGCTTTTGCCACACTTCTTCTTGTTTTGACACATAAAGGAGTTATGTGTTATCTCCTTATGCAACCAAGTGCAAAAGCATTGTCTTGACATTATGTAACTTGAAGTGTAAATTGCAATGGGCATCCACAACTTGTATATATTTCATAACAATCTTGTATATATTTGATTGTTTAGAAAATTATTTTATTGCAGGTGTTTGATTGTTAAGAATGTATAGGAAAATAAAATTTTCGATAAATATCTTTTTTTATTATAAAAATTTTCAAAATTGTAAAATTAACTAAAAGTGATTACAAAATAAATATCATCAGATTAATCTAATGAAAAAAAATACTAATTAAATTATGAAACCTAATAAAAACTAACAATAATGAAAAAAATAGCATAAAATAAGTTATAAAAATCACGTTTTTAATTTTCTCTAATAGAATATTATATGGATATCAAGTTTTTCATTATATTAACTTTATTATAAATATTTAATCATCGAATTTGTATCAATTTTTGAAGACTGAAGATAAATCACACATATTCACCGAAAAAGAACAATATAGATAAAATAGTTATGAATAAGTGAAAAACACTATAAAAACCACCTTTATTGGCCAAAAAAAAAAACCGTGTTTTTTTTATTAGTCAAAAATTCAGTTTCAAATTCCTCCATAAATTATAGGTATGTGAACAAGGGGTAATGCCAATTTTTGAAGTTAATAGGGGGGTTATTGATATTTTTTTAGGTAAAGATGGGTTTTTTAACATCCTTTGGTGACGGGTAGAATTGTCATTATGGCTTGAGAGAGTTTCTTTTACTAAATAAACATGAGTGTAGTTTGGTATTAACTATTACACATGAGGTTCTTTGAAAGTTAGGCACCACAAAGACTGTTTTTGCATTTCACTCTAAAATTTTCCTAGGATTTTTCATTAAAATTAGGTGGAATTTTTTTGTGTGTAAAATTTTCCAGCAAGAAAGTTGAAATAAGATGATAACTGTCTTTCTAGTTGTCCAAACAACAAGTGCGGAAATAAAACTTGTTTTTCCCTCACTTTGTAGACAACCAAACAGACTATAAGGAGTTAATGTCAATTTATAGACCTATGAAACGCATAATGTTCAATTTACCCAATTATGAAAATTTTAAAGATACAATTTATCTTCTTTAGTCGAAAAATGTAACTCACTTGCCGAAATAGAAAGTGGACATGAAAAGTACATTTGTAACATAGGTGGAGATGGTAAATTGCTTTTTTTCAAATCGCATAAAATAAATCGAAAATTATGAATATCACAGTGTATAAATTGTCATTAACTTTGAACATAAGGGAAAAATAGATTCGGCTTTGATATTGTCCGATTGTTTTTAAGTTTAGGGCGCTATGCCAAATTGTTAGTCAAAGCATAGTGAATAGTTTGATTTTAATTTAGTATCATTAGGCCATCTCCAATGGAGATGGCCGGGCTCGGGCTCGGGGCGGGGCTGCGGCGGAAAACCATAGGAGATGGTGCGGGCTTGGGCTGCGGGGCGGCTGCGGCTGGGCTGCGGTCTCGGGGCGGCACGGGAAGGGGCTCGGTTTTTTTTTTTTTCCACGCGCCCCTCTTTAAAACTTGGCGGCACCTGATTCGTCCGTCCTTTTATTTTTTTTGTTTTCTTTTGTGTTGTATTTATGTGTGTATTTATGTATTTATGTTGTGTATTTATGTATATTGTTGTGTATTTAAACCTAATTAATGTTGTGTATTATTGTAATTAATGTGTTGTTTTAATTAGTATTTTATTTTAATTAATGTGTTATTGTAATTAATGTGTTATTTTAATTAATGTATTGTTTAATTAATGTGTTATTTTAATTAATGTGTTGTTTTAATTATATAGTATATAATATGATTAATTATTTAAAGTAACACATAAATAAAATTATGATATACTAATAAATATAGAAATAGTCCATTTAACTAAACACTCATACAAATAATTTTTTTTAAAATACGAAATTAGTTTAAAATACAAAATAAACACTTATACAAATAAAATTTAGATTAATACTTAATCAAAATTAAATATTTAAATACATTCTAAAATAGACAAGAAAAGTAAATTTAAACACTCATTTTTAACCGTATTTTGCATAAACATGTTCTATTAAGTCTTTTTGAAGTCTACAATTAGTCGCTTGGAACGAATTGCTTCATGACGCACCATATAATTATCCAATGTTTGCCTTCTCGGTGCAACATCTTGAAACTGTACTCCGCGACGGTCATAAATTTTAATTTTAAGTTACTTTAATTAAATATTCTATTTAATATTAATACTTTAATATAATTAATAATTAAATTACGAGTACTAATATAATTACTATTATTAATATTAAAAAAATTTAAAACTATAATATTAATAGGTGAGACTGGGCAAAGGAAAAAAATGGAATTAATTCTCCCACGGAGCCCCAACCATTGGAGACGACTAGGCAGGGCCCCGGGCTCCAGAGCCCGGGGCTAGCCCTCAACCATTGAAGATGGCCTTAGAATTGGAGCTTATGGCACTTTGCACCCTGAAATTATAGACTTTTGGCGCTTTGCACTCTAACTTAAAAGTTTTGGCACTTTGCACCCTGGAAATACAATTTAGTTAGCACTTTGCACCCTAGTGTGTGTTTTGAAGAAAAAAATCATCGATTGAAGAGTATAATAGTTATTTTCGAATATGTTTGGCCCTTTGCACCCTAAAAGTATAGATTTTGACACTTTGCACTATGAAATATAGAATATTGACACTTTACACCCAAAAAATTATATTTTGACATATTCAACCCCGACTTAATATGATAATCTAAAATATGTTAATAACGTGCAATATCATAATATGTAAGATATGTAAATGTGTATTTTAGATATAAAGTAAATCATCTAAAGGATACTTGAAAATAAAATGAAGACAATGCCTTTTTTTCAATCTAAAGTTTACTAAGAGAAAACGTTAAAATAAGTTATTCTAAAGTAAAATAAATTTAGAATAACATGTTTATGATTGTTGTGCATAGAAATGACCAATTTTATCTCTACGTCGTCGACATTCATGAGTTTATTTTTTTTAAGAAAAATCCATTAGGGTACAAATGTCAAACAAATTTTATTTTTAGGGTGCAGAATGCCAAAAAATTCTAATCGGGGTGGAAATGCTAATATTTTATAATATTAGGGTGTAAAATGCCAACATTCTATATTTTAAGGGTGCAAAATTTATATTTCCAAGGTGCAAAGTGAAAAAAATTGAAAATAACTATTCTACCCTTCTACCAATGAATTTTCTCACTAAAACATACACTAGGGTGCAAAGTGCCAAATAAGTTATATTTCTAGGGTGCAAAGTGCCAAAAAATTTAAGTCAGAGTACAAAGTGTCAAAACCCTATAATTTCATGGTGCAAAATGACAAAAGCCCTTAGAATTGAGTATATGTAAGGAACCCATCTCTCTATCATTAGATTAAAATAAAATATGAGATTTTGAGCAGAACCATTGATAAAAGGATGGACTACTTGTTGAACAGTTGGTTGAGTTTATGCCTTTTTTTTATTTTTTTATTTTTTAATAAATAATTATATCGAAATTATATATTTAACCTTTCAATATATTTATTCCATACAAAATCAAATCATCTCCCCCAATATCCGAAACGACAAATTCTCAAATTTGAAATCACAAATCATCAAAAACTCAAATCTCAACCGGTATCCAGAACAATAAATTATCACATCTCAAATCTCCCCCAATCATCCATAACCACAACGTCAAGAATTTTCTTTCTAGGTTTCCTCAAAGGGATTTTGAACATGTGTGGAGGGAATTTTTTCTTTAAGAATCATGCCGAATCTTCTTCAAAATTGGTGATTTCCTCAATAAATAAACTCTTTTACATTCAAATAGAACACACACCAATTTATTAAAAAAAAAAATTTAACTGAAATTCTCCCATTAAAAAAAAATTTCATGGCTTCACACTTCTTCACCAACACCTTCTTCTTCACCACCACTTCCTTCCGTGAACTTGAGGTTATCTCTTGCTTTCAAAATCCCCAATTTGTTACGCTTGTTGACCTTAACTTCGACTTGAATGCCATCATTATCGTATTGCTCATCTAATATATCAATTACTGAACGCACAATTGAATCACTACAATATTCTAATTTAATCGATCGAAGAGTTGGTATTTCTCCTATACCCAATGGTATCTCTTTCAAATTGTCCATGTCCGATAGCAAAAGTTGCTCAAGGTTTGGGAAATGGATGCTATCTGCATTCCAGACCTTTAAACTTAAACACCATACAAATGACAAGTATTTCAGGGTAAGGAATTGTCCTTCAATTGGGTTCCACTCCTCTCCAATGAAGGCAGATTCTCTTAATCCGAGCATTTCAAGATTAAGCAAATTACCTATTATCGACATATGTTCCCAAGGTATGTGAGTACTTCTTAAATTCAACTTCTTAAGTGATTGTGGAAAAGTTAAGTATTCCAACAAATTAGTTTCTTTTAAAATTCGAGAATAAGTGCAAATAGAAAGTGATTCGAGTTTATCTAAATGGTGAAGATTGTTAAGACAATGGTCTATTCCTCTATCGAAATCCCAAAAATAATCATCTATATCAATTTGTAATTTCTTAATATTGGATATTCTCTTTAGAACTCCTACATCACATCTGGATAGGTTATTTATTTCTGAGAGAGTATTTATATGTTTCAACTCAATTGGAAGATATACAGGCAGAGAAACTGGACGCATGTCAAGATGTCTAAGTTGTTTCCCCTCCCAAAATTCAGGTGGTGGAATATTTGGCATTAGAACTCCTCTAATAATAAAGGTTTGTAGGTTCCATAGTAGCTTTAGTTTAGATGGTAACATGAGATTATCCATGTAATTATGCATAATATCAAGGAACCTTAAGTTGACAAGATTGAAAGCGATATTGAGTAAATCAGGTTGATCACCATTCAATACTCTTATCAATCTACAACCAAGCAAGGATGAATACCTAAAATCTGACACATTATTAAATGTGATTGAACGGAGGATCTTTTTGCTCTTTTTTGCTTTCGTAAGAATAGTGTTAAATCGGATTTCCCGCAACACAGTATTAAATATGATTGATACTGCACCTTGGTTTTTTGAATGGGCAGAATCTATTTGCTGTTTTTTTCTTCCATCAATAACAATGCGACGATGATTGTATAAGGCTTGTGAACTGTAAGAACCTCGCCCCCCTATGACACAAATAAACTTTTCCTTTTCGGCTTCCCTTAAGCACATGTCTCCCAAAAGATCATGAATTCTTAATGTTTCAATTTTCCCGAACTCATACTTGTGAACCATAACGAGATTTCTATCAATAAGATCAATAAGGTACTCCTCTGCAACCTCTTCAAGGCTTTTGTCTTTATTTGGTTTTAGAAATCCCTCAGCAACCCATAGTTTGATTAGCCGGGATACTTCGATCTCATCGTCTTCGGGAAAAACTCCCATGTAAAGGAAACATGGCTTTAGATGAACAGGCAAGTTATTATAACTCAATGATAATATTTTTGAGCATTGTCCATCATTCGCTAGACTTGCAATAGAGTTAACTTCTTTTGCGACATGAACCCACTCTTCTCGTGTCATGTTTGACTTTGCAAGGATTCCCGCGATCACCACTATTGACAAAGGGAGTCCCTTACAATTCTTAGCAATCTTCTTTCCAATTTCCTCCAATTCAATATTACATTTTCGTTGGCCTAACACCTTTTGACGAAGTAGATTCCAACTTTGATCTTCGTCTAGAAAATTCACCTCAAGGCTAGGAGATCCCAAATGAATAGCCATCAATTTAAGTCTGGTTGTGATCATGATTCCACTTCCGTTGCCGTTATTTGGAAAGAACAATTGTACCTTGTTCCAGACATCGATATTCCACATATCATCCATTACAATCAAATATCTCCTATTAAATAAATATTTATGTAATTGTTCACCTAATTGGCTCTCATTCATCCCTTGTACAGTTTCTTTGGTGAGAACTTTAAATTCAATCAAAAGGCTTGAAAGAATCTGTTTTATTTCATATTCTTGGGATATTGTAACCCAGGCACGGTTGTCAAAATGTTGCACAATACAAGCATTTTCGTAAACATTTCTAGCAAGTGTGGTCTTACCAATACCCCCCATTCCGTGAATTGGGATGATTTGGAAATTAGATTGTTGTCGGGTGAGTTTGTCCATGATCTGATACAAGAGATCATCAAATCCCACCATTGTGTCTTTGCCAGCAGGTAAAGAGCTTGAAGAACTAGAAGGTACTGAATCTCTAGGTAGGTGAACTTTAAGCTCCCCTTTCCCTTTAATTTTCATCGCCTTGTCTTTCATCAAATCCATGACTTCTATCACTTCTTGCAGTTGTTGACAGAAGGTATTGGAGCTAGTTCCTGCAAAATATGTGGATTGATTATCATGAATATAGTCCACAACTATGGATTCAATTAGATCTTCTGCTGCATGAGATGCATCCGCGATTTGACTCTCCAAGCTTTCAACATCTTTGTTGTCTCCATTGGAATAGCGTTCTAGAAAGTCAACTAGATACGCGGCCTTTTCTTGAAGAGATTCAATCTGTTCGTGGTTAAGTGAAAATGAATCGCGACCATGATCCTTGATTTGATCGATTATGTTCATCAGGGAAACAAGAGATGCATATGCTTCTGCCATTTTGGTCTGCTGTTTGTGGTTTGATTGATTAGGAACTTTCAATCACAATGAATGGGAAGGAAGAAGTTTACTGTTTGTGGTTTGATTGATTAGGAAATGGATGAATGATTGATCAAAATGTTGACTCGACTTAGATCATAATCAACTTGGAATTCTTAATTAGTTCTTTAATAATTAATCATGTTTAATTGTTAGATTATAAGCAACTTGCAATTAAAAAAATGCAAGTTGCATCTATCAGTATTAATTTATTTCATTGGTTTTGATGAATTTTTTAGATGGAATCTTTTGGTCGTTTCTGCAAATTTGAAAAGGGAAAATTTTGAGTTCATTACTAGCTTGTTCGGTGGTAAAAAAAATAGAGAAAAATTGTAGTAATAGGAAATGGAAAATGAAGGAAATCAAATGTTTGATTGTCAGAAAATTTGTTTTTCATGTTTAATTTTGTAGGAAGTTTAGGAATCTAATATTGGGCACCAAAATTGAGTGTGCAAGTGACAATAATTATCCTATGACACCGTAATTAATTGAGTTTGCTGATAATTGAATACCGTGAAAACTTATGTGAATGCACTTTACTGTATACACTACTTATTTTACATAAACATTACAAAATCAAATTTGTTTCAGAAACCACTTAAAAAATAAGACAAGCAGGCTCTATAACTTTGAAGCAAGTGTGAATTTTGGTTCATTTTTAATAAAAATGCCTTAAATCAATTATTTTTTAATAGGATAATGATAATTACCATTAGCACTATTAAGTGATTTACGTCAAGCTTTTATCCTGTCCTAGTTCTAAGATGATTTAGGCTTAGAGTTAAAATTAAATCATTCTACAGTGAAGATCAAAACTTAGTTCCTCTTATGAACTTAGTTAGCTTCTTCATATTTTTTATTACGAACAAATTTCTCAAAGTATTTCTAATTCAAATATAGTGGTTTCTCCACCCAAATCTATTGTTTTTTTAGACTGCCAATACATCATTACATCAATCATTATCTATAAATTTATTTCAGTATATTTTATTGATATTAAAGTATAAAGACAAACTAAGTACAAAAACTATTATTAAACTAGAGAAACACTCACACTAGTGAAAATTTAACTTATGACTTATTGGTCATATATATAACCTCAATTTTCGCTAATAGACGACTGCCTATGACCACAGACCCATTGTCATGTAAAGTAAAATTAGCATTTTATCTTGTAATCATAATCATGACTTATTCTAAAACGAATCCAAATACAACCATGATTTGGCGAAACCCAGATTTCAACTTATATATCCATACATAATATATCAAATCTATAAAAGACAATATATTGACATATGCCACTAAGGCTGAAATTGAGCTCAAACAAATCAAACAACCTGGTGTTAGGTCATGGGCTCGAAAGTAAGCCCAATAGTTCAAGCTCGGCTAGAGCTCGAGCCCGTGAAAGAAAATTTTGTTTTGGCTCGGTTTGAGCCTGTAAAATTATGTTCACGAGTACTCATTTTAGGCTCGATAAAAATTAATTGTATAACTGATAACTTTGTCGCTTTTTTAGGTCAACTTTTGCAATCATTTATTTCTCTAGTTTTTTTCTTCAGTTTAAACTATTTACTGCCGATTTGACTAGTTAAACTCTTTTTTAATTGATTTCACTCGTTCTTACTATTTTAACACTTTTTTTACCCTATTTTTAATGTTTTTTTTCACTAATTTCACATATTATTCACCTGAATTTTTCATTGATTAAATATGTTCTTACCAACTATACGATTATTCCTTTTTTTCACTGGCTTTACCCAATTTGACTGGATTTCACATTATAATAATTTTACATGCATATTTTATCAACTACACAAAATAATTGTTGGATAAGGATGAAGATGAAGGCACTAAAGAAAGTATGATAAGGGAGGTTTTGATGCATTCCAAAACTTCATAAATTGGCTAAGTATGGAGTAACTTAGCTGATAAACTTATCAAGGAATTTTGACTAAGTAATGAAGACATCAGAAGAGTCAAAGTTTCAAGGTCCAAGACTTCTGATCTGCTGAAGTAAAGTTATCAGACTAGTGAAGATCAGCCGACTCAAATCAGATTCGTTCAAGTTTGAGATCAGCCGAGTTCACCATCAGACGTATACTTTCGTCAGCCAAGTGAAGAAGATCATGAAGTGTTCCCAACGGTAATAAATGCCCCTTGGTGTAATAAATGCTGAAGTACGAGGATATTTAAGACAAATGATTGAAGAAAAGCTTCGCATCAGCCAAGTGCATTTAATGCTGCCTGCAGAAAGTACTGTTCATAGTACGGACAGACTGCAAAAGAGCCGTTCGCGGATTTTAAGGACCAGTACTCGAGGAATTTTGAATCCTGTCTCTCTTCAACGGACACTTTTCAATCCTCAAGTATAAATAGCTGAAAGAGACGAAGAAGAAACAAGCAACACACTTTCTGAGAGAAATTTCCGAAGCAAAATTCTTTAAGTCTCAAGAACAGCTCACTCATCAGCTGAGTCATTTGTTGACGAAAGCAGAGTTGAAGAATCAAGAAAAATACATCTTCTGAGTGATTTTGTAAACAAGAGTGTTGTGCGGAGTTGTGATCCATCTTTGTGAGTGATCAAACTTCAGAGAATAGGTCTTCTGTGTGATTTCCTATTGCGAACTTGTGGTCGTTTCATTTGTTGTTCGACGCAAGCAGAGTATACTGTAAACTTTGTGATTATAGTATAACCCAAGATCTGAGTGACTTGGAAGAGTGGACTAAAGGATATTCAAATCCATATAACCACTATAAAAATTACTTGTGTTTTTACATTGTTTTCAAATCTGCATATCTTCTGTTTGCATAACACATTAAGTTAACTGTTTGAAAAAGAGATAAAAAGGAGTTTATAAAACTGGGGAAGCATTTTTCAAACTGCTAAGATTACTTGTGAAAAACACTTTGAAAATCCGCTGCAAGTACTCTAAGTATTAAAACTGATTTTAACAAAATCAGCTAAGTGACTATCAGACGAGTGGTCAACAAGCCTGTTCAAAGATTTGTCCGCGAACAGAACTGTAACTTACTAATCTGATCAGCTTAGTCTGTTCAATTAAAGTAAAAGTTTTAAAGTTAAAATTGGAAGAAAATTTTAAAGAGGTTTATTCACCCCCCCTCTAAACCTCTTCTGACCACTTGGGACCAACAAGTGGTATCAGAGCGGGTGGTTCATTAGAATCAGCTGCCTCTCTAAACCTCTTCTGACCACTTGGGACCAACAAGTGGTATCAGAGCGGGTGGTTCATTAGAATCAGCTGCCTGATCAACGAGCTTGATCCAAGTGTTTTTCAAAGGTTTTTAAAACTTTTCAAAAGAGCATTTTTTTTGAAAAATCAAAACTTTTTGAAAAATGGATTGTATCAGCCATGTTCCCCACATTGCTGGTATGTCCTTTGAGGACTGGAAAATCAGAATGGAGATTTTCCTTGCTGCTTATAATGATAACATTTACACATGTATCATTAAAGGTCCATTCAGATTCACAAAGACCATCAAAATAAATGAAGTAGATACGGTTGTGGAGAAAGACCTTCACGAGATGACTCCAGAAGAAATCAAGCTTTACAATCTAGATAAAGTTGGGAGATTCATCATGACTAAAGCCCTGGATAATGATCGGTTTGACAAGGTCAAACATTGCAAAACTGCAAAGGAGATGTGGGACAAAGTCAGAGATATGAGCGAAGGCAATGATGCTATTAAAGAGCATCAGCTCAGTGTTGCCTTGGAGAAGCTGGACAACTTCAAGATGAAATCTGGAGAAACCATTGATCAGATGGATACCAGATTCACCAGAACTCTGAATGAAGTTTTAAAGCTGGGAAAGACTTTCACTGACAAAGAGATTTCTGTCAGAGTACTGAAGGCTCTACCTTCCAAGTTCAACATGAAGGTGACAGCAATGGAAGAATCAAGGGATTTGGGAAAAATCTCTCTTACAGAGCTGTTCTCCGTACTCAAGGCGTATGAGTATAAACTGCCAAGGATGGGAATTGAAGAAACCTCAACTTCAGGACCCACAGCTGCACTGGTTGCTGCTGAAAATCAAAGAAGACCAGCACAGAAAAGCAAAGATGTGGACTCATCTGATGAAGCCACTCTACTCAACAAGAAGGAGTACACTGCTGGAGATGTTGCACTGTTGATGAATAATTTCAAGAAGTTCTACAAAAGAAAAATGAAGAACAAATACAACAATGCTTCTTCTTCTAAACCTAACTTTTCTTCTCAAGATAAAGATGATTATAAATCAAAACTAATGTGTTACAACTGCAGGAAATTGGGACACTTCATTAAAGACTGCCCATATCCAAAAGCAGAAAAGTACACTGAGGAAGAGAAGAAAATGAGAAAAGAAAGAAAGCATCAGAGAGGAAAATCAATGATGGCTGAAGCAGAAAAGCTGACTGCTGTCTACTCATCTGATTCAGATTCAGACACGTCTGATGAAGAATCTTCTGATGAAGAAAAACCTGCCCTCCTGTGCCTGATGGCAAAGGACTCTGATGACTCTGAGGATGAGGTAACTCCTCAAGAAAATGAACTGTTTAATTCTTTAGAGCAAATGATGTTGAATAATACCACTATTGCTGGAGAATTTGTAAAGCTTAAGGAAGAGATGAACTTGCTAAAAGAGCAAAATAACTCACTGAAACTTAAAGCTGAAAAGCCTAAAGAATCAGCAGAGTATAAACAGCTTGAGCAAGAGCATGAATCTCTGAAAGCTGAATGTGAGGTCTATAAAGGAAAAATCATGGAACTTGAGAAAATCATTGAGTCTCATGATAAGTCTACTGTTGCATCCATGCATACATCTAGTAAACAGGAGACACCTTTAGAAAATGATAAATTAAGATTGAATCATACTGAAAAATTCATATCAGCTGACAATAGTAAGGTCATTTTGTATGTTCAAACTTCTAAACCTACCTCATCTGAGAAAGTGGTAAAGGAGAAGAAATCTCCTAAGGCTAAAAAGAGCAAAGAGCCTAGTATAGGAAATAAGACTAGTAAGACCAAACAGCAGAGTCCTAAGAAGTCTGCTGATAAAGCTAAAGTCAATCAGACTAGTGGTAAAACTAAGTCAAAATCAGTTGAGCAAGCGCCTAGTAAACCAAAGAAGCATAAGAACAAGAAAAATCAAAATGCTTGGTATGGAAATGAGTCATATTATGTGCAACCTGCTGCATATCATCCTATGTATCATGCACCTCAGTTTCCAAGTTACTATGCACCCTATCCTGCTCATCCAATGCATGCATATCCTGCATATCATGCACCTTACCCTGCTTATGAACATTATTCATATCATACTGATCATCAACATGACTTATCTGATAATTATGATAAAAATGAAACTGTTCATGCTCCTAAAACTCAGAAACCTAAGAAGCCTAAGACTTCAACATCTTGGGTTGTCAAGGGTGGAACTAATCCTTCAGGACCCTCTCAATAAGGGTACCTAAAACAATTTTATTTTTGTTTTGTAGGTTAGGATTAGGAGTAGGAGTAAAGTAGAGAAGATCTGGTACTTGGACAGTGGATGTTCAAGACACATGTGTGGAAACATACATGAGTTGACTGATGCAGTTGCTGTGGATGGTCCAAAGGTTACTTTTGGAGACAGCAAAGAAGGCAAGATTAAAGCTAAAGGAAGACTAATCAAAGGAAACATTGAGATATCTGACGTCTCATATGTTAAAGGCCTGAAATATAATCTGCTGAGCATAAGTCAATTTTGTGACAAGGGATATTCAGTCATCTTCTCAACAGATAAGTGCTATGTTGAACAGATTGGTACAAAGAAGGTAATTTTATCTGGAAGACGACAAGGAAATATCTATGTAGTCGACTGGAATTCTGCTGATAAGAATTCAAGTGTTTGTTTGGTGGCATCTGCACCAAGTGAAGTCAGTTGGCTATGGCACAAGAGAATGAATCATTTAAACTTCAAGACCATAAACAGATTAATCAAGAATGATTTGGTAGAAGGGATTCCAAAAGCAGTCATGAGCAAAGACAAGCTCTGTGACGCATGTCAGAAGGGTAAACAAATCAAGTCATCTTTCAAAAGCAAGAAGCATCAATCTTCTGAAAGAATATTGGAGCTACTACACATGGACTTATTTGGACCCATTGATCCAATCAGCAATGGTGGAAAGAAATACTGCCTAGCTGTTGTGGATGACTATTCAAGATATACTTGGGTGATTTTCATGAAGAAGAAAAGTGAAACCAAGGAACATCTTACAAATCTGATGGAACTGATCCAGAATGAGAAGAGTATCAAAATATTGAAGATCAGATCAGACAGAGGGACAGAGTTTACAAACTCTACTGTTGAAGAGTATTGTAACATCAAAGGAATACATCATGAGTATTCTGCTGCTAGAACCCCTCAACAGAATGGTGTTGCTGAAAGGAGAAACAGAACACTGAAAGAAGCTATCAGAACCATGATAGCTGAAGCTAAGCTGCCACAAAGATTTTGGGCAGAAGCAACAAATACAGCATGTTTTACCCAGAACAGATGTATGATCAACAAAAATCAGAACAAGACTCCATATGAAGTTTGGAACAACAGAAAACCAAACATTCATTACTTTAAGATTTTTGGTTGTAAATGTTTTGTATTGAATAATGGGAAAAATCACCTTACTGCATTTGCAGAAAAGGCTGATGAAGCTGTTTTTGTAGGATACTCTACTGTTAGTAAAGCTTATAGAGTTTTCAACAAAAGAACATTACTAATAGAAGAATCTATCCATGTAGTATTTGATGAGCCAAGTCAATCTTCTGAAAAGAATCAAAGTGCTAATCAAGATCTGTCTACTGATTTACAGAAGTTAGACGTTGGAAGAAATGAAGAATATGTTCCCATCATACTACCTAATCTAAGTTCAGCTGCTAACTCAAGTGCTGTTCAAAATCACAGTGCTGATTGTCTAACAGACGAGTTGCCAACAGCTGAAAGACCAGAGACTGTTCAACAGACTACTACTGGAACTCCAACAGTAGTGTTGCAAGATCAAGACAGAGGACAACATCCTGATTTGCAACCTGATCTCAGATGGCTCAAGAATCACCCTCCTGAATTAGTCATTGGTGATCCTTTAGATAGAGTGAAAACAAGAAGAGCTGCTGCACAAGATGCCATGTTTGTCACATTTCTATCTCAAATAGAGCCTAAGCAAATTGAAGAAGCTCTAAATGATTCCTTCTGGATAGAAGCCATGCAAGAAGAGTTGAATCAATTTGAAAGGAATGAAGTCTGGTACTTAGTTCCTAGACCAAGTCATCAAAGAGTAATTGGCACTAAGTGGGTTTTCAGAAATAAGATGAATGAAGATGGTGTTGTCACCAGAAACAAAGCAAGACTAGTGGCCAAAGGTTATTGTCAAGAAGAAGGAATTGACTTTGATGAAACTTTTGCACCAGTAGCAAGACTTGAAGCAATCAGACTATTTCTAGCCTATGCTGCTTACAAGAACTTCACTGTCTATCAGATGGATGTGAAGTCCGCTTTTCTCAATGGAGAATTGCAAGAAGAAGTGTATGTTGAACAACCTCCTGGATTTGAAGTCTATCAAGAAGAGGACAAAGTATATCGTCTGAAGAAAGCCCTCTATGGACTGAAACAGGCTCCAAGAGCATGGTATGATACCCTATCTGATTTTCTTTTAATTAAAGGATTTCGTAAAGGTAAGGTAGATAAAACCTTGTTTACAATTGAATGGGAAAATCATATATTACTTGTGCAAATATATGTGGACGATATTATTTTTGGTTCAACTAACCAACAGATGTGTGATAAGTTCTCCAAGCTGATGCAGAATAAGTTTGAAATGAGCATGATGGGTGAACTTAATTACTTTCTTGGATTGCAAGTTAGACAGTTGCCTGATGGGATATTCATCAGCCAAGCAAAGTACACAAGAGATCTGTTCAAGAAATTTGGTATGGAAACTAGCTCAACAGCTACCATTCCCATGTCTACAAGTCTTCGTTTGGATAAAGATGAAGATGGCAAATCAGTGGACATTACCAAATACAGAGGCATTATTGGTTCATTGTTGTATCTAACAGCAAGCAGACCTGATATAATGTACTCAGTTGGAGTCTGTGCAAGATTTCAATCAAACCCCAAAGAATCTCATCTCTTAGCTGCCAAGAGGATATTGAAATATGTTAAAGGCACTCAAGAATTGGGATTATGGTATCCTAGAGAATCTGGATTTGAACTTATTGGTTATTCAGATTCAGACCTTGCTGGCTGCAAGATTGACAGAAAGAGCACAACAGGTGCCTGTCAGTTCTTAGGCAGTCGTCTGATCTCATGGATGAGTAAGAAACAGACTTCAGTTTCTATATCTACTGCTGAAGCTGAATATATAGCTGCTGGAGCTTGCTGTGCACAAATACTTTGGTTGAAACATCAACTAGAAGACTACAACATCAAGATCAGTGGAATTCCAATCTACTGTGATAATACAAGTGCAATCTCTCTTACTCAGAACACTACAAGTCATTCAAGGACTAAGCATATTGAGATCAAGCATCACTTCATTAGAGATCATGTGGAAAAAGGCAATGTTTTGATTGAGTATGTTCATACAGACAATCAGATTGCTGATATTTTCACTAAACCTTTAAGTGAAGTAAGGTTCTCAACTCTAAGAGCTGAGCTAGGACTACTTAATTTGGAAGCATAAGCTGAGGGGGAACTCATCAGAAGACTGGAGTTCAACAACTTAGTTATCTATTATTATCTTCAAGGTTTAACTTTCAACAGACTAGTTAACTTATGAATTCTTAAACTCAGGGGGAACGTGTAAGACTAGCGGTACTTCTGAATTAAAGATGAAATTTGTTAATGACAGTTAGTTGAAGTTGTGTTTTCATCAGAAGACTCAACTATCGAAGATTAAAATTATTTTATCTAGCTGGATTGACAAACAGCTGAGGAAGGTTATCAGCTATTGGCATTCTCTGATAACAACTACGTCATCAGGACAGTAGTCCATCAGATAAGTATTTATGTTACTCATCTGATTACCTTAATAAAAGCAGAACTATTTAAAATGTTTTATTCAAAACACGCTTTTATAAGTAACTGTTGGGCGGTACATATTCCCGCTCTTCATTAAATATCTTTTGAATTCGAAAAGTCGTAACTGACGCCGCACGATCAGCACTGACAGAAAAATGGATCTAACGGTTGGCGGATATCACGGAAACCAACATACCCCAACTCTATAAATCCCCATCTGATCAGTCGAGTAGCTCTTTACGCACTCTAAGCATTCAAAAGTACTTGTGAGAAATTCCTGCAAATTTTCTACATACTTTCCATTGTTTTTCTAACCTTCAACAGATCTACAATGGCCGCTGAAGGTATGTTTCTCGTTTATGATTCATACTACCAATCCGGTACGGATCTGATGAAAGAACTGTTCGAAAAGTTCAAAGCTGCTTCGCTGGTAAACTTCATGGAATACCACGAAGGAATTATCTGGACTGACCAAGTGATGGAGTACTACAACACAGCGAAAGCTGACTACAACAAACTGGAGATTAAGGCTTCAGTAGGAGACAAATCTGTCACTATTACCCCAGCTGTTCTTCACGAGACGTTTGGGCTTCCTAACAGTGGACGACATGACGTCACTGTGCTGACAGAGGACAAACATCAACAGTTCTGGGCGATCTGCGCCAAAGAAGGAGAAACGCTGTCTGGAAACATAAGGAAGAAGCAACTAAAGGATGAATATCAGCGGATGGCTGATATGGTATCCAAGCTGATTGAGAACTGCACATTCTCACTGGATGCTGTTACCATGAAGAGGTTCAGCATCATGGCTGCCATATACTATGGACTGGAGATCAACTGGTCAATCATAGTCTGGTACATTTTAGCTGACTTTCTTGATGATAAGAAAGGAAAAGGCCCCACCACCAACCACAGAATCACTCTCAGCTATCTGCTGTCAAAGCTGGGTTGTGATATGAAAAATGGAAAAGAGATCCATAAATCTAAGGCAGTATCAAAGTACTTGCCTGTTCAAAAGAGAAAGGCTGGTGAGCCTGAGGAAGCTGATGTTGAGGAACCAAAGGAGGTTCCTGCCAAAAGGCAGAGAAAACTGGTCAAGACTGCTGACTTAGCTGCTGAGACCAAGAAGAAGAAGGCTGCTGACAAGCCTAAGGAAAAGATTCCTAAGCAGATGGAGAAAGTGACTTCTGCTGCTGAAGCCACTAAAATCGTTGAAAACATAATTGCTGATGTACGGACTGGATCCCCTGCATCACCATCAAGAACTCCATCAGCAGAGAGGCCTGCTGAAGGTATCTCTAAACGAACAAGAAGTCAATAGAGAGATACTGCTACAACCATTTACCGTGAAGGGAGAACCAAGAAATCTGCCAGAAAACAGATGACATTTATAGAAGAACCAACGGACTTGGAAAATGTAGCAAGGGAAGACCCTGAAGCTGCTGAAAGGCCTACTGAAACAATTAAGACTGTTGAGACTGACAAAGCTGATGAGCAACAGTCTAGTCAAGTCACATCAACAGCTGAGGTTGCTCAACCTCAAGAAGATCCAGACATCCAAATCATCTATCCTATTGCTGCTGCTCCCATATCATCTGCTGGACCAGCCCCTGCTGATAAAGGCAAGAGAAAAATAGTGCTAAGGAAAAAGAAAATTTCCAAAGCTGACAAGAAGGCAAGGGAGGAGGCTGAACAAAGAAAACAGGATGAGTTGGAGGAGAAGAAAGCAATTGAGCTAAGCAAAGCTCAAGAAGCAAAGGATGAAGCCAGAAGACGCATGTCTGAAGCAGAGAGAAAAGCTGCTGAGGATGCTGAAATGGCTGTGGTATTGGAATTGAGTAAAGTTGATGCCTATGGACCTGTCCATGGAGGTGGCATCAAGATTGGAGAAGGCAAGAATGATGAAGAAGACAAGAAGAAGATATTACTGCCTGCCCCCAAACTCAAGACAAAAGATAAGTTTGAAGTCAGAAAAGCTTTTGAGATAGTATATGCTGACAAGGAGCTTTTCAAGAAATTTGAGAAGTCTCTGGCATACTATGATCAGAAACTTATGTTGAGGACTCTGTTCAACCAAGAAAAGCCAAGGTATATCAGTTGGAGAGACAACAGGCTGAACAAGTCAATAACAGAACTTCAAAGCATAAAGGAGTTAGCTGATGAAGAACAATGGGTTCTAACTTGGCTGAAAACAAACTCCATCCAAAAGGCCCTTGATCCCAGCTATGTAAGAGATGTCATGCATAGTTATGAAAAAGGCTTTGCATTGGAGGAGGCCAAGAAAATCAAAAGCACCTTGCCTGACAAGAAAAAGAAGTCTGAAGATGCTGAAGAAAGAGCAATTAAGTTTGCTGTTATGACTGCTCTGAAGAGATGGGCTAAAAAGTCAAAATATCAGCAAGCCTGTTCAAGTGATATGCCACTGCTGCCAAGTATCCAGCAAATCATTTTTGGCAAGGAAGTACAACAGTACTATGAAGTCCCTAAGGGAAACAATGCTCCTGTTAACCCTTGGATTATTGTAAGGCAGATTAGACAGACAACATGCTTCAATGATGATGGAACCATTACTAATCTGTTCTACGATGATGTCACTGATGAGCACAAATCTGCTGATAAGTCCTTAGCTATTGAGCTGCCAGCTAAGACTTCTGAAGACCATCAGATGACAGACTTGGAGGAAGTCCCTGTTCAACAGGCGACTGAGGAAAAGGAAGCTGATGCTGATGCTTCTACTTCATCAGCTGATCAACACTCATCACTGATGGAAGCAATCCAGATGCTGATGGAAAACCAACTTAAGGACCTGGAAGACAAGCACAAGCAACAGCTATTGAAGGTTAAGGAGGAGCTGAAAGCAGAGTTGGCAGAATCCAACAGACTTCAGCTGGAAACTGTTCAAGGATCAACAGAAGAAATCATCAAGAAGGAGATCAACAGTATTCCAATTCCTCAAGATAATTCACTGCAGTTAGTGCACAGCTTAAGAGAACTGAACCAGAATGTAGAAGATGTGAAGGGTGATGTAAATCATCTTCACACTGCTTTAAAATCAGCTGAGCACAAGATTGCTGATCTGACTGCAACCTTCATTAAAGTCAGTCAAGAAGAGAAGGAAATCAATCTGGGGATGTTGCAAGAAGTGGCAAAGGCTTCACAGGAAGTTCAAAATGAAATTGCAACTATCAACCTCAACATTGACTACTTCAATGATAAGACTGATGTCATCAGCACTGACATTCATCATCTAACAGCTAGTCATGACGTTGTTAATCAGAACCTAAAGGCTTTGTGTGCTGGAGTAAAGATTCCAACAGTTGCTCTAAACCCTGCTGTTGAAACTTCTAATGTCATCAGAGTTGATGATGACAAAAAGGGGGAAGATAAAAGGGAAGAACCGGCAAAGGAATCCGCTGCTGAAGAATCAACTAAGGAAGAAACTGCTACTGCAACTATTGAAGCCAAAGAAACTGAAGAAACAGCTGACAAGACTGAAAAGCTTGGAACGGTAGAAGAAGAAGAAAAGACTGAAAAAGAAGATACCAAGTACAAGAATACAGAATCTGCCAGGAAGGCCATGGAAGCTTTGAAAGCTCTTCAAGAACAAGAACTTAAGGAAAAGATGGAAGCTGCCAAAGCAATCTTGGAAGAAGAAGCTGATGATGAAGAAGATGATGAAGAATCATCTTATGAATATGAAGAAGTGCTGGAAGGATCAGATGAAGAAGCTGATAGTTAAAACTTGCAAATTCCTTGTAATCAGTTTACTTTATCTATTTCTTCAGAAATCTCATCTGATGAACTTGTACAATGTAACTCTTTCTCAATATTAATGAAAAGTCAAGTTCAATCCAATAAACTTTTTCTATCTCAGAAAATTTTGAGGATTACAATCTTTAGTTTAGGTATTCAACAGGTACTTAGCTGAAGTTTTGTCATCATCAAAAAGGGGGAAATTGTTGGATAAGGATGAAGATGAAGGCACTAAAGAAAGTATGATAAGGGAGGTTTTGATGCATTCCAAAACTTCATAAATTGGCTAAGTATGGAGTAACTTAGCTGATAAACTTATCAAGGAATTTTGACTAAGTAATGAAGACATCAGAAGAGTCAAAGTTTCAAGGTCCAAGACTTCTGATCTGCTGAAGTAAAGTTATCAGACTAGTGAAGATCAGCCGACTCAAATCAGATTCGTTCAAGTTTGAGATCAGCCGAGTTCACCATCAGACGTATACTTTCGTCAGCCAAGTGAAGAAGATCATGAAGTGTTCCCAACGGTAATAAATGCCCCTTGGTGTAATAAATGCTGAAGTACGAGGATATTTAAGACAAATGATTGAAGAAAAGCTTCGCATCAGCCAAGTGCATTTAATGCTGCATTTAATGCTGCCTGCAGAAAGTACTGTTCATAGTACGGACAGACTGCAAAAGAGCCGTTCGCGGATTTTAAGGACCAGTACTCGAGGAATTTTGAATCCTGTCTCTCTTCAACGGACACTTTTCAATCCTCATATATAAATAGCTGAAAGAGACGAAGAAGAAACAAGCAACACACTTTCTGAGAGAAATTTCCGAAGCAAAATTCTTTAAGTCTCAAGAACAGCTCACTCATCAGCTGAGTCATTTGTTGACGAAAGCAGAGTTGAAGAATCAAGAAAAATACATCTTCTGAGTGATTTTGTAAACAAGAGTGTTGTGCGGAGTTGTGATCCATCTTTGTGAGTGATCAAACTTCAGAGAATAGGTCTTCTGTGTGATTTCCTATTGCGAACTTGTGGTCATTTCATTTGTTGTTCGACGCAAGCAGAGTATACTGTAAACTTTGTGATTATAGTATAACCCAAGATCTGAGTGACTTGGAAGAGTGGACTAAAGGATATTCAAATCCATATAACCACTATAAAAATTACTTGTGTTTTTACATTGTTTTCAAATCTGCATATCTTCTGTTTGCATAAAAACACATTAAGTTAACTGTTTGAAAAAGAGATAAAAAGGAGTTTATAAAACAGGGGAAGCATTTTTCAAACTGCTAAGATTACTTGTGAAAAACACTTTGAAAATCCGCTGCAAGTACTCTAAGTATTAAAACTGATTTTAACAAAATCAGCTAAGTGACTATCAGACGAGTGGTCAACAAGCCTGTTCAAAGATTTGTTCGCGAACAGAACTGTAACTTACTAATCTGATCAGCTTAGTCTGTTCAATTAAAGTAAAAGTTTTAAAGTTAAAATTGGAAGAAAATTTTAAAGAGGTTTATTCACCCCCCCTCTAAACCTCTTCTGACCACTTGGGACCAACAATAATAGTGTTTTTTTAATTTTTAAGTCTATTCTGAGTAAGATTTTGTAAAAGTGATGTAAGAGTTAATGAAATTATAAAAGTGATGTTAGAGTTAATTTCTTAATTATTGGAGTTATTGTAGGAAATAACTATAATAAAAATTTATGTCTAATTTGAATATACTTTTGTTTTTCTTCTATATTCATGGTTCTTGGTTAGGAGGAAAAGAAGTTACAAATTTTTTAAAATATTTTCCTATCAAATTTTTTATGAGAAAATTTAAGAAAAATTTCATGTCTAATTATATTTTACTAATATAGTTTACAATTTGTGTACTTTGGTTCATTTTAAATAAAAATACCTTAAATCAATTTTTTTCAATAGGATAATGATAATTACCATTAGCACTATTAAGTGATTTACTTCAAGCTTCTCTCCTGTCCTAGTTCTAGGATGATTTAGGCTTAGAGTTAAAATTAAATCATTCTACAGTGAAGATTATAACTTAGTTCCTCTTATGAACTTAGTTGGCTTCTTCATATTTTTTATTACGAGCAAATTTCTTATGAACTTAGTTAGCTTCTTCATATTTTTTATTACAAGCAAATTTCTTTTGAGGCAAAGTATTTTTAATCCAAATATAGTGGTTGTTTCGCCCAAATCTATTATTTTTTTAGATGGCCAATACATCATTACATCAATCACTATATATAAATTTATTCAAGTATATTTTATTGGTATCAAAGTACAAAGACAAACTAAGTACATAAAATAATATTAAATTTGAGAAATACTCACACTAGTGAGAGTTTAACCGATGACTTATTAGTCATATAACCTCAATTTTAGCCAATCACCCCAAATCCATTGTCATGTAAAGTAAAATTAGCCTTTTATCTTGTAATCATAAATATCTTCAGTATCTCCAAAAGCTAACCATTTCAGGTGCAAATCTCACTGGAACAATTGCTCTGTTTTCACTTTGAGGAATCTATTTTGACGAGATTTAGAGAGATTTTTTAAAAGGTCAATTTGAGTAATTTTGAAATTTCTTTTTACTTTTGTAAAGCCAGTCACAGAGGTAATCTTGAACATGAACGTCACGTGTCACATATTTAGGGGATTCCTTGCATATACTCAAGTCAATGTGTTCCTAACTTAAGACTAGACCTTTTATCTAAATGAAGTAAATTAAAAACAATTCTAATTTTTGTGCAAATGTAACCTTTAATTTTGAGAAGATATTTCACAAAGCATTTTAGAGATTTATGAAAAGTTAAACAAGCAACTATTTTCCTTTTTAAAAACAACTTTTTCTTATCTCAATTCTAAAAACTATTTTATATTAAAACCATTATTTTAATCAAAGATAAAACATACATAAACTCTATTTTTATTTGACCTAAATTAAAATTATATTTTACTCTCCTTATCTTATAAAATAAACATGATTTAATTTGTGGTATCAGAGCAGGTGGTTTATTAGAATCAGTTGTCTGATCAACGAGCTTGATTCGAGTGTGTTTCAAAGGTTTTCAAACTTTTTCAAAAGAGCGTAATTTTGAAAAATTAAAACTTTATGAAAATGGACTGTATCAGCCATGTTCCCCACATTGGCGGTATGAGTTTTGAGGACTGGAATATCATAATGGAGATCTTCTCAGCTGCCTACAATGATAACATGTAGACATGTATTACTAAAGGTCCATTCAAATTCACCAAGACAATCAAGGTCGATGAAGTAAACATAGTGGTGGATAAAGATCTTCAAGAGATGACTGCGGAAGAAATCAAGTTGTTCAACCTTGCCAAAGTTGGCCGTTTCATCATGACCAAAGCCCTGGACAATGACAAGTTTGACAAAGTCAAGCATTGCAAGACTGCAAAGAAATGTGAGACAAGGTTCGTGACATGAGCGAAGAAAACGACGCCATAAAGGAGCACCAACTGAGTGTTGCTCTAGAAAAGTTAGACAACTTCAAGATGAAGCCTACGAAAACCATTGATCAGATGGATACAGGGTTTACAAGGACGCTGAATGAAGTTCTTAAGATGGGAAAGACCTTCACTGACAAAGAGATAACTGTCAGAGTACTGAAGGCTCTACCTCCAAAGTTCAACATGAATGTGATAGCCATGGAAGAATCAATAGATTTGGGAAAGATCTCTCTTACCGAGCTGTTCTCCGTATTCAAGCCATACGAGTATAAACTATCAAGAATGGGTATTGAAGAAACCTCAGCTTCAGGCCCCACAGCTGCCCTAATTGCTGCTGAAAATCCAAGAAGAACAACACACAAAAGCAAAGAAGTGGACTCATCTGATGAAGCCACACTACTCAACAAAAAGGAGGACACTGTAGGAGACATTGTATTGCTGATGAACAACTTCAAGAAGTTCTATAAAAGAAAAATGAAGAACAAATACAACAATGTTTTTACTTCTAACACTACTTCTTCTTCTCATGATAAGGATGCTTATAAATCCAAACTAATGTGTTACAACTGCAGTAAATTGGGACATTTCATCATAGACTGCCCATATCCTAAAGCTGAAAAGTACACAGAGGAAGAGAAGAAAATCAGAAAAGAAAGAAAATATCAGAAAGGCAAAGTGCTGATGGCTGAAGCAGAAAAGCTGGCTGCCATCTACTCATCTCATTCTGACTCAGACACTTCTGAAGAAGAGTCTACTGAAGATGAGAACCCTGCTCTTATCTACCAGATGGCTAAGGAATCTGATGACTCAGAGAATGAGGTAACTTCTCTTGAAAATGAATTATTTAATTCATTTGAGCAAATGATAGTCAATAACACTAGTCTTGTTGATGCATTTGCAAAGCTTAAGGAAGAGATCATATTGCTGAGAGAGCAAAACAGTTCACTAAAACTTAAGGTTGAAAAACCAAAAGAATCAGCTGAATGTAAACTACTTGAGCAAGAGAATGAATCTCTAAAAGTTGAATGTTAAGTATAGAAGGGTAAAATCATGGAACTTGAAAAAGTCCTTGAGGTCTCATGATAAATCATCTGTGGCATCCACTCATATGTCTAGTAAACAGAAGATGCGTTTAGAACAGGATAAGCTAGAATTGAACCATACTGAAAAGTTTATATCTGCTGACAATAGTAAAGTCATTTTGTATGTTTAGACTACTAAATCTGCTTCATTTGAGAAAGAATTAAAGAAGAAGAAAGCTCCTAAGGCTAAAAAGAGCAAAGAGCCAAAATTAAAGAAACAGACTGGTAAAACCAAACAGCAGAGTCCTAGGAAGTCTGCTGATAAGAGTAAAACCAATCAGACTAGCAATCATCTAGTAATCCAAAGAAGCATATTATGTGCAACCTACTGCATATCCACCTATGTATCATGCACCTCAATTTCCAACTTACTGTGCACCTTGCCCTGCTCATCCAATGAATGCATACCCTGCTTATCATGCATCTTATTCTCCTTATGAACATCATCCTTATCATATTGATTATCAACATAACATATCTGCTGAATATGATGAAGATAAACCTGTTCATGCTCCTGTCAAATCTCAGAAGCCTAAGAAGCCTAAGATCTCAACATCTTGGGTTGTCAAGGGTGGAACTAATCCTCCAGGACCCTCTCAATAAAGGGCACAAAGGGTTTTACGTTGTTTTGTAGGCTAGGATTAGGAGTAGGAGTAAAGTAGAGAAAATCTGGTACTTGGACAGTGGATGTTCAAGACATATGTGTGCAAACATACATGAGCTGACTGATGTTGTTGCTGTGGATGGTCCTGAAATAACTTTTGGAGACAACAATGATGGCAAGATTGTAGTGTGTGGAAAGATAATCAAAGGCGATATTGAGATATCTGACGTCTCTTATGTTAAAGGCCTCAAATACAATTTGCTGAGCATAAGTCAATTTTGTGACAAGGAATTTTCAGTTATTTTCCCATCAGATAAGTGCTATGTTGAATAGGTCGGTACAAAGAAGGTCATCTTATCTGGAAGACGACAAGGAAATTTCTATATAGTCGACTGGAATTTTGTGGATAAGAATTCAAACTGGTGGCATCTACACCAAGTGAAGTTAGTTGGTTGTGGCACAAAAGGATGAATCATGTGAATTTCAAGACGATAAACAGACTAATCAAGAATAATCTGGTAGAAGGAATTCCAAAGACAATCATGAGCAAAGATAAGCTCTGTAACGCCTGTCAGAAGGGTAAACAAATCAAGTCATCTTTCAAGAGCAAAAAGCACCAATCATCTACAAGGATTTTGGAGCTGCTACACATGGACTTATTTGGACCCATTGATCCAATCAGCAATGGTGGAAAGAAGTACTGCCTAGCTGTTGTGAATGATTATTCAAGATACACTTGGGTGATTTTCATGAAGAAGAAAAGTGAAACCAATGAGCATCTTACTAATCTGATGGAGCTGATCCCGAATGAGAAAAACATGAAAATATTAAAGATCAGATCAGATAGACGGACTGAGTTCACAAACTTAACTGTTGAAGAGTATTGTAACATCAGAGACATCAGTAATTAGTACTCTGCTGACAGAACCCCTCAACAAAATGGAGTTGCTGAAAGGAGAAACATAACTCTAAAGGAAGCTACCAGGACTATGATAGCTAAAGCAAAGCTGCCCCAAAGACTCTGGGCAGAAACCACAAATACAACCTACTTTACCCAGAACATATGCATGATCAACAAAAATAAAAAAAGACTCCATATGAAGTTTGGAACAACAGGAAACCAAACATTCATTACTTTAAATTTTTTTGTTGTAAATGCTTTGTGTTAAGTAATGGGAAGAATCACCTTACTGCTTTTGCAGAAAAGGCTGATGAAGCTATTTTTGTAGGATACTCTACTATTACTAAAGCCTACAGGGATTTTAACAAAAGAACTTTACTTGTAGAAGAATCTATTCATGTAATATTTGATGAACCAAACTAATCTTCTGAAAATAATCAAAGTACTAATCCAAATCTGTCTACTGATTTTCAGAAATTGAGTATTGAAATAAATGAAGAATATATACCCATCATACTACCTGATCTCAACTCAGCTGCTAACTCAAATGCTGCTCAAAATCAGCCATCTGATTGTCTAACAGACAAGCTGCAAACAGCTGATAGAACACAGACTGTTCAACAGACTACTACTGGAACTCCAACAGTAGTGTTGCAAGATCAATCTAGAGGACAACATTCAGATTTGCAACCTGATCTTAGATGGGTCAAGAATCACCCACCTGAATTAGTGATTGGTGATCCTTTGGATAGAGTAAAGACAAGAAGTGCTGCTGGAAATGATGCAATGTTTGTCATCTTCCTATCCCAAATAGAGCTCAAACAGATTGAAGAAGCTTTTAGTGATTCAAATTGGATTGAAGCTATGCAAGAAGAACTAAATCTATTTGAGAAGAATGAAGTCTGGTACTTAGTTCCTAGACCAAGTCGTCAAAGAGTAATTGGCACTAAGTGGGTATTCAGGAACAATATGAATGAAGATGGTGTTGTCACTAGAAACAAAGCGAGATTAGTGGCCAATGGTTACTGCCAAGAAGAAGGCAATGACTTTGATGAAACTTTTGCACCAGTAGCAAGACTAGAAACAATCAGACTGTTTCTTGTTTATGCTGCTCATAAGAACTTCACTATCTATCAGATAGATGTGAAGTCTGCCTTTCTCAATGGAGAACTGCAAGAAGAAGTATATGTTGAACAACCACCTGGATTTGAATCATACAAAGAAAAAGACAAGGTGTACCGTCTGAAGAAAGCTCTCTATGGACTGAAACAGGCTCCAAAAGCATGGTATGATAATTTATCAGATTTTCTTTTAATGAAAGGATTTCGAAAAGGTAAAGTAGATAAAACCTTGTTTACTGTTGAATGGGAGGATCATATATTACTTGTGCAAATATATGTAGACGATATTATTTTCAGTTCAACTAACCAACAGATGTGTGACAAGTTCTCCAAGCTGATGCAGAAGTGAACTAAATTATTTTCTTGGTTTGCAAGTTAGACAGTTGCCTGATGGGATATTCATCAATCAAGCTAAATACACAAAAAATCTGTACAAGAAATTCGGTATGGAAACTAGCTCTACTGTTAGTGTTCCTATGTCAACTGGACTTCGCTTGGATAAAGATGAAGATGGCAAATCAGTAGATATAACCAAGTACAGAGGCATAATAGGGTCACTGTTATATCTAACAGCTAGCACACCTGATCTTATGTATTTTATTGGGGTTTGTGCGAGATCAAATCCTAAAGAATCTCATCTCCTGGCTGCCAAGAGGATACTCAGGTACCTTAAAGGCACTCAAGAATTGGGATTATTCTGATTCTGGATTTGAACTTATACGATATTCTGATTCCGACCTTGCTGGCTGTAAGATTGATAGATAGAGTACAACTGGCGCCTATCAAATTTTAGGTAGTCGTCTGATCTCATGGATGAGTAAGAAACAAACTTCAGTGTCTATATCAACTGTTGAAGCTGAATATATTGCTGCTGGAGCATGCTGTGCACAGATACTTTGGTTGAAGCATCAACTGGAAGATTACAACATAAAGATCAGTCAAAATACTACAAGTCATTCAAAGACTAAGCATATTGAGATCAAGCATCATTTCATTAGAGATCATGTGGAAAAGGGAAATGTTATAATTGAGTATGTTCATACTGACAATCAAATTGCTGACATCTTCACCAAACCACTAAATGATGCAAGGTTTTCAACTCTAAGAGCTGAACTAGGCCTACTAAATTTGCTTGCATAAGCTGAGAGGGAACTCATCAGAAGACCCGAGTTATCAGCTTACTCATCTTATTATCTTCAAGGTTAACGCTCAACAGACTAGTTAACTTATGGATTCTTAAAGTCAGGGGAACGTGTAAGATTAGCGGTACTTCTGATTAAAAGATGAAATTTGTTGATGACAATTAGTTGAAGTTATGTGTTCATTAGCTTGGTTCTTAATTCTTGAAGACCGAAGATTAATTTATCTTACTGGATTGACAAACAACAGATGAAGATTACTAGCTATTGGCTTTCACTAGTAATATCTGTTTTCAGAACACTCGTCTGTCAGATAAGTATTAGTTTACTCGTCTGATTATTTGTATAAGTGTTGCTCTTAAAAACCGTTATATTTAAAAATATGCTTTTACCAGTCGACTGAGGCTGTTCACATTCCCGCCAGTCATTTAATAATTTTTTAAATTTGAAACCCGCGTATCTCGCCCAACGATTAAGAATGACAAATAACTGATCTAACGATTCGCTTGAAACACGGAAACCGACGCGCCTTAACCTCTTTAAATTCATATCTGATCAGTTTACTGATCTTTTACGTACTCTCAAATTTCCAAAACACTTAGAGAGAATTTTTGCATTCATATTTTCTGCAAATCTACTATTTTCACTTAATCTTTTCAGAAATCTCAAAAATGGCAAAAGAAGAAGGACGATATCTCATCTACTCCACCTTCCAATCATCTGGAACTCCACTAATGAAAGAAATTTTGGAGAAACTTCAAGCTGCTAATCTGGTGAACTTCATGGAGGCCCATGAAGAGAGGGTTTATATTGATCAGATTGTCGAGTATTAAGGCTCATCTGGTAAGCCTGATTTTGATAAGAAGGAGATCAAGGCTAGAGTTGGGGGAATGGATATCTGTATCACCCCTGCCTTGTTGAATGAAAAGTACGGTCTGCAATTGATGGAAGAACAGACATCTCAACCATGGTCGAACCAAAGGAAGGAGAATTCCGGAATATCCGCGCAAGGGAGGGAGAAATCCTTGCTGGGAATATCAAGAAAAATCAGCTGACGGATGAATATCAGCGGATGGCTGATATGTTCACCAAAATGATTGAGAACTGGACATTTTCACTGGACAGTCTGCCTATAAAGAGATTTCACGCGATGATAGTTGTTCACTATGGGATGAAAATGAACTGGGCCACTTTCGTTTGGTATATATTGGCTGATCATATCAAGAAGGGGAACACCTATCATAGGATATTCCTCAGTCATTTATTTATGAGCCTTCAATGTGGAATGACCAATGGCAAGGTCATTCACCAGGCCAAGGCTATGCACGCCTATCTGGCTGTTACGGAGCAGCCTAAGAGAATAGTAGCTGAAGCACCAAAGAAGGGAGCTGCTGAAAAGAAGAGAAAAATGATTGTTTCTAAGCTTTCTGTTCAAATAGCTGAACCAGCTGTTAAAGCCAGAACAGAAGAGGAACGTGCTGCTGATGCTATTATAGTTCAGAAAGCAAAGGAGATTGAAGATATGGCTTATGGTTCTCCTTCCAGAACCATTTCTGCTGATAGACCAGTCGAATATGTTGTTGCCAGGACAAGGAGTCAACTCAAAGACTCAGCAACATCAAAGCCATTTCAAGGAAAGGTGATTCACTAGAGCCACCGTTAGAAAAAGGATGACCTTTGTGTCATCACCCACTAAGTTATTTGACTTAGTAAGGTAAAGCCCTCAATCAGCAGAGAGGCCTGCTGGAGCTAAACAAGAGTCTACTGCTAAGGAGTTAGCTGCTGCAACAGCTACTCAACAAATTGTTCAAGTCCCTCCAACAGTTGAGGTTACTCAACCTCAAGATGATCCTAAGTACAGATCATCGAACCAATAGCAGTTGCCCCAATTTCAAATGCTGCACCTAAACCTGCTGCTACTGCTGCTTCTACACCAGCTCAGACATCTGCTAAACCCAAAAGAAAAAGAATAGTAAGGAGAAATGTGTCTGCTGCTGAGAAAAAGAGAAGGGAGGAAGCAGAGCCGAAGAAGAAAAATGATGAAGACTTTAGAAGAGCAGTGGAGTTAAGCAAGATTGAAGCTCAGAAGGCTGCTTAGAGAAAACAGCTAACTGAAGCTGAACTGAAAGCACAGGAGGATGCCGATATGGCTAAGGCTCTTGAACTTAGCAAACAAGATGCACATGGTCCAAGGAGAGCTGGAGGAATCAAGATAGGAGAGACCATGAATGCAAGACAAATTCTTCCTTCTGGTCGAAGGGTTGAGAAGAGTCCATTTGCTGTAAAATGGGCCCTTGAAAATGTAAAATCTAACCCTTCTGCTTTTGACAGTTTTGAAGCTGCTCTTGCAGATTTTTATAAGCAGCTGCACCAAAGGACTCTATTTCTCCAAGAGAAGATAAGATACATCAAATAGAGGACTTATAGAGTCAGCAAATTTGTTGAAGAGATCAAGTCTTGGGAAGAGTTTGCTGATGAAGAAAAGTGGGTACTCAATTGGCTGCAAACATCTTCCATCACCGAGGCTCTGGATCCTGATCATGTCAGAGATGTCTTCCACGGCTACACAGGGGGAATTGTGGCCAAGGAAGCTGAAAGAATGAAGAATGCACAGCCGGCAAAGAGAAGAAGAAGAGATGATCCTATCCAGAGAGCTGTGCATATTGCAATTTATACTGCCTTAGAAAAGTGGTCTGAAAGATCTTGATATTTTCAAGGATCTCCCAGTTATCTTCCCACTTTACCAGGTGTGCAATAAATCACATTTGGTTATGAGGTTAGTATGTTTTAGGAGAGGAAAACAGTTAAGACATTTGCCCAAGGAACAATACCTCCTGCTACAAGAGTAATCCATCAGACGACAGTGATATCAGCAGATGGAACTCCTGACACAGTGAAGGTGGAAGAACAAGCTGTTGTTCAAGTTGAAGCTGTTCAAAATGCTCTAGAACCTGTTCAGAATGAAGCTGAAGCTGTTCTGGTAGATGTTCCAATCCACCATGACGATCCACCAGCCTCATCTTCCATTCCAACAGTTGACAAACACTCATCCTTGATGGAATCTTTTCAGATGTTGTTAGAACATTCCCTTAGGGAGTTGGAAGAGAGAAATAGGCTAATGATGAGGCAAATGCAAGAAGAGAATGCCAGATTAATCAGAGACGCCATTGACAACTTCCCACTGCCGCCTGACAACTCCTTGATGCTCACTCAAAACTTGATCAGCCTGAACAAAAATGTTGAAGATGTGAAGTCTGATGTCAATCACCTTCACACAGCTCTTCAAAGGAAAGAAGGGGATATTGCCGATCTGATAGGTTTATTCACTAAGGTTTCAGAAGCAGAAACAGAGAAGAATATTCTGTTGGTGAAGGAAATAAACTCCACTGCCAACAGAGTTCATGAAGAAGTTTCTACTTTGCAGCTGAACATGGATTATCAAAATGATCAGGCAGGCACTCTCAGATCTACCTTGAATCATCATAATGCTCAACTTGACACTGTGGATCAGAACATCAGAAGACACTGCACTGTTGTCAACATATCAGTCGTTGAACTCAACCCCACTAATGATGACAAAAAGGGGAAAGAGAAATCAGCTACAACAACTGTTCAAGTACCTGAACAAAAGGACTCTGCTGCTGAACAAGAAAAACCTGTTGAAGAAACAGAGAGACCTGTACTTGAAAAGGAAGCTGAAGTTGAAAAGAAAGCTGAAGCTGAAGTAAGTGCTAAGGAAGCTGATGGAGAAGAAGCTGCTGAGGAAGAAGCCAATGAACCAACAAAATCTGACAAGGAGATTGTTGCATCGAAGGATACACCAGAAGAGCAACTTGATCTATATGTGAAGTACAAAAATCTGGAACGCATCAAGAGAAAGGTTGAAGAAGCAGACCGCCAACTGAAGATGGAAGCTACTCAGAAAAATCTTGCTCCTGATGATGTAAATGATGAAGAAGAAGAGAGCGTTGATGAAGATGAAGAGGAAGTGTATGAAGAAGTTGAAGAAGAAGTCAATGATGAATCAAACTATTAGACTTATCTGATCATGTATCAGTTTACTTTATTTCTTGTAATCTTATCTGTCTGAAAAACTTGTAACTTGTACTGAAATTCTTATCATTAATAAAAGTTCAAGTTTTCACTCCAACATATTATTTCTATCTCAAAAATTCTTGAGGATTAAAACTTTAGTTTAGGTAAAGGTACGTAGCTGAAGTTTTGTCATCATCAAAAAGGGGGAAATTGTTGGATGAAGTTGAAAAAAGTAGTACAAGAAAGTTAGAAGTTAAAGGGAGGTTTTGATGATTTTCAAAACATCAAGATCAGCTAAGTAAGGAATGCTTAGTGAAATCTCTTAGAAGAATTTTGACCAACTTAAAGACAAATCAGACAAGTCAAAATTCCACTTGGTCCAAAAGACTACTAATCTACTGCTGAAGGAAGGAATCAGTTTGGTGAAAATCAGCCGACTCAAATCAGATTAGTTCAAGATGAGATCAGCTCGGTACATAATCAGACGAGAGAACTTAATCAGCCAAGTGAAGAAGATCAGAAGATCAGAAAATCTCCTCAACGGTAATAAATGCACTTGGAGTAATAAATACTTAAGAAGGAGGGTATTTATGGCAAATGATTGAAGAAATAATCGTATCAGTTTGGTGCATTAAATGCAACTGACAGAAAGTACAGCAGACTGTACTGTTGCAGTCGCATAGAGCCGTTTTCAGAGATTAAGGACCAGCACTCGAGGATTTGAATCCTGTCTTTCTTCAACAGACATTCTTCAAGATTGAGTGTATAAATAGTTCAAGAGTTTGAGAGAAGAAGACACACAACATATTTTCTGAGAGAAACTTTCGAAGCAGAATTCTTCTAAGTCTCAAGAACTCACGAACAACTCACTCATCATCTTAGTCATTTGTTGACAAAAGTCAAAGCTGAAGATCAAAGAAAAACATACAAATCCGAGTGATTTCTGTTGGAGAGTGTTGTGAGGGATTTTATCCATCTTTGTGAGTGATAAAATTCTGTAGATAAGGTTATCTTTGTGATTTCCTAGTGTGAACTTGTGGCCTTTTTATTTGTTGATTGGCGCAAGCAGTGTATACTGTTAACTTTGTGTTTTCTAGTATAACCCAAGATCTAAGTGACTTGGAAGAGTGGACTAAAGGATTTAAATCCATGTAACCACTGTAAAAATTCTTATGTTCATTTTTGCATACGTTTTCAAGCATACTTTAAAATTGTATAAGTTTACACTTGAACCAAATTGTTTAAAGATTTTTAAAGGAGTTTTAAAACTGGGGATAAAATCTTTAAAAGACTTAAGTTTACTTGGAGAAAACACTTTAAAATATCCGCTGCAAGTAATCTGAATTAAAACTGATTTTGCTGAAATCAGCTAAGTATATATCTAAAGAGTGGTCAACTCTGCTGCTCAAACTTTGTATGCGATCAGCTTAGTCAGCTTATTGTTTACGATTAGCTTAGTCTGCTTAGTTTGCTAACAGTCAAGTGAAAAGTTTTTAAGTCTAAAATTTTCAGAGGTCTATTCACCCCCCTCCCTCCTCTAGACCTCATCTGACCACTTGGGACCAACAAAAATGTATGCCCTGTACTATTTCTCCTTTTTCCATGATCTCTAAAAGAAATTTACTAATTTCTAAAATTTATATTTAATATTTATTTCATTTCAAAAAACACAAATGGACAATATTACAAAAAATTTTCTTTTTCTTTTTGAAATCTCAACTGATTTCTGAAACCACTTTAGAAAAAAAGTTAGACAACTAGACCCTATAACTTTGAAGCAAGTGTGTCTAGTTCTTTGGTTCATTTTAAATATAAATACCTTAAGTTAATTTTTTTTGGGCAATGATAAGTACCAATAGCGCTTTTATTTTTTATTTTTTTTGGATAATTCTTGATGTTGGGAAAAGGGACAATATTTTGAGATCATTTAGGGCCCATTTGAATGGGTGGATTTGAAATGAAGAGAGATTTCAAATGAATGGATTTGAAATTCCAATTATTTGAAATCCATTCATTTGCAATCTTTTGTTTTGATAATTTTTTTTACAAAGTATTTCAAATCCATTCATTTGAAATTCATTGTTTGGTATATATCATTTGTGTTATTTGAAATTCCCAATCATGTCTTATAATTTGCTCTATGAGTTAATTCTTGTTGTTGATATCGGGATAAAATCACATAAATTAATTTGGAGCAAAATTATAATTTTTAAAAATTGAGGGACCAAAAGTGCAAATTTGAATTTCAGAAAATCTGGGGCCGGATTGAAAATATTAATTTTCTGAAAATTTTGGACTGAATTGCAGTTTTTATTTTTTCGAAAATATGGGGTCAAATTGCAATTTTTGAAAATTAAGGGACCAAAAGTGAAATTTTGGATTTCTGAAAATCAGGGGCCGAAATGAAAATTTGAATCTTCCGAAATAAACTGAATTGTAATTCTGGGTTTTTCAAAAATTTAGGGTCAAGTTGTAATTTCTGAAAATTGAGGGACCAAAAATGTAAACTCGGATTTCTGAAAATATGGGCCAAATTGAATTTTTTTATTTTATGTGAATTCTGAATTGAAACGCATTTCTTGGTTTTTAAAAAATTGGGGATTAAATTGTAATTTCCAAAAATTGAGGGACCAAAAGTGCAAACTTGAATATCCAAAAATCAGGGGCCGAATTGAAAATTTTCAATTTTCTTAAAATATTGGACTGAATTGCAATTCTTGATTTTTCGAAAATCTAGGGTAAAAATTGCAATATCCAAAAATTGAGGGACCAAAAGTGCAAATTTTGTTCCAAAAAATCAGGGTTCGAATTGAAAATTTGAATTTATTAAATTCTGGACTGAATTGTAATTTTGGATTCTTCAAAAATTTGGGATCAAAATTACAATTTTAAAAAATATAGGGACCAAAAGTGCAATTCGAATTTCTGAAAATAGTAGTCGAATTGCAGATTTTAATTTTTTGAAAATTCTGGACCGAATTGCATTCTAGGTTTTTTAAAAATTTGGGATCAAATTGCAATTTTTGAAAATATAGAATGTGGATATTTTTAGGTGGATTTCAAATGACTAGGTTTAGAAGGAATTTCAAATCCAATTAAAATTGGGCTGAAATACATTGGACTAAAATCCAAGATTTCAAATTAATGATTTAATTTTGTAACCAAATAGCACAATAAATTTGACAAGGGATTTCAAATTCATCCATCAATCCAAATGGGCCCTTATATTAGTTTGGGAATGTTGAATTTGTGACTTGATATCCTGTTTTATAATTGTTAGGGTGTTTATTATTTTTATTAGAATATTATTTTTGTTAGGATTCTATTCGCATTTAGAAAAAAATTAGATTAGGAATTTTATTATCTTTAGTAATTTTGATAATTTAGGGTTTTGTGTCTTTTTAAAGTCCCCTAAGCCTAAAGACTGAAAACAACCTTTTTATTTTTATAATTCAATATATTAGTTTTTCTTTGGTTTTGAGAAAATTATCTCATAACTTTATCATTGATCTGACTATTTGGACTTTCGTCCTACGTCAATAATGATAATTACCATTAGCACTATTGAGTGATTTACTTCAAGCATTTCTAGTTTAAGATGATTTGGGCCTAGCTGTCAAAGTTAAATAATTCTACAATGAAGATTATAATTTAGTTCTTCTTATGAACTTAATTAGCTTTTTCGTATCTTTTACTACGAGCAATTTTCTTTGGAGGCAAAGTAATTTTTATCCAAATACAGTCGTTGCTCCACCCAAATCTATAGTTTTTTTAGACGGTGAATACATCTTTACATTAATCACTAAATAGAAATTTCGAGAATAGTTCAATGGTATTAAAATACAAAGATTATTATTAAACTAGTAAAATACCTACACTAGTGGGAGTTGAACTCATGACTTCTTGGTCATATAACATCGGCTTTAGCCAACAAACAACTACCTAATCACCCCAAATCCATTGTCTTGTAAAGTAAATTAGCCTTTCCTCTTGTAATTATAATCGTGACTTAACACTATGTAGATTTATTCAAATATTTTTTTTTTTGGTTTCCCAAGGGTTTAATCCCTTTCGAGGCGCGTCGGACACATAAAGTGGGAACCTCTTCCAACAGGGATTCGAACCTGAGTCCGCTACTTTGTAGTGACTAGTCCTTTCTACTAGACCAATCACCTGTTGGTAGATTTATTCAAATATATTTCATTGGTATCAAAGTAAAAAGACGAACTAATTACAAAGACTATTATTAAACTAGAGAAACATTCACATTAGCGAGAGTTGAATCCATGACATTTTATCATGTAACCTCAATTTTAGCCAACAGACGACCGTCTAACTAGGGGTGAGCAAATCAGACCGGATTGACCGGAACCGACGGTTCGGTTCGGACCGTTTATCGAACCGGCCAACCGGTTCGGTAATCGGTTCCTGCGTGAGAACCGAACCAGCATCTATTCGGTTTTCGATAAAAACCGACGGTTTCCCGAACCGAACCGAACGACCCGAACCCACTTGGATATTTTTTTTTCCCCTTATTATGCTACCCGAACGATTCCCAATACCCACTTGTGACTTACCCTAATTCCCAAACCTGATTTCCTCTTCTTCTCCAAGCTCCACCGCCGCCCAAGCTACAGCCGCCGCCCAAGCCCTAATTTTCGGTTTCCCTTCTTCTCCTAACTCCACCCGCCGCCCAAGCCCTCACACCAAAAGGTGTGGTAGAGAGAAAAAGAAGAAAGAAGAAAATGGAAGAAAATGAAGAAAGAAAGAAGGAGATCGAAGAGACATATAATGAAGAAAGAAGAAAATGAAGAAAGAAAGAAGGAGATCAAAGTTCTTGTTAGGTGAAAAAAGAAAGAAGAAAGAAGAAGAAAAGAAAAAGAAAGAAGAAAATGGAAGAAAGAAAGAAGAAGAAGCGGGCGGTCTGAGTAGTGGATTCCAATTTTCTTTCTTTCTTTTTTCTTTTTTTTTTCATTTTTCTTTAAAAAAAAATAGAAATTCGATATATATTTGGACCGAACCGGACCGACCATTTCGGTCCGGTACTCGGTCCATTTTTTTTGGGACCGAACCGGGCCATAACCGAACTTCGATTCGGTTCGGTTCGATTCGGCCCGTTTGCTCAGCCCTACGTCTAACCACCCCAAATCCATTGTCTTGTAAAGTAAAAGTAGCATTCTTTTTTTTTTTTTTTTTTAACTTGGAAACATAATCGTGAGTTACACTAAAAAAATCCAAACACAACCTTGATATCACATATAGCCACCTAAAATATATCCATAGATAATAAATATCAAACCTAAAATACAATATTTTGACATATGTCACTTACTTTTTGTGTATTAAAAAATATTGATTTGCCACATATCACAAACTTTTCTCCCCTAACCCTACATTCAAACATAATTCAAGTAAAGTTTCATCTTTTTCAAAACCTAAAACCCAACATCTAAGCTCAATTCAAATGAGGTTTTATAAAAATCGATGCCGATACATTTGATACTGCCGTAAAAAAATCACCATTAAGTGATGACGTGTCAGTTAAGTCTTATTGCAAAATTGATGCCATTATTTATGTTGACTAACAAATCTATCCCATAATATTTCAGTTTGGCGAAATAACCCCTCATCTTTAAATTTTTTGACGATTTTAGTCCAAATTGTTGCCCAATTTCGAATTTGGCTCGAAAAAGATACTTGTGGTAGGACAACTCTACTCCATAACATTTCAAATTGATAAAATAATCTCATATCTTCAAATTTACTGACGAAACACATTGTTGCCCAATTTTAAAATTATGTCGAATAAGACACATACGGACCAATTTCAAAATTTTATTTATTATATTTACATATCTATTGAACTAATTTAGATTTATAAATAATATTAATAGATCAAATAATATTTTAATATAAACTCGACAAAAAACATATTTTTTAAAAATCTAAAATTTATATAATAATATTAACATTTAATAAAATAATAAAGTTATATATTATTAATAAATATTTATAATTAAGAAGAAAAAAAAAACCACTTCATTCCTCCCAACGCCCCACCCCCTCCCCTCAAATCCCAGGCCACCAACGGCAGCCTGGGATTTTGAGGGGGTGATTATAGGGGGGATGGTTTTATTTTTTTAAAAAGAAATTAGAAATATATATTAATAATATATACTTCATTATTTTATTACATATTTAATATGTTAATACTATTATATAAATGTTAGACTTAAAAAAAATATATTTTGTCGAATTATTGTAAAGTACCATTTAATCTATTAATATTGTTTATAAATTCAAATTAGTTAAATAAATATGTAAATATTATAAATGAAATCTCCAAATTGGTCCACTCGTGTCTTTTGCGAGTCAATTTTGAAATTGGGTTATAGTTTGGACTAAAATCGTTAATAAATTTTAAGACATGGGGTTATATTTTCAACCCGAAATGTTATTTATGAGATAAAATTGTCAGTCAACATAAGTAATGAAATCAATTTTGCAATAAGTCTTAACTGCCACGTCATCACTTAACGATGATATTTAACGGCGGTACAAAAAATGATTCAGTTTCTTAAATTGTGATACCAAATGTATCAACATTGACTTTTATGGTACCACAAGTGAAAATAAGCATATAATTTTGTACCACTAGTATAATTAGGAAGACGAAAAGTGATATTCTCTCTTGTGAAAATTCAAATTATAATACAACATTTCACACAAAATCAAGAGTAGTCTTAAATATTATTCAAAAATTATAATACAACATTTCACACAAAATCAAATTCAGTCTTAAATTTCATTCAAATTATAATACAACCTTCCACACGAAAAACCCAAATAGGTCTTAAAATTCACGTTTTACTTATTCGTACCAATATTTAAAGAATCTTCAAAACACACAATCAAAATTAAAAAAAAAAAAAAAAAAACCATCTCCAAACCAGTCATAACGTTTGAGTGTAGCGTCTTCGGTTTTTTGTGCACAATTGAGGTTGAAGATGTTATTGAGTGATCCTTCAATTTCGACGAATGAACCAATGCTTTGTTCAGGTCCTGACACAGGAAACACAAGAAACAAAAATAAAAATCAATTCAATTAAAGTTTAAAACCAAAAAAGAATCACAATTTCAGCATTTTAGCTTTATCACAAGAAACAAATATAAAAATCAATAAATCAAAGTCTAAACCAAAAAACAATCACAATTTCAACATTTTATCTTTATCCGCATTGATAAAACTGACTTTTGAAATTTGAAAGTGTTCTATTATTTCACAAGTTAAAAATAGAGGCTTAAAATGATTTCCAGTAGTCATGAAATTTGATAGTTAAAATAATTAGAACATTGTCTAGAGCAAACAGTAAAAAATCATCGATCCAACAGCCAAACTGACCATTGATTAAAGTAAGAAACTTAAGGTTAGAGGCTGACCTTTTTCTTTGTTAAATTTGTACCTCTCCTTTCCTTTTTGATGCATTCGTACATCTCCTTTAATACATAGTGAACTTGAGATTACCTCTTACTTTCAAAATCCCCGGATTGTTCAACAGCCTGCTGAGTTTAACTTCAACTTGAATGCCATCAATATCGTCTTGCTCGTCTAATATATCGATTATTGAACGCACAACGGAATCACAACAGAAATTTAATTTAATCGATCGAAGAGTTGGTATTTCTCCTATACCCAATGGTATCTCCTTCAAGCTGTACATGGACTCTAGGAAAAGTTGCTCAAGGTTTGGGAAATGGATGCTATCTGCATTCCAGACCTTTAGCTTTTCACAACGCTGAATTTCCAAGTATTTCAGGGAAATGAATTGTCCATCAATTGGGTTCCACTCCTCTCCGGTGAAGCCATTGTGTAATAATTGGAGCATTTCAAGATTGGGCAAACTACCTATTATCGACATATGTTCCCAAGGTATGCGACTGTCCCATAAATACAACTTCTTGAGTGATTGTGGAAAAGTTAGGTATTCCAACAACTTAGTTTCTTTTAAATGACCAATACGATTATGAATTACAATAGAAAGTGATTCGAGTTTATCTAAATGTTGAACATTGTTGAGACAATACTCTTCTCCTCTATCCGAATCCCAAATGAAACTATCATAAGAAATTTCTAAATTCTTAATATTGGGTACTCTCTTGACAAACCCTACATCATAACATGTTAGGTTATGTACTCCTAAGAGAGTATTTAGATGTTTCAACACAACTGGAAGATATATAGGCAGAGAATCTGGATACATGCGGAAATATCTAAGTTGTTTTCTCTCCCAAATTTCAGGTAGAGAAGTAGTATTCGTTAAATTTCCTCTAATACTAAAGGTTTGTAGGTTCCATAGTAGCTGTGTAGATGGTAACCTGAGATAATCCCCGTACCTATAAAAAATATCAAGGTACCTTAAGTTGACTAGATTGGAAGCGATATGGAGTAAAGCTCTTTGATCACCATTCAATACCCTTATCAATCTACAACCAAGCAAGGATGAATACGTAAAATCAAATGCATTATTAAATGTGATTGAACGGAGGATCGTTTTGCTCTTTTTTTCTTTCGTAAATACAGTGTTAAATCGGATTTTCCGTAACACAGTATTAAAGTATGAATCTTTTTGCTGGTTTATTCTTCCATCAATAACAATGCGACGATGATTGTGTAAGGCGTGTGAACTGTAAGAACCTCGTCCCCCTATGACACAAAAAAACTTTTCCTTTTCAGCTTCCCTTAAGCATATGTCCCCCAAAAGATCATGAATTCTTAAGGTTTCAATTTTCCCTCTACCCCCATGCTTGTGAACCATAATGAGATTTCTATCGATAAGATCGATAATGTATTCCTCTGCAACCTCTTCAAGGCTTTTGTCTTTATTTGGTTTTAGAAATCCCTCGGCAACCCATAGGTTGATTAGCCGGTATACTCTGATCTTATCGTCTTCCCGAAAAACTCCCATGTAGAGGAAACATGGTTTTAGATGAACAGGCAAGTTTTTATAACTAAGTGATAATATTTTCGAGCATTGTCCATCATTCGCTAGACTTGCAATAGAGTTAACTTCTTTTGCGACATGAACCCACTCTTCTCGTGTCATGTTCGACTTTGCAAGGATTCCCGCGATCACCACTATGGACAAAGGGAGTCCCTTACAATTCTTAGCAATCTTCTTCCCAATTTCCTCCAATTCAATATTACATTCTTGTTGACCAAAGACCTTTTGACGAAGTAGATTCCAACTTTCATCTTCGTCTAGAAAATTTACCTCAAGACCAGGAGATCCCAAAAGACTAGCCATGAATTTAAGTCTAGTTGTTATCATGATTCCACTTCCGTTGCCGTTATCTGGAAAGAACAAATGTACCTTATCCCAGACATCGATACTCCACATATCATCCATTACAATCAAATATTTCCTATTAAATAAATATTTATGTAATTGTTCACCTAATTGACTCTCATTCATCCCTTGTACATGTTCATTGGTGAGAACTTTAAATTCAATCAAAAGGCTTGAAAGAATTTCTTTTATTTCATACTCTTGGGATAATGTAACCCAAGCACGGTTGTCAAAATGTTGCACAATATAGGCATTTTCATAAATATTTCTAGCAAGTGTGGTCTTACCAATACCCCCCATTCCGTGAATTGGGATGATTTGGAAATTAGATTGTTGTCGGGTGAGCTTGTCCATGATCTGAATCAAGAAATCATCAAATCCCACCATTGTGTCTTTGCCAGCAGGTAAAGAGCTTGAAGAACTAGAAGGTATTGGATCTCTAGGTAGGTGAACTTTAAGCTCCCCTTTCCCTTTAATTTCCATCGCTGTGTCTTTCATCAAATCCATGACTTCTATCACTTCTTGCAGTTGTTGACAGAAGGTATTAGAACTCGTTCCCTCAAAACTTGTGGATTGATTATCATGAATATAGTCCACAACTCTAGATTCAATTAGATCTTCTGCTGCATGAGATGCATCCGCGATTTGACTCTCCAAGCCTTCAACATCTTTGTTGTCTCCATGGGAATAGCGTTCTAGGAAGTCAACTAGATATGCGGCCCTTTCTTGAAGAGATTCAATCTGTTGGTGGTTAAGTGAAAATGAATCGCGACCATGGTCCATGATCTGATCCATTATGTGCATCAGGGAAACAAGAGATGCATATGCTTCTGCCATTTTGGTCTACTGTTTATGGTTTGATTGATTAGGAACTTTCAATCACAATGAATGGGAAAGAAGAAGTTTATCTGTTTGTGGTTTAATTAATTAGGAAATGGATGAATGATTGATCAAAAAGTTGACTCGACTTACATCACAACATGTTAGGTTACGTACTCCTAAGAGAGTATTTAGATGTTTCAACACAACTGGAAGATATATAGGCAGAGAAGCTGGATACATGTCGAAATGTCTAAGTTGTTTTCTCTCCCAAATTTCAGGTAGAGTAGTATCCGTTAAACTTCCTCTAATAATAAAGGTTTGTAGGTTCCATAGTAGCTGTGTAGATGGTAACCGGAGAGAAACCCTGTACCTACAAAAAATATCAAGGTACCTTAAGTTGACTAGATTGGAAGCGATTTTGAGTAAAGCTTGTTGATCACCATTCAATACCCTTATCAATCTACAACCAAGCAAGGATGAATACGTAAAATCCAACACATTATTAAATGTGATTGAACGGAGGATCTTTTTGCTCTTTTTTCCTTTCGTAAATACAGTGTTAAATCGGATTTTCCGCAACACAGTATTAAAGTATTGCTGTTTTTTTCTTCCATCAATAACAATGCGACGATGATTGTATAAGTCGTGTGAACTGTAAGAACTTCGTCCCCCTATGACACGAATGAACTTTTCCTTTTCAGCTTCCCTTAAGCATATGTCTCCCAAAAGATCATGAATTCTTAAGGTTTCAATTTCCCCTGTATACCCATGCTTCTGAACCATAACGAGATTTCTATCAATAAGATCGATAATGTATTCCTCTGCAACATCTTCAAGGCTTTTGTCTTTATTTGGTTTTAGAAATCCCTCGGCAACCCATAGGTTGATGAGCCGAGATACTTTGATCTCATCGTCTTCGGGAAAAACTCCCATGTAGAGGAAACATGATTTTAGATGAACAGGCAAGATTTTATAACTCAATGATAATATTTTCGAGCATTGTCCATCATTCGCTAGACTTGCAATAGAGTTAACTTCTTTTGCGACTCGAACCCACTCTTCTCGTGTCATGTTCGACTTTGCAAGGATTCCCGCGATCACCACTATGGACAAAGGGAGTCCCTTACAATTCTTAGCAATCTTCTTCCCAATTTCCTCCAATTCAATATTACATTCTTGTTGACCAAACACCTTTTGACGAAGTAGATTCCAACTTTCATCTTCGTCTAGAAAATTTACCTCAAGACCAGGAGATCCCAAAAGACTAGCCATGAATTTAAGTCTAGTTGTTATCATGATTCCACTTCCGTTGCCGTTATCTGGAAAGAACAAATGTACCTTATCCCAGACATCGATACTCCACATATCATCCATTACAATCAAATATTTCCTATTAAATAAATATTTATGTAATTGTTCACCCAATTGGCTCTCATTCATCCCTTGTACAGTTTCTTTTGTGAGAACATCAAATTCAATCAAAAGACTTGAAAGAATATGTTTTATTTCATATTCTTGGGATATTGTAACCCAAGCACGGTTGTCAAAATGTTGCACAATACAAGCATTTTCATAAACATTTCTAGCAAGTGTGGTCTTACCAATACCACCCATTCCGTGAATTGGGATGATTTGGAAATTAGATTGTTGTCGGGTGAGTTTGTCCATGATCTGAATCAAGAAATCATCAAATCCCACCATCGTGTCTTTGCCAGCAGGTAAAGAGCTTGAAGAACTAGAAGGTATTGAATTTCTAGGTAGGTGAACTTTAAGCTCCCCTTTCCCTTTAATTTCCATCGCCTTGTCTTTCATCAAATCCATGACTTCTATCACTTCTTGCAGTTGTTGACAGAAGGTATTGGAGCTCGTTCCCGCAAAACTTGTGGATTGATTATCATGAATAAAGTCCACAACCATGGATTCAATTAGATCTTCTGCCGCATGAGATGCATCCGCGATTTCAGTCTCCAAGCTTTCAACATCTTTGTTGTCTCCATGGGAATAGCGTTCTAGAAAGTCAACTAGATACGCGGCCTTTTCTTGAAGAGATTCAATTTGTTGGTGGTTTAGTGAAAATGAATCGCGACCATGATCCATGATCTGATCGATTATGTGCATCAGGGAAACAAGAGATGCATATGCTTCTGCCATTTTGGTCAATCACAATGAATGGAAAAGAAGAAGTTTACTGTTTGTGGTTTTATTGCTTAGGAAATGGATGACTTGACTTATGTATGTCAGAATGCAGTGTTTAGTCTTAATACATGTGCTCAAACATTTTAAACCAATAGATCATTAGCAACATGGAATGCTTAATTAGTTTTTTAATAATTAATCATGTGTAGTTGTTAGATTATAAGCAACTTGCAATTAAAAAAATGCGTGTTGCATCTATCAGTATTTTATTAATTTAAACTTCATCAATTAAAAAAAATGCGTGTTGCTTTTGATGAATTTCTAGATGGAATCTTCTGCTCGTTTCTGCAAATTTGAAAAGGGAAAATTTTGAGTTCATTACTAGCTTGTTCGGTGGTAAAAAAATGAGAGAAAAATTGTAGTAATAGGAAATGGAAAAGCAAGGAAATCAAAATTAAAAGAAATTCATTTTATTGTAAATGTTTGGTTGTTTGGTTGTTAGAAAAACTATTTTTCATGTTTGGTTTTGTAGGGAGTGTAGGAAACTAATGTTGGGCACCATGAGTGTGCGACTGACAATAATTATCCCATGACAATAATAATACCTTGAAAACTTAGTTGAGTCTTTCTAAAATAAGATTTTATAGAACATAAATGTATATGAGATACCACATCTTAATCACTAAAAAGAATCAACAACATCTGAGCCATAATTCATGGTTCAAAATATCCAATGATTATGTGGCATCGGACATTTAGAATAAAATAAACATATATTAAATTACATAATAACCTTTAATTAATATGGTTCAAATTTTTTCTAATATCTAATTAATTTCAGATCTCTTTTTCAAAAAGAAAAATTATCGAGGGAATTATATTTTCCATATCAATCTTTTGCATACTTTATACATTTCATACAAAACTTTTCAAAAAAGACACATTTCGTACAAAAGTTGGACAATTTTTTTTACATTTCATTCGGCTGTTAATTTTTGGATGAAAAAGATCACACGTCAAGCACGTGTCCTTTTAAGTCACCATTTTTATCTCTTCAGGGATGTTTGTAATTTTGCAAAAGATACCTAAAAAGATAAAACTTAGGAGGGGTAATTGCAATTATTGTTGCCACCAATTCCTCTCTCTTCACCTCTGGCACCACAACCACTGCCTACCCCTTCCTCACCTGAAAACAGATCTTTACATGAGGGAAGTAGTTGGACTTGTAAGAAATGTTGTGACTAACTTTGAAAATTCATGCGAGGGGCACATGTATATTTTCTGTCGAACAAAAATCAAATAATTATTTGAGGCGGTAGTGCTTAAATTATACATATGAGTGGTAAAGTGCCACAATATGTAACTTTGAGGGATAAGTTTTTTCTCAATTTTTTAACGTGGATTTCACAAATCATATGGAAGTTTTTGTCAATTTTTTTTTTGGCTTAATCCTACTTTGCACCCTACAAATATGAGCATTTTTCACTTTGCACCCTGCAAAAAAATTTATCCCACATTGCACCTTACAAATCACTGTTTCATTTCAGATTGCACCATCAACCATTTTCAGCCCATTTTAGTTAAAAGAGTAAGGGTAAATTCATCGATTCACATTATTAACCACCCAAATTTCCCCACAAAAATAATATATGCGCAAAATTTACATATCTCCATAATAACTTTAAAAAAAATTGAAAAATAGAAAACAAGTCTTACGGGGACTTAGGGTTTACTCAATTCTCATCTTTCTTCATCAAGTCGATTACAGTGCTGCCTTTTTCTTTTCCACTTTACATATAATTATTGAAACTAACCTAGAGTAATTATGAGGATATACATGTATTATTCCTAATTATCCCTAATTACTAGTTTTACAAACAAGTGTAATATAGTTAATGAAAATGAGAATCAAAACGTAAATAAGATGAGAAATTGAGAATATGGTAAACACAATTCATTTTCTTTTCTTAGCACCCAACACATTTTTTCTTCAAACATAAAAAAGAAGATGGCACTGGATTGAATTTGAAGAAGAAAAAGGAGAAATTGAGAATATAGTACCCATAAAACTTGTTTTCTATTTTTCAGCCTTTTTTTATGTTATTATTCTGGTGATATGTTAATTTTGCCCATATATTATTTTTTAAGGGAAATTGGGGTGGTTAATTATGTGAATGGATGGATTTACCCTTACCCATGCGACTTAAATGTGCTGAACATGGTTGAGGGTGCAATATGAAATGAAATAGTGATTTGTAGGGTACAAATTGTGGTAAATTTTTTGTAGGGTGCAAAGTGAAAAATGCTCCTATTTGTAGGGTGCAAAGTGGAATTAAGCCATTTTTATTAAAACAAAAAATGGGGTTTATTGCAAATTTTAAAGCCATGGGGGGTTATTGGTAATCTTTTAAGATAATGGAATGTTTTTTCATCCTCTGTTGGGGTAAAATTGTTATTTTGAATTGAGAGGGATTTTATTTGATAATAATAATAAAACTACAGGGTTTTTTTCTTGTTAATAAAAATAACACAACTTTTTTTCTTAGTTAAGCAAGACCCAAGAAGTGTTGTTGAATTTAACTTATTAAAAAGGGTAAATTTGTCTTGAAGAAAATAAATTATTTTAACTTAAATTCTAAAGGGACACGTTTCATCAAGATAAATTCTATCTCTTGTACTTTTCATCCCCAGGGCCGGCCCTAGACATTCGGGGGCCCTAGGTGAATTTCAAATTTGGGGCCCGTTTTTATAAAAATATATAATCAATTTATTTTTTTAAAGGCAAAAATATTAATTAAATATTAACATATTATTTTCTCTAACATATTATTTTTTAGAAAGATAATTAAATAACAAACTTATTTAACTTTTGAATGATTTTAACCGTGAATTTTTTTGTATAATTTTTAATCTTAAAAATATTATTTTAGCCAAAGCAAATTTTACAAGTATATGTACATCCTTAAATCTATTTCATTCTTTTACAAATATCATAATTGATTGCTTGACTTTATATCATTTCATGATATTTTTAACTCTATTAATTATATATTATCATGTATAGAAAAAGTTATACATCATATATAAAACTAAGAAAAAGATACACATACATATAAAAATATGGATGGGGCTAGAACAATTTTATTGGGGGTGAAATTCTTTTTTGCAATGTACTAAGTGAGAAAGTAATACGCAGAAAAATTATATTTCAAAGAAAAAAACCATATTCTTTTTATAATAATTATGAAAGATTTTTTTTTTAAGTACTAATTAAGAAAAAAATTGACAAGAAATCATTAAGTAAGAAAAGCAAACGAAAGGAAAATAAAAAGACGAACATTATTACAAAAAAAAAAGTTAAATAACATAAACAATCAAAATATACGAAAAAAAACTCAATATTGGGATTTGAACCCTAAACCTCCCACTCATTATGAGAAAGTCTTACCAAGCAAGCCATGATACATATTATGTACATAAAATTAATAAATTAAGAATATTTAATTTTTTAATTTTCCTAAAGGCCTAAATACAAATTTTGAGGCCCTCCGAACCGGAAGCCCTAGGCGCCGGCCTAAGTTACCTAGCACTTGGGCCGGCCCTGTTTATCCCTCAAAATCTCATTTTATACGGACCCATTACAGTTCCTTTTATGAACTTAATTAGCTTCTTCGTATCTTTTATTAGGAGCAAATTTCTTTTGAGGCAAAGTACTTCTTATCCAAATATAGTTGGTGCTATGTCCAAATTATTGTTTTTTAGACGTTGAATAAATTATTACATCGATCACTATATAGAAATTTATTTGAATCTATTTCATTGTGTTGGTCCCAAGTGGTCAGAAGAGGTTTAGAGGGGGGGGGGGGTGAATAAACCTCTTTAAAAATTTTCTTCAAATTTAACTTTAAAACTTTACTCTTACTGAACAGACTAAGCTGATCAGATTAGTAAGTTACAATTCTGTTCGCAAACAAATCTTTGAACAGTCTTGTTGACCACTCGTCTGATAGTTACTTAGCTGATTTTGCAGAAATCAGTTTTAATACTTAGAGTACTTGCAGCGGATTTTCAAAGTGTTTTTCACAAGTAATCTTAGCAGTTTGAAAAATGTTTCCCCAGTTTTATAAACTCCTTTTAACTTCTTTTCAAACAGTTAACTTAACGTGTTTTTATGCAAACAGAAAATATGCAAGTTTAAAAGCAATGTAAAAACACAATCAATTTTTATAGTGGTTATATGGATTTAAATATCCTTTAGTCCACTCTTCCAAGTCACTCAGATCTTGGGTTATACTATAATCACAAAGTTTACAGTATACTCTGCTTGCGTCGAACAACAAATGAAACGACCACAAGTTCGCAATAGGAAATCACACAGAAAACCTATCCTCTGAAGTTTGATCACTCACAAAGATGGATCACAACTCCGCACAACACTCTTGTTTACAAAATCACTCAGAAGATGTATTTTTCTTGATTCTTCAACTCTGCTTTTGTCAACAAATGACTCAGCTGATGAGTGAGCTGTTCTTGAGACTTAAAGAATTTTGCTTCGGAAATTTCTCTCAGAAAGTGTGTTGCTTGTTTCTTCTTCGTCTCTTTCAGCTATTTATACTTGAGGATTGAAAAGTGTCCGTTGAAGAGAGACAGGATTCAAATTCCTCGAGTACTGGTCCTTAAAATCCGCGAACGGCTCTTTTGCAGTCTGTCCGTACTGTAAACAGTACTATTCTGCAGGCAGCATTAAATGCAGCATTAAATGCACTCGGCTGATGCGAAGCTTTTCTTCAATCATTTGTCTTAAATATCCTCGTACTTCAGCATTTATTACACCAAGGGGCATTTATTACCGTTGGGAACACTTCATGATCTTCTTCACTTGGCTGACGAAAGTATAAGTCTGATGGTGAACTCGGCTGATCTCAAACTTGAACAAATCTGATTTGAGTCGGCTGATCTTCACTAATCTGATAACTTCACTTCAGCAGATTAGAAGTCTTGGACCTTGAAACTTTGACTCTTCTGATGTCTTCATTACTTAGTCAAAATTCCTTGATAAGTTTATCAGCTAAGTTACTCCATACTTAGCCAATTTTACGAAGTTTTGGAATGCATCAAAACCTCCCTTATCAAACTTTCTTTAGTGCCTTCATCTTCATCTTCATCCAACAATTTCCCCCTTTTTGATGATGACAAAACTTCAGCTAAGTACCTGTTGAATACCTAAACTAAAGATTGAAATCCTCAAAATTTTCTGAGATAGAAAAAGTTTATTGGATTGAACTTGACTTTTCATTAATATTGAAAATGAGTTACATGTACAAGTTCATCAGATGAGATTTCTGAAAAAGTAGACTGATTACAATGGATTTTGCAATTCCTAACTATCAGCTTCTTCATCAGATTCAAGCACTTCTTCGTATTCATAAGATGATTCTTCATCATCTTCTTCTTCATCAGCTTCTTCTTCCAAGGTTGCTTTGGCAGCTTCCATCTTCTCTTTAAGTTGTTGTTCTTGAAGAGCTTTCAAAGCTTCCATAGCCTTCTTGGCAGATTCAGTGTTCTTGTACTTGGTATCTTCTTTTTCAATCTTTTCTTCTTCTTCTACCTTTCCAAGCACTTCAGCCTTGTCAGCAGTGTCTTCAGTCTCCTTAACTTCAATAGTTGCAGCAGTAATTTCTTCCTTAGTTGGTTCTTCAGCAGCAGATTCCTTTGCTGGTTCTTCCCTTTTATCTTCCCCCTTTTTGTCATCATCAATTCTGATGACATTAGAAGGTTCAACAGCAGGGTTGAGGGCAACTGTTGGAATTTTTACTCCAGCACATAAAGCCTTTAGATTCTGATTAACAACGTCATGACTAGTTGTTAGATGTTGAATATCAGTGCTGATGACGTCAGTCTTATCATTGAAGTAGTCAATGTTGAGGTTGATAGTTGCAATTTCATTTTGAACCTCCTGTGAAGCCTTTGCTACTTCTTGCAACATCCCTAAGTTGACTGCCTTCTCTTCTTCACTGACTTTTATGAAGGTTGCAGTTAAGTCAGCAATTTTGTGCTCAGCTGATTTTAAAGCAGTGTGAAGATGATTTACATCACCCTTCACATCTTCTACGTTCTGGTTCAGTTCTCTTAAGCTGTGAATCAACTGCAATGAATGATCTTGAGGAACAGGTAGCTGATCAATAGCTAACTTGATAGAGCTGCTAGTTAGAAGGTGCGTTCTTTCCACTTGATGAGTGTGTGATTCAATCAATTCTGTCTTCATCTTCTGTAACTGCAGACTATTTCTCTCTTCCATTTCTTTTATTTGATTTTCAATAAGTAATTGGAAGGCTTCCATCAATGATGAGTGTTCATCACCTGATGAAGTAGAGGCATCAGCATCCTTTTCCTCAGTCGCCTGTTGAACAGGGACTTCTTCCATGTCCGTCAGCTGATGGTCTTCAGAAGTCCTAACAGCTAAGGACTTATCAGCTTCTTTGGGTTCATCAGTGACATCATCGTAGAACAGATTAGTAATGGTTCCATCATCATTAAAGCATGTTGTCTGTCTAATCTGTCTTACAATAATCCAAGGGTTAACAGGAGCATTGTTACCCTTAGGGACTTCATAGTACTGTTGTACTTCCTTGCCAAAAATGATTTGTTGAATACTTGGCAGCAGTGGCATATCACTTGAACAGGCTTGCTGATACTTTGACTTTTTAGCCCATCTCTTCAGGGAAGTTATAACAGCAAACTTGATTGCCCTTTCTTCAGCATCTTCAGATTTCTTCTTTTTATCAGGCAAGGTGCTCTTGATTTTCTTGGCTTCCTCCAGTGCAAAGCCTTTTGCATAGCTATGCATGACATCTCTCACATAGCTGGGATCAAGAGCCTTTTGAACGGAGTTTGTCTTCAGCCAACTTAGAACCCATTGTTCTTCAGCAGCTAACTCCTTCATGCTTTGAAGTTCAGTGATTGACTTGTTCAGCCTGTTGTCCCTCCAACTGATATATCTTGGCTTTTCTTGGTTGAACAGAGTCTTCAGCATCAACTTCTGATCATAGTATGCTAATGACTTCTCAAATTTCTTGAACAATTCCTTATCAGCATAGACTATCTCAAAAGCTTTTCTGACTTCAAACTTGTCCTTTGACTTGAGTTTGGGGGCAGGCAGTAATATCTTCTTCTTGTCTTCTTCATCATTCTTGCCTTCTCCAATCTTGATGCCACCTCCATGGACAGGTCCATAGGCATCAACTTTACTCAATTCAATCACCGCAGCCATTTCAGCATCCTCAGCAGCTTTTCTTTCTGCTGCAGACATGCGTCTTCTGGCTTCATCCTTTGCTTCTTGAGCTTTGCTTAGCTCAAGTGCTTTCTTCTCTTCAAGCTCATCCTGCTTCCTCTGTTCAGCTTCTTCCCTTGCTTTCTTATCAGCTTTGGAGACTTTCTTTCTCCTTAGCACTATTTTTCTCTTGCCTTTATCAGCAGGGGCTGGTCCAGCAGATGATATGGGAGCAGCAACAATAGGATAGACGATTTGGACGTCTGGATCTTCTTGAGGTTGAGCAACCTCAGCTGTTGATGTGACATTGCTTGACTGTTGCTCATCAGCTTTGTCAATCACAACAGTTTCAACTTTTTCAGCAGGCCTTTGAGTAGCTTCAGGGTCTTCCCTTGCTACATTTTCCAGATCAGTAGGTTTTTCAATAAATGTCATCTGCTTTCTAGCAGACTTCTTTGTTCTACCTTCACGGTAATTTGAGGTAACAGTATCTCTCTGTTGACTCCTTGTTCTTTGAGAAATACCCTCAGCAGGCCTCTCTGCTGATGGAGTTCTTGATGGTGATGCAGGGGATCCAGTCCTTACATCAGCAATTATGTTTTCAACAATCTTAGTGGCTTCAGCAGAAGTCACTCTCTCCATCTGCTTAGATTCTTTCTTCTTGGGCTCATCAGCAGCCCTCTTCCTTTTAGTCTCAGCAGCCAAACTTGCTGTTTTGACTAACCTCTTTTGCCTTTTGGCAGGAACCTCCTTTGGTTCCTCAATATCAGCTTCCTCAGGCTCACCAGCCTTCCTCTTTTGAACAGGCATGTACTTGGACAATGCCTTAGATTTATGAATCTCTTTTCCATTCTTCATATCACAACCCAGCTTTGACAGCAGATAGCTGAGTGTGATCCTGTGGTTGGTAGTGGGGCCTTTTCCTTTCTTATCATCAAGAAAGTCAGCTAATATGTACCAAACTATGATGGACCAGTTGATTTCCAATCCATAGTATATGGCAGCCATGATGCTGAACCTCTTCATGGTAACAGCATCTAGTGAGAATGTGCAGTTCTCAATAAGCTTGGACACCATATCAGCCATCCGCTGATATTCATCCTTCAGTTGCTTCTTCCTTATATTTCCAGATAAAGTTTCTCCCTCTTTGGCGCAGATCGCCCAGAACTGTTGGTGCTTGTCCTCTGTCAGTACAGTGACGTCATGTCGTCCTCTGTTAGGAAGCCCAAACGTCTCGTGAAGAACAGCAGGAGTAATAGTGACAGATTTGTCTCCTACTGAAGCCTTAATCTCCAGTTTGTTGTAGTCAGCTTTCGCTGTGTTGTAGTACTCCATCACTTGGTCAGTCCAGATAATTCCTTCGTGGTATTCCATGAAGTTTACCAGCGAAGCAGCTTTGAACTTTTCGAGCAGTTCTTTCATCAGATTCGTACCAGATTGGTAGTAAGAATCATAGACGAGAAACATACCTTCGGCGGCCATTGTAGATCTGTTGAAGGTTAGAAAAACAAAGGAAAGTATGCAGAAAATTTGCAGAAATTTCTCACAAGTACTTTTGAAAGTTTAGGGTTCGTAAAGAGCTACTCGACTGATCAGATGAGGATTTATAGAGTTGGGGTTTTTCGGTTTTCGTGATATCTGCCAACCGTTAGATCCGTTTTTCTGTCAGTGCTGATCGTGCGGCGTCAGTTACGACCTTTCAAATTCAAAAGATATTTAATGAAGAGCGGGAATATGTACCGCCCAACAGTTACTTATAAAAGCGTGTTTTGAATATACGTTTTAAACAGTTCCGCTTTTATTGAAGTAATCAGATGAGTAACATAAATACTTATCTGATGGACTACTGTCCTGATGACAATGCTGTTATCAGAGAATGCCAATAGCTGATAACCTTCCTCAGCTGTTTGTCAATCCAGCTAGATAAAATAACTTTAATCTTCGATAGTTGAGTCTTCTGATGAAAACATAACTTCAACTAACTGTCATTAACAAATTTCATCTTTAATTCAGAAGTACCGCTAGTCTTACACGTTCCCCCTGAGTTTAAGAATTCATAAGTTAACTAGTCTGTTGAGAGTTAATCCTTGAAGATAATAACGAATTACTAAGCTGTTGAACTCCAGTCTTCTGATTAGTTCCCTCTCAGCTTATGCTTCCAATTTAAGTAGTCCTAGCTCAGCTCTTAGAGTTGAAAACCTTACTTCACTTAGAGGTTTAGTGAAGATATCAGCAATCTGATTATCAGTATGAACATACTCAATCATTACATTGCCTTTTTCAACATGATCTCTAATGAAATGATGCTTGATCTCAATATGCTTAGTCCTTGAATGACTTGTAGTGTTCTGAGTAAGTGAGATTGCACTTGTATTGTCACAGTAGATTGGTATTCCACTGATCTTTATGTTGTAGTCTTCTAGTTGATGTTTCAACCAAAGTATCTGTGCACAGCAAGCTACAGCAGCTATATATTCAGCTTCAGCAGTAGATATAGAGACTGAGGTTTGCTTCTTACTCATCCATGAGATCAAACGACTGCCTAAGAACTGACAGGCACCTGTTGTGCTCTTTCTGTCAATCTTGCAGCCAGCAAGGTCTGAATCTGAATAGCCAACTAGTTCAAATCCAGATTCTCTAGGATACCATAATCCCAGTTCTTGAGTGCCTTTAACATACTTCAATATCCTCTTGGCAGCTAAGAGATGAGATTCTTTGGGGTTTGATTGAAATCTTGCACAGACTCCAACTGAGTACATTATATCAGGTCTGCTTGCTGTTAGATACAACAATGAACCAATAATGCCTCTGTATTTGGTAATGTCTACTGATTTGCCATCTTCATCTTTATCCAAACGAAGACTTGTAGACATAGGAATAGTAGCTGTTGAGCTAGTTTCCATACCAAATTTCTTGAACAGATCTCTTGTGTACTTTGCTTGGCTGATGAATATTCCATCAGGCAACTGTCTAACTTGCAATCCAAGAAAGTAATTAAGTTCACCCATCATGCTCATTTCAAACTTATTCTGCATCAGCTTGGAGAACTTATCACACATCTGTTGATTAGTTGAACCAAAAATAATATCGTCCACATATATTTGCACAAGTAATATATGATTTTCCCATTCAATTGTGAACAAGGTTTTATCTACCTTACCTTTTCGAAATCCTTTAATTAAAAGAAAATCAGATAGGGTATCATACCATGCTCTTGGAGCCTGTTTCAGTCCATAGAGAGCTTTCTTCAGACGATATACTTTGTCCTCTTCTTGGTAGACTTCAAATCCAGGAGGTTGTTCAACATACACTTCTTCTTGCAATTCTCCATTGAGAAAAGCAGACTTCACATCCATCTGATAGACAGTGAAGTTCTTGTAAGCAGCATAGGCTAGAAACAGTCTGATTGCTTCAAGTCTTGCTACTGGTGCAAAAGTTTCATCAAAGTCAATTCCTTCTTCTTGACAATAACCCTTGGCCACTAGTCTTGCTTTGTTTCTGGTGACAACACCATCTTCATTCATCTTATTTCTGAAAACCCACTTAGTGCCAATTACTCTTTGATGACTTGGTCTAGGAACTAAGTACCAGACTTCATTCCTTTCAAATTGATTCAACTCTTCTTGCATAGCTTCTATCCAGAAGGAATCATTTAGAGCTTCTTCAATTTGCTTGGGCTCTATTTGAGATAGAAATGTGACAAACATAGCATCTTGTGCAGCAGCTCTTCTTGTTTTCACTCTATCTAAAGGATCACCAATAACTAATTCAGGAGGGTGATTCTTGAGCCATCTGAGATCAGGTTGCAAATCAGGATGTTGTCCTCTGTTATGATCTTGCAACACTACTGTTGGAGTTCCAGTAGTAGTCTGTTGAACAGTCTCTGGTCTGTCAGCTGTTAGCAACTCGTCTGTTAGACAATCAGCACTGTGATTTTGAACAGCATTTGAGTTAGCAGCTGAACTTAGATTAGGTAGTATGATGGGAACATATTCTTCATTTCTTCCAATGTCTAACTTCTGTACATCAGCAGACAGATCTTGATTAACACTTTGATTCTTTTCAGAAGATTGACTTGGCTCATCAAATACTACATGGATAGATTCTTCTATTAGTAATGTTCTTTTGTTAAACACTCTATAAGCTTTACTAACAGTAGAGTATCCTACAAAAACAGCTTCATCAGCCTTTTCTGCAAATGCAGCAAGGTGATTTTTCCCATTATTCAATACAAAACATTTACAACCAAAAATCTTAAAGTAATGAATGTTTGGTTTTCTGTTGTTCCAAACTTCATATGGAGTTTTGTTCTGATTTTTGTTGATCATGCATCTGTTTTGGGTAAAGCATGCTGTATTTGTTGCTTTTGCCCAAAATCTTTGAGGCAGCTTGGCTTCAGCTATCATGGTTCTGACAGCTTCTTTTAGTGTTCTGTTTCTCCTTTCAGCAACACCATTCTGTTGAGGGGTTCTAGCAGCTGAATACTCATGATGTATTCCTTTGATGTTACAATACTCTTCAACAGTAGAGTTTGTAAACTCTGTCCCTCTATCTGATCTGATCTTCAATATTTTGATACTCTTCTCATTCTGGATCAGTTCCATCAGATTTGTAAGATGTTCCTTGGTTTCACTTTTCTTTTTCATGAAAATCACCCAAGTATATCTTGAATAATCATCCACAACAGCTAGGCAGTATTTCTTTCCACCATTGCTGACTGGATCAATGGGTCCAAATAAGTCCATATGCAACAGCTCCAATATTCTTCCAGAAGATTGGTGCTTCTTTTCTTTAAAAGATGACTTGATTTGTTTACCCTTCTGACATGCATCACAGAGCTTGTCTTTGCTCATGACTGCTTTTGGAATCCCTTCTACCAAATCATTCTTGATTAATCTGTTTATGGTCTTGAAGTTTAAATGATTCATCCTCTTGTGCCATAGCCAACTGACTTCACTTGGTGCAGATGCCACCAAACAAATACTTGAATTCTTGTCAACAGAATTCCAGTCAACTATGTAGATATTTCCTTGTCGTCTTCCAGATAAAATTACCTTCTTTGTACCAATTTGTTCAACGTAGCACTTATCTGTTGAGAAGATGACTGAATATCCCTTGTCACAAAATTGACTTATGCTCAGCAGATTATATTTTAGGCCTTTAACATAGGAGACGTCAGATATCTCTATGTTTCCCTTGATTAATCTTCCTTTAGCTTTAATCTTGCCTTCTTTGCTGTCTCCAAAAGTTACTTTTGGACCATCCACAGCAACTGCATCAGTCAACTCATGTATGTTTCCACACATGTGCCTTGAACATCCACTGTCCAAGTACCAAATCTTCTCTACTTTACTCCTACTCCTAATCCTAACCTACAAAACAAAAATAAAATTGTTTTAGGTACCCTTATTGAGAGGGTCCTGAAGGATTAGTTCCACCCTTGACAACCCAAGATGTTGAAGTCTTAGGCTTCTTAGGTTTCTGAGTTTTAGGAGCATGAACAGTTTCATTTTTATCATAGTTATCAGATAAGTCATGTTGATGATCAGTATGATATGAATAATGTTCATAAGCAGGGTAAGGTGCATGATATGCAGGATATGCATGCATTGGATGAGCAGGGTAAGGTGCATAGTAACTAGGAAATTGAGGTGCATGATACATAGGATGATATGCAGCAGGTTGCACATAATATGACTCATTTCCATACCAAGCATTTTGATTTTTCTTGTTCTTATGCTTCTTTGGTTTACTAGATACTTGCTCATTTGACTTTGACTTAGTTTTACCACTAGTCTGATTGACTTTAGCTTTATCAGCAGACTTCTTAGGACTCTGCTGTTTGGTCTTACTAGTCTGATTTCCTACACTAGGCTCTTTGCTCTTTTTAGCCTTAGGAGATTTCTTCTCCTTTACCACTTTCTCAGATGAGGTAGGTTTAGAGGTTTGAACATACAGAATGACCTTACTATTGTCAGCTGATATGAATTTTTCAGTATGGTTCAACTCTAGTTTATCCTTTTCTAAAGGTGTCTCCTGTTTCTTAGGTGTATGCATGGATGCAACAGTAGACTTATCATGAAACTCAATGATTTTCTCAAGTTCCATGATTTTTCCTTTATAGACCTCACATTCAGCTTTCAGAGATTCATGCTCTTGCTCAAGCTGTTTATATTCAGCTGATTCTTTTGGCTTTTCAGCTAAAAGTTTCAGTGAACTATTTTGCTCTTTTAGCAGGATCATCTCTTCCTTAAGCTTTTTATATGCTTCAGCAATACCAGTATTGTTAATCATCATTTGTTCAAATGAATTAAATAATTCATCATTAAGAGGAGTTACCTCATCCTCAGAGTCATCAGATTCCTTTGCCATAAGACATAGGAGAGCAGGTTTTTCTTCATCAGACGATTCTTCGTCAGACGAGTCAGAATCTGAATCAGATGAGTAGACAGCGGTCAGCTTTTCTGCTTCAGCCATCATTGCCTTGCCTCTCTGATGCTTTCTTTCTTTTCTCATTTTCTTCTCTTCCTCAGTGTACTTTTCTGCCTTTGGATATGGGCAGTCTCTTATGAAGTGTCCCAATTTCCTGCAGTTGTAACACATCAGTTTTGATTTATAATCATCCTTATCCTGAGAAGAAAAATTAGGTTTAGAAGTAGAAACATTGTTGTATTTGTTTTTCATCTTTCTCTTGTAGAACTTCTTGAAGTTGTTCATCAACAGTGCAACATCTCCAGCAGTGTACTCCTTTTTGTTGAGTAGAGTGGCTTCATCAGATGAGTCCACTTCAGCATTTCTTTGAGCTGGTCTTCTTTGGTTTTCAGCAGCAACTAGTGCAGCTGTGGGTCCTGAAGTTGAGGTTTCTTCAATTCCCATCCTTGGCAGTTTATACTCATACGCCTTGAGTACGGAGAACAGCTCTGTAAGAGAAATCTTGCCCAGATCTCTTGATTCTTCCATTGCTGTCACCTTCATGTTGAACTTGGAAGGTAGAGCCTTCAGTACTCTGACAGAAATCTCTTTGTCAGTGAAAGTCTTTCCCAGCTTCAAAACTTCATTCAGAGTTCTAGTGAATCTGGTGTCCATCTGATCAATGGTTTCTCCAGACTTCATCTTGAAGTTATCCAGCTTCTCCAAGGCAACACTGAGCTGATGCTCTTTAATAGCATCATTGCCTTCACTCATGTCACGAACCTTATCCCACATCTCCTTTGCAGTTTTGCAATGCTTGACTTTGTCAAACCGATCATTATCCAGGGCTTTGGTCATGATGAATCTTCCGACTTTGTCCAGGTCGAACAGCTTTATTTCTTCTGCTGTCATTTCTGTTAAGTCTTTTTCCACCACTATTTGAGCTTCATCTACGATGATGGTCTTGGTGAATTTGAATGGACCTTTGATGATACATGTATACATGTTGTCATTGTAGGCAGCAAGGAAAATCTCCATTCTGATCTTCCAGTCCTCAAAAGACATACCAGCAATGTGGGGAACATGGCTGATACAATCCATTTTTCAAAAAGTTTTTATTTTTCAAAAAGATGCTCTTTTGAAAAGTTTTGAAAACCTTTGAAAAAACACTTGGATCAAGCTCGTTGATCAGGCAGCTGATTCTAATGAACCACCTGCTCTGATACCACTTGTTGGTCCCAAGTGGTCAGAAGAGGTTTAGAGAGGGGGGGGGGGGTGAATAAACCTCTTTAAAAATTTTCTTCAAATTTAACTTTAAAACTTTACTCTTACTGAACAGACTAAGCTGATCAGATTAGTAAGTTACAATTCTGTTCGCGAACAAATCTTTGAACAGTCTTGTTGACCACTCGTCTGATAGTTACTTAGCTGATTTTGCAGAAATCAGTTTTAATACTTAGAGTACTTGCAGCGGATTTTCAAAGTGTTTTTCACAAGTAATCTTAGCAGTTTGAAAAATGTTTCCCCAGTTTTATAAACTCCTTTTAACTTCTTTTCAAACAGTTAACTTAACGTGTTTTTATGCAAACAGAAAATATGCAAGTTTAAAAGCAATGTAAAAACACAATCAATTTTTATAGTGGTTATATGGATTTAAATATCCTTTAGTCCACTCTTCCAAGTCACTCAGATCTTGGGTTATACTATAATCACAAAGTTTACAGTATACTCTGCTTGCGTCGAACAACAAATGAAACGACCACAAGTTCGCAATAGGAAATCACACAGAAAACCTATCCTCTGAAGTTTGATCACTCACAAAGATGGATCACAACTCCGCACAACACTCTTGTTTACAAAATCACTCAGAAGATGTATTTTTCTTGATTCTTCAACTCTGCTTTTGTCAACAAATGACTCAGCTGATGAGTGAGCTGTTCTTGAGACTTAAAGAATTTTGCTTCGGAAATTTCTCTCAGAAAGTGTGTTGCTTGTTTCTTCTTCGTCTCTTTCAGCTATTTATACTTGAGGATTGAAAAGTGTCCGTTGAAGAGAGACAGGATTCAAATTCCTCGAGTACTGGTCCTTAAAATCCGCGAACGGCTCTTTTGCAGTCTGTCCGTACTGTAAACAGTACTATTCTGCAGGCAGCATTAAATGCAGCATTAAATGCACTCGGCTGATGCGAAGCTTTTCTTCAATCATTTGTCTTAAATATCCTCGTACTTCAGCATTTATTACACCAAGGGGCATTTATTACCGTTGGGAACACTTCATGATCTTCTTCACTTGGCTGACGAAAGTATAAGTCTGATGGTGAACTCGGCTGATCTCAAACTTGAACAAATCTGATTTGAGTCGGCTGATCTTCACTAATCTGATAACTTCACTTCAGCAGATTAGAAGTCTTGGACCTTGAAACTTTGACTCTTCTGATGTCTTCATTACTTAGTCAAAATTCCTTGATAAGTTTATCAGCTAAGTTACTCCATACTTAGCCAATTTTACGAAGTTTTGGAATGCATCAAAACCTCCCTTATCAAACTTTCTTTAGTGCCTTCATCTTCATCTTCATCTTCATCCAACACATTGGTATCAAAGTACAAAGACAATTAAATACTTAAAACTTTTTGAAAGAATTTTGAGAAACATTTGAAAAAATTGTAAATGAAAGAAATTTATAAAGTAGAAAATATTTTAAATTTATGTTTCAGATGACTTAAAACAGAAAACTTTCAATCTTTTCCATGAAATTGTATCAAAATTTTAAACCCTGCTAAATTGTATTATGTATTCTTTTCATGACATCAAATTCATATACTATTAAATTAATTTAAAAATTTTGAGCAATTTTATTTCAAATTTATTTTATGATTAAAATAAATTCATTAGATGGAGAAGAGGTTTTAAAAGATGACATACATTATTGAAGATTTAATTAAAATTTTTAATAGAAAATTACTTTTACTAGTGGACATGCTATTTTCCTATTCAGTGTCTACTTCAACCGGTAAGTATTGTTGTATATCACAAAAAGAAAAAAAAAAAGAAAAAAAGAAGGAGCAAGCATTGTTGGGACTTATTTCCGACTGTTTGGTATCAATTAGTTTGGACTTTGGAGAGTTGGAATTGGGCTAATAGACTTATGAAAAAGGAAAATTATAAAATGGGCCTAGGACATAAATTACTAATTTCTAATGCACAGTAAACTAATACTCAAATAAAATTGGCGGTGCTACATCTTCCTCTGTCTACAACATTTAAATGGAGTTTCATAGAAATCACACATACGATTTTTTGAAATCAAAATCAAATAAAATCAAGCCAAAAATCTAACCAAATAGGTCCATAATTATTGATGATCACCAAATGACTATCATTATTTCATGAACAACGTACTAAATAATGATTTCATATTTGAAATATGAGCTAAATTTGAATTATTTAAACATTAATATCAAGAAACCTAAAATATATTATATATTTCATAATTTTTTGTTTAAGTTCTAGGTCGGTCTAAGGACATGTTTCGCAAAATTCAGGATTCAACTCATATATATCCAATTATCATAAATAATAATAATAAACATCAAATCTATAAAAGATTATTATTTGACACAAATTATCTACTTTTGTGTATAAAATACCTTAATTTAATACTTACAACATAATTATTTTATTATAAATCCAATATTCAAATTCAATCCAATTGAGATTTCAACTCTTTCAAAAATTAAAACCCAGCATCCAAGTTCAATCAAATTGAGGTTTCAAACGTTTCATCGAATCATAAAATTCAATTTCTCAAAACCAAAATCAAAACCAAGTCAAATCTAACCAAATCTGCCCATAAGTTAGTGGATTCGACATACAAAAAGAATGGGTATAGGATAAGTTCATCTCCATCTAATCTCATATACGACAATCTCGTAAGGAAAATTAAATATGGAATAAATAAATAAACGCGTATTCTCGTCACATTCTTGAGATCATGAGTCTCTCTCCTATACGTGGACAATATTTCGATGACGATGTTCGTCCAAAAGGTAAGCCATAATAATCAGATTTTATAAATTTATTGAGTGCATTTGGTTTCTGTGTTGTGTGGGCATTGTATACGATTTACTGACCAATGATTATATTAATTGAGGGAGATTACCATTATTAATATATCGTCCTTAATAGGATAAGTAACATTGTAACAAAATATATAAAGATATATTTGTGATGAAAAATCAATATATGTATTTTTTTTCCACGAGTTAAAATCTCTTTTAAGGTGGATTTAACACATTAATGTGGATACTTCTCTCAATAGGGATTCGAACATAAGTCTGCTACTTTGTAGTAACTAGTCCCTTGCACAGATCAATCATCTGTTGGTAAATATATATGTATTTACATGCGATGAATTTGAACAGACATGGTTGAAAGATTTTGTAGAGATTTTAGGGTTTTATGCACTTTGTACCCTTGAAACATGAGAAATAGGCACTTTGCACTCTCGAAACATAGATTTAACACTTTACACCCTCAAAATATGAACCATTCAGCATTTTGCACCATCTTTTATTTTCCTCAAAAAACCTAGGGACATAATAGGTAATCCAATCTAGATCTTTGACACTTTGCACCCCCGAAATACAGAAAATGGGCATTTTGAACCCCCCAAATAGAATTAGCACTTAACACCCTCATATTAAGAACAACTCATCAACTTGCATCCCCAAAACACAAGGAGTGGACACTTTGAACCCCCTAAACACAAAATTAGCACTTAGCACCTCAAATTAAAGGTCAACAACTGAATTGCTATGCACAATATATTTGCTTATATCCTTTGGTAATTTATCGTTTTTCTTTACGACGATAATTTGTTCATCATCGCTCAGTTGCATTTTTTTCACGAACACCAAAATATCGTGGAAATTTATACAACATTTTTGTCACGAACACCAAAATATCGAGGAAATTTAATATTTAATAGAATTTCTACGAAACTTTCTTATGATATTTCATCGGTGATTTGTCGCTATTATCAAATTGATATTTTATATTTGTAATTTCATTATTGCCCAGTTAAAAATTCGTTACTAATAAAGATTTTGTCGTGCTGAACATTTTTTCTTACAACTTAATAACCAGATTCCTACAACAAATAAAAAATATCATGATGTTCAGTTAATAATTTGTCGCTATCAAATGAGGACATTTTATATTTAATTCTGTTAGTATTCATTATAAATTTGTTACTAAGAGTAGCAATTTTTTCTGTAAGAATTATGACATCGTTTTTAGTTTATAGTTGTGATAGTTTAACAACATAATTTCTGTACATATTCTTTTTATTTTATATGTTTTGGTAATTTGTCGTTATTTTTATAAGGACATAATTTTCTTTTATTTCCGTCGTTGTTCAGTTGCAAATCTATAACTGACTTAAAAATAGCGACGACCATTGCAATTATTCAGTCGCTATGGATCAATATGTTTTACAACTTAACAACAGAATACCTACAAAAAATATTTTGTTTAGATATTTAGTTGGTAATTTGTCGCAATTATTGATGGAACATCCTTTCCATCGTTGTTTAGTTACAAATCTGTAAGTGACTAAAAATATAGTGACGAATTGTTAACGGAATACCTACGTAAAATATTTTGTTTAGATATATTATTGGTAATTTGTCGCTATTATTGATGGAACATCTTCTCCGTCGTTGATTAGTTACAAATTTGTAAGTGACTAAAAAAATAATGGCGAATTATATTCCAATGGAATGATTCAGTTGCTATGGATCAATTTTTCCTACAGCTTAACAACATAATAACTACGAAAAATTATTTTTCTAAATATTTTGTTGGTAATTTAATTTGTCGCTGCTATTGATAGAAAATTGTTTCTGTTGGTATTTTGATATAATTTCGTTACTAATACTAACAGTTTTTATTTCCGTTGGAATCATGACGTTGATGAAGGCCCCTTTTCTTGTAGTGAATATTTGAAATAATAATTTATAGCAAAAATAATTGAGATAATTATCACTAAACAAAAATTGAAAAAAAAACTGAGATATAAATATAAAAAATAAATTGAAATAGAAAATAAAGAAGAAAATTGAAATGAAAATGGAAACAAAGAAAAACGAGATGGAACTAAAGAAAAAAATTGAGACAACAAAAAATAAGAAAATAAAATAAATGAAGATATTGAAATATAATGTTCTTAAGGAATTCATAATATATAAAGAATTTATTTTTGATAAAAATAATTATAAAAAGATGGGGTAATTTTGGAATAAAAAGTCCAAAAATATTACAAATGGGTAAATGTTACAACTGATAATTTAGGAGGTAAGTGATACACTGCATACTTTAAGGGGCAAAATGTATTTAACCCTTTAATACATAAGAAGCGTGGTTTAAGGGAGTGTCACCCATGTGGATGTGGAAATTCCAAACTAAGTTTTTTTTTTTTTAAATAATTAATTTGAATTAAAAAAATGGTAATATAAGTGAATAAGCTCAAAGAGCCAAAAAAATGCAAATACTGTATAGAAGTTCGTTGTATTTTCAGCTTATTATCTCTGTCTCTGATTTTATTTCAATTGGTAGTGTGTTAGTGTATATTAAACAACGCAATTATTTATTAATTTTTTTTTTGGTAATACACAATATAGATAGGACGTATGAGAACGGTTTTGGAAAACTCCGAAAAATTGATTAATTTGATGGGCTAAAATATAATCCATTGTTGCTAAAAAGACATCCAAACAGTCCTAAAATCGAAGTTCCTACAAGGCTACAATCATAGGCTTAATACAAACGACTTATGTCACTTATATATATGTGTACTGGACCCAATTAAAAATAACTGATGTCCAATAACAGAAAATGTGATTGTTATAGAAATTAATTAATTTTTTTTTATCGATTATCTATACTATATCTAAAAACAAAGCCTTCCCACACTCACAAATGGAAGTTATTTTTAGCCAATTTACAAAAAATGTCCTAAAAATTTAAAACTCAAACGACAAGTTATCTTAAAAGAAGGGGCAAAGTTGGAAAAAAAATATACCAATAAAGTTTTTTCCAATTTTAGACATACGGTTTCCTTCTTTAAAGCTTCAACAAAATGGGCCTTATAGTATTTTTACCTTTTAACTTTCCGTGTAAATCTTTTCCACACACTTTCTCTGTCCATTATCCCTCAAAACTCGGTCTATTTCTCTCTCCACCCACCCACCCACTCTCCCTCTTTCTCTTGACAATTCCCACTCTCTAATCTCTTCTTATCTCGTAATTCCCTTCTCTCTCTCCGAAACATGGATCAGAATCCAAATTCTTTAATTGTTACAAATGTATTTGTTTTGTTCTTCATACACATGGGCTCTAATTAACTGTTTTATTGTGCAGGTACTCAATGCATAATTTCCAGCATTATTAAGGCCTCAAAAAAATCAGTATGGTGCATCCTCTTCCACTATTTTTTTTTGCTTTTACTGTTTTACTAATTTTCTGATTACACTTTTGTCGACTATTTTGCAAGTTATTCCATTCAATCGTGGATGCATAATAACCAGTGCAAATCCTCAATCTCTATATAAATTGTTATTCCTTTTGAATTTTCCTTCAAAATTAAAGTTATTGATTTCATAATTCCTTCTTCAGTTTGTTACTTTCAATTTTGGGTTTGTTGGAGTAATTTCGAATTTTATAAAATTAGTTCCTATTGTTCGTGTGGAAAACTTTCATAGGGAATTGTGACATTTGTCCTAAAGACTTAGTGTCTTATAATTCTTACTCATTCATTTCTCTTTTAAAATAATACTATTATGTCTATACCAAATGAAGTTCTCTAAAAACGTTCACATTTTCTAAATTTGATTTTAAGATGGTTTTTTTATTCATTTAACATTATTGTTTAGTATGTGTGTTTGTATTATTTCTAATGGAAGTGTTTCATAGTGTATCGGGTTTAACAGTGAATTAGAGTGTTTATCAATTAGAAATAGGCCAAATAAAAAAGTGTTTATCAAACTTAAATAAAATACTATTAAAATGTGTGTTTATACTTAAGTATTAATCAGTGAATGAAATATTTTCTGATTGGGTCTATTTTCATTTAAGGTATTTTTTGATTGGGCCTATTTCATTCTTCGTGTAGGTAACACTTGAACATATATTAATAGTTTCAATTGTTAATAAGATGAGGTATTGTTTGCAATAACACACATTACACTTATACATATTTGTGCACGCGAGTACCGCGTGCGACAATTGCTAGTATAAATAATAACAAAGCCATGTCTTTTTTGTTTAAGATACGACTGCACATAAGAGTGATAAATTAATGTAACATTTTCATAATATAAACATGTATATTTGCAGAAATAGTCCCGGAAAAAATAAGCTGAAAAAATACATGTTTAATAGGGACTAAAAATGAAACAATAGATATGTTATATATAATAGGATTTTTTAATATTATGTGAACTAACGAAAATGCCCTCCAAGTAATGCACGTGAGGCATTCTCTATTGTGTAATAATAGAAAAAATTTAAGAGGGACGAATATGCAAAAATTACCTATAAGAAAGACGAAAAGTGGAATTCACTCTTGTGAAAATTCAAATTATAATACAACCTTTCACACAAAATCAAGAGCAATCATAAATATCATTCAAAAATTAGAATACAAAATTTCACACAATTTCAAAAATGTATTTTAGTATCATTCAAATTATAAATCAACCTTTCACAAGTAATATTAAAATAGGTCTTAAAATTCATGTTTTACTTATTCTTACAAATATTTAAAGAATCTTCAAAACACACAATCAAAATTAAAAAAAAAAATAAAAAAAACATTGAAATTATCTCCAAACCAATCATAATGTTTCAGTGTAGTGTCTTCGGATTTTTGTACACAAATGAGGTTGGAGATGTTATTGAATGACACTTCAATTTCGGCGAATGAACCAATGCTTTATCCAGTTCCTAACGCAGGAAACACAAGAAACAAAAATAAAAATCAATAAAATTTAAGTTTAAAACCAAAAGAGAATCACAATTTCAGCATTTTAGCTTTATCACAAGAAACATAGATAAAAATCAATGTATTAAAGTTTAAAACCAAAAGAGAATCAAAATTTCAACATTTTATCTTTATCCACATTGATAAAATTGACTTTTGAATTTTGAAAGTGTTCTATTATTTCACAAGTTAAAACACAAAGGCTTAAAATGATTTCCAATAGTCATAAAATTTGATAATTAAAGTAATTAGAACACTGTCTAGAGCAAATAGTAAAAAATCATCCAACAGCCAAATTGTCCATTGATTTAAGTAAGAAACTTAAGGTTCGAGGCTGACCTTTTTCTTTGTTAAATTTGTAACTCTCCTTTCTTTTTTGATGCATCGAATATCTCCTTTAATACATAGTGAACTTGAGATTATCTCTTGCTTTCAAAATCCCCAGTTTGTTACGCCCGTCGACCTCAAGTTCAACTTGAATGCCATCATTACCGTCTTGCTCATCTAATATATCGATTACTGAACGAACAACTGAATCACAACAGAATTCTAATTTAATCGATTGAAGAGTTGGTATTTCTCCTATACCCAATGGTATCTCCTCCAAACTTTCCATGTACGATAGCGAAAGTTGCTCAAGGCTTGGGAAATGGATGCTATCTGCGTTCCATACCTTTAGATTTTCACACCATTGAATTGACAAGTATTTCACGGTAAGGAATTGTCCATCAATTGGGTTCCACTCCTCACCAATGAAGGCGTCGCCTCTTAATATGAGCACTTCAAGATTGGGCAAACTACCTATTATCGACATATGTTCCCAAGGTATGAGACTCCACAATAAATCCAACTTCTTGAGTGATTGTGGAAAAGTCAGATATTCCAACAAATGAGTTTTTTTTAAATGACTACTTAGATCATAAATGGAAATAGAAAGTGATTCGAGTTTATCTATATGTTGAAAATTGTTGAGACATTCTCTATCCCGTCCCCTAAAAAGATTATCATAATAAATTTTTAATTTCTGAATATTGGGTATTCTCTTGACAACCCCTGCATCACATCTGGATAGGTTCCTTATTCCTGAGAGAGTATTTAGGTGTTTCAACTCAATTGGAAGATATATAGGCAAAGATGTTGGATGCATGTCGAGATGTCTAAGTTGTTTCCTCTCCCAAATTTCAGGTGGTGTAGTATTTTCCATAGAAACTCCTACAATAATTAAGGCTTGTAGGTTCCATAGTTGCTTTAGTGTAGATGGTAACCTGAGAGGACCCTTGTTATGAGATAGAAACTTAATATTAAGGTACCTTAAGTTGACTAGATTGAAAGCGATTTTGAATAAATCAGATTGATCACCATTCAATACCCTTATCAATCTACAACCAAGCAAGGATGAATACCTAAAATCCAACACATTATTAAATGTGATTGAACGGAGGATCTTTTTGCTCTTTTTTCCATTTGTAACTACAGTGTTAGATATGTTTGATACTGCACCTTGGTTTTTGGAATGGGCATAATCTTTTTGCTGTTTTTTTCTTCCATCAATAACTATGCGACGATGATTGTATAAGGCGTGTGAACTATAATAACCTCGTCCCCCTATGACACAAATAAACTTTTCCTTTTCAGCTTCCCTTAAGCACATGTCTCCTAAAAGATCATGAATTTTGATGGTTTCAGTTTTCCCAAACCGATGCTTGTGAACCATAATGAGATTTCTATCAATAAGATCGATAAGATACTCCTCTGCGACCTCTTCAAGGATTTTGTCTTTATCTGGTTTTAGAAATCCCTCGGCAACCCATAGTTTGAAGAGCCGGGATACATAGATCGCATCGTCTTCGGGGAAAACTCCCATGTAGAGAAAACATGGTTTTAGATGAAAAGGCAAATTTTTATAACTCAATGACAATATTTTCGAGCACTGTCCATCATTCGCTAAACTTGCAATAGAGTTAATTTCTTTTGCGACATGAATCCACTCTTCTCGTGTCATGTTCGACTTTGCAAGGATTCCCGCGATCACTACTATTGACAAAGGGAGTCCCTTACAATTTTTAGCAATCTTCTTCCCAATTTCCTCCAATTCAATACTACATTCTTCTTGGCCAAACACCCTTTGACGAAGAAGATTCCAACTTTGATCTTCGTCTAGAAAATTCACCTCAAGGCCAGGAGATCCCAATTGACTAGCCATCAATTTAAGTCTGGTTGTTATCATGATTCCACTTCCGTTGCCATTATTTGGAAAGAACAACTGTACCTTGTTCCAGACATCGATATTCCACATATCATCCATTACAATCAAATATTTCCTATTAAATAAATATTTATGTAATTGTTCACCTAATTGGCTCTCATTCATCCTTTGTACAGTTTCTTTGGTGAGAACCTTAAATTCAATCAAAAGGCTTGAAAGAATCTGTTTTATTTCATATTCTTGGGATATTGTAACCCAAGCACGGTTGTCAAAATGTTGCACAATACAAGCATTTTCGTAAACATTTCTAGCAAGTGTGGTCTTACCAATACCACCCATTCCGTGAATTGGGATGATTTGGAAATTAGATTGTTGTCGGGTGAGTTTGTCCATGATCTGATACAAGACATCATCGAATCCCACTATTGTGTCTTTGCCCGCAGGTAAAAAACTTGAAGAACTAGAAGGTCTTGAATCTCTAGGTAGGTGAACTTTAGGCTCCCCTTTCCCTTTAATTTCTATCGCCTTGTCTTTCATCAAATCCATGACTTTTATCACTTCTTCCAGTTGTTCACAGAGAGTATTGAAACTCGTTCCCGCAAAACTTGTGGATTGATTATCACGAATATAGTCCACAACTTTGAATTCAATTAGATCTTCTGCTGCATGAGATGCATTTGCGATTTGACTCTCCAAGCCTTCAACATCTTTGTTGTCTCCATTCGAATAGCGTTCCAGAAACTCAACTAGATACACGGCCCTTTCTTGAAGAGATTCAATTTGTTCGTGGTTAAGTGAAAATGAATCGCGACCATGATCCATGATCTGATCGATTATGTGCATCAGGGAAACAAGAGATGCATATGCTTCTGCCATTTTGGATCTTTATCTTTTTGTCAATCACAATGAATGGGAAAGAAGAAGTTTACTGTTTGTGGATTTATCTTTTAGCCTTAATACATGTGCTCAAGCATTTTAAACCAATAGATCATAATGCGTAACTAGTTTTATAATAACTAATCAAGTGTAGTTGTTAGATTAAAAGCAACTTGCAATTAAAAAAATGCGTGTCGCATCTATCAGTATTAATTTATTAATTTATACTTCATCAATTATTACTTATTATTTAGTTCAGTAGTTTATATTTCGTTGGTTTTGATGAATTTTTTAGATGGAATTTTTTGCTCGTTTCTGCAAATTTGAAAAGAGAAAATTTTGAGTTCATACTAGCTTGTTCGGTGGTAAAAATTATGAGAGAAAGATTTTAGTAATAGGAAAGGGAAAATGAAGGAAATCAAAATGAATAGAAATTCATTTTCTTGTAAATGTTTGATTGTCAGAAAAATTATTTTTTATATTTGATTTTGTTGAAAATTTAGGAAACTTAGTTGGGTACCATAATTGAGTGTGCGAGTTATAATCGAATATTGTACGTGGATTACTTATTTCACATAACAAGCATTACAAAAATCAAATTTGTTTCTGAAAACACTTTAAAAAAAAAGACAAGCATGCTCTATAACTTTGAAGCAAGTGTGTACTTTGGTTCATTTTAAATAAAAAAACCTTAAATCATTTTTTTTTAATAGGATAACGATAATTACCATTAATTAGCACTAATAAGTGATTTACTTCAAGCTTTTATCCTGTCCTAGTTTAAGATGGTTTAGGCTTAGCGGTTAAAATTAAATCATTCTACAATAAAGATTATAACTTAGTTCCTCTTATGAACTTAATTAGCTTCTTCATATCTTTTGAGGTAAAGTATTTCTTATCCAAATATAGTCATTGCTCTATCCAGATCTATAGTTTTTCAGATGTTAGAATAAATTATTACATTAATCACTATATAAAAGTTTATTTGAATAAGTATAAAGGTAAATTAATTACATGACTTCTTGATCATGCAATCTCAACTTTAGCCAACAGATGACTGCTTAATCACTCCAAATCCATTGTCTTGTAAAGTAAAATTAGCTTTTTTTTTTTCTTGTAATCATAATCGTGACTTATAATAAAAAGAATTCAAACACAACCATGATATGACATATAGGGCTCGATTTGATTACAAGTTTGGCGAAACCCAGATCTCAACTCTTATATCCAAACATTTTTAATAAATATCAACATATAAAACACAATATTTTTACACGTGTCACCTATTTTTGTGTATAAAGACATTGATCTGACACCTATCACTTAAGTTTTCCGTCCTAACCCAACATTCAAACATAATCCAAGTAGAGTTTCAACTTTTTCAAAACATAAAACCCAATATCTAGGTGCAAAGCCAGAATTTATATCGAGTAAGTAACAATACAAAAAGATTATTTAAAAAAATATTGTCAAAAATGAATTATTTTATAAGTCAATAATTTTCGTGGTCATTGATATAAATAGTACGAGAGTTGGACATACATATGTATAATAACAATTTTTACCTCTATATCCTCAATGGCATGGATTAAAGTTTTATTTTAATGTATATTTTAGTCAGTTAAATACTTTAAAATTTTTAAAGAATTTTGAGAAACATTTGAAAAAATTATAAATGAAAGAAATATGTTGAAGTAGAAAATATTTTATGTTTTTGTTTCAGATAACTGAAAACATTTTTTTTTATGTTTTCGATGAAATTGTATCAAAATTTTGATTCATGCTAAATTTACTATGTATTCTTTTCATGATATCAATTTCATGTACTATTAAATTAATATAAAAATTTGGAGCAATTTTGTTCAAAATTTATTTTATGATTAAAATAAATTCATTAGAATGAGAAGAGGTTTTACATGATGACATACATTATAATTGAAGATTTAGCTAATTAAAATTTTTAATAGAATTTACTAGTGAAAAGGGTGTTTTCCTATTCAGTGTTTACTTCAATAGGTAAGTATTGTTTGTATCTCAAAAAACAAAATAGAAAAAAAAAAAAAAAGCAAGTAATTGTTGGGCCTTATATCCGACTGTTTGGTATCAATTAGTTGGACTTTGGAGAATTGAAATTGGGCTAAATAATTTATAAAGAAGGAAAATTATTGAATGGGCCTAGGCCAATAATTACTAATTTCTAATGCATGTACAGTAAACTAATACTCAAACAAAAGTGGATGGGGTTTCATAAAGTTAAATAAAGCTGAACCAAAATCTAACCAAATAGGTACATTATTATTGATGATCACCAAATGACTCATTATTTCATGAATTTAGTAATTTCATATTTGAAATGTGAGCTAAATTTGATTTATTTAAACATTAATATCAAGAAACCTAAAAGCTTAACAAGTAGAGGCAAGTTATATAGTCAATTCAACATATAAAAAGAATAGGGATTGAACGTAACTCCACATAATCTCATATACGACCTCCTCATAACGAAAATTAAATATGAAATCAATAAATAATTGAATATTCTCGTCACATCCTTGAGACCAATGGCGGAGTTTAAGGTAGATTGGGGGGCGACAGCCCCCAATAATATTCAGTTAAATATTATTAGTAGTGAAATATAGCAATATAAGTCTCTTGGCTGGATGGTTAGAACATTTTGATATTTTGAAATATCCCTGATAGACCAGTGTTTGATTTCTGTTAGGTGCACTTTTTTATAAGTCAATATTTATACATTCTTTTAATTTTCATCAATATTCATGCATTTCTTTTAATTTTTCTGTCTCTTAACAATATTTATGCATATTTTTAATTTTTCTTTCTTAATGATTATTTCATGAATTATTTCTAACCAAAGTTATGTAATATCTGTATATATTTTGTAACAATGTTACTCATCATAGAAATCGATTATGGTAATCTCCCTCAAATAATTAAATCAATGGTTAGTAGATACAATGCCCACAAAACACAAAGACCAAATGCGGAACATCTATTGTACCAAGTAAACATCAACCATTTCATTGTCAATTAAAAGTTCATATAACATTCAGAAGGAAATTTAAACATGGCAAAATTTAGTTTTTTTCATTCAATAAATTTTTAAAATCTAATTATTATGGCTTACCTTCTGGACAAACATTGTCAGCGAATTATTGTCCACGAATAGGAGAGAGAGTCATGGTATCAAGCAGTGGCGGAGCTAGACGGGTTCTCCTGAGGGGCAAATTTTTTTCGGAGCAATGCATTAATTAAAGAAGGAGTATTATAAATAAAATAAAAACCCATATCCTTTTTACAATTATTAATAACTTTTTTTCTAGAAAACATTATACTAAATAAAGAAAACAATTGAAAAAGAGTGTGCTGAATCAATATAATTATAAAGAAAAGACTTTTTTATATAGTAACATAACAAATCGTATTCCTTTTATTTAGGAACAATGCACTAAATAAAGAAAATAATAATAAGATAATCTATTAATCTATTATAATAACAGTAAAATACCATATTAGTAATCATTAAGAAAGAAAAATTAAAAATATGCATAAATATTGTTAAGAGACAGAAAAATTAAAAGAAATGCATGAATATTGATGAAAATTAAAAGAATGTATAAATATTGACTTATAAAAAGTGCACCTAATAGAAATCAAACCCTGGTCTATCAGGGATATTTCAAAATGTCAAAATGTTCCAACCATCCACCCACCGAAGAGACTTACTTTGATATATTTCACTACTAATAATATTTATAGGAATATTATTGGGGGCTAAATCTACCTTAAACTCCGCCACTGGTCTCAAGGATGTGACGAGAATATTCGATTATTTATTGATTCCATATTTAATTTTCGTTATGAGGCGGTCGTATATGAGATTATGTGGAGTTACGTTCAATCCCCATTCTTTTTATATGTTGAATTGACTAACTTGCCTCTACTTGTTAAGCTTTTAGGTTTCTTGATATTAATGTTTAAATAATTCAAATTTGGCTCACATTTCAAATATGAAATTACTAAATTCATGAAATAATGAGTCATTTGGTGATCATCAATAATAATGTACCTATTTGGTTAAATTCATGTTTTCTTCTTTGATAAAATATTATAAGGATAATTATGTTTTTCAATTATAAATTAATTTGATGCTATTGCATACTTTTTAGCATTATATTGAATTTGTATCAATTTTGAAAACTGAATATAAAACAATTTTAAGATCCTTCATTCAAAACTCAAATACATAAGAGTGACAAAAATTGCAATTTCATAAGAGCAAGTCACCAGGAACAACAAACTATGAATAATTAAATAATCCATTAGAACAAAAGCAAGCTACTGTTAAATAAATTCAAAAGGAGGGTTGGAGAAGCTTAAAATCAAGAAACCTTAATTTTCCAAAAAGTGCCCAATTCAATTTACCAATCGAAAAGTTGTTCCGATCTCTGGCTAAGACGCAACGGGATCCAGTCACCGCCCATTACCATTTTATGTCACCAAAAGAAAATCACATGCCTGATAATTCATAACACGCTATTTGTAGCGCCTCACTTAATGCGCTTTTGCGCTAAAGCACATGTGGGGCGCGCTAAGTTGATAGCGACTGTGCATGGTGCAGCAACGCGATGCACCAAGGCCATAGCACATATAAGACTAACTTCATTTATTAAAATAGGGAAATGAGTACTTTTGAATATCTTACTTTAGTAGGTTTTTTTTGTACCCCTTTGCACCCATTAGGACTATCAGTATTCGGCGGACCGCCATGGACACATTTGTCAAGTTTGAAATTCTCCTTTGATTCAACATAAAAAGTAGGGCTGAGCACGGTTTGGTAAACCGACCAAACCGAACCGGAATCGAAATTTCGGTTCGGACCGTTTACCGAACCGAAATTTCGGTTCGGTAAATGGTTCTCGGCCGAGAACCGATCCTTGGGAGCGGTCGGTTCTCGGTAATGCCGGTCGGTTTACCGAACCGAACCGATTGGACCGAATTTTTTTTTTTTTTTTTTTGAAAATTAGTGTTTTTCAATTACAATTTTGGAGATATATAAGTTTTAAGTTTGAATGGTTTGTATAAACTTAATATTATTTTTCAAAAATAATTTACCTCTTTGTATTTGATTAAGATTATTTTATGTTTGAGACTTTTATGTTTGAATGGTTTGTATGAACTTTGGTGATATATTGAATGTTACGCAATAAATAGAAGGGGGGGCTTTTTTGTATGGTTTGTGTGTTGTAAGATATTTTTTTTTTGTATATAGTGCAATATATTGAATTTTTGATTTTTTAAAAATAAATAAAAATTAAATGTTCGGTTTTTTTGGACCGAACCGGAACCGAACCGAACCGTTCGGTTTTTTACCGAACCGAACCGAAATTTTCGGTAAGTTCGGTCCGGTTCGGTTCGGTTTTTACCGAATGCTCAGCCCTAATAAAAAGTATATATTAGATGGTAATATGAACTTATATTGTAATCTCATAATGAGAAAAGAACAGAATTGATCGATTGAAAGGTGAATATATAATTGTTTGGTAGGAGAAACGAACATAATAGTTCTATATATCTAAACGATAATATAGAGTTGTTTCAATTTTTGGCTAGTTTATTTTAGTAGTCTTTATTTTTTTTGTACACCATTTGCACATATTAGCAGTATCAGTATTCGGAGGACCATCATGGACGTATTTGTCAAGCTTGAAGTTCTCATTCGATTTAACATAAAACAATAGGTGGTAATATGGATTACACTTCATCGAAGTACAAAAAAGAAATAATAGCTCGAATCGAAATACATCTAAGAATGAGAAAAGAACAGAATACATCGAATAGGAATGAAAATTTAGAATTGTTTTTCAGTTATTAGATAGATGTGAACCTAAGGAAATGAGGAAAGTTGTAAGAAAAGGAAAAGAAAAAGAAAGTCATTTTATTGTACGTGTGTCAATAAAATAAAATGAGGGATAAGGAAAAACCAAAGGAAACAAAAAGAAAAAGAAAATCCTTTTCTTGAATATGTTTGGTTGTCTGAAAAATTATTTTCTTGCAGATATTTGACTATTATAAGAAAGTTTAGGAAAATTATATTTTCAATAAATATATATTTTTTATTATAAATATTTTCCAAATTGTATAATAGATTAAAGATGATTGCAAAATAAATATTATCAAATTAATCTCTGGAAAATAAAAGTACTAACTGAGTTATTGAATAAAAGAAAAGGTAATAATAAGTCAAATAAATATATTAAAATAACTTCAAATAAATTATAAAAATCACATTTTCTTCTTTGATAAAATATTATATGGATAATCACGTTTTTCATTATATTAATTTTATTATAAGTTAATTCGATGCTATTGTATTTTTTTAGTCATTGATTTTGACTCAATTTTTGAAAACTGAAGATAATCTTTTAGTTCATTTGTAGTATAAATCAGACATACACAAAAAAAATATATAGCTTAATTAATTATGATTAAGTAAAAAAAAAACTATAAAAACCCCCTTTATTGGCAAAAAAAAAAAATCAACATTTTTTTAGATAGTAAAGTAACCAATTTCAAATTCCTCCATAAATTATAAGGAGGTTTTTGTAGATATTATTTTAGGTAAAGATGGGTGTTTTAGCATCTTTTGTTGGCGGGTATAATTTTCATTATGGCTTGAGAGAGTTTTTAGTTTGGTAATAAATATAACAATGGGGGATTTGGATAGTTAGGCAGCATAAGGGGTGTTTTTGAATTTCCCTTTAAAAATTTCCTAGGATTTCCCATTCAAATTAGTCTGAACTTTTTTTTTATATAAAATTTTTCAGTAGGAAAAGTAGAAAGAAGATGATAACTTTCTTTCCTGTTATCCAAACAAAGAGGGGAAATAAAAATTGTCTTTCCCTCACTTTCTAAACAATGAAACAGGCTATAAGGAGCTAATGTCAATACACACCTATGTAATATATATATTCAATTTACCCCATTGAGAAAATTTTAAAGAAATAATTTATCTCCTTTAGTCCATGAGTATAACTCACTCGCAGAAATTGAAAGTAGGTATGGAAAGTGTTTTTATAACATGAAAAATTGAGGGTAAAACACTTTTTTTCAAACCATATACAAATAAATTGAATATTATGAATATCACAAGGAGAAGAATTGCCATTAACTTTGAACTTAAGGGGATGAATGAATATAAATAGATTCAGCCATGATATTGTCCGATTGTTTTAGGTTTAGGGCACTATGCCAAATTGTTTGACTAGTGAATTAGTTTGATTTTGTCTAATAAAGTAATTTAAAAACAAATTTAATTTTTGTGCAAACGTAACCTCGATTTTTCTAAAATGAGATTCCATCAAATTTAAGTGCATATAAGATAAGATACCCCATCATAATATTTGGTACATATAGGAAAGGAAAGATTTTAGTAGGATGACTGATCCATGGAATATTGCGAAGCAAAGTAATTAATTAAGGAGAAAGACGATTCCTCCAATCATAATATTTGGTACATATGGAAGGATAAAGTAAAAAAATAGAGTAGGGTACGACATTTCTAATGTGAGATACTTTAATCCGTGGTTTAATTTAATTTTATTTTTAATAGTTTACTATGTGAATTACAAGTTTACCCTTATTAATAAACAAACGTATCTAGTTTTAATTCATATAGTTTCCACGATCAGTTCTCAACTCTCCCTCTACTGATACTGAAAATTGACTAATCGAGAGTTTTTGTGCTAAAATTAAATACGCCGCCGCGCCGGAGTAAGATCTGCCAGAGACAAAAAGAACTGACCATTTTATTATGCAATTGATTGGCATAAGAGTGGGTGGTTGATTTATTTTGAAGGATTCGGGTGGTTGGGAGAAAAAAATTGTGGAGAGGAACATGAGATTGTTTTGAAGAAAAACTAGTTTACGCTAATATTTTTTTCTTTTATATAAGGGTATTATCGTCATTGTGACTGTACAACATTTTATTGTACATGTGCAAAATTATCATAAATATTTGTACAGTTGCACAAATATTAACGATCTAGATCTACTTTTTTTAAATTCAAAGATTCAGATTGACATATCTCAAGAAATGTCACCTATCATGGAATCTTATTTTAGAATTGAGGAGTAGGGTATATTTATCTTTCTAGAAATTAGTAAATTAAAAATAATACAAAATATGACACATGTCGATAAGAGGACGGATATCTCACGTGTTTTCCATTTGATGAAATCTCATTTTAGGCAATTCCATGCAACCTTTAATTTTGAGAAGATATTTCATAAAGCATTTCAAAGTTGGACTTGTCTAAAATTAGATTTTATGGGGAATGGAGTATATAAGATAACCCTCTCCTAGGTGACACTTGTGCCCTAATTTTTTTAATCTAAACAATTTATTTTCTTAAATACAAGTTTACCCTTTTTGGTGGTTTGTTTCTCTTTCTTTTATTTAACCTAGCTACCTTGCACCCAACCCCATCCCAGTAGCTGCCATTGATGGCAAAAAGCTCTCGCTGCCATTAATGGAAATTCAGAAAGATGTATTAGATCATTTTGCTAATCGAATTTCATACTCTCGATTTTTACAAAATTAATTCGATAAAATTATTTTTGTCAGAGAACATAGCAATTTAAAATTCTTTGTTGTAGATGGATTTAACATGAAAATCATTTTTTATCCTTCTTAATTTATTCCTCTTGTGAGAACTCTTAATTGAAGAATTTCATGTAATTCTTATGTCAGTCTCTGAAAAAATTAAATGGATGGTGACACTCCTTTTATGATTTTTTTATATAATTATTATACAATCAAGAATTAATGTTGATTAAATTTGCAATAGTTTAAGCAAAAAAAAAATTCCTAATTTTGGATGGAAAACGTAGAAGACGATGGTATATGTTCAATAGAAATTTTGATTTGATTTAATTTTATAGTCTTTACATAAAATTTTGGAGATTATTCCCTCTCTTAGACGTATTTATGATAGGGTTATTATGTAATATAATAATAATAATTTACTCTAAATTTCTGATGCCACATCATCATCGGACATTTTGACTAAAATTTGTGATTTAGATTTTTATTGAATTTTTTTAATGGTTAAGTGAAATATCTCATTTACACCTCTGTTCCAAAAAATCTCATTTTCGAAAGGCCCTTCAGAGTTCTCTAAAAGTTAAACAAAGAACTATTTTTATATTTATAAATAACTTTTTCTTATCTCAATTAGAGAAAACTATTTAAGAAAAACATAAATAAACTCCATTTTTATTTGACATAAATAAATTCATTTTTTATACTACTTATCTCAATAATAAACATGATTTAATATATGTCTTGTACTATTTTCTCATATTTCCATAATCACTTAAAAAAATACTAGTTTTTAAAACTTATATCTGATATTTATTTCATTTCAAAAATATTTAAATAGACATGCAACACTACGAAAATTGATGTTTTTTTATTTCTGAAGCAAGTTATACCTTAATTCAATTTTTCGAAAATGAAAATTTGGGATTCTCAGAAGTTGTGAGTTGTGATTACATAAACGTTCAATGTTTTGCTTGAGGGTTTTAGCTTTCTCTGTTTTACTGATTTTAGTTTTTTTTTTTTTTTTTTCAATTTTAGCTTAGACTTGTACATACGGGGACTACATGAAAAGAAAGAATATGAACACAACTAGTGATATTTTTGCCACAGAGGCTAATGCTAGTACCATTCACAAGCTTGAAATTCTCCTTCGATTTAGCATAAAAATTATTAGAAGTTAAGGCATCTCCATTGATGAAGGGGGAGGGGGGAAATCTTGTTAATAAATGGTAAGGCAGTGTTGGTCCCAAGTGGTCAGATGAGGTCTAGAGGGGGGGGGGGGGTGAATAGACCTCTGAAAATTTTTGAACTTAAAAACTTTTCAGTCTTCTGTCAGCAGACTAAGCTGATGAAGAACAGTAAGCAGACTAGTCTGATCGTGAACAAATATTGAACAGACGACTGACCACTCTTCTTACAGTGACTTAGCTGTTTTTCAGCAAAACAGTTTTCCAAGAGTATACTTGCAGCGGATTGTTTGAAAGTGTTTTTCACAAGTAAACTAAGTTCTAAAAAGATTTTATCCCCAGTTTAAAACTCCTTATAAAATCTTTTGATTGATTCAAAGTGTTTAAAATGCAAACTTTAAAATATGCAAGAAAACTTTAAAGGCAAGATAACACAAAGAATTTTTATAGTGGTTATATGGATAAAAATCCTTTAGTCCACTCTTCCAGATCACACAGATTCTGGGTTATACTATAATCACTTAGATTACAATATTTCTCCACTTACACCTAAACAACTAATGAGAAGGCTGTAAGCTCACAATAGGAATTCACAAAGAAAACCTATCCTCTAAAGTAGAATCACTCACAAAGATGGATTCTCACTTCGCACAACACTCAGCTATTACAAAATCACTCAGATAATGTTTTTCTGATTTCTTCAACTGGGTTTCTGTCAACAGATGACTTCCACCAGACGAGTGAGCTGTTCGAGCTTTTGAGACTTAGAGAAATTCTGCTTCAAAATTTCGATCTCTGATTGTTGTTGTGTGTTTTTGCTCGATTGAAATTCAGCTCTATTTATACATGGAGATGAAAATATGACCGTTGAAGGCAAGTCACAAATCAAATCCATTCTTCAGCTCTTTTGAAACGGCTCTCTGCAGCATACCGTACAGTGTACAGTACTTTTCTGTCCATTGCATTTAATGCTGCATTTAATGCACTCTGCTGATCCGAGGATATCTTCAATCATTTGCCATTACTACCCTTCTCTTCCAGCATTTATTACACCAAGTGAATTTATTACCGTTGGACTAATCTCTTGATCTCTTCTACTCTGCTGATCAAAACGACTCTGCTGATAGATACTCTGCTGATCAAATACTGAACTAATCTGATTTGACTCGGCTGATGATCTACCCTTCTGTTCGCTGTTTCAGCAAGAGATCACTAGTCTTCTGAGCTTTGAACTTTGAACTCTTCTGATGTCTTCTTTTACTTGTTCAAAATTCTACCAAGGGAACTAAGTTTTCCATACTTAGCTGATTATGATGTTTTAGAAATCATCAAAACCTTCCCTTAAATTTTGACTTCTTTCATCTTCATCTTCATCCAACAATTTCCCCCTTTTTGATGATGACAAAACTCCAGCTAAGTACCTGTACCTAAACTAAAGTTTTGATCCTCAAAAATTTCTGAGATAGAAATAGTATGTTGGAGTCAAACTTGCAATTTTATAGATATTGAATTGATTACATTTTACAAGTTTTGAAAGATGAAAAGTACAAAATACTTTAGAAGATTACAAGGATTTTTAACATAAAAGGAAATCTAGCCTAGACTAGTCTTCTTCCTTCTTCTATTTTTCTGCTTCCTTGTCTTCTTTTTCAGACTCTTCATCAGATGATTTGGAAGACTCGGCTTCCAAATTTTCAAAGAATCTTTTTCTTAACAGCTCTATCTTTTTATATTTTACATCAGGGTCAAGCTGTTCTTCAACTGAATCTTTGGCAGCAGCTAGTTCCTTGTCAGATTTGGCTTTTGCTTCAGATCCTTCAAGTTCAGCTTGCTCTTCTTCTGTAATTTTCTCATCTGTTGGTCTGCTTGATTCTCCCATATCTCTTTCAGTCTCACCAGCAGATTCTTCTAACACTTCAGTTTCTTCAGCAGTTTGATTTCCTTCTTCCCTTTGGAAATCAACCCTTTGCTGTCCAAATATCCTTTCTTCCCCCTTTTTGTCATCATCAGCAGGGACAGGTGGATATTGTGGCACAACTGGTGTGATTAGAAGTGAATCACAGAGAAGCTTGATGTTCTCTTCCATAGCATTAATCTGAGCTTGTTGTTTAAGTTGATTGGCCTTAACAGATTTGACTTCCTTGAGCAAGTCTTCTCCTTGATCACCCAATTGAATTTGAGTTCCCAAAATCCAATTTGATGAAGCAGTGAAGTCTTTCATCATGTTGCCCATGACTTCATCTTCTGCTTGGAGAGCCAATTCAACAGTTTGTTCTATCTGCTTCCAACCTTCAGTAGTGCTCTGAGTCCTTCTTCTAAGTATATCCATATCCTGACAGATGGATTTAACATTGTGAGCAGTGTCTTCTATTATATCAGATGGGACTGCAGCAGCTTTCTGATCTGGTTGTTTAACGGCAGCTATTACTTCTGCAGCTAATTCTTTCTTCATATCCTTCAGAGAATTTGTGATCATTTGTTGGATGGAGTCCAACAGATTTGTCTGAACACCATGAGAGGTTGAAGGCATATCTGAAGTAGCAGCAGGTGTATCTTTCATAAGTTGCTCTGTTAGGTGAGTTGTCAATGCAAGAGATTGATCTGCTGATTCACCAGCAAGGCTTGGAGTGCTTTCCTTCTCCTTAGCTTGATCATCTCCCTCAGCAGCAACTTCTTTATCTTTGTTCTGATCTGCTGGAATTTCTTCTTCCTTCTTTGAATCATCAGCAGCATCAGACTTATCACCCTGTGCAGTGTTCTGATCAGATGGGTCTGAAGTACCCTCTTTTTGCTTTGGTTGATCAGATGACTTTTCTTTTTCCTTAACAGCAGGGGCTATAATCTTCTTGACAGTCTCAACTGTCCTCATCAATCCTTCATTGTCCACAGCTGACCTGTTAGAAATCCAAGTAAAATTATCAAGTGGAATAAAAGTGGATGAAGGTTCCTCAGGCAGCTCCTCATAGGGTTTGATGTTTGGACCATAGACAATGTGTTTGATGTTTGTAAGTGGGACCAGTGAGCTTGGTTGTCCCCTTAGCTTCCTTGATTTCTTTGCCCAAAGCTCCATTACTTGAGCAATAGCCAACTTGATGGATCTTTCTTTGAGGTCTACTGAATCATCATAATCCTCAGCAATAGACTCAAAGATCTTCTTGGCTTCAGCTTTAACTAAGTGACTTATCCTCATTCTCAACCTGTCCAGAAAGAATTCTGAATCAAGTGCTTGAATGAGAGAATCCGTCTCAAGCCACTTCAGTACCCATGCTTCTTCAGCAGCAAAGGCTTTCCATTTGGTCATTTCAGCTGGACTCTTTGTCAGTCTGAATTCCCTCCACCTGTTGTATCTGATCTTCTGATTTGTGAACTGTGTCAGGCGGTTGACCCTTTCATTCTCAGCATCAAGCCTTTTTAGGAACTCTTCAAAGATAGCAGGATCTTCCCTGACAATCTCTAAAGACAATCTAATTTATTCTCTCTTATTTGGCTTTGTCTTAGGTGCAGGCATAGCTGGTATTGGTTTGTTTGGATCCCTTGGTTCACCAATAGCTATCCCACCAGTATGCTGATGTCCATAAGCATCCTTGGTGCTTGCTTCAATAGCAGCATTCAACTCTGCTGCCTCAAGAGCATCCCTCTGCTCCTGAGTCATCTTGCTGGCTTCTTCCTCCAGCCTTTTTAGTTCTAGGCTCTTCAGCCTATCATCTTCTGCTTTCTCTGCAGCCTTCCTTAGCTTTTCAGCATCATCTTGTCTTTTCTTTTCTGCAGCAGTTAGATAAGTAGCAATTTTGCCAGTCCTTCTTCTTCTTGTTTCAGGACTCTCAATTGCTTGAAGAGGGATTGCAGCAACTGGGGTAGGATGCAACAGAGGTGCATCTCCTTCATGTGTTGTACTAATCTGCTGTGCTCCTTTAACTTCAGCAGATGGTACAGCAGATGAGTCTTCTGTTGACCCTCCAACTTTAGAAACAACTTCATCTTCAGCAGCAGCAACTTTAGCAGCTTCAACAGCAGGCTCTTTAATTGTCAGTGGTCTTTCTGCTTCTGTTGTTTCTCTAACAGTTGCAATAAGTTCTTCAGAGAAAGTGACATTTCTCTTAACCTTTGATTTTGCAATCTTTTTGACAATGGGGTTGGCAGTAGGAGGTCCCCTTGCCTCACTCTTTGTTCTCATTCTCTTCAACCTTTGAAGAGGAATTTCTTCCTCAGATTCTGTTCTCTCAGGAGAGGAAGCAGTACTCATCTGCTCAATCTCCTTTGTAAAGTCTTCAATTTCCTTTTCAGGAACTTCATCTTCAGGAAGTGCTGAAACAGTCTCATCAGCAGACTGACTAGTCTGACCTTCCTTCTTGCTCTTCTTAGAAGGAGTCTTTTTCGATTTTGCAGCAGCCTTCCTCTTTGGAGCAGCCACTAACTGTCTCACTGGTTCATAGAGTTTGAACTCTTTGCTACCATGGGTTTGCTTTCCACCTCCCATAGGGCATTGTAGGGATGCAAACAGATTGCTCAATAAAATGGCATGTGAAGGCCTTTTGTCACTCAGCAGCTCATACACATGATCAGCCCAGTTAACCTTAAACCCATAATAGATACACACCATTGTGTAGTATCTTTTCCTTGGCAACCCATCCAAAGAACCTGTAGCACAATCCAGAACCTTTGCTATGATATCAGCAAATCTCTGGTATTCATCCTTCAGCTGGGTCTTCATCAAAGTCCCAGTCATCTGTTCTCCTTTCTTAGCACAAATTGCCCAGAACTCCTCTTCCTTTTCTGACCCTAACGAGGTCACATCTCCTCCCTTGTCTGATAGTTTATAGATCTCACTGAGAACAGCAGCCGAGATCGCAATCTTCTTTCCACCTATTTCAGCAGACATGATCGTGTCATTTTTAGAGAATTTCCTGGTTATGTAGAAGTGCTCAACATCTTCTAAGTAGACCCTTTCTTCGTGAGCCTCCAAAACAGGAACTAACGAAGCTTCCTTAATCTTTTCCAGCAACGAGCGCATCAGATCAGTGCCCGAAAAATGGAATTTGCTGTAGTTGAAGTACCTTCCTTCGATAATCTTCTCCATTTCTGAAATTTTGAGAGTAGAAATCTACAAAGATGCAGTTAACTTTTTCGCAACAGAAGGGTTTGAGAGTTAGAGAGTTTTGAGAGTATTTGTGTGCGTAAGACGACTGTACTGTTTAGATCGGATTTTATAGGTTTCCTTTTGATTAGGTTTCCGTGATTTATCAGAACCGTTGATCTAATCTGACAGTTTTTAATCGTGTGGACAGGAGAGACGGATTTCAATTTTATTATTTTATTGTCAGATGGGCGGGAAACTCTATCGACACTAATCTGTTACTTATAAAAGCGCGTTTCTAAAAATACGTTTTATGACCATGCTTATATAAGGTATCAGATGAGTAGAGTTTAACTTATCTGACAGACGAGTGATCTGTTATCTGATATTACTAGAGAATGCCAATAGCTAGTAATCTTCCTCTGCTGTTTGTCAATCCAGCAAGATAAAATAATCTTCAATCTTCAAGAATTAAGAACACGTCTTCTTGATAATCTTAACTTCAACTAACTGACATTAACAGATTTCATCTTTTAGAGCAGAAGTACCGCTAGTCTTACACGTTCCCCCTGTCTTTAAGAATTCATGAGTTAACTAGTCTGTTGAGGGTTAATCCTTGAATAAAATAACTGATGACTAAGCTGTTGAACTCCAGTCTTCTGATGAGTTCCCCCTCAGCTTATGCATCCAAATTGAGTAATCCTAACTCAGCTCTTAGAGTTGAGAACCTTGCTTCACTTAGAGGTTTGGTGAAGATATCAGCAATCTGATTATCAGTATGAACATACTCAATCAAAACATTGCCTTTTTCCACATGATCTCTAATGAAATGATGTTTGATCTCAATATGCTTAGTCCTTGAATGACTTGTAGTGTTCTGAGTGAGTGAGATAGCACTTGTATTGTCACAGTAGATTGGAATTCCACTGATCTTGATGTTGTAGTCTTCTAGTTGATGCTTCAACCAAAGTATCTGTGCACAGCAAGCTCCAGCAGCTATATATTCAGCTTCAGCAGTAGATATAGAAACTGAGGTTTGCTTCTTACTCATCCATGAGATCAGACGACTACCTAAGAACTGACAGGCACCTGTTGTGCTTTTTCTGTCAATCTTGCAGCCAGCAAGATCTGAATCTGAATAACCAACAAGTTCAAATCCAGATTCTCTAGGATACCATAATCCCAATTCTTGAGTGCCTTTAACATACTTCAATATCCTCTTGGCAGCTAAGAGATGAGATTCTTTGGGGTTTGATTGAAATCTTGCACAGACTCCAACTGAGTACATTATATCAGGTCTGCTTGCTGTTAAATACAACAATGAACCAATAATGCCTCTATATTTGGTTATGTCCACTGATTTGCCATCTTCATCTTTATCCAAACGAGGACTTGTAGACATAGGAATGGTAGCTGTTGAGCTAGTTTCCATACCAAATTTCTTGAACAGATCTCTTGTGTACTTTGCTTGGCTGATGAATATTCCATCAGGCAACTGTCTAACTTGTAATCCAAGAAAGTAATTAAGTTCACCCATCATGCTCATTTCAAACTTATTCTGCATCAGCTTGGAGAACTTATCACACATCTGTTGGTTAGTTGAACCAAAAATAATATCGTCCACATATATTTGCACAAGTAATATATGATTTTCCCATTCAATTGTGAACAAGGTTTTATCTACCTTACCTTTTCGAAATCCTTTAATTAAAAGAAAATCAGATAGGGTATCATACCATGCTCTTGGAGCCTGTTTTAGTCCATAGAGAGCTTTCTTCAGACGATATACTTTGTCCTCTTCTTGATAAACTTCAAATCCTGGAGGTTGTTCAACATACACTTCTTCTTGCACTTCTCCATTGAGAAAAGCAGACTTCACATCCATCTGATAGACAGTGAAGTTCTTGTAAGCAGCATAGGCTAGAAACAGTCTGATTGCTTCAAGTCTTGCTACTGGTGCAAAAGTTTCATCAAAGTCAATTCCTTCTTCTTGACAATATCCTTTGGCCACTAGTCTTGCTTTGTTTCTGGTGACAACACCATCTTCATTCATCTTATTTCTGAAAACCCATTCAGTGCCAATTACTCTTTGATGACTTGGTCTAGGAACTAAGTACCAGACTTCATTCCTTTCAAATTGATTCAACTCTTCTTGCATAGCTTCTATCCAGAAGGAATCATTGAGAGCTTCTTCAATTTGTTTAGGCTCTGTTTGAGATAGAAATGTGACAAACATGGCATCTTGTGCAGCAGCTCTTCTTGTTTTCACTCTATCTAAAGGATCACCAATAACTAGTTCAGGAGGGTGATTCTTGAGCCATCTGAGATCAGGTTGTAGATCAGGATGTTGTCCTCTGTCTTGATCTTGCAACACTACTGTTGGAGTTCCAGTAGTAGTCTGTTGAACATTTGTAGTCTGTTGAACAGTCTCTGGTCTGTCAGCTGTTTGCAACTCGTCTGTTAGACAATCAGCACTGTGATTTTGAACAGCACTTGAGTTAGCAGCTGAACTTAGATTAGGTAGTATGATGGGAACATATTCTTCATTTCTTCCAATGTCTAACTTCTGTAAATCAGTAGACAGATCTTGATTAACACTTTGATTCTTTTCAGAAGATTGACTTGGCTCATCAAATACTACATGGATAGATTCTTCTATTAGTAATGTTCTTTTGTTAAAAACTCTGTAAGCTTTACTAACAGTAGAGTATCCTACAAAAACAGCTTCATCAGCCTTTTCTGCAAATGCAGTAAGGTGATTTTTCCCATTATTCAATACAAAACATTTACAACCAAAAATCTTAAAGTAATGAATGTTTGGTTTTCTGTTGTTCCAAACTTCATATGGAGTCTTGTTCTGATTTTTGTTGATCATGCATCTGTTTTGGGTAAAGCATGCTGTGTTTGTTGCTTCTATCCAAAATCTTTGAGGCAGTTTAGCTTCAGCTATCATGGTTCTGACAGCTTCTTTTAGTGTTCTGTTTCTCCTTTCAGCAACACCATTCTGTTGAGGGGTTCTTGCAGCAGAATACTCATGATGTATTCCTTTGATATTACAATATTCTTCAACAGTAGAGTTTGTAAACTCTGTCCCTCTATCTGATCTGATCTTCAATATCTTGATACTCTTCTCATTCTGGATCAGTTCCATCAGATTGGTAAGATGTTCCTTGGTTTCACTCTTCTTTTTCATGAAAATCACCCAAGTATATCTTGAATAATCATCCACAACAGCTAGACAGTATTTCTTTCCACCATTGCTGACTGGATCAATGGGTCCAAATAAGTCCATATGCAACAGCTCCAATATTCTTCCAGAAGATTGGTGCTTCTTTTCTTTGAATGATGACTTGATTTGTTTACCCTTCTGACATGCATCACAGAGCTTGTCTTTGCTCATGACTGCTTTTGGAATCCCTTCTACCAAATCATTCTTGATTAATCTGTTTATGGTCTTGAAGTTTAAATGATTCATCCTTTTGTGCCATAGCCAACTGACTTCACTTGGTGCAGATGCCACCAAACAAACACTTGAATTCTTGTCAACAGAATTCCAGTCAACTATGTAGATATTTCCCTGTCGTCTTCCAGATAAAATTACCTTTTTTGTACCAATTTGTTCAACATAGCACTTATCTGTTGAGAAGATGACTGAATATCCCTTGTCACAAAATTGACTTATGCTCAGCAGATTATACTTTAGGCCTTTAACATATGAGACGTCAGATATCTCTATGTTTCCCTTGATTAGTCTTCCTTTAGCTTTAATCTTGCCTTCTTTGCTGTCTCCAAAAGTAACACTTGGACCATCCACAACAACTGCATCAGTCAACTCATGTATGTTTCCACACATGTGCCTTGAACATCCACTGTCCAAGTACCAAATCTTCTCTACTTTACTCCTACTCCTAATCCTAACCTACAAAACAAAAATAAAATTGTTTTAGGTACCCTTATTGAGAGGGTCCTGAAGGATTAGTTTCACCTTTGACAACCCAAGATTTTGATGTCTTAGGCTTCTTAGGTTTCTGAGTTTTAGGAGCATGAACAGTTTCATTTTTATCATAGTTATCAGATAAGTCATGTTGATGATCAGTATGATATGAATAATGTTCATAAGCAGGGTAAGGTGCATGATAAGCAGGGTATGCATGCATTGGATGAGCAGGGTAAGGTGCATAGTAACTAGGAAATTGAGGTGCATGATACATAGGATGATATGCAGCAGGTTGCACATAATATGACTCATTTCCATACCAAGCATTTTGATTTTTCTTGTTTTTATGCTTCTTTGGTTTACTAGATGCTTGCTCATTTGATTTTGACTTAGTTTTACCACTAGTCTGATTGACTTTAGCTTTATCAGCAGACTTCTTAGGGCTCTGCTGTTTGGTCTTACTAGTCTGATTTCCTACACTAGGCTCTTTGCTCTTTTTAGCCTTAGGAGATTTCTTCTCCTTTGCCACTTTCTCAGATGAGGCAGATTTAGAAGTTTGAACATACAGAATGACCTTACTATTGTCAGCTGATATAAATTTTTCAGTATGATTCAATTCTAATTTTTCCTTTTCTAAAGGTGTCTCCTGTTTACTAGATGTATGCATGGATGCAACAGTAGACTTGTCATGAGACTCAATGATTTTCTCAAGTTCCATGATTTTTCCTTTATAAACCTCACACTCAGCTTTCAGAGATTCATGCTCTTGCTCAAGCTGTTTATATTCAGCTGATTCTTTTGGCTTTTCAGCTAAAAGTTTCAGTGAACTATTTTGCTCTTTTAGCAGAATCATCTCTTCCTTAAGCTTTTTATATGCTTCAGCAATACCAGTATTGTTAAGCATCATTTGTTCAAATGAATTAAATAATTCATCATTAAGAGGAGTTACCTCATCCTCAGAGTCATCAGAGTCCTTTGCCATCAGGCACAGGAGAGCAGGTTTTTCTTCATCAGAAGATTCTTCATCAGACGAGTCTGAATCTGAATCAGATGAGTAGACAGCAGTCAGCTTTTCTGCTTCAGCCATCATTGCTTTTCCTCTCTGATGCTTTCTTTCTTTTCTTACTTTCTTCTCCTCCTCAGTGTACTTTTCTGCTTTTGGATATGGGCAGTCTTTGATGAAGTGTCCCAATTTCCTGCAGTTGTAACACATTAGTTTTGATTTATAATCATCTTTATCTTGAGAAGAAAAGTTAGGTTTAGAAGAAGAAGCATTGTTGTATTTGTTCTTCATTTTTCTTTTGTAGAACTTCTTGAAATTATTCATCAACAGTGCAACATCTCCAGCAGTGTACTCCTTTTTGTTGAGTAGAGTGGCTTCATCAGATGAGTCCACTTCAGCATTTCTTTGAGCTGGTCTTCTTTGGTTTTCAGCAGCAACCAGTGCAGCTGTGGGTCCTGAAGTTGAGGTTTCTTCAATTCCCATTCTAGGCAGTTTATAATCGAATGCCTTGAGTACAGAAAACAGCTCAGTAAGAGAGATTTTTCCCAAATCCCTTGATTCTTCCATTGCTGTTACTTTCATGTTGAACTTTGGAGGTAGAGCCTTTAGTACTCTGACAGTGATTTCTTTGTCAGTGAAGGTCTTTCCCAACTTTAAAACTTCATTCAGAGTCCTGGTGAATCTGGTATCCATCTGATCAATGGTTTCTCCAGACTTCATCTTGAAGTTGTCAAGTTTCTCCAATGCAACAGTGAGCTGATGCTCTTTAATAGCATCATTGCCTTCGCTCATATCTCTGACTTTGTCCCACATTTCCTTTGCAGTTTTGCAGTGTTTGACCTTGTCAAACCGATCATTATCCAGGGCTTTAGTCATGATGAATCTCCCAACTTTATCTAGGTTGTAAAGCTTGATTTCCTCTGGAGTCATCTCATGAAGGTCTTTCTCCACAACCGTATCTACTTCATTTATTTTGATGGTCTTTGTGAATCTGAATGGACCTTTAATGATACATGTGTACATGTTATCATTGTAAGCAGCAAGGAAAATCTCCATTCTGATTTTCCAGTCCACAAAGGACATACCAGCAATGTGGGGAACATGGCTGATACAATCCATTTTTCAAAAAGTTTTGATTTTTCAACAAGATGCTCTTTTGAAAAGTTTTAAAAACCTTTGAAAAACACTTGGATCAAGCTCGTTGATCAGGCAGCTGATTCTAATGAACCACCCGCTCTGATACCACTTGTTGGTCCCAAGTGGTCAGATGAGGTCTAGAGGGGGGGGTGAATAGACCTCTGAAAATTTTTGAACTTAAAAACTTTTCAGTCTTCTGTCAGCAGACTAAGCTGATGAAGAACAGTAAGCAGACTAGTCTGATCGTGAACAAATCTTGAACAGACGACTGACCACTCTTCTTACAGTGACTTAGCTGTTTTTCAGCAAAACAGTTTTCCAAGAGTATACTTGCAGCGGATTGTTTGAAAGTGTTTTTCACAAGTAAACTAAGTTCTAAAAAGATTTTATCCCCAGTTTAAAACTCCTTATAAAATCTTTTGATTGATTCAAAGTGTTTAAAATGCAAACTTTAAAATATGCAAGAAAACTTTAAAGGCAAGATAACACAAAGAATTTTTATAGTGGTTATATGGATAAAAATCCTTTAGTCCACTCTTCCAGATCACACAGATTCTGGGTTATACTATAATCACTTAGATTACAATATTTCTCCACTTACACCTAAACAACTAATGAGAAGGCTGTAAGCTCACAATAGGAATTCACAAAGAAAACCTATCCTCTAAAGTAGAATCACTCACAAAGATGGATTCTCACTTCGCACAACACTCAGCTATTACAAAATCACTCAGATAATGTTTTTCTGATTTCTTCAACTGGGTTTCTGTCAACAGATGACTTCCACCAGACGAGTGAGCTGTTCGAGCTTTTGAGACTTAGAGAAATTCTGCTTCAAAATTTCGATCTCTGATTGTTGTTGTGTGTTTTTGCTCGATTGAAATTCAGCTCTATTTATACATGGAGATGAAAATATGACCGTTGAAGGCAAGTCACAAATCAAATCCATTCTTCAGCTCTTTTGAAACGGCTCTCTGCAGCATACCGTACAGTGTACAGTACTTTTCTGTCCATTGCATTTAATGCTGCATTTAATGCACTCTGCTGATCTGAGGATATCTTCAATCATTTGCCATTACTACCCTTCTCTTCCAGCATTTATTACACCAAGTGCATTTATTACCGTTGGACTAATCTCTTGATCTCTTCCACTCTGCTGATCAAAACGACTCTGCTGATAGATACTCTGCTGATCAAATACTGAACTAATCTGATTTGACTCTGCTGATGATCTACCCTTCTGTTCGCTGTTTCAGCAAGAGATCACTAGTCTTCTGAGCTTTGAACTTTGAACTCTTCTGATGTCTTCTTTTACTTGTTCAAAATTCTACCAAGGGAACTAAGCTTTCCATACTTAGCTGATTATGATGTTTTGGAAATCATCAAAACCTTCCCTTAAATTTTGACTTCTTTCATCTTCATCCAACAGGCAGAAAACAATAGCACACTATTTGTGGTGCCTTACTTACTGCGCTTTTGCTCTAAAGCACCACGTGGGGCGCACTAAGTTGATAGCGATTGCAGATGGCACAACGACGCGATGCACGCTATATCGCATATAAGACCAACCTCATTGACTAAAATAAGGAAAGGAGTACTTTTGATTTAATCCCGACTAAAAAGTAGAAACAACAGTAAAAAGTCGGTAAAGAATCAATTCAAACAACAGCAAGCGAATCTTACTTGCAACTCACTTCAACATTAAATTATGGTCACAGTACCAATTTATTTATCTCTCATAATATAATGGTTAGCTTAAAAGATAAAACAATTTTAAGAACCAAATACATAGAGTGACATAAATAGCAATTTTTCACAATAGCAAGTCACCCGTATAGATCAGAAACCCTAAGTGATGCATGGCTTTAGCTCACTCTCACACTTTAAAAAATTTCTAATTTTTTTTTAAATGTTGGGATCCTCAAAAGTCGTGAGATGTGTTTGCATAAACATTATATGCTTTGCTTGAGGGTTTTAGTTTCCTCTGTTTTACTAATTTTAGGTTTTTTTTTTTCAATTTTATGTGCAGCTTAGACTTGTACATTCTGAATTACATGAAAAGAAAGAACATGCACACAACAGTTAATATTTTTGCCACAGAGGCTAATGCTTGTACCAGTCATAAGCTTGAAATTCTCCTTCGATTTAGCATAAAAATTATTAGATGTAAAGGCATTTCCATTTATTAAGAGGAGAAGGACACCATGAAAGAAGGGGAAGTTTTGTAAAAAAAATGATAAGGAAGAAACAATAGCATGCAATTTTTAGTGCCTCACTTAGTGCGTTTTGAGCTACAGCCCCAAGTGGGGCGCCCTAAGTTGATAATGATTGCGCATGTCACAGGGACGCAATGCACCAAGGCAATAGCGCATATAAGACCAACCACATTTACTAAAATAGGGAAAGGAGTACTTTTGATTTAATCGAGACCAAAAGTAGAAACAACGGTCAAGAGTCGGTAAAATATCAATTCAAACAATTGCAAGTGAATCTTACTTGCAACTCAGTTCAACATTAAATTATGGTCAGAGTACCAATTTATTTATCTCTCATAATCTAATGGTGAGCTTAAGAGATAAAACAATTTTAAGACTCAAATACATAGAGTGACAAAATAGCAATTTCGCAATAGCTAGTCACCATAATAGATCAAAAACCCTAAGTGATGCATGGCTTTATCTCACTCTCACACTCTTAAAAATTTCTCTTTTTTTTTTTTTTTTGAAAATAAAATTTAGGATCCTCAGAAGTCGTGAGTTGTGATTGCATAAACGTTCAATACTTTGCTTGAGGGTTTTAGTTTTACATGTTTTACTGATTTAGGATTTTTTTTCCCAATTTTATGTACAGCTTAGACTTGTACATTCTGGAATACATGAAAAGAAAGAACATGCACCAACTGCTGGTATTTTTGCCACAGAGGCTAATGCTTGAACCAGTCACAATCTTGAGATTTTCCTTCGATTTTGCATAAAAAATATTAGAAGTTAAGGCATCTCCATTGATGAAAGAGGGGAGGGGTTTTTGTTAAAAAAATGATGAGGCAGAAAACAATAGCACGCTCTTTGTGGTGCCTCACTTAGTCCGCTTTTGCGCTAAAGCACCACGTGGGGAGAACTAAGTTGATAGTGATTGCAGATGGCACAACGACGTGATGCACCAAGGTTATGGCGCATATAAGACAAACCTCATTTACTAAAACTGGGAAAGGAGTACTTTTGATTGAATCCAGGCAAAAAGTAGAAACAACGGTAAAAAGTTGGTAAAATATCAATTCAAACAATAGCAAGCGAATCTTACTTGCAATTCAGTTCAACATTAAATTATGGTCACAGTACCAATTTATTTTTCTCTCATAATCTAATGGTTAGCTTAAGAGAGAAGACAATTTTAAGACCCAAATACATAGAGTGACAAAAATAACAATTTCACAATAGCAAGTCACCAGAATAGATCATAAACCCTAATTGATTCTAACTCTCACTCTCTAAAAATTTCTCAATTTATTTCAGAATGAAAATTTGGGATCCACAAAAGTAGTGAGTTGTGTTTGCATAAACGTTAAATGCTTTGCTTGAGGGTTCTAGGTTTCTCTGTTTTACTAATTTTAGGTTTTTTCTTTTTTTCAATTTTATGTGCAGCTTAGACTTTTTCATTCTGGACTACACGAAAAAAAGAACATACACACAAGTGCTGATATTTTTGCCACAGAGGCTAATACTTATACCAGTCACAAGCTTGAGATTCTCCTTCAATTTAGCATAAAAAATATTAGAAGTTAAGGCATCTCCATTGAAAAAAGATGGGGAGGGGATTTTGTTAAAAAAAATGATAAGGCAGAAAACAATAGCATGCTATTTGTGGTGCATCACTTAGTACGCTTTTGCGGGAAAGCACCACGTGGGGAGCACTAAGTTGATCGTGATTACAGAAGGCACAACGGTAAAAAGTCGGTAAAATATCAATTCAAACAATAGCAAGAGAGTCTTACTTGCAACTCAGTTCAACATTAAATTATGGTAACATTACCAATTTATTAATCTCTCATAATCTACTGGTTAGCTTAAGATATAAGACAATTTTAAGATCCAAATACATAGAGTGATAAAAATAGCAATTTCACAATAACAAGTCACCCGAATAGATCAGAAACCCAAAAGTGATGTTTGGCTTTGTCTCTTTCGCACTCTCTAAAAAATTCCAATTTTTTTTAAATGAAAATTTTGGATCCTCAAAAGTCGTGAGTTGTGTTTGCATAAACATTCAATGCTCTGATTGAGGGTTTTATGTTTCTCTGTTTTACTTATTTTAGGTTTTTTTTTTTCCAATTTTATGTGCAGCTTAGACTTGTAAATTCTGGACTACATGAAAAGAAAGAACATGCACACAACTGCTGATATTTTTGCCACAGAGGCTAATGCTTGTACCATACACAAGCTTGAAATTCTCCATGATTTAGCATAAAATTTATTAGAAGTTAAGGCATCTCCATTGATGAAGGAGGAGTTGGGGAATCTTGTTTAAAAAATTATAAGGCGGAAAACAATAGCACGCTATATGTGGTGCCTAACTTAGTGAACTTTTGCGCTAAAGCACCACGTGGGGTGCACTAAGTTGATAGTGATTGCAGATGGCACAACGACGCGATTTACCAAGGCTATAGTGGATATAAGACCAACCTCATTTACTAAAATAGGAAAATGAGTACTTTTGTTTTAATCCCGACCAAAAGTTGAATCAACGGTAAAAAGTCCGTAAAATATCAATTCAAACAATAGCAAGCGAATCTTACTTGCAACTCAGTTCAACATTAAATTATGGTCACATTACCAATTTATTTATCTCTCATTATCTAATGGTTTGCTTATGAGAGAATACCATTTTAAGAACCAAATACATAGAGTGACAAAAATAGCAATTTCACAATAGCAAGTCACCCGAATAGATCAGAAACCCTAGTTGATGCATGAATTTATCTCACTTTCACTCTCTAAAAAATTTCTCAATTTTTTTTTAGAACAAAAATTTAGGATTCACAAAAAGTCGTGAGTTGTGTTTACATAAACGTTCAATGCTTTGCTTGAGGGTTTTAGGTTTCTCTGTTTTACTGATTTTAAATTATTTTTTTTCCAATTTCATGTGCAGCTTAGACTTGTACATTCTGGACTACATGAAAAGAAAGAACATGCACACAACTGCTGATATTTTTGCAACAGAGGCTAATGCTTATACCAGTCACAAGCTTGAGATTCTCCTTCGATTTAGCATAAAAAAATATTAGAAGTTAAGGCATCTCCATTGATGAAAGAGGGGGAGGGGATTTTGTTAAAAAAATGATAAGGTAGAAAACAATAGCATGCTATTTGTGGTGCCTCACTTAGTGTGCTTTTGCGCTAAAGCACCACGTGGGGAGCACTAAGTTGATAGTGATTAAAGATGGCACAACAACGTGATGCACCAAGGCTATAGCGCATACAAGGAAAACCTCATTAAACAAAATAGGAAAGGAGTACTTTTGATTTAATTAAGACCAAACGTTGAAACAACGGTAAAAAGTCAGTAAAATATCAATTCAAACAATTTTAAGATCCATATACATAGAGTGACAAAAATAGCAATTTCACAATAGCAAGTCACCCGAATAGATCAAAAACCCTAAGTGATGCATGGCTTTATCTTATTCTCACTATCTAAAAAAATTCTCATTATTTTTAAATGAAAATTTGGGATCCTCAAAAGTCGTGAGTTGTGTTTGCATAAAAATTCAATGCTCTGATTGAGGGTTTTATGTTTCGCTGTTTTACTGATTTTAGGTTTTTTTTTTCCAATTTTATGGGCAGCTTAGACTTGTACATTCTGGACAACACGAAAAGAAAGAACATGCACACAACTGCTGATATTTTTGCCACAGAGGCTAATTCTTGTACCATTCACAAGCTTGAAATTCTCCTTGATTTAGCATAAATTTTATTAGAAGTTAGAGCATCTCCGTTGAAGGAAGAGTTGGGGAATCTTTTTAAAAAAAATGATAAGGCAAAAAAAAATAGCATGCTATATGTGGTGCCTAACTTAGTGCACTTTTGCACTAAAGCACAATGTGGGGCGCAATAAGTTGATAGTGATTGCAGATGGCACAACGACGCGATTCACCAAGGCTATAGTTGATATAAGACCAACCTCATTTACTAAAATAGGGAAATGAGTACTTTTGATTTAATCCCGACCAAAAGTAGAAACAACGTTAAAAAGTCGGTAAAATAACAATTCAAACAATAGCGAGCGAATCTTACTTGCAACTCTGTTCAACATTAAATTATGGTCACATTACCAATTTATTTATCTATCAAAATCTAATGGTTAGCTTAAGAGAGAATACCATTTTAAGAACCAAATACATAGAGTGACAAAAATAGCAATTTCACTATAGTAAGTCACCCGAACAGATCAGAAAACCTGATTGATGCATGGATTTATCTAACTCTCACTCTCTAAAGAATTTCTCAATTTTTTTGAGAACGAAAATTTGGGAACCTCAAAAGTCGTGAGTTGTGTTTGCATAAACGTTCATTGCTTTGCTTGAGGGTTTTAAGTTTCTATATTTTCCTAATTTTAGATTTTTTTTTCCAATTTTATGTGCATCTTAGACTTGTACATTCTGGACTACATGAAAAGAAAGAACATGCACACAACTGCTGATATTTTTGCCACAGAGGCTAATGCTTGTGCCAGTCACAAGCTTGAGATTCTCCTTCGATTTAGCATAAAAAACATTAGAAGTTAAGGCATCTCCATTGATGAAAGAGGGGAGGGGATTTTGTTAAAAAAATAATAAGGCAGAAAACAATAGCACGCTATTTGTGATGCCTCACTTAGTCCGCTTTTGTGCTAAAGCACCACGTGGGGAGCACTAAGTTGATAGTAATTGCAGATGGCACAACGACGCGATGCACCAAGGCTATAGCGCATATAAGAACAACCTCATTTAATAAAATAGGGAAATAAGTACTTTTGATTTAATCCCGACCAAAAGTAGAAACAACGGTAAAAAGTCGGTAAAATATCAATTCAAACAATAGCAAGAGAATCTTACTTGCAACTCAGTTCAACATTAAATTATGGTCACAATACCAATTTATTTATCTCTCATTATCTAATGGTTAGCTTAAGAGAGAACAAAATTTTAAGACCCAAATACATAGAGTTCCAAAAATAGTAATTTCACAATAGCATATCATCCGAATAGATCAGAAACCCTAATTGATGCATGGATTTATCTCACTCTCACTGTCTAAAAAGTTTCTCAATTTCGTTTTTAGAATGGAAACCTGGGATTCTCAAAAGTCGTGAGTTGTGTTTGCATAAATGTTCAATGCTTTGCTTGAGGGTTTTAGGTTTCTCTGTTTGACTGATTTTAGTGTTTTTTTCTCTCAATTTTATGTGCAGCTTAGACTTGTACATTCTGGACTACATGAAAAGAAAGAACATTCACACAACTGCTGATATTTTTGCCACGGGGGCTAATGTTTGTGCAAGATACAAGCTTCAAATTCTCTTTCAATTTAGCATAAAAAATATTAGATGTAAAGGCATCTCTATTGATGAAGGGGGGAATTCATGGAGGAAGGGGAAATTTTGTGAAATAAAATGATTAGGCAAAAAACAATAGCATGATATTTGTAGTGCCTCACTTAGTTAGTTTTTGCGCTAAAGCACCACGTGGGGCTCACTAAGTATATAGTGATTGCGCATGGCACATCGACACGGTGCACCAAGGCTATTGCGCATATAAGACCAACCTCGTTTACTGAAATAGGGAACTGAGTACTTTTGATTTAATCCAGACAAAAAGTATAAACAACGGTAAAAAGCCTTTAAAATATCAATTCAAACAATAGCAAGCGAATCTTTCTTGCAACTCAGTTCAAAATTAAATTATTGTCACAGTACCAATTTATTTATCTCTCATAATCTAAAGGTTAGCTTAAGAGAAAATACAATTTAAGACCCAAATACATAGAGTGACAAAAATAGCAATTTCACTATAGCAAGTCACCCGAATAGATCAGAAACACTAATTGATGCATGGATTATCTCACTCTCACTCTCTAAAAAATTTCTCAATTTTTTTTGAGAATGAAAATTTGGGATCCTCAAAAGTCGCGAGTTGAGTTTGCATAAACATTCAATGCTCTGATTGAGGGTTTTAGGTTTCTCTGTTTTACTGATTTTAGATTTTAGATTTTTTTTTTCCAATTTTATGTGAAGCTTAGACTTGTACATTCTGGACTACATGAAAAGAAAGAACATGCACTTAACTGCTGATATTTTTGCCACAGAGGCAAATCGCTGTACCATTCACAAGCTTGAAATTTTCCTTGATTTAGCATAAAATTTATTAGAAGTTAAGGCATCTCCATTGATGAAGGAGGAGTTGGGGAATCTAGTTAAAAAAATGATAAGGCGGAAAACAGTAGCACGCTATATGTGGTGCCTAACTTAGTGCACTTTTGCGCTAAAGCACCACGTGGGGCGCACTAAGTTGATAGTGATTCGAGATGGCACAACGACGCGATTCACCAACGCTATAGAGGACATAAGACCAACCTCATTTACTAAAATAGGGAAATGAGTACTTTTGATTTAATCCCAACCAAAAGTAGAATCAACGGTAAAAAGTCCGTAAAATATCAATTCAAACAATAGCAAGCGAATATTGCTTGCAACTCAGTTCAACATTAAATTATGGTCACATTACCAATTTATTTATCTCTCATAATCTAGTGGTTAGCTTAAGAAAGAATACCATAAGAACCAAATACATACGGGGACAAAAATAGCAATTTCACAATAGCAAGTCACCCGAATAGATCAGAAACCCTAATTTATGCATGGATTTATCTCACTCACACTCTCTAAAAAATTTCTCAATGTTTTTTTAGAACGAAAATTTGGGATCCTCAAAAGTCGTGAGTTGTGTTTGCATAAACGTTCAATGCCTTGGTTGAGGGTTTTAGGTTTCTCTGTTTTACTGATTTTAGATTTTTTTTTCCAATTTTATGTGCAGCTTAGACTTGTAAATTCTGGACTACATGAAAAGAAAGAACATGCACACAACTATTGATATATTTGCCACAGAGGCTAATGCTGGTACCAGTCACAAGCTTGAGATTCTCCTTAGATTTAGCATAAAAAATATTAGAAGTTAAGGCATCTCCATTCATGGAAGAGGGGATGGGATTTTTTTAAAAAAATGTTAAGGCATAAATCAATAGCACACTATTTGTGGTGCCTCACTTAGTGCGCTTTTGTGCTAAAGCACCACGTGGGGAGCACTAAGTTGATAGTAATTGCATATGGCACAACGACGCGATGTACCAAGGCTATAGCGCATATAAGACCAACCTCATTTACTAAAATAGGGAAATGGGTACTTTTGAATTAATCCCGACCAAAAGTAGAAACAACGGTAAAAAGTCGGTAAAATATCAATTTAAACAATAGCAAGCGAATCTTACTTGCAACTCAGTTCAACATTAAATTATGGTCACAGTACCAATTTATTTTTCTCTCATAATCTAATAGTTAGCTTAAGAGAGAATACAATTTTAAGACCCAAATACATAGAGTGCCAAAAATAGCAATTTCACAATAGAAAATCACCCAAATAGATTAGAAACCCTAATTGATGCATGGATTTATCTTACTCTCACTCTCTAAAAAATTTCTCAATTTTTTTTGAGAATGGAAATCTGGGATTCTCAAAAGTCGTGAGTTGTATTTGCATAAACGTTCAATGCTTTGCTTGAGTGTTTTAGGTTTCTCTGTTTCACTGAATTTAGTTTTTTTTTTTTTCAATTTTATGTTCAGCTTAGACTTGTACATTCTGGACTACATGAAAAGAAAGAACATTCACACAAGTGCTGATATTTTTGCCACGGAGGCTAATTATGTTTGTACAAGATACAAGCTTGAAATTCTCTTTCAATTTAGCATAAAAAATATTAGATGTAAAGGCATCTCTATTGATGAAGGGGAGGGGGAATTCATGGAGGAAGGGGAAATTTTGTGAAATAAAATGATTAGGCAGAAAACAATAGCATTATATTTATAGTGCCTCACTTAGTGCGTTTTTGTGCTAAAGCACCACGTTGGGCTCACTAAGTATATAGTGATTGCGCATGGCACATCGACGCGGTGCACCAAGGCTATTGCGCATATAAGACCAACCTCGTTTACGGTAATAGGAAAAGGAGTACTTTTGATTTAATCCAGACAAAAAGTATAAACAACGGTAAAAAGCCTGTAAAATATCAATTCAAACAATAGCAAGCGAATCTTACTTGCAATTCAGTTCAACATTAAATTATGGTCACAGTACCAATTTATTTTTCTCTCATAATCTAATGGTTAGCTTAAGAGAGAAGGCAATTTTTAGACCCAAATACATAGAGTGACAAAAATAACAATTTCACAATATCAAGTCACCAGAATAGATCATAAACCCTAATTGATTCTAACTCTCACTCTCTAAAAAATTTCTCAATTTTTTTCAGAATGAAAATTTGGGATCCACAAAAGTAGTGAGTTTTGTTTGCATAAACGTTAAATGCTTTGCTTGAGGGTTCTAGGTTTCTCTGTTTTACTGATTTTAGGTTTTTTTTTTTTCAATTTTATGTGCAGCTTAGACTTTTTCATTCTGGACTACACGAAAAGAAAGAACATACACACAAGTGCTGATATTTTTGCCACAGAGGCTAATGCTTATACCAGTCACAAGCTTAAGATTCTCCTTCAATTTAGCATAAAAAATATTAGAAGTTAAGGCATCTCCATTGAAAAAATATGGGGAGGGGATTTTGTTAAAAAAATGATAAAGGCAGAAAACAATAGCATGCTATTTGTGGTGCATCACTTAGTACGTTTTTGAGCGAAAAGAACCACGTGGGGAGCACTAAGTTGATCGTGATTACAGAAGGCACAACAACGCGATGCACCAAGGCTAGAGCGCATATAAGACAAACCTCATTAAACAAAATAGGAAAGGAGTACTTTTGTTTTAAACCAGACCAAAAGTTTAAACAACGGTAAAAAGTCGGTAAAATATCAATTCAAACAATAGCAAGAGAGTCTTACTTGCAACTCAGTTCAACATTAAATTATGGTCACATTACCAATTTATTAATCTCTCATAATCTAATGGTTAGCTTAAGATATAAGACAATTTTAAGATCCAAATACATAGAGTGACAAAAATAGCAATTTCACAATAACAAGTCACCCGAATAGATCAGAAACCCAAAGTGATGTTTGGCTTTGTATCATTCTCACTCTCTAAAAAATTCCAATTTTTTTTAAATGAAAATTTGGGATCCTCAAAAGTCGTGAGTTGTGTTTGCATAAACATTCAATGCTCTGATTGAGGGTTTTATGTTTCTCTGTTTTACTTATTTTATGTTTTTTTTTTCCAATTTTATGTGCAGCTTAGACTTGTAAATTATGGACTACATGAAAAGAAAGAACATGCACACAACTGCTGATATTTTTGCCACAGAGGCTAATGCTTGTACCATACACAATCTTGAAATTCTCCTTGATTTAGCATAAAATTTATTAGAAGTTAAGGCATCTCCATTGATGAAGGAGGAGTTGGGGAATCTTGTTAAAAAAATTATAAGGCGGAAAACAATAGCACGCTATATGTGGTGCCTAACTTAGTGCACTTTTGCGCTAAAGCACCACGTGGGGCGCACTAAGTTGATAGTGATTTCAGATGGCACAACGACGCGATTCACTAAGGCTATAGTGGATATAAGACCAACCTCATTTACTAAAATAGGGAAATGAGTACTTTTGATTTGATCCCGATCAAAAGTAGAATCAACGATAAAAAGTCCGTAAAATATCAATTCAAACAATAGCAAGCGAATCTACCTTGCAACTCAGTTCAACATTAAATTATGGTCACATTACCAGTTTATTTATCTCTCATAATCTAATGGTTAGCTTATGAGAGAATACCATTTTAAGAACCAAATACATAGAGTAACAAAAATAGCAATTTCACAATAGCAAGTCACCCGAATAGATCAGAAACCCTAGTTGATGCATGGATTTATCTCACTCTCACTCTCTAAAAAATTTCTCAATTTTTTTTTAGAACGAATATTTAGGATTCTCAAAAAGTCGTGAGTTATGTTTACATAAACGTTCAATGCTTTGCTTGAGGGTTTTAGGTTTCTCTGTTTTACTGATTTTAAATTATTTTTTTTCCAATTTCATGTGCAGCTTAGACTTGTACATTCTGGACTACATGAAAAGAAAGAACATGCACACAACTGCTGATATTTTTGCAACAGAGGCTAATGCTTATACCAGTCACAAGCTTGAGATTCTCCTTCGATTTAGCATAAAAAAATATTGGAAGTTAAGGCATCTCCATTGATGAAAGAGGGGGAGGGGATTTTGTTAAAAAAATGATAAGGTAGAAAACAATAGCATGCTATTTGTGGTGCCTCACTTAGTGTGCTTTTGCGCTAAAGCACCACGTGGGGAGCACTAAGTTGATAGTGATTACAGATGGCACAACAACGTGATGCACCAAGGCTATAGCGCATACAAGGAAAACCTCATTAAACAAAATAGGAAAGGAGTCCTTTTGATTTAATCAAGACCAAACGTTGAAACAACGGTAAAAAGTCAGTAAAATATCAATTCAAACAATAGCAAGAGAGTCTTACCTGCAACTCAGTTCAACATTAAATATGGTCAAATTACCAATTTATTTATCTCTCATAATCTAATGGTTAGCTTAAGATATAAAACAATTTTAAGATCCATATACATAGAGTGACAAAAATAGCAATTTCACAATAGCAAGTCACCCGAATATATCAGAAACCCTAAGTGATGCGTAACTTTATCTTATTCTCACTCTCTAAAAAAATTATCTTTTTTTTTAATGAAAATTTGGGATCCTGAAAAGTCGTGATTTGTGTTTGCATAAACATTCAATGCTCTGATTGAGGGTTTTATGTTTCTCTATTTTACTGATTTTAGGTTTTTTTTTTTTTCCAATTTTATGTGCAGCTTAGACTTGCATGTACATTCTGGACTACATTAAAAGAAAGAACATGCACACAACTGCTGATATTTTTGCGACAGAGGCTAATGCTAGTACCATTCACATGCTTGAAATAGAATTTATTAGAAGTTAAGGCATCTCCGTTGATGAAGGAGGAGTTGGGGAATCTTGTTAAAAAAAGTGATAAGGCAGAAAACAATAGCATGCTATATGTGGTGCCTAACTTAGTGCACTTTTGCGCTAAAGCACCATGTGGGGCGCACTAAGTTGATGGTGATTTCAGATGGCACAACGACGCAATTCACCAAGGCTATTGTGGATATAAGACCAACCTCATTTACTTAAATAGGGAAATGAGCACTTTTGATTTAATCCCGCCCAAAAGTAGAATCAACGGTAAAAAGTCAGTAAATTATCAATTCAAACATTAGCAAGCGAATCTTACTTGCAACTCAGTTTAACATTAAATTATGGTCACATTACCAATTTATATATCTATCATAATCTAATGGTTAGCTTAAGAGAAAATACCATTTTAATAACGAAATACTTAGAGTGCCAAAAATAGCAATTTCACAATAGCAAATTCACCCGAATAGATCAGAAACCCTAATTGATGCATGGATTTATCTCACTCTCACTCTCTAAAAAAATTCTCAATTTTTTTTTTTTCAATTTTATGTGCAGCTTAGACTTGTTCATTCTGCTGATATTTTTGCAACAGAGGCTAATCCTTATACCGGTCACAAGCTTGAGATTCTCCTTCGATTTAGCATAAAAAATATTAGAAGTTAAGGCATCTCCATTGATGAAAGAGGGGGAGGGGATTTTATTTAAAAAATGATAAGGCAGAAAACAATAGCACGCTATTTGTGGTGCCTCACTTAGTGCGCTTTTGCGCTAAAGCGCCACGTGGGGAGCACTAAGTTGATAGTGATTACAGATGGCACAACAACGCGATGCACCAAGGCTATAGCGCATACAAGGCAAACCTCATTAAACAAAATAGGAAACGAGTACTTTAGATTTAATCCAGACCAAAAGATGAAACATCGGTAAAAAGTAAGTAAAATATCAATTCAAAGAATAGCAAGAGAGTCTTACTTGCAACTCAGTTCAACATTAAATTATGGTGAAATTACCAATTTATTTATCTCTCATAATCTAATGGTTAGCTAAAGATATAAAACAATTTTAAGATCCATATACATAGAGTGACAAAAATAGCAATTTCACAATAGCAAGTCACCCGAATAGATCAAAAACCCTAAGTGATGCATGGCTTTATCTTATTCTCAATCTCTAAAAAAATTCTCATTATTTTTAAATGAAAATTTGGGATCCTCAAAAGTCGTGAGTTGTGTTTGCATAAACATTCAATGCTCTGATTGAGGGTTTTATGTTTCGCTGTTTTACTGATTTTAGGTTTTTTTTTCCAATTTATTGGGCAGCTTAGACTTGTACATTCTGGACTACATGAAAAGAAAGAACATGCACACAACTGCTGATATTTTTGCCACATAGGCTAATTCTTGTACCATTCACAAGCTTGAAATTCTCCTTGATTTAGCATAAATTTTATTAGAAGTTAGAGCATCTCCGTTGAAGGAGGAATTGGGGAATCTTGTTAAAAAAAATGATAAGGCAGAAAAAAATAGCATGCTATATGTGGTGCCTAACTTAGTGCACTTTTGCACTAAAGCACCATGTGGGGCGCACTAAGTTGATAGTGATTGCAGATGGCACAACGACGCGATTCACCGAGGCTATAGTTGATATAAGACCAACCTCATTTACTAAAATAGGGAAATGAGTACTTTTGATTTAATCCCGACCAAAAGTAGAAACAACGTTAAAAAGTCGGTAAAATAACAATTCAAACAATAGCAAGCGAATCGTACTTGCAACTCTGTTCAACATTAAATTATGGTCACATTACCAATTTATTTATCTATCAAAATCTAATGGTTAGCTTAAGAGAGAATACCATTTTAAGAACCAAATACATAGAGTGACAAAAATAGCAATTTCACTATAGCAAGTCACCCGAATAGATCAGAAAACCTGATTGATGCATGGATTTATCTCACTCTCACTCTCTAAAAAACTTCTCAATTTTTTTTGAGAACGAAAATTTGGGAACCTCAAAAGTCGTGAGTTGTGTTTGCATAAACGTTCAATGCTTTGCTTGAGGGTTTTAAGTTTCTATGTTTTCCTAATTTTAGATTTTTTTTCCAATTTTATGTGCATCTTAGACTTGTACATTCTGGACTACATGAAAAGAAAGAACATGCACACAACTGCTGATATTTTTGCCACAGAGGCTAATGCTTGTGCCAGCCACAAACTTGAGATTCTCCTTCGATTTAGCATAAAAAAAACATTAGAAGTTAAGGCATCTCCATTGATGAAAGAGGGGGAGGGGATTTTGTTAAAAAAATGATAAGGCAGAAAACAATAGCACGCTATTTGTGATGCCTCACTTAGTCCGCTTTTGTGCTAAAGCACCACGTGGGGAGCACTAAGTTGATAGTAATTGCAGATGGCACAACGATGCGATGCACCAAGGCTATAGCGCATATAAGAACAACCTCATTTACTAAAATAGGGAAATAAGTACATTTGATTTAATCCCGACCAAAAGTAGAAGCAACGGTAAAAAGTCGGTAAAATATCAATTCAAACAATAGCAAGAGAATCTTACTTGCAACTCAGTTCAACATTAAATTATGGTCACAATACCAATTTATGTAACTCTCATTATCTAATGGTTAGCTTAAAAGAGAACAAAATTTTAAGACCCAAATACATAGAGTGCCAAAAATAGCAATTTCACAATAGCATATCATCCGAATAGATCAGAAACCCTAATTGATGCATGGATTTATCTCACTCTCACTGTCTAAAAAGTTTCTCAATTTTTTTTTTAGAATGGAAACCTGGGATTCTCAAAAGTCGTGAGTTGTGTTTGCATAAATGTTCAATGCTTTACTTGAGTGTTTTAGGTTTCTCTGTTTGACTGATTTTAGTGTTTTTTTTTTCTCAATTTTATGTGCAGCTTAGACTTGTACATTCTGGACTACATGAAAAGAAAGAACATTCACACAACTGCTGATATTTTTGCCACGGGGGCTAATGTTTGTGCAAGATACAAGCTTGAAATTCTCTTTCAATTTAGCATAAAAAATATTAGATGTAAAGGCATCTCTATTGATGAAGGGGAGGGGGGGAATTCATGGAGGAAGGGGAAATTTTGTGAAATAAAATGATTAGGCAGAAAACAATAGCATGATATTTGTAGTGCCACACTTAGTGCGTTTTTGCGCTAAAGCACCACGTGGGGCTCACTAAGTATATAGTGATTGCGCATGGCACATCGACGCAGTGCACCAAGGCTATTGCGCATATAAGACCAACCTCGTTTACTGAAATAGGGAAAGGAGTTCTTTTGATTTAATCCAGACAAAAAGTATAAACAACGGTAAAAAGCCTGTAAAATATCAATTCAAACAATAGCATGCGAATCTTACTTGCAACTCAGTTCAAAATTAAATTATTGTCACAGTACCAATTTATTTATCTCTCATAATCTAATGGTTAGCTTAAGATAAAATACAATTTTAAGACCCAAATACATAGGGTGACAAAAATAGCAATTTCACTATAGCAAGTCACCCGAATAGATCAGAAACACTAATTGATGCATGGATTTATCTCACTCTCACTCTCTAAAAAATTTCTCAATTTTTTTTGAGAATGAAAATTTGGGATCCTCAAAAGTCGCGAGTTGAGTTTGCATAAGCATTCAATGCTCTGATTGAGGGTTTTAGGTTTCTCTGTTTTACTGATTTTAGATTTTTTTTTTCCAATTTTAAGTGATGCATAGACTTGTACATTCTGGACTACATGAAAAGAAAGAACATGCACTTAACTGCTGATATTTTTGCCACAGAGGCAAATAGCTGTACCATTCACAAGCTTGAAATTCAAGTTGATTTAGCAAAAAATTTATTAGAAAACAGTAGCACGCTATATGTGGTGCGAGTGCACGCTATTCGAGATGGCACAACGACGCGATTCACCAAGGCTATAGAGGACATAAGACCAACCTCATTTACTAAAATAGGGAAATGAGTACTTTTGATTTAATCCCGACCAAAAGTAGAATCAACGGTAAAAAGTCCGTAAAATATCAATTCAAACAATAGCAAGCGAATATTGCTTGCAACTCAGTTCAACATTAAATTACGGTCACATTACCAATTTATTTATCTCTCATAATCTAGTGGTTAGCTTAAGAAAGAATACCATTTTAAGAACCAAATACATACAGGGACAAAAATAGCAATTTCACAATAGCAAGTCACCCGAATAGATCAGAAACCCTAATTTATGCATGGATTTATCTCACTCACACTCTCTAAAAAATTTCTCAATGTTTTTTGAGAACGAAAATTTGGGATCCTCAAAAGTCGTGAGTTGTGTTTGCATAAACGTTCAATGCCTTGGTTGAGGGTTTTAGGTTTCTCTGTTTTACTTATTTTAGATTTTTTTTTTCCAATTTTATGTGCAACTTAGACTTGTACATTCTGGACTACATGAAAAGAAAGAACATGCACACAACTACTGATATATTTGCCACAGAGGCTAATGCTGGTACCAGTCACAAGCTTGAGATTCTCCTTCGATTTAGCATAAAAAATATTAGAAGTTAAGGCATCTCCATTGATGAAAGAGGGGAGTGGATTTTGTTAAAAAATGTTAAGGCATAAAACAATAGCACGCTATTTGTGGTGCCTCACTTAGTGCGCTTTTGTGCTAAAGCACCACGTGGGGAGCACTAAGTTGATAGTAATTGCAGATGGCACAACGACGCGATGTACCAAGGCTATAGCTCATATAAGACCAACCTCATTTACAAAAATAGGGAAATGGGTACTTTTGAATTAATCCCGACCAAAAGTAGAAAAAACGGTAAAAAGTCGGTAAAATATCAATTTAAACAATAGCAAGCGAATCTTACTTGCAACTCAGTTAAACATTAAATTATGGTCACAGTACCAATTTATTTTTCTCTCATAATCTAATGGTTAGCTTAAGAGAGAATACAATTTTAAGACCCAAATACATAGAGTGCCAAAAATAGCAATTTCACAATAGCAAATCACCCGAATAGATTAGAAACCCTAATTGATGCATGGATTTATCTCACTCTCACTCTCTAAAAAAATTCTCAATTTTTTTTTGAGAATGGAAATCTGGGATTCTCAAAAGTCGTGAGTTTTATTTGCATAAACGTTCAATGCTTTGCTTGAGTGTTTTCCGTTTCTCTGTTTCACTGATTTTAGTTTTTTTTTTTTTCAATTTTATGTTCAGCTTAGACTTGTACATTCTGGACTACATGAAAAGAAAGAACATTCACACAAGTGCTGATATTTTTGCCACGGAGGCTAATTTTTGTACAAGATACAAGCTTGAAATTCTCTTTCAATTTAGCATAAAAAATATTAGATGTAAAGGCATCTCTATTGATGAAGGGGAGGGGGAATTCATGGAGGAAGAGGAAATTTTGTGAAATAAAATGATTAGGCAGAAAACAATAGCATGATATTTATAGTGCCTCACTTAGTGCGTTTTTGTGCTAAAGCACCACGTGGGGCTCACTAAGTATATAGTGATTGCGCATGGCACATCGACGCGGTGCACCAAGGCTATTGCGCATATAAGACCAACCTCATTTACTGAAATAGGAAAAGGAGTACTTTTGATTTAATCCAGACAAAAAGTATAAACAACGGTAAAAAGCCTGTAAAATATCAATTAAAATAATAGCAAGTGAATCTTACTTGCAACTCAGTTCAAAATTAAATTATTGTCACAGTACAAATTTATTTATCTCTCATAATCTAATGTTTAGCTTAAGAGAAAATACAATTTTAAGACCCAAAAACATAGAGTGACAAAAATAGCAATTTCACTATAGCAAGTCACCCGAATAGATCAGAAACACTAATTAATACATGGATTTATCTCACTCTCACTCTCTAAAAAATTTCTCAATTTTTTTTGAGAATGAAAATTTGGGATCCTCAAAAGTCGTGAGTTGTGTTTGCATAAACATTCAATGCTCTGATTGAGGGTTTTAGGTTTCTCTGTTTTACAAATTTTAGATTTTTTTTTCCAATTTTAAGTGAAGCTTAGACTTGTACATTCTGGACTACATGAAAAGAAAGAACATGCACACGACTGCTGATATTTATGCCACAGAGGCTAATCGCTGTACCATTCACAAGCTTGAAATTCTCCTTGATTTAGCATAAAATTTATTAGAACTTAAGGCATCTCCATTGATGAAGGAGAAGTTGGGGAATCTTGTTAAAAAAATGATAAGGCAGAAAACAGTAGCACGCTATATGTGGTGCCTAACTCAGTACACTTTTGCGCTGAAACACCACGTGGGGCGCACTAAGTTGATAGTGATTGCAGATGGCACAAAGACTCGATTAACCAAGGCTATAGAGGATATAAGACCAACCTCATTTACTAAAATAGGGAAATGGGTACTTTTGATTTAATCCCGACCAAAAGTAGAATCAACGGTAAAACGTCCGTAAAATATCAATTCAAACAATAGCAAGCGAATATTGCTTGCAACTCAGTTCAACATTAAATTAAGGTCACATTACCTATTTATTTATCTCTCATAATCTAGTGGTTAGCTTAAGAAAGAATACCATTTTAAGAACCAAATACATACAGTGATAAAAATAGCAATTTCACAATAGCAAGTCACCCGAATAGATCAGAAACCCTAATTTATGCATGGATTTATCTCACTAACACTCTCTAAAAAATTTCTCAATTTTTTTTTAGAACGAAAATTTGGGATCCTCAAAAGTCGTGAGTTTTGTTTGCATAAACGTTCAATGCCTTGGTTGAGGGTTTTAGGTTTCTATGTTTTACTGATTTTAGATTTTTTTTCCAATTTTATGTGCAGCTTAGACTTGTACATTCTGGACTACGTGAAAAGAAAGAACATGCACACAACTGTTGATATTTTTGCCACAGAGGCTAATGCTGGTGCCAGTCACAAGCTTGAGATTCTCCTTCGATTTAGCATAAAAAATATTAGAAGTTAAGGCATCTCCATTGATGAAAGAGGGGAGGGGATTTTGTTAAAAAAATGATAAGGCATAAAACAATAGCACGCTATTTGTGGTGTCTCACTTAGTGCGCTTTTGAGCTAAAGCACCACGTGGGGAGCACTAAGCTGATAGTAATTGCAGATGGCACAACGACCCGATGAACCAAGGCTATAGCACATATAAGACCAACCTCATTTACTAAAATAGGTAAATGGGTACTTTTGAATTAATCCCGACCAAAAGTAGAAACAATGGTAAAAAGTCGGTAAAATATCAATTCAAACAATAGCAAGCGAATCTTACTTGCAACTCAGTTCAACATATGGTCACAGTACCAATTTATTTTTGTCTCATAATCTAATGGTTAGCTTACGGGAGAATACAATTTTAAGACCCAAATACATAGAGTGCCAAAAATAGCAATTTCACAATAGCAAATCACCCGAATAGATTAGAAACCCTAATTGATGCATGGATTTATCTCACTCTCACTCTCTAAAAAATTTCTCAATTTTTTTTTTTTTAGAAAGGAAATCTGGGATTCTCAAAAGTCGTGAGTTGTGTTTGCATAAACGTTCAATGCTTTGCTTGAGGTTTTCAGGTTTCTCTGTTTTACTGATTTTAGGTTTTTTTTTTTCAATTTTATGTTCAGCTTAGACTTGTTCATTCTGGACTACATGAAAAGAAAGAACATGCACACAACTGCTGATATTTTTGCAACAGAGGCTAATGCTTATACCAGTCACAAGCTTGAGATTCTCCTTCGATTTAGCATAAAAAGATATTAGAAGTTAAGGCATCTCCATTGATGAAAGCGGGGGAGGGGATTTTGTTAAAAAAATGATAAGGTATAAAACAATAGCATGCTATTTGTGGTGCCTCACTTAGTGTGCTTTTGCGCTAAAGCACCACGTGGGGAGCACTAAGTTGATAGTGATTACAGATGGCACAACAACGTAATGCACCAAGGCTATAGCGCATACAAGGCAAAACCTCATTAAACAAAATAGGAAATGAGTACTTTTGATTTAATCAAGACCAAACGTTGAAATAACGGTAAAAAGTCAGTAAAATATCAATTCAAACAATAGCAAGATAGTCTTACCTGCAACTCAGTTCAACATTAAATTATGGTCAAATTACCAATTTATTTATCTCTCATAATCTAATGGTTAGCTTAAGATATAAAACAATTTTAAGATCTATAATCATAGAGTGACAAAAATAGCAATTTCACAATAGCAAGTCACCCGAATATATCAGAAACCCTAAGTGATGCATGGCTTTATCTTATTCTCACTCTTTAAAAAAATTCTCTTTTTTTTAATGAAAATTTGGGATCCTCAAAAGTCGTGAGTTGTGTTTGCATAAACATTCAATGCTCTGATTGAGGGTTTTATGTTTCTCTATTTTACTGATTTTAGGATTTTTTTTTTTTTCCAATTTTATGTGCAGCTTAGACTTGCATGTACATTCTGGACTACATGAAAAGAAAGAACATGCACACAACTGCTGATATTTTTGCCACAGAGGCTAATGCTAGTACCATTCACAAGCTTGAAATTCTCCTTGATTTGGCATAGAATTTATTAGAAGTTAAGGCATCTCCGTTGATGAAGGAGGAGTTGGGGAATCTTGTTAAAAAAAATGATAAGGCAGAAAACAATAGCATGCTATATGTGGTGCCTAACTTAGTGCACTTTTGCGCTAAAGCACCATGTGGGGCGCACTAAGTTGATGGTGATTTCAGATGGCACAACAACGCAATTCACCAAGGCTATTGTGGATATAAGACCAACATCATTTACTTAAATAGGGAAATGAGTACTTTTGATTTAATCCCGACCAAAAGTAGAATCAACGGTAAAAAGTCGGTAAATTATCAATTCAAACATTAGCAAGCGAATCTTACTTGCAACTAAGTTCAACATTAAATTATGGTCACATTACCAATTTATTTATCTATCATAATATAATGGTTAGCTTAAGAGAAAATACCATTTTAATAACGAAATACTTAGAGTGCCAAAAATAGCAATTTCACAATAGCAAATTCACCCGAATAGATCAGAAACCCTAATTGATGCATGGATTTATCTCACTCTCACTCTCTAAAAAAATTCTCAATTTTTTTTTTTGAGAATGGAAATCTGGGATTCTCAAAAGTCGTGAGTTGTGTTTGCATAAACTTTCAATGCTTTGCTTGAGGGTTTTAGGTTTCTCTGTTTTACTGATTTTAGGTTTTTTTTTTTTTTCAATTTTATGTGCAGCTTAGACTTGTTCATTCTGGACTACATGAAAATAAAGTACATGCACACAACTGCTGATATTTTTGCAATAGAGGCTAATGCTTATGCGGGTCACAAGCTTGAGATTCTCCTTCGATTTAGCATAAAAAATATTAGAAGTTAAGGCATCTCCATTGATGAAAGAGGGGGAGGGGATTTTGTTTAAAAAATGATAAGGCAGAAAACAATAGCACGCTATTTGTGGTGCCTCACTTAGTGCGCTTTTGCGCTAAAGCACCACGTGGGGAGCACTAAGTTGATAGTGATTACAGATGGCACAACAACGCGATGCACCAAGGCTATAGCGCATACAAGGCAAACCTCATTAAACAAAATAGGAAAGGAGTACTTTAGATTTAATCCAGACCAAAAGATGAAAAAACAGTAAAAAGTAAGTAAAATATCAATTCAAAGAATAGCAAGAGAGTCTTACTTGCAACTCAGTTCAACATTAAATTATGGTCAAATTACCAATTTATTTATCTCTCATAATCTAATGGTTAGCTAAAGATATAAAACAATTTAAGATCCATATACATAGAGTGACAAAAATAGCAATTTCACAATAGCAAGTCACCCGAATAGATCAAAAACCCTAAGTGATGCATGGCTTTATCTTATTCTCACTCTCTAAAAAAATTCTCATTATTTTTAAATGAAAATTTGGTATCCTCAAAAGTCGTGAGTTGTGTTTGCATAAACATTCAATGCTCTGATTGAGGGTTTTATGTTTCGCTGTTTTACTGATTTTAGGGTTTTTTTTTTCAATTTTATGTGCAGCTTAAACTTGTACATTCTGGACTACATGAAAAGAAAGAACATGCACACAACTGCTGATATTTTTGCCACAGAGGCTAATTCTTGTACCATTCACAAGCTTGAAATTCTCCTTGATTTAGCATAAATTTTATTAGAAGTTAGAGCATCTCCGTTGAAGGAGGGGTTGGGGAATCTTGTTAAAAAAATTGATAAGGCAGAAAAAAATAGCATGCTATATGTGGTGCCTAACTTAGTGCACTTTTGAACTAAAGCACCATGTGGGGCGCACTAAGTTGATAGTGATTGCAGATGGCACAACGACGCGATTCACCAAGGCTATAGTGGATATAAGACCAACCTCATTTACTAAAATAGGGAAATGAGTACTTTTGATTTAATCCCGACCAAAAGTAGAAACAATGTTAAAAAGTCGATAAAATAACAATTCAAACAATAGCAAGCGAATCTTACTTGCAACTCAGTTCAACATTAAATTATGGTCACATTACCAATTTATTTATCTATCAAAATCTAATGGTTAGCTTAAGAGAGAATACCATTTTAAGAACCAAATACATAGAGTGACAAAAATATCAATTTCACTATAGCAAGTCACCCGAATAGATCAGAAAACCTGATTGATGCATGGATTTATCTCACTCTCACTCTCTAAAAAATTTCTCAATTTTTTTTAGAACGAAAATTTGGGAACCTCAAAAGTCGTGAGTTGTGTTTGCATAAACTTTCAATGCTTTGCTTGAGGGTTTTAAGTTTCTATGTTTTCCTAATTTTAGATTTTTTTTTTTCCAATTTTATGTGCATCTTAGACTTGTACATTCTGGACTACATGAAAAGAAAGAACATGCACACAACTGCTGATATTTTTGCCACAGAGGCTAATGCTTGTGCCAGCCACAAGCTTGAGATTCTCCTTCGATTTAGCATAAAAAACATTAGAAGTTAAGGCATCTCCATTGATTAAAGAGGGGGAGGGGATTTTGTTAAAAAAATGATAAGGCAGAAAACAATAGCACGCTATTTGTGATGCCTCACTTAGTCCGCTTTTGTGCTAAAGCACCACGTGGGGAGCATTAAGTTGATAGTAATTGCAGATGACACAACGACGCGATGCACCAAGGCTATAGCGCATATAAGAACAACCTCATTTACTAAAATAGGGAAATGAGTACTTTTGATTTAATCCCGACCAAAAGTAGAAACAACAATAAAAAGTCGGAAAAATATCAATTCAAACAATAGCAAGCGAATCTTACTTGCAACTCAGTTCAACATTAAATTATGGTCAAAGTACCAATTTATTTATCTCTCATAATCTAATGGTTAGCTTAAGAGAGAACAAAATTTTAAGTCCCAAATACATAGAGTGCCAAAAAAAGCAATTTCACAATAGAAAATCATCCGAATAGATCAGAAAGCCTAATTGATGCATGGATTTATCTCACTCTCACTGTCTAAAAAGTTTCTCAATTTTTTTATGTGCAGCTTAGACTTGTACATTCTGGACTACATGAAAAGAAAGAACATTCACACAACTGCTGATATTTTTGCCACGGGGGCTAATGTTTGTACAAGATACAAGCTTGAAATTCTCTTTCAATTTAGCATAAAAAAATTATATGTAAAGGCATCTCTATTGATGAAGGGGGAGGGGGTAATTCATGGAGGAAGGGGAAATTTTGTGAAATAAAATGATTAGGCAGAAAACAATAGCATGATATGTGTAGTGCCTCACTTGGTGCGTTTTTGCGCTAAAGCACCACGTGGGGCTCACTAAGTATATAGTGATTGCGCATGGCACATCGGCGCGGTGCACAAAGGCTATTGCCCCAACCTCGTTTACTGAAATAGGGAAAGGAGTACTTTTGATTTAATCCAGACAAAAAGTATAAACAACGGTAAAAAGCCTGTAAAATATCAATTCAAACAATAGCAAGCGAATCTTAATTGCAACTCAATTCAAAATTAAATTATTTTCACAGTACCAATTTATTTATCTCATAATCTAATGGTTAGCTTAAGAGAAAATACAATTTTCAGACCCAAATACATAGAGTGACAAAAATAGCAATTTCAATATAGCAAGTCACCCTAATAGATCAGAAACACTAATTGATGCATGGATTTATCTCACTCTCTAAAAAAATTCTCAATTTTTTTTTAGAATGAAAATTTGGGATCCTCAAAAGTCGCGAGTTGTGTTTGCATAAACATTCAATGCTCTGATTGAGGGTTTTAGGTTTCTCTGTTTTACTGGTTTTAGATTTCTTTTTTTCCAATTTTAAGTGAAGCTTAGAGTTGTACATTCTGGACTACATGAAAAGAAAGAACATGCACACAACTGCTGATATTTTTGCCACAGAGGCAAATCGATGTACCATTCACAAGCTTGAAATTCTCCTTGATTTAGCATTAAATTTATTAGAAGTTAAGGCATCTCCATTGATGAAGGAGGAGTTGGGGAATCTTGTTAAAAAAATGATAAGGCAGAAAACAGTAGCACGCTATATGTGGTGCCTAACTTAGTGCACTTTTGCGCTAAAGCACCACGTTGGGCGCACTAAGTTGATAGTGATTGGAGATGGCACAACGACGCGATTCACCAAGGCTATAGAGGATATAAGTCCAACCTCATTTACTAAAATAGGGAAATGAGTACTTTTGATTTAATCCCCACCAAAAGTAGAATCAACGGTAAAAAGTCCGTAAAATATCAATTCAAACAATAGCAAGCGAATATTGCTTGCAACTCAGTTCAACATTAAATTATGGTCACATTACCAATTTATTTATCTCTCATAATCTAGTGGTTAGCTTAAGAAAGAATACCATTTTAAGAACCAAATACATACGGGGACAAAAATAGCAATTTCACAATAGCAAGTCACCAGAATAGATCAGAAACCCTAATTTATGCATGGATTTATCTCACTCACACTCTCTAAAAAATTTCTCAATTTTTTTTGAGAACGAAAATTTGGGATCCTCAAAAGTCGTGAGTTGTGTTTGCATAAACGTTCAATGCCTTGGTTTAGGGTTTTAGGTTTCACTGTTTTACTGATTTTAGATTTTTTTTTCCAATTTTATGTGCAGCTTAGACTTGTACATTCTGGACTACATGAAAAGAAAAAACATGCACACAACTACTGATATTTTTGCCACAGAGGCTGATGCTGGTACCAGTCACAAGCTTGAGATTCTCCTTCGATTTAGCATAAAAAATATTAGAAGTTAAGGCATCTCCATTGATAAAAGAGGGGAGGGGATTTTGTTAAAAAAATGTTAAGGCATAAAACAATAGCACGCTATTTGTGGTGCCTCACTTAGTGCGCTTTTGTGCTAAAGCACCACATGGGGAGCACTAAGTTGATAGTAATTGCAGATGGCACAACGACCCGATGTACCAAGGCTATAGCGCATATAAGACCAACCACATTTACTAAAATAGGGAAATGGGTACTTTTGAATTAATCCCGACCAAAAGTAGAAACAACGGTAAAAAGTCGGTAAAATATCAATTTAAACAATAGCAAGCGAATCTTACATGCAACTCAGTTCAACATTAAATTATGGTCACAGTACCAATTTATTTTTCTCTCATAATCTAATGGTTAGCTTAAGAGAGAATACAATTTTAAGACCCAAATACATAGAGTGCCAAAAATAGCAATTTCACAATAGCAAATCACCCGAATAGATTAGAAACCCTAATTGATACATAGAGTGTTTTAGGTTTCTCTGTTTCACTGATTTTAGTTTTTTTTTTTTCAATTTTATGTTCAGCTTAGACTTGTACATTCTGGACTACATGAAAAGAAAGAACATTCACACAAGTGCTGATATTTTTGCCACGGAGGCTAATGTTTGTACAAGATACAAGCTTGAAATTCTCTTTCAATTTAGCATAAAAAATATTAGATGTAAAGGCATCTCCATTGATGAAGGGGAGGGGGGATTCATGGGGGAAGGGGAAATTTTGTGAAATAAAATGTTTAGGCAGAAAACAATAGCATGCTATTTGCAGTGCCTCACTTAGTGCGTTTTTGCGCTAAAGCACCATGTGGGGCTCACTAAGTTTATAGTGATTGCGCATGGCACATCGACGCGGTGTACCAAGGCTATGGCGCATGTAAGACCAACCTCATTTACTAAAATAGGGAAGGAGTACTTTTGATTTAATCCAGACAAAAAGTATAAACAAAGGTAAAAAGCCGGCCTGTAAAATATCAATTCAACCAATAGCAAGCTAGCTAACCTTACTTGTAACTCAGTTCAACATAAAATTATGGTCACAGTACCAAATATATTTATCTCTAACAATCTAATGGTTAGCTAAAGTGAAAAAACAATCTCAAGACCCAAATAGAGTGACAAAAATAGCAATTTCGCAATAGTAAGTCACTCAAATAGATCAGAAACCCTAAGTGATGCATGGCTTTATCTCACTCTCACTCTCTAAAAAATTTCTCAATTTTTTTTTTGAAAGTGAAAATATGGGATCTTCCGAAGTCGTGAGTTGTGTTTGCATAAACGTTCAATGCTTTGCTCGAGGGTTTTAGGTTTCTCTTTTTTACTGATTTTAGGGTTTTTTTTTTTTTTTTGTTAAACTTTATGTGCAGCATAGACTTGTACATTTTGGATTACATGAAAAGAAAGAACATGCACACAACTGCTGATATTTTGCCACAGAGGCTAATGCTTGTACCAGTCACAAGCTTGAAATTATCCTTCGGTTTAGCATAAAAAAATTTAGATGTTAAGACATCTCCATTGACGAAGGGAAGGGGAAATCCATGGAAGAAGAGGACATTTTGTAAAAAAAAATGATAAGGCAGAAAACAATAGCATGATATTTTTAGTGCCTCGCTTAGTGCGCTTTTGCGCTACAGCACCACGTGGGGCTCACTAAGTTGATAATGATTGCACATGGCACTGCGACGAAATGCGCCAAGACTATAGCGCATATAAGACCAACCTCATTTACTAACATAGGGAAATGAGTACTTCTGATATAATCCAGACCAAAAGTCGAAACAACGGTAAAAAGTCGGTAAAATATCAATTCAAACAATAGCAAGTGAATCTTACTTGCAACTCTATTCACAATGGTAAAAATTCGGTAAAATATCAATTCAAACAATAGCAAGTGAATCTTACTTGCAACTCAGTTCAACATTATATTATGGTCACAGTACCAAATATATTTATCTCTCATAATCTAATGGTTAGCATAAGAGATAAAACAATTTTTAGACCCAAATACATAGAGTGACAAATATAGCAATTTCGCAATACCCTGATAGATCAGAAACCCTAAGTGATGCATGGCTTTATCCCATTCCCACTCTCTAAAAAATTTCTCATTTTTGTTTTTGAAAATGAAAATTTGGGTTGTGTTTACATAAACGTTCAATGCTTTGCTTGAAGGTTTTAAGTTTCTTTGTTTTACTGATTTAAGTTTTTTTTTTTTTTCAATTTTATATGCAGCTTAGACTTGTACATTTTGGATTACATGAAAAGAAAGAACACGCACACAACTGCTGGTATTTTGCCCCAGAGGCTAATGTTTGTACCAGTCAAACGCTTGAAATTCTCATTCGATTAGCATAAAAATTATTAGATGTTAATGCATTTCCATTGATGAAGGGAAGGGGAAATTTTGTAAAAAAAAATGATAAGGAAAAATACAATAGCATGCTATTAGTAGTGCCTCACTTAGTGCGCTTTTGCGCTAAAGTTCCACATGGTGCACACTAAGTTGATAGTGATTGTGTATGGCACAGCGACGCCATGCACCAAAGCTATAGCGCATATAAAGTGTAATTCTGAATCTACCTTTGCCTTAAACTATGTTAATTTTCTTAATTTAATGACTATTTTTTGAGATTTTTCCTAGTATTTACGAAACGCTTTCAAAGAATTCTCCAAAAGTTTTCAATATTTAGCGAATCGAAATATACACTCCAAACGAAATTTTGATCCTTGATTTTCATGTATGTGTGTCAATAAAATGAGGAAAAGTTGTAGAAAAGGGAAAAACAAAAATAAGAAAAGGAAAGGAAAATAAAATTATTTTCAAGTACATGTTTGGTTATATCTTTTTTTTTTATTAAAGATATTTTTAAATTGTAAAATATATTAAAAGTGATTGAAAAATAAAAATTATCTAATTAATCTCTAGAAAATAAAAGTACTAACTGATTTATGGGATCAAATATAAACTAACAAAACTGAAATAAATAAATTAAAATAGTTTAAAATAACTATAAGAATCATGTTTTCTTCTTTGATAAAATATTATAAGAATAATAATTTTTTTGCTTATAAACTAGTTTGATGTTATTGTTTATTTTTCAGTCATTATATTGACTTTGTATTAATTTTGAAAACTGAAGATAACAAGACCCTTTATTCAAAACCCAATTAAGTAAGAGTGACAAAAATAGCATTTTTGCAAGAGCAAGTCACCAGGGACAACAAATTATGAATAATTAAATAATCCATTAGAACAAAAGCAAGCTAGTGTTAAATAAATTCAAAAGGAAGGTTGGAGAAGCTTAAAAATTGAGATACCCTAATTTTCCGAAAAGTACCCAGTTCAATTTACCGATGGAAAAGTTGTTTCGTTCTCCGGCTCAGACGCAACGGGATCCAGTCACCGCCTATTACCATTTTATGTCACCGGAAGAGAATCATATATCTGACAATTCAATTAATAGCGCACTATTGTAGCGCCTAACTTAGTGCGCTTTTGCGCTAAAGCACCACGTGGGGCGCACTAAATTGATAGCGATTGTGCATGGCGCAACGACGCGATGCACCAAGGCCATAGCGCATATAAGACCAACCACATTTACTAAAATAGGGAAATGAGTACTTTTGAATTGTTTATTTTAGAAGTTTTTCTTTTTTTTTTTTTTTACCCTATTTGCACCTATTGCGAGTGTCAGTATTCGGCGGACCGCCAAGGACGCATTTGTCAAGTTTGAAATTCTCCTTTGATTCAACATAAAAAGTATTATATGGTAATATGAACTTAAATTGTATCTAAGAAGGAGATAGATCGATTGAAACGCGAATATATAATTGTTTGGTATATAGGAGAAAGGAACATAATAGATCTATCTAAACGAAAATATAGAGTTGTTTTAATATTTAACTAGTTTATTTTAGTAGTTTTTCTTTTTGTATAATATTTGCACCTTAGCAGTATCAGTGTTCGGCGGACCGTTATAGACGTATTTGTTAGGCTTGAAATTCTCATTCGATTTAACATAAAAAAAGGTAGGTGGTAATATGGATTTACACTTCATCTAAGTAGCAGAAAGAAATACTAGCTCGAACCAAAACACATCTAAGTAGGAGAAAGTAACAGAGTAGATCGAACAGGAACGAAAATATAAAATTGTTTTTCAATTATTGTATGGATATAGATAGGTGAACCTAAGCAAATGAGGAAAGTCGTAAGAAAAGGAAAAGGAAAAGAAACTAATTTTCTTGTACATGTGTCAATATAATAAAATGAGGGATTAGGAAAAATAAAAGGAAAGAAAAATGAAATCATTTTCTTGTACATGTTTGATTGTCTGAAAATTATTTTCTTGCAGATGTTTGATTGTTAAGAAAACTTAGAAAAATAATATTTTCGATAAATATATTTTTTTATTATAAATATTTTGAAAATTGTACAATATATTAAAAGTGATTGCTAAATAAAAATTATCAAATTAATCTCTAGAAAATAAAAGTACTAATTGAGTTAGAGAATCAAATAGAAAATAAAAATAATTAAATAAATAAATTATTAAAATCACATTTTCTTCTTTGATAAAATATTATATTGATAATCATGTTTTTCATTATATTAACTTTATTATAAATTAATTTGATACTATTGTGTATGTTTTAGTCATCGAATTTGAATCAATTTTTAAAAATTGAAGATAATCTTTTTGTTCATTTGTATTACTAAATCAGACATACTCAAAAAAAAATACAGATAAAATAATTATGACTAAGTAAAAAAACTATAAAAACCACATTTATTGGCCAAAAAAAAATCCACGTTTTTTTTAATTAGTAAAATAACCAATTTCAAATTCCTCCGTAAATTATAGGAAGTTTTTGTCAAATTTATTATGTAAACAAGGGGGTAATGTCGATTTTAAAGTTAATAGGGGGTTAACTGATATTATATTTTGTAAAAATGGGTGTTTTAGCATTTTTTGTTGGCGGGTATAATTGTCATTATGGCTTCAGAGAGTTTTTTTCCTCTAATAATAAATAAGATGTGGTAATTTGATAATAAATATAACAATGGGGGATTTTGATACTTAGGCAGCACAAGGGGTGTTTTTGCATTTCACTTTAAAAATTCCTAGGGTTTCCCATTCAAATTAGTCTGAAATTTTTTTTTATATAAAATTTTTCAGCAGAAAAGTAGAATGAAGATGATAACTTTATTTCCTGCTATAAACAACAAGTGTGAAAATAAAAACTGATTTACCCTCACCTTCTAAACAGCCAAACAAGCTATAAGGAACTACTGTCAATGTACACACCTATGTAATGCATAATGTTCAATTTATCTTCTTCAGTCAAAGAGTATAACTCACTTACCGAAATTAAAAATGGACATTCAAAGTATTTTTGTTACATGGGAAGGGAGAGTAAAACATTTTTTTTGATATTTCATAAAGCATTTCAGATTTTTCTAAAAAGCTAAGCAAACAACTATTTTTCGTTTTAAAAATAATTTTTTTCTTATCTCAATTCTAAAAAACTATTTCATCCTAAAAAAATTATTTTAATCAAAGAAAAACATAAATAAACTCTATTTTTATTTGACATAAATAAAATTATTTTTTATACTACTTATCTCAATAATAAACATGATTTAATATATAAACATATGTCTTGTACTATTTTCTCATTTTTCCATGATCTCTCAAAAAAAATATACTAATTTTTAAACTTATATCTAATATTTATTTGATTTCAAAAAAATTCAAATAGACCAATATTACGAAAACCTTTTTTTCTTTTTTTTTTTAAACCACTTAAAAAAAACTAGACAAGCACGCCCTATAACTTTGAAGCAAGTGTGTCTGATACTTTGGTTCATTTTAAATAAAAATACCTTAAATCAATTATTTTTGGGACAATGATAATTACCAATAGCACTCTTTTTTCTTTTTTCTTTTTTCTTTTTTAATAATGATAATTACCATTACCACTATTGAGTGATTTACTTCAAGCTTTTCTCATGTCCTAGTTTAAGATTACTTAGGCTTAGCGGTTAAAGTTATATAATTCTACAATGAAGATTACAATTTAGTTCCTCTTATGAACTTAATTAGCTTCTTTATATCTTTTATTACGAGCAATTTTCTTTTGAGGCAAAGTATTTTTTATCCAAATATAGTCATTGCTCCGCCCAAATATGTTGTTTTTTAAGACGGTGAATACATCATTACATCAATCACTTTATAAAAAACTATTCGAATCTTTTATATTCATTTTGGGGGATTTTATTGTGTCGCTACGTTAGGTGCCGCTAATACCACATTAGGTGGTTTTATCACACAATGTGTATCACATTGTATGGTATAAGGAGTATAATTTATACCCTAATGTGACACACATTGCGTGGTAATACCACTTAATTTGGAATAAATACTGCATGATGTGGGGGTCATACTAAATATATGTGGTTAATACTATGTAATGTTATCATGTACCATAAAATGTTATACACATTGTGTGGTAATAGCGGCACCCTAGAATTGAACCCATGACTTTTTATCATATTACCTTAGCTTTAGCTAACAGACGACTGTGTAATCACCCCCAATCCATTATCTTGTAAAGCAAAATTAGCCTTTTTATTGTAATCATAATCGTGACTATACTAAAAAGAATCCAAACATAACCATGATATGACATATATGGCTCGATCTGATTATATGTTTGGCAAAACTCAGATCTCCACTCATATCCATGCATAATAATATCAAATACATAAAAGACAATATTATGACACGCCACATATTTTTGTATTTAATAGACATTAATTTGACACTTATCACGATACTACTTATTTTTTTCCCTCCTAACCTCAACATCCAAACATAATACAAATAAAGTTTCAACTTTTTCAAAACATAAAACCCAACATCAAAACTCAATTCAAATAAAATTTCATTCAAACCACACAAACCAATTTTTTGAAACGCAAAACTAAACTAAACCGAGAAAAAACTAACCAAATAGGCCCATAATTATTGATTGTCGCCAAATAACTATCATTATTTCATGAATGTACTAAATAACGATTTCTTATTTGGAATGTGAGCTAAATATAAATTATTTAAACATTAATATCAAGAAACTTCACAAATTAACAAGTAGAGGCAAGTTAGGCGATTCAACATACAAAAAGAATGGGAATAGACCATAACTCCATTTAATCAAGATTACACAGAAGGTACATCTAATCTCATATACAACAACCTCATAAGAAAAATTAAATATGTGAACATATAAACAATAGCGTATTCCCATCTAATCTCAAATAAGACCACTCTCTCCTATTCGCGTGGAGAATATTTCGATGACAATGTCTGTCTAAAAGGTAAGCCGGAATAATTAGATTTAAAATTTTATCCATATAACAATAGATGACCGAGAAAATTAAGCTAATGGGATCGATCAACATACACGCTGAGTCGGTGACTATAGTGGTTAGGAAGCTTGTGATTGAAAACTTCGCAACCTTGTTTGCACATTTGATCACACATATTATCGTCTTCTCCAGGTCTGAATACGACGACCAATATGGTTGTCATTGCAGCATGTTGAAGTTCTGCCCTTCTACGGTACCATGATTAATATCTACAATGAGAAAAAAAAATGGATCATTGATTGATATCTAACATATAAGATTAATCTAAATGCTTCAAACATTAAGAAGCTTGTACTCCTATTAGTTTATTTTCATTTGAAGGAAAATAAGATAGAAAAACTCTACCTATGCTGCATCAGCTCCAAATCAATGTTCACAAACTCCAAAAATTAGAATCCAGAGTCATGCCATATAGTATAAAACAAACAAAACAATTAAAGAATAAAAGAATATCTAAATTAACCCATAACTACACGAGAATTACCGCGAGGAATAAAGGTAAAAAACTAATTTTTGCCATGTTTAAATTTCTTTCTGAATGTAAGTTTATATGAACTTTTAATTGACAATGAAATGGTGGTGCACGGTAGATGTTTACGTAGTATAATAGATGTTCTGCATTTGGTTTCTGTGTGTTTTGCGGGTATCCTATCTACTAACCACTGATTTTAATTGTTTGAGGGAGATTACCATAATTGATTTATTGTACTTTCTATGATAAGTAACATTGTTACAAAATATATACAGATATATCTCTGATCATGCAAAGAATTTGAACAGATTTGGTTCAAAGATTTTGTAGAGTTTTTAGGTGGCTGACTATCGAGCAAATAAGTAAATTTGATATATATATCTAGAGAAAATAGTGGGTATACAACTACGTACACATAACTAATCAATTATGTATGATATACTATTGCGACTTTTTCACTAAAATTTGGCTGCTAAAACTGGACTCAGGCCAAAATTTACGTCATGTTTCTTTCTTACTATTAGTCAAGTCCTTTTCTTTGAAAGTGTGCATGGGCTAGGTTCATTTTTTTTAGAATCCGCTAACCAAATTTGGAGTAAGTAGAAGTCAACCTAGCCTACATCGAGCCTAAAATTCTAAGTCTAAGTTCAAACTTGGCGGGTTAGAGTTACATGATTTCAAGACAGAATTTAGACATGATAATGAAGGCATATGATATTCCTAACTATATGTAGAAGTAGACTAATACCATAGACCTAGTACGAGAGATTCTAGTTTCCAAATTAAATAGCATTGAACCTCATTTCTACATTCATTTGTCTGTTGCAGAATTGAGTTCTGATCAAAGTCAAAATAGTATCTTCATATAAACACAGAGCATTTGACCAATAGACAGTCATAGTTTACGAAGATGGAGGGGAACAGGGGGGGCTGGGGGGCTATAAATACACCGGAGTAAAGCAAATTAGAGGGAATAAGCCGTTGAGAATACGTTAAAAGAAATTAACTTAATATGTTAACAAGATATTGTTACAACTAAACAGAACTTACCAAATGGACTTCACATTAATGCACCAATCCCTTGCTACCATAAAAGGTTTCATTCCACGTACCTTTACTGAATCATCACAAGAGCCTCTCCAAGGCAGAACTTACCTGTACTTAAAGACAATACCATGTACAACAAATACAAGAGACTGAATGATTGAAAGATCAAATTTCCAAGTTTAATCGACACCAAAAATAGAAACAACGGTAAAAAGTCGGTAAAATAACAATTCAAACAATAGCAAGTGAAGTCGCAGACATTCATAATGGTCGTTGTAGAACAGAATTACAGACTTTCCAATTTGATACAAGTATATCATCTTGCAACTCAGTTCAACATTAAATTATGGTCACAGTACCAACTACCAAATATATTTCACTCTCATAACCAAATGATCACATTTTATTTCACATGTAATTTACCATAACATGAACTGTTGATGGTCTGAATCTGATTAAGAGGAATTACATTGATTAGCTTAAGAGATATAACAAATTTAAGACCCTTCGTTCAAAACACAAATACAGAGAGTGACAAAAATAGCAATTTCTCAAGAGCAAGTCGCCAGGAACTATAAATTGTGAATAATTAAATAATCCATTTGAACAAAAGCAAGCTAGTGTTAAAGAAATTCAAAAGGAGAGTTGGAGAAGCTTGAAATCCAGAAACCCTAATAGATCAGAAACACTAATTTTCTGAAAACTGCCCAATTCAATTTACCGATCAAAAAGCTGTTCCGTTCTAGGGCTCAGACACAACGGGATCCAGTCGCCGCCTATTACCATTTTATGTCACCAAAAGAGAATCACATGCCTGACAAATAGGTCCAACCTTATTTACTGAAATAGGGAGAGAAATACTTTTGTACACCCTTTGCACCTATTAGGAGTATAAGTATTCGACCGCCATGGACGCATTTATCAAGCTTGAAATTCTCCTTCAATTCAACATAAAAATTATTAGATGTTAGGGCATCTCCATTGATGCAAGGGTAGGGGGAGTCCATGGGGGAAGGGGGAAATTTGGTAAAGAATATGACGAGGGGGGAGTGGGGAAGTGGGTGGTGGAGCGGTGGTATATTTTTGTAAAAAACTGACAATGAAGGCATATGATATTCCTAACTATATTTAGAACTAATTAGTAAAACGCGTATATCGCAGCGACACACAAAGGCTTCTGGGGCTATAGCGCATAATGCAGCGCGATAGCGCAGACTTTTTCAAAATGAAGCACATTTATATATTTTTTAAATGATAATTATAATATTAAACTAGGAGTCTAAGATATATATAAAAACAACCTTGTTTGCACATTTGATCACACATATCATCGTCTTCTCCAGGCCTGAATACATCGACCAATGCATGTTAAGTTCTGCCCTTCTACGGTACCATGATTAATATCTACAATGAGAAAAAAAAAAAAAGTCTGATCATTGATTAATCTCTAACATATAAGATTATCTACATGCTTCAAAAAGGAACTTGTACTCCTATTAGTTTATTTTCATTTGAAGGAAAATAAGTTAGAAAAACTCAACAGCAACTACGGTGCATCAGCTCCAAATCAATGTTCACAACTCCGAAAAATCAGAATTCAGAGTCATACCATATAGTATAAAACAAACAAAACAATTAAAGAATAAAAGAATATCTAAATTAACCCATAACTACACGAGAATTACCGCAAGGAATAAAGGTAAAAACTAATTTTTGCCATGTTTAAATTTCTTTCTGAATGTAAGTATATATGAACTTTTAATTGACGATGAAATAGTGGTGCATGGTAGATGTTTACGTAGTACAATAGATGTTCTGCATTTGGTTTCTGTGTGTTTGTGGGCATCCTATCTACTAACCATTGATTTTAGTTATTTGAGGGAGATTACCATAATTGATTTAATGTACTTTCTATGATAGGTAACATTGTTATAAACTATATACAGACATATCTCTGATCATGCAAAGTATTTGAACAGATTTTGTTCAAAGATTTTGAGGAGTTTTTTGGTGGCTGACTAGCAAATAAGTAATTTGATTCATATATCTAGAGAAAATAGTGGTTATACAACTACATACACATACCTAATCAATTATGTATAATATACTATTGCGACCTTTTTACTAAAATTAGGTTCATTTTCTTTAAAACCCCCAAACCAAATTTGGAGTAAGTTCAAGTCAACCTAGCCTACATCGAGCCTAAAATTCTAAGTCTAAGTTCAAACTTCGCAGGTGAGAGTTACATGATTTCAAGATAGAATATAGACATGATAATGCAGGCACGTGATATTCCTGACGATATTTAGAAGTTAACTAATACCATAGACCTAGTAGGAGAGGTTCTAGTTTCCAAATTAAATCTCGTTTAACCTCATTTCTACATTCATTTGTCTGTTGCAGAATTGAGTTCTGATCAAAGTCAAAATAGTATCTTCATATAAACACTAAGCATTTGACCAATAAACAGTCATAGTTTACGAAGATGAGGGAACAGCAGGGGGGGGGGGAAATAAATACACCGGAGTAAAGCAAATTAGAGAGAATAGGCCGTTGAGAATACGTCAAAGGAAATTACCTTAATATGTTAATAGAATTATGTTACAACTAAACAGAACTTACCAAATGGAATCAACATCAATGCACCAATCCCTTGCTACCATAAAAGGTCTAATTCAACGTACCTTCAACGAATTCTCACGAAAGTCTCTCCAAGGCAGAACTCACCTTTATTTTTGATACATTACTGGAAAACTTAAAGACAATACCATGTAAAACAAATAAAAGAGACTGAATGATTGAAAGATCAAATTTTCAAGTTTAATTGACACCAAAAATAGAAACAACGGTAAAATCGGTAAATATCAATTCAAACAACAGCAAACGAAGTCGCAGACATTCATAACTGGTCTTATTTCCAACTCAGTTCAGCATTAAAATAGATTTCACTCTCATAATCATACGCCACATTTCTTTAAATAAATAAACAAAACTAGAATGAACTGTTGAGGCTCTGAATTTGATTAAGAGGAATTACACGGATTAGCATAGGAGATAAAACAATTTTAAGACCCTTAATTCAAAACCCACATACAAAGCTGACAAAATAGCAATTTCGCAAGAGCAAGTCACCAGGAACAATAAATTATTAATAATTAAATAATCCATTTGAGCAAAAAGCAAGCTAGTGTTAAAGAAATTCAAAAGGAGGGTTGGATAAGCTTGAAATCGAGAAACCCTAATCTTTCGAGAAATCGGATTCAATATACCGATCGAAAAAGCTGTTCAGTTCACTCAGACGCAACGAGATCCCGTCACCGCCTGTTACCATTTTATGTAACCAAAAGAGAATCACTTGCCTGACAAATAGGTCCAACCTCACTTTCCATGGACGCATTTGTCAAGCTAGAGATTCTCCTTCGATTCAACATAAAAATTATTAGATCTTCATTGATTAAAGGGAAGGGGAGTCTATGTCGAAAGGGAAATCTTGTGAGAAAAAAATGACAAGAGGGGAGAGGCACCGCTCAAGTGGGTGGGGCGGTGCGCGTGGCTAGACTAAATAGAAAATAGAAAGATAGGGTTTTTTGGCATTTTAGAGAAAATTCGCCCACTTTTTTCGTTCATTTCATGTTGTAGTTTATTTTGTACAAATGATAAAACGAACTCCTTTATATATAGGAGTTCGACACTACATATGTCTTACAAAAGATGCCACGTATAAGTTTATGTGTTAGCTAATAAATTCACCAAGTGGAAGAATCATGCATAGCCACAATATATCTTGAATGGTAAATTACCAATGACATCTACAAAATACGCATATTATACAACACTCCCCCTTTGGATGCTCATTGCTTCTGGAGTATGTCTCATTAAAAGCTTGTCAAAGAAAAATCCATTGGAACAAAAACTTGAACGAAAGAAAAGGAGTACATATTCATATGGAGCTTATAAGCGTGTAACACTGTCTCGTTAAAACCTTGCCAAGAAAACTCATTGGGACAAAAACTTGGACGAAGAAAAAAGAGTACACTGTAAGTGTCGTTAATTACACGCTCCCCCTGATGCCGACATAAGATTGGGCCTATCTTAGATTAGGGAAGACTCTAGGTTGTCGAGATCTTGGACCATTCTCATAAAACTTCATAACAAGTTGTTGTTCGTGCTGACCTAGATGTTTTATAGGAATATCGCCTCTAGCACTTTGTTTGGTTTGTTTTCTTTTTCCCAAGGATAAAACTCTAATCCACCCTCCCCTCCCCAGATTTTTTTCAGAAATTCCGAGAACAAAATACAATCAACCACCAGTCTTTACAAAGAAAATTGTGAACTAGACGGCTAGACCAGGTCATGCACTTAATGTAAATAAAAATGTGATGCATTTACAACCATAATGTCTTAAAAGAATTCTAATTTTGGTCTAGTCAAGAATGCCCACATACATCCATCATGATACCCTGGAGCGCCACAAAAAAATCATCACGTTGTTGTTTCTCTAAAGCCATTACCGCTTGTGGTAGTCATATTTTCTCTCTGGTAGATGAAATTCAATATCGTCAACTCCAAAATGTCCCTTAAACCGTCAAGGACGAAACCCAATAAAACTCCCTCTGTATATCCACAATGGAACGCCACAGTACCAGCGCGAAATCACTGTGGGACAAAATACAATCAGAAATCATCTCTATATCTTTCCTAAAACACTGCAACATCATCCGAAAGTCATCAAATCGTTGTTGTCGCAATCTTTCCTGTTCTATTCTTCATTCCCTTCATCTGTTTCTCGTCGTGGTGTGTGTATTTCTGCAACATGGTGTGCTCCAAACCGAAAGGGCAAACAAAATGTTTTTGCCTATGAGGATACATGCTAACGAGGGAAGGAAAAGATGACATGTGGGGAAAATGCAAGATACTCCCTAGTGTCATGCTAAACCTAGAAAAAACTATTCAGTGAAATTTTTATTGTGCCAAACTTCCTTAAGTTTTCAAAAACCTTGCAAAAAACACTTGATTTGTAAAAAATCGGTGGTTTTGGATCAACATATTTCAAGAAATAATTTTTAAAACACTTCAAGTTGGTCCCTACAACTTCACATGATATTTTTTTTAAATGATTTCTTGAAAAATGTCGATACAATACGACTTATTTTTTAACGAATTGGGTTTTTTGCAGTGTTTATGAAAACACAAAAATGTTTACCACAATAAAAAATTTAGATGGTAGTTTCTCGTAGATTTAACATAACATAGGGAAATATTTCATGTAGCAAAATTTGGACAAGGCGAAAGAAGTGCAGTACAAAGAATTAAAGAAAAGTAAAATATAGGACTAAAACTCACATCGGCTCTATTAGCTAGTATGGAAATGCAATAAGAGAGAATATTTACAAAATATCTACATTAAATTAATTTGATAATCCACTAATTAAAAACAAAACAAACAAACAAAAAAGTATAAATGTCATTTCAAGGTTCTTGGATTTATTTCGTAACCTTAAGGTATATACATAGAATATTTACATGACAAAATATGCACTTTTAGGCTACTTAATTTAATCATTCCAATTCAATCATTATGATTTACCTAATCCAAGAACTAGTTGGATAGTTACACCATATATTCCTTTCTCAATTGTATTTAAGTATGAAATTCAAGAACCATAAAATACACGATGGAATTGTATTTTTCATATCAAAATTTCACCTACTTTTATATATTTGGTATCATGTTTTCTAAAAATATATATTTAATATCATGATTTCACCCTCCTCGATACATTTTCTTTCTTCGTCAACTTTTTTGATAGAAATTTTCCTTAATTCACCAAAATGGCGCGCTTATGTGTCTTATGTCACGTCTGAAAATTATTATGGCATGATTTCTTGTAGATTGTGCGATATAATTTAATTTGATTAATATCCCAAAACTTTATTAATTTTCTATTATTTATTATGTCTCATGAACTCAAACTTGTACCGCTTGAAAGTTCTCTTCAAGAGCTTTTCATTCATATAAGGAACACAAAAATTTCGTCAAAAAATTGTCAGAGAAAGGAAATGTGTCAAGTTGAAATCATGCATGATATTAAATGTATTTTTTTCAGAAAGCATGGTACCAGAAGTATAGTATAAAGTAGGTGAAAAAAAGAACATATAATTTTTCTGAGAGTTCTTGGATGAGATTCAAAAACAGTTTGTCTAAGCACAATCCAATTGAAAATAAGATCAAGTTTAAACATAAATTTAACTGAAATATACCTAAAATTATATAACATGTCGATCAACCTGACTCGACTTAGGATTTATTTAGATGGATTTTGGTCCGATTTTGTAGGTCTCGATTTTGAAAAAATAGTTTGGGTGATTTCAGTAAAACCTTTGAAATTTCATTTAGTTAGGTTTGGATGTTGAATTTTGTGGTCTAAAAAAATTGAAACCCCACTTGAATTGATTTTGGATGTTGGAGTCTGGGAAAAAATAGGTGGTATGTGTCAAGTCAATGTATTTTTTAGAGAGATTACATTAAAAAAATAGATGATACATGTCAAATCAATGCTTTATATGTTTCAAGAATTTGAATGTAGATTTGGGAATATATTTGCACTTAATTCACGGGTCTAATAAAAACTCATTTGGAAGAGATTTGACCCAATTTTACGGAAACCGGGAGATCGGACCCACATGCATAGAGCCTAGTAGACTGATTTTTAGACCCACCTTTATGTTACTCATTTGCAAGGCGGCCAAAATATATTTTAAACTTGCTAATATCACGATAGGACCACAAACAAATCCATGACTATGTTTCCAAACCCACTAATTAAACATAAGTTAATGCAACAACAAAAATTTTAAAAAAATATAAACATAAGTTATTCAGTCATATCTATCCCATATTGTAAAGGACAAATGTTCATCTTTCATTTATGCCATAAAACATATAAATTAATCCAAAAGCGACTGAAGTTTAACATAAGCAATGTTAACAACTAAGCCACATGAAGGTCCAATTTATGTCGTATGACTTGCGGTCTGTTTGGTAGGACAAAAAGTTGTTTAATGTTGATTTTATATATTAACAATTCTACGAACTGCTAATTAAGGATTTTTTGCAAGTTAACTCTCTGTGATATATCTAATAGGCAGTTTACCTCCTTGTGAAATAAAAATAGGCAATTTAACTCCCTGTGAAATGAAATAAAGAGTAATTTACCTCCTTGTCACTCCTTGTCATATAAAAATAGGCAATATACCTCCCTGTGAAATGAAATAATGAGCAATTTAACTCCATGTGATATGAATTAATAAGCAATTTAGAGGGAGCAATATGCTTCTTTTATAAAAACACGGTGAGGTATTTTTTCATTTTTCTTATCACATGGATCAGGGGCGGATCCAGGAATTAGAAGTCGAGGGGGCCGAAACATAGCATCAATAAAAGTAACTTACTAATCTATATATTTTATTTAAATAAGTACACAAACATAAAACTATTTATAAAATATACTATCACAATATTGAATATAGACTTAAAAAAATATTTCTTGATTTAAAAAGTTCAGAATTATCATGATATTTTTCGTATCATAAAATTAGTTATAAAAAATCAATATCAAATTCACAACAATCCTCTCGTTCTCAATGTAAATAATCAAATTATTCATAAAACATCGATCTCATATCTTGTTTCTATGCCTATTTCCACAAGTTTTATTACTTTATAACAATTAATCAAACATCATGGTACTTGTATTATTACAGAAGTTCTACACAATATATACAAATAATTGAGTGAGATAATTACAATTTAATGAATATATTACATCACGGGTGATTTAAAATAACATGTTTCTGATGTAGATCAATAAAACTCAGTGCAAATTAATAATGCTATAAAAATATAGTATAAGAATCAAAATCCCCAAGGGGTAATGTAGATCCGCCCCAGACATGGATTAAATTATCTATTTAGGATATCACAGGGAGGTATTTTGCCCTTTTATTTATCACAGAAAGATAAAGAAACAAAAAGCAGAAACAATATAAATAATATATATATAATCCATTTTTTTAGCCCTTCGCCGCCTTTCTGTTAGATATTAGAGATTTTGTTGTTTAAAAAGGATTTGCAGAGAAGAGAGATATTTAAAATAACACAGGAAGTTAATTTGCTATTCACTCGCTAATTAAAGAATTCCTAATTTAACTCATTTAACTAAGAAGACACTTTTTAGTCTTGAAATTATCTGAGAAATTAATGATAAGAAAACTAGAGAAATAATAAATCAAGTCTAATGTTCTATTGTTTTGATGCACGAAAATATATTTTTCTTAACATTTTACTCACTTAAATTATTTTCTTAACATTTTACTCACTTAAATTCAAAAGTCAAAACATGGTCTCACGGGTGATGAAAAAAAAAAAAAAAAAAAAAAGAGAGAGTAAATTTATTAATCCACTGATTTTAATATAATCAAATAAATTCTAGGACGGGAATATTAGTCAATAGTTTGATGCATCTTATTCAAACATATTAAAAACAAAACAAACAAATAAATAAATGTCATTTCAAGGTTCTTGGATCCATTTTTTAACCTATGGTAGATATAATACATCTACATGACAAATCGGCACTTTTAGGCTACTTAATTTAATAATTCAAATTCAATCAATATGATTTTGATATAATAGATGCTACCTAATCCAAGAATCAGTTGAATAGTTACACCAAATCCCTTTCCCCACTTTATCCTAAGTATGAAATTAAATCAAGAACCATAAATACATACAGTAAGATTTAACTGATCATTCATATAGGGACACAATCAATTGATAATAAGATCAATTTCATATACAAATTTAAATAAATAAATTTATATAATGTGTTGATCTGCCCGATTCGACATACGATTATTTGCTAGGCGGCCAATATATATATATATATATATATATATATATATATATATATATATATATATATATATATTTAAAATAGATATATATATATATATATATATATATATATATATATATATATTAAAATAGAGTGAATAGCATTTTTGGTCCTGTTTATGGGTTAAATTTTATTTTTCGTCCTTCTTAAATTTTTTATAGCAGATTGATCCCTTTTATTAATATAATATATCATATTCGTTCCTCTTACAATGTAATGTAACATATTAGTCCTTACACAGTACATCAACTTTTATCAACTTTAGTATTTTGAATTTAAGTGATATATTTTGTACTTAAAAGGGACTAATGTGTTACATTACATTGATAAGATGAACGAATTTGCTTCAAAAAATTTAAGAGGGACGAATGTGATATACTAAATTGATAAGAGGGATCAATCTGCTATAAAAAAATTAATAGGGACGAAAGTACAAAGTTAATCCATAAGGAGGACCAGAAGCGCAATTTACTCTTTAAAACATTTGAGCTAATATCACGATAAGACCACAAACAAATTCATAACTATGTGTTTTTCCTGACCCATTAATTAAACATAAGTTAATCAGCCGTTTATATTATTATATATATAATCCAAAGGCGATTTATTAAGTTTTAACATAAACAATGTTAACAGCTAACCCACATGGATGGTCCATTTTATGTCATTTGACTTGCGGTTTGTTTGGTAGGACAAAAATTTGTTGGCTAAAATTGATTTTATATATTAATTATTCTACAAACTGCTAATTAAAGGATTCCCAATTTCACTCATTTAGCTAACAAGACACCTTTTAGTCTTGAAATGATTAATGATAAGAAAACTGAAAGAAAAAAAATCAAGTTTAATATTCTATTGTTTGATGCATGAATAAATATTTTTCTTTAACATTTTACTCACTTGACATTCTAAATTCAAAGAAAAAAAAAAAAAGAGAATTTACTAATCCGCTGACTTTAATATATAAGTATATAACCAAACACATCCTTAAATGGATATATTAGTAAAAATAAATTGGTTTCCCAGTGGTTTAATCTCTTTCGAGATGCGTCGGATACATTTAGAGGGAATCTCAACCAACATGGATTTGCTACTTTATTGTAATATTAGTCAATGTAGTATAACACATTCGTCCCTCTTAACTTTTTCGTAGCAGATTCTTCCATCTTATCATTGTAGTATAACACATTGGTCCCTCTTAAATTAAAATTACATCCATTTTAGGAGGTAAAATTTATTTTTGGCCCTTTAAAGTGGTAACATTTCAAAATTGGCCCTTTTATTGTGTTACCTCGACAAAATACGTCATTTATTGTGTCATCATCTTCAATTTCAGTCCTTATCACCGAAATTTTTTTGACTAACGCCGAAAATCATCAATTTATGTCTTATTTGATCGAAAAATTAAATTGTTTACCGAAAATCACCAATTTATGTTTAATCTGATCGAAAAATTTAATTTTAAAGTGCCAATTAAAATTTAAGAATTTCATATTCTTAATCTAATTTGCAAGTCCAATTCATGTGGTAGGCCTATAGCTTCAATTTTTGATGAAAAACGGTTAAAGTTCGTTTTCTCCATGAAAGATACATATTTTTATTTATAAACAAATAAATAGGTCAAATTCACATCACATTTGCCTCAAATTTATACAAATTTCATTGTACAATTCTAATCTAAAATAAAAATTAAAGTTATAGCCTATCACGTGATTTAGACTTGAAATTTTGGAGTCATAACATGAATTTTTCAATTTAAAGTGTCAATTGAAAAATGATATTTTTTGCTAAAATTAAATTTTCAGTCAGATTGGATATAAATTGATGATTTCCGGCTATAATTAAAAAATTTTGATGGTATGGACTGAAGTTGTTAACGATGCACAACAATGGACATATATTGTCGAGGTACCAAAATAAAGGGCCAATTTAATTAGCCACTTTATATGGTCAAAAATGAAATGTTGCTTATATTTTAGGATGTATTTTAAATTTAAGAGGGACCAATGTGTTACACTACATTGATAAGAGGGACGAATCTGCTATGAAAAATTTAAGAGGGATGAATGTATTACACTATATTGATAAGATAGACTAATGTGATACACTATATTGATAAGAGGGATGCATCCGCTAAGAAAAATTTAAAAGGGACGAAAGTGATAAAGTCAGACCACAAAAGGGACCAAAAGTGCAATTCACTCAATATATTTCAAAAATTAGGTATCATATGCGCTTATCTATGAAATTTGTTAATATATTTATGGTTATTACATTATATAAATTGTGATATAAATTTTCTTTTTTAAATAATACACTATTCTTTAAATACAACTAGCTTATTCATAAGATAAAAAAAAATAAAAGAAAATCAAGAAGTTGGGCTTGTTTGTTTGGCATTTCGCAAAAAAATTTCTGTTTGGGAAATGCCAAACAGACATGGTTTTTACATTTTTAAATAAATTTTTCATCTCTCATTTTTATCAAACTACTCTTTCAAAAGCCAAACAAACAACAATTTTCTTATATCTAAATAAAACTTATTCAAATTATATTCTGATTTGACATAAAGTGACACATATTTTACATAATTTATCTCAAATAACAAACATGATTTGACATAAAGTCTAACACGTCTTAAACATACAATCTAACTTTTTCAAAAATAACTTACATCTATTTTATTTATCAAATCATTCTCTCAAAACTCAAATAAACAACATTATACACATCGAAATTATTTCACAAATCTCCACTACTTTACTAAACAACTTTTCCAATACACAAAACAAACTGGCCATTTGTTTCTTCAACATACACTCAACACAAGAAACAAGCCTCTCTTTCAGAGTCCCCACCTTATGTCACATACCTCCAAAAAGCCTCTTACCTTTTTCCTCACACACACACATACACACATTTCAATTATTGATTGATCCATCATCAAAAATTCTTCACACACTCAAAAACAAGAAACAAACAATTCACAAGAAAATAAAAAGATTTAAAAAAAAAAAAAAAACTTATCTCTTCCCTTCTACTTTTCTCAATTCTAATCATGCTCCACCACACTCCCCTCCATCCCACCACCAATAATCCCTCCTCCTCCGCCATGACCTCCGCCGGAAAACGTGCCGTTGACTCCACCACCACCTCCCCTCCCACCAAACGGCACCGTTCTCAAAAAGACCCACAATCAGACGAGGAGGTGGCCGTACAGCTCCATCCCGGAACCTCCAGCGCCAACGAAGACGGTGGTTCCGACTCCACCGGCCTCCGCCTCCTCGGCCTCCTTCTACAATGCGCCGAGTGCGTAGCCATGGACAATCTCGACGAAGCTACTCATCTCCTCCCCGAAATATCCGAACTCTCCTCCCCCTTCGGCTCCTCCGCCCAACGCGTCGGCGCGTACTTCTCCGACGCACTCTCCGCGCGTGTAATCAGTTCATACCTAAGCACCTACTCCCCACTCACAACCCACTTAACCAAAACCCACCACCAAAAACTCCTAAACACCCTCCAAATCTACAATTCCATAACCCCTTTAATCAAATTCTCCCACTTCACAGCAAACCAAGCCATACAGCAAGCCCTCGACGGCGCCGATCACGTCCACATCATCGACCTCGACATCATGCAAGGACTCCAATGGCCAGGATTGTTCCACATCATCGCCTCCAAAACCAGAAAAATCAAATCGTTTAAAATCACAGGGTTCGGATCATCAGCGGACCTGTTAAACTCAACGGGTCAGCGTTTAGCGGAATTCGCAACCGCTTTAAACATCCCTTTTCAATTTCAGCCATTAGAGGGTAAAATCGGTAACATAAATGATGTGAATCAGTTAGATATTAAAGTGGGTGAAACTGTTATAGTGCATTGGATGCATCATTGTTTGTATGATATAACGGGTAGTGATTTAGGTGCTTTGAGATTGTTAACTTTGATTAGGCCTAAATTGATTACAATTGTGGAGCAGGATTTGAGTCATGGGGGGAGTTTTTTGGGTCGGTTTGTTGAGGCGTTGCATTATTATTCGGCTTTGTTTGATGCTTTGGGGGACGGATTAGGTGCGGAGAGTGTAGAGAGGCATACGGTGGAGCAGCAGCTTTTCGGGTGTGAGATAAGGAACATTGTGGCGGTGGGAGGGCCTAAGAGGACAGGGGAAGTGAAGGTGGAGAGATGGGGGGATGAGCTTGTTAGGGTCGGGTTTAGACCCGTTTCTCTTGCGGGTAATCCGGCTGCGCAAGCTAGTTTGTTGCTCGGCATGTTTCCGTGGCAAGGGTATACTTTGGTGGAGGAGAATGGGTGTTTGAAGTTGGGGTGGAAGGATTTGGCTTTGCTCACAGCGACTGCGTGGCAACCGTTGGATTGAATCGGAGGAAACGGTTGGAAATGGAAATGGAGGTGTATTGATTGAATGAGGAACATTATATCAATATATTATGGGTTGGGGAATCTTGGTATGGTCTTTAACAACAATGTGAAGATGGGAAAAATTGATGTTCTTGTTATTTTTGATGCAATGTGAAGGGGGTTGATGGATCATAATGAAAAGTGAAGTGCTCTGTTCACTTAGTTTCTTGTTATTTTGAGGATGATTGGTATATCACCATATTGTAAAAGTTCATTTTGTTATACTATTATTATTCTTTCATGGAGAAATACAAAGGAATAACCAAGTAGATTCACATACTAATAGGAAGATTTAGGTTATTTTGGCGAATCTAACAAATCACAAAATTGAAAATACATGAAAAATTAATTATTGGCAAACAATGAACATAAAATTATGGGTGATTTACACTCGGATTCCTTGAGATTTAACGTAATTATGGTTTAAAAAATTGCAAGGACACCTCTTAAGGGGGAGGGGTTGTTATTTTTTGGGCTCCTTGTAAGGATTGTTGAACATGTAAGGGGTGTTTTGATACATAGTTTAAACCAGATGGGGCCTTCTTGTAATTTCTAAATGTCGGAGATTTCTTTGTTAAACGAATAAATCTTAGGGGGTCCGAACATCATAAATCACCCTGAAAATATTTGACATAATAAAATGAATTTTTTTTACATAAATCGGGTTCTTGATAATTGCATGAACCTTGTAGTTTAGAATTCACAACATCATTAATTTTGTAAGCATGACATCATGAAATTGTCAAAGATCTGATCCATGTAAGAATTTTCTAATAAAATTAATGACATTTACTTGGGCCAGCAAAATTTTTAAAAAGATTAATTATATATTATAATAATAAAATTATATATGAGTATTTATATATGTATCTATTAAAATTAAGTATTTGAAATATTGTATATAGTTAACTAAAATTTTATAAGGTTTGTTTAAATAAACAACAAAAAATGGCTAGCCCAAACACTATTCATGAGTCCAAAGTCAACTTTGTCCTTGTAAGATTGGAGGTGCTATAAAAATGAGCCTTCATGTAAAATGTTGAATTGACATAAACGAAGTACTCCAAAATCGTAGTATAAATTATAGACTTTTAAGTCTAAATGAGATGGCGTTATGATTTTAGGGCCGTTTCTTTGAATTTTCTGATATTCCGAGGATCTTTTGCATGTCCTTGATTTTTAAATATTTGAAAAATATTGTTCTTTTGTAAATATTTTTTGAGCTCCATGTAAGGATTGTTTAACATGTAAGGGGTGTTTTGATACATATTTTAAACCAGATGAGGTCTCCTTATAATTTTTAAATGATACATAAATCTAGCAATGACATAGTTCTGAAGAAACGATAAATGTTGCTTCTGTTTTCACATTTAATCTTGCAATATACTACACTACGAAAAAAAATTAAATTTTAGTGATAAAATAGTAAATGATAAAATGACAAATTTAAATATTGTCACTAAAATTATGTATATAGACACACTAGTAACAAGAAATGTGAAAAAATTATCACTATTGACATTTAGTGGGCTCAAGATCCTCTATACCACAATTTGTGTACCACATTTGTGTATCACTAATAAGTAATTGCCACATGTACATGTGACTAATGCAGGATTGGAGTGTTAAAACTATAAAAAGAGGAGTATGAAGGCGAAGAGAAGTCTAAAATGAAGAGGAGTATGAGCAGTGTTTTGAAAATCGGACCGGACCGGCCGGTTGACCCGGTTCAACCGCTAACTGGTCCCCAATTCGGTCCGATTCACCCCTAAAAACCAGTCTCCTAATTAACCAGTTCGATCCGGTAAAACCAGCTCCAAAACTGGGAAAATCAGTGAACCGGTAAAACCATTGAACTAGTGGTTCACTTATTTTTTTTTAATTTAGAGATTTTTTTATTATTATTTATTTGAACTTTTGTTTAACATTTAATAGAATCACATTTATATACTTTAATTGGAATAACATTCATTATTTTAGTGTTTTCTCAATCAATGCAATAATACATTTTCTTTTACATAAAGAAGTACATAACCATTTTCTCATCATTGTGAATAATATTATTTTGTGTATGAAATTATGCAAATCAATTACCATATAAACATCAACTTACAACAATAAAACCCAAATAATCAAGCCAAACTTTGAAAATGAGATGAACTTTTAATTTTGTTGTCTTGTTTTGAATGTATGTATATTTAAGGAATACTTGAGATTTATATATTTGACATTGATCTTAATTATTAAGACATTTTGATTATTTGCATGAAACAATAAAAATTTATATTGACAAAGAATGATAATTTCTTGAATTATAATTGTATTTTAGATAATCTAAAAAAATATATATATATATATATATACATATATATATATATATATATACATATATATATATATATATATATATATTACATAATAATAAAGTCACACCGATTATACCGATCGAACAAGTGGTTGACCCGATCTAACCAATCGAACCAGTAACCAATAAGACTTCCGATTCAATGACCGATCCGGTTTTAAAAACAATGAGTATGAGGGAAAGGGAAATCCAGGATCACCTCATCAATCATCATCCTAAGTTTCTTTTTCCTTTTCTTTTTCTTGAAGATAGTATAATTTTAAAAAAAGAAAATTTAAATTTTTAGAGTTATATACGTATTACCCGAAACTATCAGTTGTAACACTTGTAAGAGTAAAATATAACAATTATTAAAATTTTGATACACTTTAACTCTTCGGTAAAAAGAAAAAGGAGGTTCTTATATACTTAAGGATATTCAATTTTTACGATCAAATATCACAAGTTTTTCCAAAGTAACCTTAATGAAATATATGTGATTCTAAAACTCAATTTTACTAGAAAATTGATCAAAATAACCTTAAAATGCACATTGATTCATGAAATCTTTAAGAAATTGAATTAGTAAACAATTTTAATTAAAAAATTATGCTACTAGAAAAATGCACTTTGTAAGCAATTGTATGGTACCAAAATATTGCATTTTTGTAAGCAAAATATTCATCATTCTGAATTTTTATAAACAAGTCTTTTCTGAAACTGTAAGAGCAAAGCCTCCACGCAGGTACCATTAAGAACCCAGTCAGTCATTCCCTATTAATACATAAAAATAAAATACAAATATTGCAGAAGAGTGCCAAAACTATCTGGTAATATTGGAAAATAACACCCCCCCCCCCCCCTCATTCCATCCAGGCAAGCATAACTTGAGATCACAGAAGAAGATGATGATCTAAAAATCCCTCACTTCCCTCCATTATCAGTCGATGAAAAACTCCTCTTCATACTCATAGGAAGAACAAACTGCCACCAGAGAAATCGTCATAATCAGAGACCATTTCAATGTCAGACAATCCAGTTATGTAATAATCATCATCAGATGTTTCATAATCATTAAGTTCAGCATCAAAACCGTAATCATCAGTTCTGTCATCGGGAAACCTAAGGTCTTTGATCCGTTCAGCACAAAGTGTTCGTAAATTTCCTTTAAATTCAACATTGAAACACTGTCTTAAATCAAGTGATTCAAGATTAGGACAGCCATCAAGAATGGCCTGCAGGCCGTCATCTGTCAGTTTATTCCCAAAAAGTTGAAGGTGACGTAATTCAGGCATGCTTTCTGCAATTGCCAGAGCATCCAGATCACACACTAGATGTGGTAACTTATACCCACGATGGTTCAGTTTAAATGACTTTAAGTGTAGGCAAGAGCGGCCAACAGTTTCAATAGTTGTTGCGTCGATAGGAGTGTAGTAAAGGTGCAGCTCTTCCAGCGAAGGAAAATTTTTAACTGCTTCAATCAAACCCTCATCAGTTATGTCATAGCAAAATACAAGTTGAAGACTTCTGAGACGACCGCATCTGGTAAACAGTGCGTAAGGAAAAAAAGAAGTTATTATAAGAGGGAAATTTTTGGTGAATGATTAAAAGATTATGAAGAAGATAATACATATGTGACAGAATTATGCAGCAAGCATCTAGCACCAAATTTATTGAAAAACAGTTCAAACTCTGCGTAAAGTTTAGAAGCAGCACATGTGATTTGAAGGAATTTATCAACATATTCAAATGGCCATGATCTTTCAAAGACAGCAACTTCTGGTTCTAGTAACTCCATGACACAATTACTTTAACCAGAAAATCAAATAGGACAACCTAGTTATTTGGCAGAACGCAAGTTTACAATACATGAAGAATAGACACGAGAATTCCTCCAATCCCATGTGGAGTGACATTTATTTGAACCTAGCAATTGCACCTTGTATATTTCAACAATAAAAGATCACAAAAATGAAACATAATACCAGCATGCACAAACTAAAAAAAAACGAGCACATGTGATTTGAAGGAATTTATCAACATATTCAAATGGCCATGATCTTTCAAAGACAGCAACTTCCGGTTCTAGTAACTCCATGACACAATTACTTTAACCAGAAAATCAAATAGGACAACCTAGTTATTTGGCAGAACGCAAGTTTACAATACATGAAGAATAGACACCAGAACTCCTCCAATCCCATGTGGAGTGACATTTATTTGAACCTAGCTATTGCACCTTATATATTTCAACAATAAAAGATCACAAAAATGAAACATAATACCAGCATGCACAAACTAAAAAAAAAAAAAAGGAGCACATGTGATTTGAAGGAATTTATCAACATATTCAAATGGCCATGATCTTTCAAAGACAGCAACTTCCGGTTCTAGTAACTCCATGACACAATTACTTTAACCAGAAAATCAAATAGGACAACCTAGTTATTTGGCAGAACGCAAGTTTACAATACATGAAGAATAGACACGAGAACTCCTCCAATCCCATGTGGAGTGACATTTTTTTAACCTAGCAATTGCACCTTATATATTTCAACAATAAAAGATCACAAAAATGAAACATAATACCAGCATGCACAAACTAAAATAAAAAAAAGCAACCAGAAAGTGGCTCGTAACAACAAAAACCAGAGATGTTACTTCCACAAGATCCCTTTCATTTCTCTTGCCGCAGTTCTGCGATTTGTACTTATCAATTGCAAACGTATGATTGATACTAATTCCGGAAAAAAATCTACTTGATTTTTCCATACCCAAACTGAAAAAAATGCATTTTTATCGACTTTAATGTTCATCAATCACATGAGACATGACAATTTACTCGAGTTGGCCAAAACTGATACAAGCTTAAAATTTCCCTAGCAAATGCATATACAAGTAAACAACATGTATAATTTAAAATCTTGAATAAAATTATTAATCCACTACACATACAAAACAAAATTAACAATAACGGCTAAATTTCCAACAAAAGATGAAAATTAAAATTAAAATAATAGCACGCAAAAACTACCTCCGAGATATGTAGAGAAGCAAATCATCTGTACCAAAATTCTCAATATTGATATCAATTAATTGGCCTTCGCTCCGATCCACTGCGCGGCGGCACATTTTCTCTAAGTCGTACTCGTATGGCATTTCCCAGATATTAACTTTATTTCGCATGTCGATCGACCGCCACATGTTTGGGTCTTGGCACACGCTCCGCCAGGTTGTACACACTTCCTGTGCAGTCGTCAGTATCTCTATGGGCCCCAACTTGTGAAGAATCGTCGCCGTTATTTCTCGCGGCAATTCCACCCACGGCGGCGTTAGTTCATCGGCATCAGAAGAGGATGTCATCTATATTACGTGTCTTCGTTCCTTTTTATTTTTTTGATTTTTGGGAAATTTTTCGCCGGACAATACGATTTCTAGGGTTAGGTTTTACATTGAGTGAATTTTGAGATTTTCGAGCTTCTCTCACCGTGAACACCTCCAATTATAATAAAGGTACATAAATTTATTTAACTAACTTTATATTTAAAAATTTTTATTTAAATTATTTATATATATGTTAATAAAAAAATGGGAAATTTTACATTTTTATCATATTTTTGGTTGGTAAATATAGTATATAATTATCACTTTTATACTTTATGAAATATTGTATTATAATTGACACTCAAGATTAATTTTTTTTAATATATTATAAATATTACAAATAATCTTAGTGGAATTGGTCTAATTATAAGACGGTGATAAATATAAGATTTTTTTTCATAATACACGAGGAATATTTTTATAATTAGGTCTTAGATCAAGGGATATTTTTAATTTACCCATTGATTTATTATATTTTTTTATTGAATAATGAGGGTTAATGTATCTAATTCTCATTAAAAAAAAAAAAATCAGTCGAAAGTGAAACGTATGAATTGAATATCAAGATTTTTTATTGAATCAGGAGGCTTAATGTATCTAATTCAATAAAAAGTGAAACGTATGAATTGAATATGTCTATGTCCATTTGATTCATTAAAAATTAAATAAACTTCAAGAATTAAAATTGGGTAAAAACCATTAATGATCCTCCTTGTTATTATATTTTTACAGATTATGAATTATTTATTTCACTTTGGTAATTTTCAGGTGGTCTAAGATGAATTAAAGTGTCAAAACAGTTTTATGAGGGACTAAATTGATAAAGAAACAGTTTTATGAGAAACTAAATTGATTAAGAAATAGTTTTATGATGGACTTAATTGATACAAAATATTTTTATGAGGGACTAAAGTGTAATACTATAAGTAAATTGCAAAAGTATAATTAGACAAGAAGTCCTTATATAACAAACTTATATATAATTATCTTTTAAAGTTTTGCAACTCATTAAAATATTAATGGTAAAAAAAAAAAACTATAACTTGTTATAAAACTAAGCTAAAAGGAACAACAAAGCTAAGTAATTAGTAGAATGTAAAAAACGATGTAGAATGGAGGGAGATAATATATTATATTATTCATTCTTCTTCACATCAAATACATAACAATGGCCTCTATTTATAGGACTACATGACCAATACAAAACCAAGAATTAATAGACATGAGAGTTACAAATTGTCTTCAATGGTGGGAGTTACAATTGTAGGAGTTACAAGTCTCATGGGAGTTACAAAAACTCCCTCATGAACATCCATCAAAATATGAATATTTTCATAACACTCCCCCTTGGATGTTCATAATTTTACGGAATATGCCTCGTTAAAAACCTTGTCAGAAAAACCCAATGGGAAAAACCTGAACAAGGAAAAAAAGAGTACACATCCATATGGGGTCAATAAGCATGTAATGCTGTCTCATTAAAACCTTGCCAAGAAAACCCATTGGGACAAAACTTGGGCGAAGGAAAAAGAGTACAGTGCGTACATTATTATTGATGACACGCTCCCCCTGATGTTGGCACAAGGTCCACAAGTTGACGCATACAATGAGGTGGACCATTTATATGAATGATGTAGTCGACAATGCTTTGACTTAATTTGACGAATGTCAATATCACCATTAATCCGAAGCTCGTGGGTGAAGAATACTTAGGTGATATGTGTTTATATCATCTCCGATATAGTCAACATTATTTTCAAATAATAATTAATGTATTCCTTGTGGAAGGAAAGCAACTCACATCATTCTAAAATATATTAAATCATAGATCTCAACCATAAACATTCACGACATGATTCGTGCAATGCTAAAATTTCATAGTGGTAGGAATAAGTGGATGCTAAAATTAGTTACATATATCTTCATGATATCGTAGCACCACCCCAAGTAAATACATACATACTTTGAGATCTACTTTTATTCGGATTAGAAAGATAAACAACGTATGTATTAACCACCACTTGTGGATTGGAACCTTGCAAGAAAATTAACTGAGAATGCTATATCATGCCTTGTACATTTACAAGATATATTAAGGCTCCAATTGCACTTAGATACGGTACTTCATGACCAGTTAGTTCTTTAAATGACGAAAATAAGTTATCTTTATATCTAAAGATCGAACAATCATGGGACTGCTCAATTGATTATATTTATCAATATAAAATTTCAATTGATGGACAAAGATTCTATCTGATAAATGCTCGATCTGCAGGCCGAGAAAATATATTATTTTTTCAAGATTTTCCATCTCAAACTCTTTCATCAAATGATTTGCGGTTATTGTGAGTCTTTCATGAGTTCCCATGAGATTTAACTCGTCCACGTGTACCGTAATGAGAGAAAATATATTTTCAAATCGTTTGATAAAAATACATGGAAAACTTGGATTATCCATGAGTCATTTATTTAAAAGGTAATCATTGAGCCGATTATATCACATCCCTTCAGACTGTTTTAACCCGTACAAGGAACATTGCAGTTTTAATAAAATAATCCATGAGACATTTGCTTTCGTGCTATAGTAATCTTAAATCCCTCATGAATTTTCATGTAAACGTCACTATCAAGTGATCCATACAAATATGGGGTAACTACATCCATTAGACGCATGTCTAGTCTTTTAGAGACTACAAAGCTAATTAAATACCGCAACGTGATTACGTCGATCACGGGGGAATATGTCTTAACATAATAATTACAAGTCTTTGTGAGAAATCTTGTGCAACAAGTCGTACCTTGTCTCCCACATTTTTGTTTTCCTCATTTTGTTTTCATACAAGTACTCATTGTACTCAATCGATTTTCACGACTTCAGGCGTGTGGACTACTAGTCCAAATACTATACGCTTTCAAAATGATCGATTTTCACGACTTCAGGCGTGCGGACTTCTAGTCCATAGTGATATGGTATCGCATCTTTTTATATTGGCCAATTATTTTATGTCGACATTCATTCAACCGATCGATCAAGGTTCAGGATCCTGATTTACAATTTTATTGCGACCTTATGAGCAAAAATATTTTCTATAAATTTTTTTTCTTCTTTCTATCCCAGTTTTCTAGAGTTTTCAAATAACTTAAAGAGATATATTCATTTGTTCTGTTTCATGTGCCTCTTAATGCATGGGCATCTCTTGAGTTGGACTGATCAGTCATATTTTATTTTATAGCGCTTTGTTTTGAAACAGTTTCCTCTTCCGGAAGAATATGTACTTTAAGTACCATTTTCTCTTATCTTTTGCACCATCGTAAATCTTCTCTTTAAATGCGGTTATAATGTGCTATCATATTATCCTTTAAGGACTTCAATCCATGTTGGTGCAATTTTCAAATCTTGCTCATATTATTATTTGTGCGTGGGTCCAGATGAGATAAATATTGTACATTCACGCCGTTCAATATGAACCGACATCAATTCTCCCCCTAACGGCGGGAAAACTGTCTCATCAAAATGATTATCACCATATCTTGATTTAACCATATTGCCTCGTCAGGCGCTCAAGATATATGATTACAGTCGGGGAATAAAAATCAACCAACACATCTGTATGGACCCATATTTGTTCTAGTGGTGGAGAAACTAGAAACTAATTCGCACAATCATAAAATTCAGTTAAAAATATTAGGCTTTGAGCCTGACAAAATTTGCAACGTTGCTAACAATCTTATAATTTGAGCAAGAATTTTAGCTAAAGCCATACTAGTTGACAGTAAGCATACATTAGACCATAAGAAAATGCGTCTAACATGACCAAAATGGTCCATAAAAGTGGATATAAGTCTACATATATCCATTAAAACCATCGTAAATATGTTTGGAATTCATGACCAATCTTCACAGAAGATGATCTTACAAATTAATTTCTTTGTGAGCAATCAACACACATAATCATATATAAAGAATCATATGGTTCTTTAAAAGATGCCCGTAATTATTCGGCGCATTGTAATTATCTCTCGATAGTCAACTTCATCATGCCATTTTGATCAATGAACTGCTGGTTCAACACAAATTTTGATACTATATTGTTATGGTCGCATATTTCATTTTTTTTTATGAGAAAACTGGGATATATTCATCAATATTTGTCTGGCATGGAAGTACACGTATATTCATAGGATATATTCATCAATATTTGTCTGGCATGGAATGTTGGATGTAGTACACGTATATTCATATTCCCCTTATTTATAACTTTTATATTAAAACTCGACAATACATTCATCAAGACGTATGCCTTTGGAAATTCAACAAATTCATGTTGGATTGTAAAGTGTACAAAACCTCTTTCACATATAATATATTTGTTCATCCAGACAATATTATATTTGTCCGCTCTTCTGGAGCTTTTATAGTATCTTGTGGTACTAATATTTGCTTTTGCTAATTTGAAGTTTAAGAATATTTTCTATCTCAAATAATCGTGTGTGTTGACCCACTGTCAACCAAATAAATATTTCCACCATTCTTCTACAGTGCTCACATTTTTCATGCATCTTCGGGATGCCCACAAAATTTTATCCATCTAAAATGATGCGTATATTATTGTGCATCTTCGTGATGCTCATATCAATATCATTATCCAATATATATAACCATGTGAATAAAGTTTAGAAAATAATAAGTTTTACCAAATTTTTATTTATTCAACTAAAATAAAACCTCCCGAGAGTTGAGAAAATGATACGTCAATAGATAACTAAAATATTTAGATATTCAAGTAAGTTAAAAATGTAGGAATCTTTTTAGGTTATTTGGCTGAATAGCCTTACTCCAATTTTTTTTTTTTTTTTTGCAATATTCCATTTAATTAAAACACTAATTAAATGGAAGGCTAGTTTTGCAAACTCAACATTCATAAAGCTATTTTTAAAAATTGAAAAAGCCATAAGGCTATTTTTGCAAATGACTCAATTTTTTTCTTTTCAATATTAGCTCCTCTTGTCTAAATAAAATAAATCACCCAAATGATATTAGTGATTTCAAGTGATTCAATTTTATCACCAAAAATATTATGTTTTTGACCTTGATAAATTAACATCATTTTCTTTACATAATAGATACTTAGAAAATATCCAGAAAGTGCATTTGCATTCGACATGTTCAAGTCCAATGTCATTTACTTCACATCTTCATAAGTGTTATCAATTTATGCACATTTATATTTCTTTGCTTACCACATTAGCCGTTTCACTTCGAGTGGTAGTAATGCAATCATTCTATGAAATGCATAATATCAATTTTACTATGACTAAAACATGTCATATATATTGTTAATCACATTCTCTTCAGGGAATGTAATATTTTCATTTACTTCTGGAAATGAATCATTTTCATTTGTTTTTTTTTTCTTCTGAAAATGAATAGTTTATATCAATATTCGCATTCACTTCAGGTAATGCTTATCAATTAGTGTGATGGGAGTTATGATTTTAAAATTTATTACTCAACAACAATATAGATCATTTGAGAAGTCAAGAGTATTCTTGAAACCTCTCTTTCAGTATTGCTTCTTCAATAACATTTCATAACATAACATAAAATTATGATATTTTATATCCACATATCTCAATTGAGATCCAATTTCATAATCGTGGAATATAATCATATACCAATTTCAAATATTGTAAATTCGGGTGCTAATATTCATAGTGATCAATTGTAAATATCACCAAATTTTAGTGATTGTTTCAAAATTTAATAATATGATGCAGCTTCAAATGCCATCATTCAAATCTTATTGAGCATTTTGGAGTAACCCACATTTTTGTAATTATATTGTTCCTCCAAAAGAATTAAGAACAATTGGTACTCCAACATATTAAGATTTCAATCCTTCAAATCGGAATTGGCTAATGAAAAACATTGCACTTACTTTATCTTTTGTTTATTGCCATTTTTTTTCTTCTTTAATGACAAAAATTTCGATGATCTTTTCATTCAGATGAAATTCATCGTCAATACTTCATATAATTTTGCGAATTTCAAGAGCAGAAAGCTCAAACTTGATAACATTTTTCATATTTAGAGCACTATAGAATGCTAAATTATATATAAATATATATACTCAAATCTTCAGGTTTGAGTTTATCATCTAGACTTTCTTTCAAGCCTAAAATAGTCTTGCTAAAATATACTCAAATCTTCGGGTTTGAGTTTATCACATAGACCCTCTTTCATACCCAAAATAATATTTTCATTTCAAAATTTCAAGTTTGAGTTTATGAAATTAGTTCTAACAAAATATTTCGATTTTAGAACTCTCAATTCTTGATATGACAATATAAATTATTTAACATTGTTTAAAACATAACTATCATGAGAAATTATAAATTTCAAATAACCCTTAATTGTTACGATGTAAATAAGAAATGGTAACACATCGAACTACTTGATAAATATTTTAATAGAAAAATATATATCATTGCTAAAGGTAAACCGCCTTTTTCATTTGACAAAGTATATAAACATAGTATAACTCTCCGTTGTCATGTTTTAAAAATTGGGTAAATGTATAGTCTCGTTCTATCTTTCCACATATATATATTTAAAAAATATTTGCTTCCTTAAAATTGACAAAATCATTTTCCAGACACTTTTGGAAATTTGAGTTAGATTATCAATTAAATCACCTACAAAGACATGAATTAAAATAATAATATAGATACCTGTTGTGCCTCACGTATGCAGCCTTACCAAAGAATTGAATATGGGTTAACCATGTACCACCAAAACCTTTCTTCTTATCTCGATCATATTTCTTTTTTTTTTCTTTTTTTTTCTGTCGATCAATTAGCTAGTTATTATATTCAAAATATAGAGCAACTCGTGCTGATAACGTGTTATAAAACTAAGCTAAAAGGAACAACAAAGCTAAGTAATTAGTAGAATGTAAAAAACGATGTAGAATGGAGGGAGATAATATATTATATTATTCATTCTTCTTCACATCAAATACATAACAATGGCCTCTATTTATAGGACTACATGACCAATACAAAACCAAGAATTAATAGACATGAGAGTTACAAATTGTCTTCAATGGTGGGAGTTACAATTGTAGGAGTTACAAGTCTCATGGGAGTTACAAAAACTCCCTCATGAACATCCATCAAAATATGAATATTTTCATAACATAACTCTATATTTCTTCAAATATTTCTTTAAAGAGTTCTTAAAAAGTTAACACTTATTTGAAGAACCTAAAAAACATTAAAGAACCTAAAAAAATTATGTCTCATTCGTTCTACGTGATTAAAAAAGGTAATACTTAGTTAACTAAAAATGAATAATTGGCTTAAGCAAAAAAAAAAATTCAAAACATAGAAATTGTTAAAACCGGCAAAAAATGTAAAATTTTGATTAATAATATATGATAAAAATGGTAAAATCAATGAGAAAAAAGAATAAGGTTAACAAGAAAAAAAATAGGTAAAATTGTTAAATGCAAAAATCTGATATGAAGCAATATAATTTGTGAAAATCTGCTACATTCCAATAAGATGATAACTGGCTTTTTAAATAGCCTTACACCACAACTGCCTCACAAAAAACGTGGGCTGGAAATACTAAACAAACCTAAACTTAAGGAATACTAAACAACCATGATTCCTAATTAATAGGACTTATCAATAACAGAAAAGTAACAAATAATATCAATTATCTTCAACATCCTCCCTTAAACTGAATGCTCGAGAGCAATCAATTTACATCTTTTATGGAACACATGCCAAGCAATGCCCTCATCTTCATAAATGTTGCAGCCTTCAGGGGTTTAGTTAGAATATCTGCAATTTGCTCATCACTTCTGTAATGGATCAGCCTCACAGTTCCTTCCTTAGTGAGATCACGAAGAAAATGAAACCTCACATTAATGTGTTTGCTTCTTCCATGTAGGACTGGATTTTTAGACAATTTCATAGTTGAGCTGTTATCACAAAATAATATGATTGGACCATTTTGTGTATATTGCACCTTTTCCAAAATTCTCCTTAGCCAAATACCTTGACAAGCACATGAAGCAGCAGCTATAAACTCCGCTTCAGTTGTGGATAAAGTTACAACAGCTTGCTTCCTTGAAGACCAAGAAATTGCAGCTCCACTCAAGATAAAAACATATCCGGATGTGCTCTTACAATCATCCAAATCCCCAGCATAGTCACTGTCACTAAAACCAACTAATTCTTTTCTTTCACCCTTTTTATAGAACAGACCATAGTCGATTGTGCCTTTCAAGTACCGAAGTGTTTTTCTTGCGGCTTGGTAATGAAGTTCAGTTGGTCTTTCTATAAACCTGCTAATGAGGCTAACAACATACATTAAATCTGGCCGAGTTGCCGTCAAATACATTAAACTTCCAACTATTTGCTTGTAATGAGTGCTGTCAATTCTTACTCCTTCAACATCTCGAGTAAGTTTAGTTCCAGGAACAATAGGAACTTGAACTGGATTGCACTCATCCATTTTAAACCTTTCCAAGACCTCTTGAGCATATTTCTTTTGGCAAATGAAAATGCCACCTGCAGATTGAATCACTTCTATGCCAAGAAAGTATTTCATTTTCCCTAAGTCAGTCATCTCAAATTCTCGCATCATAGACAACTTAAACTCCTTAAACATACCTTCATCATTTCCAGTAAATATTAAATCATCCACATATAAGCACACAATCAAAAGTTTACCTTTATCTCTAGTTTTGATGTAGAGAGTATGTTCGTAAGGACACTTTTGAAATCCAGCCTTGCTAAAGTAAGCGTCAATCCGACTATACCAAGCCCTTGGGGCTTGTTTTAGTCCATAAAGAGCTCTTTTCAATTTGTAAACCATGTGTTTGCTTCCCTTCTTTATATAACCTGGTGGCTGTTCCACAAATACTTGCTCCACAAGCTCTCCATGTAAAAATGCCGACTTTACATCAAGCTGAAAAATGGTCCACTCATTCATGGCAGCCAATGAGATAACCATTCTTATTGTGTCGTGCCTTGCCACTGGAGCAAATACCTCAGAATAATCAACTCCATATTTTTGGGTGTACCCTTTTGCTACTAAACGAGCCTTGAACTTGTCAACTTCTCCATTTTCATTCAACTTTGTTCTGTAAATCCATTTTACTCCCACTGCTTTTTCCCCTTTCGGTAGCTCCACTAATTCCCATGTGTCGTTCTTTTCAATAGCTTCAATTTCTGCATCCATAGCTTTTCTCCATTTTGAACTTTTAATTGCCTCTTCAAATAAAATAGGATCAGTTCCAGCAAACAAGGCAAGATGAGCCAATGTATTTTCATCATCTAGCTCTTCACCGCTTGTATAATCAGCCATCCAAAATGGTTTTCTCCTTGGACGTTGCAAATTTTGTGCTGAAGTTTCAGCTGTCTCGTTTACACCATCAAACTCAGATTCATTTGATTCTTCCTCATCACCGTGTGTATTCTCCTCTACTTCAGTTTCTTCATTACTTTCAAGTTCGATAGCCACTGATTTTTCTTCTTCTTTTGCTTCCCAATCCCAGCTGCTGTTTTCATCAAACACTACATCCTTAGAAATGCAAATCTTCTTTGTTATAGGATTGTAAAGACGGTAAGCCTTAGATTCTTCACTCACACCAAGCAATACACATTTTTCTCCCTTAGCATCAAGTTTCTTTCTCTTTGGATCAGGGATATGCGCATAAGCCACGCAGCCAAACACTCTAAAGTGATCAACAGCTGGTTTGCGACCAGACCATGCTTCTTCGGGAGTTATATTTTTCACCGCAAGTGTTGGACTTCGATTTAGAACATGGACAGTCCAATTGACTGCTTCAGGCCAAAAAGTCTTGGGGATGTTCTTGTTTGCTAACATACATCTCACCATATTCATAATGGTTCTGTTTTTCCTTTCTGACACACCATTTTGATGTGGTGTGTATGCTGCAGTTAATTGTCTCTTGATTCCATTGTTCTCACACATGCCTGCAAACTTGTTAGATGTGTATTCTCCTCCACGGTCTGTACGAAGGCATTGAATAGTCTTCTTCGTCTCATTCTCGACTCGTGCTTTAAACCTTTTAAAAACTTCAAAAGCTTCAGATTTTTCTTTGAGAAAATACACCCATGTCTTCCTACTAAAGTCATCAATGAAAGTTAGGAAATACCTTTTGTTGCTATTGGAGGTTGGATTCATTGGTCCACATATGTCTGAGTGAACCAATTGTAGAACTTTACTAGCTCTCCAAGTACTCTCTTTTGGAAATGATGTTCTATGTTGTTTTGCAACTACACAATCTTCACATAAGCGAAGTGGAGCTTCAATTTGAGGAAGTCCTGTTACCATTTCCTTTTGATGCAAAGTTCTGAGTCCATTGAAGTTTAAATGTCCAAATCTGTAGTGCCACAACCATGAAGAGTCTTGAATAGATGATTTGAGACATGTTTGATCCTCAAAAGTTTCTGTTTTTAGCTGAAACATTCGATTTCCAGACATCTTGACAATAGCAATTAATACATTCTCTGGATCATGAATTTGACAAATTCCCTTATGGATCAGAATTGCATAACCTGTTTCTTGCAATTGTCCCAGACTGATCAAATTACTCTTAAGTTCGGGTACATAAAACACATCACCTATATTCTGCATTTTCTTGTTCATCAATAATTTAACATTTCCTTTTCCCATAACACTAAGGCTAGTATCATTTCCAAGCTTGACATTTTCTCGAAACGTTTCATTTAAATAAGAGAAAAGACTTTTGTTACCTGTCATGTGGTTGCTGCATCCAGAATCAAGATACCACATTTCTCCATTTCCAGCCAATTTATTCTCCACGTAAGCCATCAATAACACTTCTTCTTCTTCTGTTTCAACAAAATGTGCCTTCCCTTATGTTTTATCAGGACATTCCCATTGAAAATGACCCATTTTGTGGCAAGTGTAGCACTCAATGGATGCCTTGTCAAAATTTCCTCTGCCGTAGCCACGACCGCGTCCCCTACCTCTTCCTCTGAAGCCTCCACGACCCCTGCCTCTTTCAGAGAAATGTTCAGCATAAGTGACTTTGAGAGCTTGTTCTTCCTCAATGTGATTTGACATGCGCTGTTCATGCACCAACAATGAACTTTGCAGCTCATCTATTGACATTTCATCAATGTCATTAGATTCTTCGATCGAACATACCACATAATCAAATTTGGAAGTCATAGAGCGTAGGATCTTCTCAATGACAGCCACATCTTCTAGTTTCTCCCCAAGCATCCTCATCCGATTTGAGATCGTCAGGGTCCTTGCAAAGTACTCATCAACAGATTCTCCAATTTTCATGTGCAAAATTTCAAACTCTTTACGAAGAGCCTGCAACTGAGCACGTTTAACTCTAACAGTGCCTTGATATTTCTTCTTTAAGGAGTCCCATATGTCTTTAGCAGTATCTTTCTTGAGAATGGTCTCAAGAACAATTATATCAATTGCTTGAAATAAAAAATTCTTTGCCTTCAGATCCTTTAACTTCAAATCTGATATTGCTTTTGACTGTGCCTCAGTCAAAACTGCTCCTTCTTTTACTTCTGGGATTCCATCCTCAATGAGTCCCCAATATTCCTTCGATCTCAAAAAATTTTCCATCAACATGCTCCAATGATCATAGTGACCATCAAGTTTTGGAATTGCTGGTTGCACAAAGCCGCTACTATTTCCTTCAGACGACATGACACGTTCACAAAAGATTGCTGATTTACGTAATTAGGCCCCTTTCGAGGCTCTGGTACCAGATGTTAAATGCAAAAATCTGATATGAAGCAATATAATTTGTGAAAATCTGCTACATTCCAATAAGATGATAACTGGCTTTTTAAATAGCCTTACACCACAACTGCCTCACAAAAAACGTGGGCTGGAAATACTAAACAAAACAAACCTAAACTTAAGGAATACTAAACAACCATGATTCCTAATTAATAGGACTTATCAATAACAGAAAAGTAACAAATAATATCAATTATCTTCAACAAAAATCGGTAAAAAAAAATGAATGAAATCGGCTAAACACGGGATAACAAAAAATCTGATCAAATCGTTAAAAGAACAAGAACAAATAAATGAGTTAATTGGCCAAAAAAAAAAGGTGAAATATGTGAGAAAATATTTTAAATAAGCAAAATAATAAGTAAAATCATACTAAATTAAATTGGGTTCAACCAAAGAAAATTAGTGATATGATTAACAAATGTGAAAATCGAGTGAAATTGGGTTACACTAGAGAAAACTAAAACTGTATAATTGGCTTAAGCAAAAAGCTTCAAAACATAGAAATTGTTAAAACTGGCAAAAAATGTAACATTTTGATTAATAATATATGATAAAATGGTAAAATCAATGAGAAAATTCGTTAGATAGAAAAAAACAGGTTAAAACAAATAAAAATCGTGCCATTGATAAAACAACAAGGTTAACAAGCAAAAAAATAGGTAAAACCGATAAAAAAATAAATGAAATCGGCTAAACACGGAATAACAAAAAATCAGATCAAATCGACAAAAGAACAAAAACAAATAAATGAGTTAATTGTCAAAATAAAAAAGGTGAAATATGTGAGAAAATAGGTTAAATTTCAACCGGAGAAACTTAATGAGTGAATTGATTAACAAATGTGAAATTCGACCGAAATTGGGTTACACTTTAGATAATTATGGATTGATTAAGAAATGAGATAAACCACAAAAAAAATAGATGATATCGGTGAAAGAACGGGCTAAAATAATAAAAAGAAAATGATAAACTCAGTGTACAAGCGATATTTCTTTCAAAAATTCTTAAGAATTTATCAACTATTAAAGAATCTAAAAACAAGAGGTCACATTCGGGCTATATGAATTAAAAAAAAAAGGTACTATTTAGTTAATTGAAAAACTTATAATTGGCTTAAGCCAAAATAAGTCAAAACATAGAATGGTTAAAATTGGTGAAAATGGGTAATATTCTATAAAAATATATATATGATAAAAAAAATTGGTAAATCAGAGAAAAAATGGGTTAGATAGAAGAAAAACAACTTAAATAAAAAAAATGGTGCCATTGATAAAACAACGGGGTAAGCAGGATAAGTAAAATCGACTAAAATTTTGTTAAACCGAAAACAATGAGTGAATTGATTAACAAATTTGATAAAACATAAAAATGGGTGGAATCGGTCGAAGAACGGGTTAAAATAACAAAAATAAATTGTAAACTCAGTGTAAAAACAAGCGCAAACGGTGTTTCTTTGGACAATCCTTAAGAAATGATCACTTATTAAAAAACCTAAAAAGAAATCACATTTATTCGATATGAATAAACTAAAGTAATCATATTTAGTTAACTGAAAAACTTATAATTGGCTTAGGTTAAAAAAAGAAGTCAAAATCTATAAGTGGTTAAAACTGGTGATAACGGCAAAACAATGGGAAAATGGGTTAGATCGAAAGAAAATAAGTTAAAGCAACAAAACATGGTACGATCAATAAAATAATGAGGTAAATCAACAAGACACGGGTAAACTGGTAAAAAATGAACAACACTAACTAAATACAAGATAACAAAAAATGGGTAAAATAGATAAAGAACAAGAACAAAAAACGAGTTAAATTGAAATGTACATCAGCAAAAGAATAGGTAAAATTGGCTTATAAAACTGGATAGAATGAGTGAACCGATTAAAGGATGGGATAAAGCACAAAAAATGGTGAAATCAATGAAAGAACGGATTAAAATAACATAAAAATAAATGGTAAACTCAAAGTAAAACTGGACGAAATCGATGAAAGAACATGTTAAAATAACAAAAAATTGGGTAAACTTAGTGTAAAAGCAAATTTACACTACAAAATCGGGGAGATTTGATAAAAATGGGTTAGATTCGTTAAAAATTAATTAGATATGTAATTGAAAATGAATGAATTTAGTAAAAGATATGTATAACAGACAAAACTGGTAAATAGATAAAAGAAAAATGAGTTGAACCTGTGAAAAATGGTTTAGATGGAAATATCAAGGTAAATGAAGAAAATAATAGATATTGTTCATTCGTTCAAATGGTTGTTTTAGTATAATATTTCTGTAGACATGTAGTTTCAGATAAAAAAATACTTAATAGTTATAGTTCATTTTTTATTTTCAAGTTTTGATTATAAGTATTTATAATAAAAAAAAGAATTTTTTTTTGGTAACAACATAGTAATAATTAAAAAGAATTAATCAAAAAAATTATATGATATATCATTAAGATAGTATATTGAAAAATGATTATATGATTCAACTAAAAATGAACTAGACAACTAAAAAGTTGTCATTAAATTATAGTGACAATGTTTATTGTTACTAGGTTGTCACTGAAATGTTGTCATTAATTGTTAATAGTGACAACTTAAGTTCCATACACTTGTGACAATTTAAAAATATATTTTGTTACTATTGTACTTGTCGCTATTGTTCTTGTCACAAAACTAAGATTTTCTAAATATATGTAAAAAGTGACAATTTCAATAATGTCACTTTTTGTCAATAATTTTTTTTTCTTGTAGTGACTATTTGTATCTTCACAGTTTTATAAAAATATCATGACAAAGACAATTTTTATTACAATAAAAATAAAAAGTAACGTTAAATACCAACTCTGATATAGAAAACAAATACCCAAATGCAAACTTGATCACACCAAGAATAATAATAATATTTGGATTTTTCTTGTTTGCTTTTGCAGCCAAACTACAGGTCAGGATACAAATGAAAAACCAATTTCCTGACCAAAATCAATCCCCAAATTAAATAAATACAATTATACAAATGAAGCTTCATATCAACTTAGTACCAAAAAACAAACTACTTAAGATGGAAAAAGAACAAAAAAACCAAAACCAATATGCATGGAAGCAAAATCCAAACCTGAACACCATTTTTAATATCTTTTCCCAAGAATAATACCAACAATAACTGAAACGATAGCCACACCTACGATGAATTTAAGGTTCAATCCCGTAGATGCCTCCTTGGTCTGAATCTTTGTATCCGAGGCCAACGTTTGAATTGAAGTTGCCTCTGACTTTTTCTTATTCTTCCTTTTAGAAGGAGTACTAGCACTGAAGTCAATTTCCCGCGATTTAATAGTGTCGTCTTTCGGTTCAATGGTAGACGCTTCAATATCCTGCATTATAGTAGAAATAGAACAGCTTTATATTTTATATAAGCTAATATTTATAGGTCATGTGTACTCTTATATTTCATATTTGTAACATAAGATCATGATATATAGGAGGGGTAAAATGCCACATATAAGGGGCGTAGTTTTGTTAATTCATATTTTATTTTTAAATTTATAAATGACATGGAGGCATTGTGAAACTTTTATAAGATTATAGGGGGAGAAAAGTGTTTTTTTTCAAATCACAGGGGGTAAAGTGCCAAAAGATGAATAAACCATTTTGCATGAAGAAAACTGACCTTTTCTTTTAATTTAGCATCTTTTAGCTGCAATTCAAATTTCTGCTCAACTTCTGTCAATTTATTTTCCAATGCTAGGATATCTTTTTTCTTGGCTTCAAGTTCTTCAAATTTCTGCTTCAAAGCAGCTTCTTGTTCCAGCTCCTTTTTAGATATGGACTCTTTCTGTTATCAAGATATATAAATTATCAATTGAAAATTATAAGAATAATTTAATAACAAGAAGAAAAGAAATTACCTCTTCTTTAAGTCTAGCTTCTGCAGTTACTAACTGTTCTTCAAGACCCTTAAGATGATTCTGCAACTCTGCTTTCTGTTCGACTTCGGTGTTGAGAATCTCAATCTTCGCTTTCAATGCATCTTCGTTCGACTTTTGTTCTTTCAATTGTTCCTCAAGATTAACTATCATTGTTTGTAGATCCTTCTTGGAACTTTGAAATGTTTCATTAAGCAAATTGTTTTCTTCCATAACAGAAGATATCTGTACATTAAAGATAAATATATTGATATACATAGAATTAAATTACTAAGAAATTCATGAAAACGAACAAATTTACCTGAGATTGCAGCTTCTGGCCTTCAGAAGCAAGCTTTTGTGTAAGCTCTTCAATTTCTTTTCTGGCACTATTTAATTCCTCGACTGTATTATCTTTCTCGGATAAAACAACGGACAATTTCTTTTCTAACTCACTCAATTTAGCTTCATTAGAAACCAAATCCTGAGTAAGCTTTGAGTTTGCCTCTCCAAACTGACTCGAGTTTTTCTCCAATTCCCTCTCGAGATCACTAGATTTCAAGAGAGCTTGTTCCAGCTCTACTTCTCTACTTTTCACACGTGTAGATGCTTGCTCAACCTGTGCTTCAAAAGCTTTTAGCTTCTCGAACAAGTCGTTAGCTTCTGAATCTTTTAAACTCAATTTCTGTGAAGCTTCTTCCAACTGTGCTTCTGTTTCCGAAATACGGCCTTGAAGTTCAGAAGCTGTGGCGGTTAACTTTTCTTCAAGATCTTTGACCTTGCTACCGAGCTGCACGTTGGCTTCTGATAAAAGCGCTTTCTCTGAAACGTACTCCTCAGCTTTAGCTTCTGCTTCCAGAATCTTTCTTTTGAGTTCTTCATTGGTTTCCTCAGAAGAAGCCAGCTTTTCTAAAATCTGATCAAGCTCTTTCTTCACAGATTCATATCTCTCAGTTGCTTCCGCAATCTGATCTTCAAAAGCCTTTGCTTTCTCATGTAAAGCTTTTGCCTCGGAATCTCTACTGGTATAATTTCCAATCGCTTCCTGAAGCTTTAAATCCGTATCCCTTGTTAAGATCTCATGTGATGACTCAAGTTCCGTACTTCTAGCAATCGCTTTCTCCAGCTTTTCCAAAATCTCATTTTCCCTTATTCCAGCAGCTTTGAGGTCATTTTCAATGCTCTCCAACTTCTGTTGGGAATCATTTAATTCGTTTCTCAAAACATTGAGTGAAATCTCTGCTTCAGTTAGCTTTTCATTTGAAGTTCTAGAAACATCTTTTAAGTTCCTGTTCTCTTCAGTTGTCGTGTTCAAGAATTCATTCAATTCTTTTTCCTTTTCTATAGAAGCTTGCAGTGCAACCTCTAGGCTCGATGCTTTTAATTGAACCGCCTCAAGTCGCGCCTCAAGATCAGATACTGTATTACCGCTTTTCAAGGCTTCTGCTTCGAAATTCTCAGATTTCGTTTCCAATAAGCTTATTTGCTCTTCAAGTTCCTTAATCCTGTATGTTTCGGTTTCAAGAAGTAGCTCGAGCTCACTCACCTTCTTACCAGCTTCCTCTGCTTTGGAATCTGATGTTTTAAATAAAGTCTCAAGTTCAAGGCTCCGTTGATGGATGGTATTGGCTCGTCCCTCGTGCTCGTTACATTTTTCCGTTAAATTCTTTAATTCGGTCTCGAGCTCAGAGTTACGTGCTGTCGATTTTTCAAAGTCAGACTCTAATAGATTTAATTTGGCTTGGAATTCTTGTTTCTCTTCCACCTCCTTGTCAAGTGAAGCATTCAGTTCCGCCATCTTTTCAGATAACTCTCTCGATACTCTTTCATATTCATGGCTTTTTAGTTCTTCCAAATTAATAAGCTGTTCTAGCTGGACTATCTTTTGTTCTGCAGCTAGGGACCGAGTTTCAAATTCCCGCAGCTGGGATTTAGCTTCTGTCAGCATATCCTCGAGCTCAAAATTCTTCTTGTTAGCTGTGCTATAATGAAGTCCAGTCTCAGTGTGAGACTCTTCTAGAGTTTTCAACTTTTGCTCCAGTTCTTTGCTGTTTGCTACTGCTTCAGATAAAAGGGAATCAGCTTTGAAGAAATTCTCATCTGATTGTTGCAACTTAGCCTCAAGATCAGTGCACAATTCCTTCGTCATGGCAGCATCACTTGTAAGGTTGGTTATAGTTTGCTCGAGTTCTTGTTTTTCTTTAGTTGCTTTTTCGAGATCTTCGTTCAGCTTCAGTTGTAGAGCTTCAAACTGTGATGCTTTTTCTTGAAGTAAATTCTCGAGTGACGCGATATGTTCTGTACTTTTAGATTCGGAAGTCTTTACAAGTTCCAGATCTCGAGTCAATTCACTAATAAGCGACTCCTTTGAAGCTACTTCTGATTTTGAAAGATCAAGTTCCTTTTGAACTGTAGAAAGTTCGGTAGTCGTGGTCTTTAACGCCTCCTCGATTTTCTCGTTTTCCGTGATTCTTTCATACAAGCTTTTGAGCTCGTTTTGTAGAGTAGCCATTTGATCGTCCATTTGTACGGCACTGGATTTTGCTATCTCAAGCAACTTTTCAAGCTCCAAGGCCTTTTGTGTCTCTGACTCGGCATGTGTACCGCTTTGCTTGTGCAAATCCTCGAACTTTTTGGCTTCACCAGTTGAACTTTGCAACTCGAGCTCAAGGCCTTCGATTTTCTTTCTAGAAGCTTCTAATTCGAGACTGAGAGAATCAAATGATTCTTTCACATTTATCAACTCCTTGTGCTTGTCTTCTTGAGCTTGTAATGCTTCTTGTAAGGATTTGAGCTGCGCGTTGTATCTCTCCTCGGATTCCGAGATTTGTTCGAGGAGCTTTTGGTGGTTAAGTTCAAGCTCTTCCTGTTTCTTTGAACTTTCTTGATGCTTCTCTTTTGTTAGTAAGAGTTCTTCTTTCAGGTGTGCGTTCTCCGATTCAGATTCCTTTAGGACAGACGAGATTCTTTGCAGTTCATGTTCGAGTTCTTTAACTTTTTCTTGGGATTCTAACAACTCGCGAGTTGGCTCTTTATCGTGATCAATGACGGGCGCTGGTGTTTCCTTCTCTACTTTGATGAATTCGCCTTCGAGGGTAGTTTCGTCTTCTTCTTTCTTTACTTCCTTCTCTTGCTTAGTCTCTTCTTCCATGATCTGAAATGAAATTTTGGTTGGAAGAAATGAATTTGACAACCTTATATTGAATGGATTGTTGTTCATAAAGTGTAAGAAAAGTAGAATATTACCTTAACTGGAACCTCATTGTTCTCAACATCTTCGGACACCTTTGTCACTGGTATATCATGACTTGCAATTGTCTCTTCTGCCATGACTTAGTTGAATTGAAGATGTCTGAAATAAATTTATAAATAAAAAGGAAAATTATTAGAAGACCATATGAAATTTTCTTGGAAAAGTGACAAAGGGTATCAAATATATCAAAACAATCATTTATGAGAATCTGTTACAGTTTTGTGATATTCATATAAAATATTTTTAATTTCAATTCAAGGCATGTTATTTAAATTGGCTTAAATCCAATATAATTATTGAAATGTAATTAAGAATACAAAAGTAAACTAAAATAAAATTCAGAAAATTTAGGAACAAACTAAACCTTTTTTTTTTATTTAACAAACTAAACTTCTTTTGCATTCATATTACTAACTAATCTTACCTAATTCTTAAACTAAATACAAAATAAATTAAAATTAAATTGTAACCTCAACCAAAAAAATCCAATTAATCATGCATTCGTGCACAATAGAAATAAAATAAACCAAAATAACTAAAATTAAGTTGGAACCTCAACCAAAAGTCAAACAAAATAATCTAATTACTTGTACCTAAATCTTAAACTAAATAAAAAAATAAACTAAGAGTAAGATGTTGATATTGTTAATACGATGAGCCGAATACCCATGGCCCATACCCTAAATCCGTTGACCCAACAAAAAATGGGCCCCAAAATCACCATATTTAAGAACCCAGGTCCCACATTAATATTTTCGAAACAATTGGGTGAGGGCCCTTACTCATAAGTAAACAAAAGAAGCACGTGGCAGGAAGCACAGATATAACTTAACATCTCAATAAATGCTTATGTTTGTTACATATTTCATTTTACAAATAATTTTGGGTGTTACAGACTGATATTCAAATGAACTTAGATCAACAAATTAAGATCTTAATTTATTTTTGAAAATAATTCAAATCCCTTTATATTGTAAATGTCATTTTATTTTGTTTTTGAAGATTTATAGGTGTACAATATTTAATCTCTTAAAAAGCTAAAATGGAGTGATCTTGAAGTGGCTACTAGTATTTAAAGCTGTTTAGGTTACTTTTCCTATGCCCAGCTGTTCATATAAAAACATAATATGACGAGGCAAATATCAGAAGAGTATCTTTTTTTTTCCCCTTAAATTCAATATGTATCCATTTCTTTCATTAATTTCAGTAAATGAGTCATCAAAATACAAGGGCCTGTTTGTTTGGTGTATATAAAAAAAATTCGTTTTTGGAAAATGCCACACAAATATTTTTCTATTTTTTAAATAAATTTTTCATATCTCAATTTTCTCCCATTAATCTCTGAAAAGTCAAACAAACAACAATATTCTTATATCTAAACAAAACTTACATAAACTCTACTTTAATTTGACATAAACTAATACTCATATATCTCTTACGCAATTTATCTCACATAACAAACATGATTTAACATAAAGTCTTACACATCTTACAACTACAATCTAACTCTTCCAAAAATAACCTACACATCAAAACACTCTCTCAAAATCAAACAAACAACATTACGTAAATCGAGATTATTTCACAAACATCCACTACTTTTTCAAACTACTTTCTCAAATACGAAACAAACAAGCCCTTAAACTTTAAAAATTCTAATAAGGACACAATAACATAGGTTTAAATTATTAAATAAATGTATTTCTATATAATTCATGAAAATTATGGGCCTCTTCCGATGAATTTACTTGAATGTTGGATATGCGACAAGTGTTTATGAGAACGCAAATAAGTGAATTTTGACTAAAAAATTTAGATTTAACTTTTTCTATGACAAATTAAGAAGCAAACTACATGCGCGTTTGTACAAGTCCAATCAAGAATCTCGCGTAGGGTTTTAGAGCCTTTAAATTATTTTTGCTAAATATAATACTAATTACTAAAATCTAATTTTATTTTTATTATGAAATTAATTTCTTCAAGTGTTAAATTCCTTCACCCTTTACGCATCTATACACCTAACAAAAAGCTAAATTAAATCAAAATGGTCCACTTGAAATTACCAAACAGTGACAGATGAGCAAATGATAGAACAGGATAGAGAAAAGATTCCAGTTTAATTATTTTTTACTAGTATTTTGCTAAAATTTGTGCAAATGCAAAGTAACACTAAAGTTTAGTGGATCCCGCCAAAGTTGGGCCGTCGCTTCCCGATCTGGATCTATTTTTTCTACGGAAAATATTACATTTTTCTTTTATTTTCCCTATTTTAAGTGACGATTCCAATAAACGACAATAAAACATGACATGGCAACTGACGAAACAACGTGCGTTGATTTCGGGTGGTAAAAAAAGGAAAAAATACGAAACGTTAAAAAACAGTAAATGACAGTAGAAAATTCCGTTATTTTATTTACTGTAAGATGTAAAAGTTTTTCAATGCATTCCTTTAACAGCTAATCTTCTTTAATTAAAAAAAAAAATATTCTTGTATAAAAAGGATTTTTGCAATTATTCGTGTTATTCTTAATTAGTAAAAAATCTCACTTTATTCAATAAGTAACAAACCTATCAATTCCAAAAAAAAAAAAAAAAATGAATTGATAAAAATAACTATATATACAGAAGAAAAATAGTACAAAAAATACTAAAAGTTCGTTTTCCTTGTTGAAATTGAATAAAACTGCACCACTCGAACATAGATCAAATAAAACATATTATTTCTTCTCCTATTTAAAAATGAAAAAAAAACTCCACAACAAAATATCTTACTTTTCAGAGATAAAAATAAAAAATAAAAAGTCAAAAAATAAACATGAAGAGTATTCATTGAGTCAAAGAGAAACTTATACCATATCAAAGTTAAAAACTCGAAAATTTGAAATAAATAAAAAAATTAATTACTTATACAAACATGTAAATTTGATTGAAAATGGAAAAGCAAATAAACTTCGAGAATCAATTAATATTGATAATCCAACAGTCAGTTCACAAAATCATCATCATCAACAACAACAATACTACTAGATTCGGAATATACAGAACAATCGGGATTGAAATGGATTAAACAGAGATAAATTAGATCAGCGCATCAGACTAAAAAGCAAGCAAACATTAACAAAATTACAGAAATATATGCGCAAGTGAGATCAACAACTGAAATACATAAATTAAATGAAGAATATACACTTGCCTGACCAGAGATCGATCGATGACGATTGATTTTTGCTTTGCTCTGCTTTTTGGTAGAAAGAAACACTGTTTGTGTGTGTGTGTGCTTTTTTTTAGAGAGAGAAAGAGAATGTTATTGGAGTGGAGAGAGATTGTAATTAGAAATTTGGAATTAATAGTGTCATACTTTGGGTTGAATTGGGGTAGGGTTAGGGGGTGTCGAGTGAAGAATGAAGAAAGAGTCCCCTCCTCTACCCCACGCGCTCGAGAGATGGGGTGGTGGGCACTTCCAAATAGATTATGATTTATGAATAAATTATCAAAATAATTTTTTTGTTTGTGTGTGATCAAATTACCAAAATACACATGAAACGACCTAGCAGTCAAAATTCCTGTAATATTGTATAAAATATTCGAGTTGATGGCAATCCTATGTAATATTTACCATGTTCAATTATTTTTTATGATTTGAAAAAGAACAATTTATTTTACTGTAATTTTATAAATTTTCACATCATCTCATTAATATTTTATATGTGACACTTTATCCCTTATGCATTATGATAATCAGATAATGTGACAGGTTATCACATGTTTTATGATAAACGTGATAATTTATCCTCCTATATTTTAAAATACTTTTCATGTTCACTCTCAATTTTGGCAAGTGAGTTATACTGTACGACTGAAGGAGGTAAATTTTTTCTTTAAAATTTTTCACGGATGGGTAAAGTGCTATATTTTTTTAAATCACAAGAGATAAATTGAACACTATACATTTCACATGTGAGTAAATTAGCATTAACTCTATAATTTTCCTTAAAATCTAAACAGAGAGCATTGTGATAGGACAATCCTCCCCCTGAATATGTTTGGATTAATATGAATTAGAGAAAATTGCCCAAATATTAAAGGAGTCTCATACCCAATTACCTTATCCAGCATTAAAATCCTAGATTTTGTTTGATAATTTTGCCCTAGCAAATTGTTTTTATTTTGTATATAAACTTATCCTTCAATACATAAATTAATGTATTAACTAATGTCTTATCAATGCAGATAACATTGTTTTTTTTTAAATAAATAAAATAATATGTGTGTATATAATGTTTATATTTTCTTTATTAGGGTAATTTACGAATACCCGCTGACTTAAGGTCTAATTATATATAGATAACATTGTTTTTTTTTAAATAAATAAAATAATATGTGTGTATATAATGTTTATATTTTCTTTATTAGGGTAATTTTCTTTGTTTTATAATGTTTTTTTTTTATGCTAATTGTTATATTTAATAAATTAGAAAAGAGATAATTATATATTTACTACCAAAATAATGTATATAGTTTATATTTTCCCATAAATTTAAATAAATATTGCAATTTATAATACAATATAAACTTAATTAAATTAAAATATCTTAGTTATAATACAATATAAATTTATTAAACTAATTTAGAAAATAAATTCATCTAACTAAACGTGTAAACAATTTGTTCATATTAATAAAATATCATTACTAATTTTTCTATTTAATTTATTGTTATACAATTTATATTGCTAAAATACGTAAATACCATTTTTTTTTTTGCAATATATATTAAAATTATGGGCAATTATGAATTTTATCAATTATTTTGGTAGTAAATATATAATTATCTTTTTTTTTTTAATTTATAATATATAACAATTAGCACCCAAGTTTTAACATTAATAAAATATTACAAACATTAAAAATAACAACCAAGGGCTAAATTGAAACTTTTTAGGAACAAGGAGTTAATTGTAAGAAGGTGACAACTTAAAGGGAATTTTTATAATCACCAAAACGTAGGGAGAATTTTTATAATTAGATCTTACCTCAAGGGGGTATTCGTAATTTACCCTACTTTATTATTGATTCAAGGATAATATCAATTTAAATCTATTTCTGTAATATGTATTCTTGATTATAATAATATATTGGATCGAATTCAGAGTAGACTCGAATTTGAATATGTCTAACTGCTTTTTTATGATAACTTTGAATTAAAATAACTTTTAGACACAGTTTAATAAATAAAAAAATAATTTGAATGGAATCATTTTTATAGGTCTATTTAAGGGTCATTTGTGATAAAGATCCCTTTGTGCGCAGGGTGTACAGCAGTATGGTGGGATCCCGAGACTTACTGGAAGCACAATATGCGAGTTACATCATTCAGGGTTCTAGGACAAGAATTCTAAGGGTCTAGGATTAGTATAGTGTAAGCTTGGATACCTGGATTATAAAAAAAAAATAAAAAATTAACAAATATTTGTCCAAAATGGAATTAATTAAGACAACCTTTGGAATTTCTTGTTTTCAAACATGAAGAAAGGTTGGGTGAGGGTCCATGTCAAATACTTTGAGATAATTTTCAACTTGAAAAGGTGATGGTGGCGGCCACAGGCGACCGACCAAACCGGCCTGTATGTTGGTTTTGCAAAGATGACCTGTGGGCGTCCAATTCGATAACGACATAAAAACTTTATGCACTTTCCTAATTTCTTCTTTCTATTTTGCAGGAAAAAAATTAAAAATTATTTTGGTTCCATCAGCATTTTGATTAAACTATCATTAATTATTGATTCCCACGAAGTAGTTATTACTAAAAAAAATTAGTTATTTGAGTTCGGTTGGATTAAGATCAAACTAAATGAAACGCTGTCTTAAGCTCGATAAAAAATTAAAATCAAATAATATATCGTTCGTTACTTAACTCGTTTACACCATTAATTTTTTACTTCTTCAAGTTCCTTAATTAAAAAAGTAACATCTTTGTTTTAATTTCTTTTTTTATCTTTTAAGTGGAAACATCTCTCAACAGAGATTCGAATTTTGGTTTGCTACTTTAATTAATCTTTTCCACTAGACCAATTACATGTTCGTGTTTTAAATGTATATTTTGTTCCATAATTTCCTCTCATTTTTCCGGGCTGAATCGGGCTTTCTGTCCAACATGAAACACCTTGGGTATTATGGTTCGGTGCAGGCTTCTCGCCTCTTTAATTAATTCCTTGTCATCATATACCTCCACCAAATTTTTCTTTTTCTTTTTCTTTTTCTTTTTCTTTTTTTTTTTTTTTTTTTCAAATTAGCATTGCAAACCAGACACACTAATAGCTGGAATTTCAAGTAATTCGAAATTCTGCCGAATTGATAAAAGTTCGTTTAAGACCACTTCATTTATATGTAAACGAATTCAATTTTTGTTTTCGTTTGATCATTTCGGAATCTTTATTGGAATTGATCTTAAATAAATGAAAATGTAAAAACATATTCAAAAGAATCATCAATCAAGTTACTCGAGCTCGGATTGATTAAAGCTAGTTCGAATCGGTTCACTAAAAAATCAAATCAAGTTAAAAAATATATCAAGTTTGATAACAAAAATGATTAAAAAATAATAATAAGATCTATTCGACAATAATTATGTTTTCTATAGCTGATGACATTAATTTTAGCTAGACTGAATGCATTCTAAGAAGACCATGGTCCAAATTAGATCAATCTATCGTTAAAATATTTTTTGATAAATCAATTAATAATTGCTTAACAATATTAGTCATTTCAATATTATTATACATTGATATACTATTTCCGCGCGTCCCATAAAACTTCCTGGTACGTTAGCCGATCAGATTAAATAAATTTCAAAAATTGATTTGTCTAAAATAATTTTATAATAGTTTGATATAACAATACTTATATTAATCAAAACATCATAACTCAATTCGATAATTCAGAATCTGCAGATTAAAGACAACATTATAGTGTGAGTCGTGCATGTGACACTCCATCTATTTGATTTATTTTTATGAGTTTGATGTACATAGTTATTGTTATACTTGTGGCATGATGAGTTACTAAATTATCTTGAAATTTTGTAGATATAATTCAAACAATTTTACACTAATGATTTATTGCATTAAGTACGTAAAATTTTATTAATTTTTAGGAAAAACGGTCATTACATCAATACTAAATCAGAAAAATATTGAATTACAATCAAATTAAAAAAAAAATTGTCAACAAACAAATCGTATTAAACTAGGAAAAAAACCGAACTCCATCGATTATTTACTACTACTATAAATTTCTTTTTTGCAAATTAACGGGATATAACATATAAGAGCATCTCCATGGTGCATCAAATTTAATTTTTTCATCAAATTTAGATGTTTTAATTAACCGTCCACCTAAAATCACCAAGTCACCATAACACCAAAAAATATAGAGATTTAGTTTTAGCCCCCATGGTGGTCAACCATCATTTCACCAAATCCTATTTTTACACCAAATTTTTTGGTGAATGAATTTGCATCTCCCACCATTCCACTATTTCAACATTTTTTACACAAAATTCTGTATTTATCGCCAAAAAAATATAGAAAAATAAATAGGATCTAACTGTCCATATTTAATAAATTAGCATCTAATTGAGTGATTAGCAACTTATTGACACGTTTATCATAATTAAATTATTTCTTAATTAATTAGTATATATTTAACTATAAATTTTAATTAATTTATAGGCTTTTATTAAGTAAATACATAGTTATTATTAATAAAATATTATTGTTAATAAAAATAAATACGCTTTTTTTAGGTATAATTATCAATTAATTTATTGATTAATACTAAATTTCCATGAATAATTAAAATAAAATAAATGACAATAAACTCTTTAAACATAGTCAAATAGATGATGATGAATGAGATGTTTTGTAATGAGTTAAGATTATTTTATTTTGTAATGTTGTTTTTTCTTTATCTGTATGTAATGTTGTTTAATCATGAAAGTGTTTTATGAAAATATTGTTTATGTTATGATTTTATTATATGTATAATATTTTTAGTTAATTGTGTTAAATGTTTCAATGATTTTTCATAATTGATAACATGAAATTTAATTAATATAGTAATGAAAATTTTATACTTTAAAAAATTATTTGTAATTATAAATAACAGCTTAAAATTGATAACATTGTGTTGAAAATATAGTGAAATAAAATAACGAAAAATATCAAATTTATTATGTGGTGACAAATTTGTTGAAATATCGTAGGAGATTAAACCAAATCATATTCTCTAAAAATGGTGAAATGGTGAAATATTATTATTTTATAATTTGATATAAATTTTAATGAAAACTATAGGAGGCCAAAGATACCATTCGTTCACCAAAAATAGTAAAATGGTGAAATTGTGTGTTAAGGATGGGAGATCAACTCATCTCCATTTCACCCGATATAAGATTTGGTGGTAAAAAATAATAATGATAACTATGAGAAATGCTCTAAACAATTAAGTAAGTACTATCAAATAACACTTTCTTTTTTACCTTAAAGTTGTTATTTGGGAGAATATTCTAAAATTCAGAATGCTATGTGAAGTCAAATTAGGAGAATTGCTTATTATATGTTGACCATTTCGAAGTAGCCTATAAGTTTGAAATTGCAACTAGTCAAATTCTTGTGGCCGGCGCCTATGTATGAGTCGTCCCGTATAATCTCCTCTCCCCACCTCAATATATATATATATATTTATAAAGAGAATGAGTCGACCTTTCCTCTTCTGGAGGCCATAGCTTTGTGACTTTAATATGTTCTTAATTTGAAATCATTGATTATAATGACCACTTTGTTTTGGTGGTATATATTATTTTTAATTAAAAAAATTCGTGTTATTTTAATTAGCTCCCTTCATAAGTGTGACATATGCAATGCAACCAACAATCATTGAATATACCACTTTACCATTACATACACATATATTAAGATAAATTTGTCATTTTTTGGAGTAAATTAAAACCGAAGTTGAGGTGTCACGGTTAAATCAGTACGGAATTCTACAAAGGACTGATGAATATGTCATTTTTTGGAGTAAAATTGATGTTAAAGTGTCACGGTTAAACTAGTACGGAATTCGACAAATGGCCGATGAATTTTTAATGGAGGTGAGAACTGATCAATGCTCCAGGTATCAAGTAAAGGAAATACAAGTTCTTGAGTAGAAATGTACAATATTGACGAGTCTTGAAAAATGTGTCTTTTATATTAAATGATACCCCTATTTAGAGGTGAAATATTCTTACGGGTTGCATTATCTGGACATGGACGAGGTGACGTCCCTATAATTTCAATCGTAGGATGTTATATCCCATTGTAGACAGTGATGTTACCAGGATATGGTCTTGATCGAGAGCCTTGGTCAAGATTATGAGCTAACTTAGTTGATTATGCACCTCCAGATCTATATATCTCTGCAATTTTCAATCGGAGAGGTGATTCTGATTATAATGGATCATCCTAAAAAGTTGCATCAATTTCGATCGAACGAGAGACTGAGCTCAAGATGGACGATCGATTATAAAGCAGTTTGAGTTTGATTCGATCACTTAGAGATCAAGGTCCATAATGTTGGTTGAGTCATTTTAATCGATCTACTGTATTATCAAGTATGTTCATTTGACTTATTCAGGAAAAACTTTGATGCACATGTGAGAGTCACATTGATGATACGAGACATTGTACATTAATTTTGTAAATTAAAATAGAATCATAATTATTGTTTGGCATGGGAAATATCGCAAATGGAGACCACTTACTTGATATTTGAGTTTTTGGGCGTTCATGTGAATTAAGATCTAATATCAACATGTAACTATTGCCGTTGGTCTCATAATCTCATGTCATTGAAAGTCATTTTTATTTTATATGTAATTTCTTTTCTTGTACGTTTGACCATAATGCAACTGGTTAATGAACATCCTTTTGAATTTAAATTTCACTGATACAATTGAGATTTGGTCTTTGACAAGTTCAAGGGAGAAGAGAACTGCGCAAATTAACCCTGAGTTTTAATTTAATTACACTGCTTATCCTATATGCTCAAAAAATTACACAATCTACCTTTAAAGTATTCTATTCATAAAAGTTACCCCTTTTATTACACTAATTTATGACGGCGCACGCCGAGGTTAGCAATTATGATGTGAAAAATGGTAAAAAAAATTGGTGCAATTGGATTAAATCGATGAAAATGATTGAAATTTGTAAAAAAAAAAAAAAAATTAAAAAGGATGAAATTGATGGACAAATGGGTGAAAATGGGTTATCACCCTTGAGATCTGGGATTTATTAGATTGTACTCAATTGTATCTCTTAAATTCAATTTTTTTAAAATTAAATTAATGTCATACAGTTTGAGTAATTTTCCACCCATGGGTCAGTTCAATTACACTCAACCTCATTGTTGAGCTTAATATTCTATTTTGGCCCACAGACTCCCATTAATCTCAGATTCCCCTCAGACTCCCATACAGAGTATGGACTCCCATTCCCCTCAGACTCCTATTCCTCTCAGATTTCCCTTTCCCTTCAGACTCCTCTTTTAATAGTCATCTTCAGTGACTCAGTCTTCACATTCTATTTAATTTCAATTCTCAAACTTCCCCACTCTCACTTAATTTTTCCAATCTTCACATTCTATTTAATTCCAGTTACGATCAGTAGAAGTCAATCGCCAACTTCAAGCCGACTTAGTCGAACATGCGGTTAACACACGGTCCAAATGGTGGTCATGTGTAATATTTCCAATATATATTTGATAGGGTTATGTCATTTCTAATTTAATTTATCGTATTTAAATTATGTAACCAGTATTCTATTTTTAATCTAGAAATCGTATTTAATTTCAATGTAACTTTATTACCATTTATTCCACAAAATTAATTCTCATATTTTTCACTCTCAATTTATAATAATAGAATTAAATAACAATAACAATTAATGAACATTGTACATAAAATTACAATATTACAAGTTAAAAAAAGTACAAAATGTACAAGTAAGAAAAATATTTAAATGATAATAGATAATTATATTATTATTTAATAAATAAAAAAATAAGTATATTAAGTGCCGATTAATTAAAAGTTTAAATGTAAAAAAAAAATAAAAAAAAAAAGTATATGGGCTTGGAAACTCCCAGCCCAAATAAGTAAAGTTAAAAACAAAAAAAAAAAGTAAAAAAAAGATGAAGGAAGTGGGGCTGGCGCGTCGCCAGCCCCAATAGGAAAGGTATGGTGAGGTGGGTGAAATGTTCACCCTTTTATTAATAACCACCTTCCACATCCCTCTCAATTTTCACCCTTTTACTCATCAAACACTATTTTTTTCCCCCTTCTTTACAGACTCACCTTCCCACTTCATCAATGGAAATGTTCTAACTAAACTAGGTACTTGTCACTTTTATCCCAATGCTTCACAAAATTTAATCCAAATTACAAAATATTTGTACTTTTGGCCATATTGCCTATTTTCCATCCAATTGAGACCAAAAGTTATACTTACTACATTTTTAGTCCCATGTAACTGTGCCTTCAAAAAATTTGGTGCCCACATTTTACAAAATTGTATTATTTGTCCCTATTGCTTCTTTTTCATCCAATTTGAGGTCAAACATGCAAAACTAGGTCGGGAACATAGAATATTTTATTGAATTAAAAAAAAAATGAGATTATAATACAAATTTCCATAAATTACGAGACAAAAGAGTTGAGGAGTCAGTCTTTTGGATCTAAAATTCACTTTTGCCATAATATGAATAGAATAAGTAGTTTTTTTTTTTGTTATATTTCAAGTTCCTCTGCAATATTATAAGAACAAAAGGGAAATTGGTTCTTTATTGCAAAGTCCTATTAAATATTGCATTAACTGTAACGGCCCGACTCTGCGGGTTCGTCGGATAACGGTCGAAAAGTTATTATTATTTTGAAAAAGAGTTAAAATAACAAAACCTTTTAAAAGAAACGATAAATTAAAATCGGGAATTAAATGTTTTAAGCGGAAGCGGTTTAAAACGAAATTAGAACATTTTAAAATACTAAGTTTAAAGCGGAAGTAATTAAAACAAATTTTAATGGAAGACATGACATGGTGAGATAACTTGTGGGACCCAACAGAAATACAAGAAGATTAAGATTAATTTTTGATGAAATTTTAAAGTCATTTTTTTTTATAGATATTCCCATTTTTATAAAATTAGCTAAAATACCAAGATATTTAGCAATATAATAAAAATGAACTTAGACATTATGGGAGGTTTAAAATATGAGTTCAAACGAAAATCATAAAAACGTTCAATTACTCTCTGGAACTAGGGTGGGACCGCAACCGTGATGACCTAACCGCTTAATCAGATTAAGGTAAGCAGTCTAATTCACGAATTCACTATGAAGAAGTAGCTCGTGAAATAAAAAGGGAGTACAAACTCCGAACAAATGTAAAACTCAAATATCAAATTGGAAGCTTCGATCCGACAACAAGAAGTTGAATTAAAAATGTCAATAAACTTGGAAGGGATGGGTTTTTATTAGAATGGCGATCAGTTCAAGAAGAAACTATCAAATTCAAGAAATTGTGAGCAACAATATTTAAAATTATGAGATCAAGGTAAGCAAGTTCAAGAATAAAGCTCAAGAAAGGATCAAAGAAGTTTTGGTCAATTCATAATTAAAATTGAGAGAAAGAAACTGACTATCGCATATGGAAGCGAAGGAAAAAGCATTAGCGCATATGGAAAAATAAACAATGAACGATTCTAGAGCTCAATTAGAGATATTCGTCCAATAGAAATGCGTAGAAGATGTTAAGAGACGAATTCTCTCACGTCATTGAAAGATTATAGAGTTAGGAGTTAATTCACTTTTGAGTGATTGCGGATCTTTGAAGTTCTTATGTAACAAAGAAGGTATATTCGGCTTATTTCCTTAGTCAATAGCTGATTTACTTGATGAAGAAGATGGTTGCAACGTTTTTCTTCAACCAATAACATTTGTTACCCTCGATTTATCCAGGGATGACACTACAATGGGATGAGTAGACTCCTTCAAATGATTTGTTCATCGATACACTTAACTTTTTGTGGAAACATCATTTCTCGAAACTTTAACAAGTCGATAGATTCAATAGAGAGAGAAATTTCGATCGTCTTGATAAACTCTTTTGTTTCTTTTAGACCCTTGTCTTTCATTCTATCTGAATCCTCGATAGCAAGTCTTGATGTTAACGACTATTTAGTTGTCGCCACACTCCACTAGTTACGTTTCCCAAGAACTTATATAATACATTATCAAGATGCGTATATGACAAGTAGGGATCACATATTTTGGTCAACATACCAAGAGTATGCCAAAATCAAGAGTGGCAATTCATAGTAATCGAGATCAAATAATTAATACTTCGTATTTAGGAAGTACCTACAAATGTAGATTCAGATGAGAGTAAATTTCAATCTCGAGGAAAAGTAGAAACATGGATAGTTGAAGAATAAGAAACACTTGAAGTACGAGGTACAAAATAGTCATTATCTATCAAACTAACAATGACTAAGAAAGAATTTCCATGAAGCACAAACTAGCGAGATGAATTATAGTTAGTCATGAACATAAAAATAGTAAATAAAGTCATTATAACAACGAGTAAATCGATCTGAAAGTTCAAATGAACTATGATTTTTAAGAATTGTATGTGAGAGATGAAATTTATAGTAAATCACCAAGATTCAAAGAAACGTGTATCGATTTCATACTAACTCAAAACATGATCGATTCGAGAATGAGTTAAAATCAAAGAATGAAGCTCGAGGAGAATCCAAATATATTCAGATTCGATGGATCAGTACGAAAGAGTAATGATTGAAATCAGGAGAACGAGTTAAATCTCAAGGTTTTTGTTGGATAAGAATATGAAGACTCGTCGTTAATAGAAAGGAAGGAATCGTTAAGTAACAATTGGATTCAATACAATGACGAAAAACATACATATAAGGATCACAAGCTCGAAATAAAAAGTACGAACGTTATAATAAGGGTGAAACAATTAATTAAAAAAAAAAGAAGATGAATAGAGCTTAATAAAGTAGATAAATCAATTTGGAGAGGAAATGTTTGAAGTCATCAACATGAATTCTGAATAAGGAAAAGTCATGCCATGATGGAATTCGAAAAGGTTTAGGGCTATGTAAGTCATAATCTAATATCGCTTCGAGAAAAGTTACTTGATTCAAGTAACTCAATGTGTATATTATGCAACATTATGGGTCATACTTATACAATCATATTTAGACAATAATTCAAATAGTTCAGTCAAAGTAACGTCAAGTATATTCTGGACACCAACAATAAAACAACAAATCAAAAAAATCACATTAACAATCAAACATAACCCCTTCCCACGAGGACACGCACAATACCTATGTTTTGGTTGCGGTCATGTCCTAAAAGTAAAATACACATTATGGTTAGACACCCTAAAGTCTTGCCGGTAAGTCCCATCTTACTAGCACCACAGTACGAATTCCGAGGACCATATCCTGGCCATGAGCCGAAGCTCTGATACCATCTGTAACGGCCCGAGCCCCCGGGTCAAATCCTACGTGGATCCACCCCCGAGTCCGGGTCCGTATTTGGTGAAAACAACCCGATTTGAGCAATTTTTTTTTTTGGAAAAATAACGTGGATCCACCCCCGAGTCCGGGTCCGTATTCGGTGAAAACAACCCAATTTGAGCAAATTTTTTTTTTTTAAATCAACAACATAGTAATTCGAATCATAGTTCCACATAATAACATAAAACCCGGTACACCGCTATATGCAAGTGTGACCACAAAATACAATTAAGCGTCTACCGCGCAACGACAAACATACGTAATAGTAGTCTTGAGTATTTAATCATGCCGGATACAAAGCAACACAGAACGTGACATAACACAACATAACAAAAATCTAAAGATAACATGACGACCCACGAAGACCGACATACAGGATCTCAGAGACGAACACCAACTCTAGACACCAGACCCTGGAATACCTGTATCTGAAAAGAAGTAAACGGAAATGCGTAAGTTGGTCGTCCAACTTAGTGAGGCTGTAGTGCACATGTGTGCGTGTAACGTATGAACATAGCATAATATAAATGTGCATTTTTAATACAGTAATTAAACACATCTATTATCAATTTAACAGCTAAACAAATAACCAAAGGCTGTTGATGCCGTTCTCCTCTTACCCTCCAATTCATATTCGTGAATACCACCACCGAACACTCCAGTAAGGTGCGACCTTACATAACAATGCGCACTAACGTCAAATGCCAGGAGTTTGACATTCAATCCCCAAGTGTAACCTCCACACTTGGCTCGTAAAGCAGGTCTATGGTGGATCGAGGTAACCCTCCGGCCCTTACCTTCCGGGTTAACCACGATTCCGCACACCAAAATAAGGGCCCACATAGTAACAGTAAACAGTACAATACGGTACAGTAATAGTTCAGTAACAGTAAATCGGTAACAGCTGAATCAGTTCAACATACAATATCAATGATCATAAGCATATAGACGTAAACAATAATTCAAGGTGTGTATAGTTTGTCCTAACAGTCGAGCTTTTCATTGTGTCGTACGTCGCATGCTCGTTCGTTTAGGGACTAAGTTACAGTTATGACTCGACCTACTAGCATATTCGGACTGACACACAAGTAACACACAACGCTCACTTGTGTTGCTTAGGTTTCTTGAACGAAAAGTAAAGCGTCCTTGGTTCCTGTAGATATGTATGTCACGACTTAGAATCCAGCCATAATACAAGCATTTAATTAGCGACTAAAGAAATGCTTTAGTCGAACATGCATATGAATCGTGATTACGATCGAAGTCACGATTAAAACTTGAATATTTAGGTCCAGTTTAATGGTTTCAGGTTTGTTCGGGTCGCGTGGTAAAGTAGCCACGAAAGTTAACTTAAACTTAGTCATTTAAGGTGAACTTACAAGTTTAAAAAGAATTTTAGCTTAAGTTATCTCTAAAAACTTTCACGTAATGAGTTATATTTGAAAATCTTTATTATTATTATTCTAAATATTTTTTTTTTGAGAACTAATTATCCAAAATTATTTCAAATTTTAAAATTATATATATAAATTTCCAGAATATTAATTATCCAAATTATTTATAAAACTTTCTTAATAAAAATAATGTTCAAGATTAATTGTATTAATAATTTATTTTTCCAATTTATTAAATTTAGAAAAATGTATTGAATCAAAAATATTTTCTTTTATTTTCAAATTATTTATTTTCCGAAAATTGTTCAAATTTATTATTTTTTTTCCAAATTATTAATTATTTATCTTATTTAATAATTAATGTACCCTTGAAATTATTATCATTATGAAAAGTATTATTTAATCATGATCTTTTCCAAAAATAATTCATTATTATTTAACCTTCCCTTTTTTTTTTTTTGGGAAAAATATTTTATCATTCATAAAATGGTTTATTATTTATTTAATTTTCAGAAAATATTTATTTAATTTTCCGAAAATTATAAATTGGGTTGTTTTCACCGAATACGGACCCGGACTCGGGGTGGATCCACGTAGGATTCGACCCGGGGGCTCGGGCCGTTACATTAACAAAAGGTTTTAAGATGTGCATATGCAGTTCTGGGCATATAGAGTCATCTGAGTTTACATTACATGTAAAAATAAAATCCAATTTTTCATCATTGTCAAATTTTCTTACACTTACAACCATTACTTCTTCTGCGACCTGAGCTCCAACACCCGTTCTTCCGTCGCCTTCAGAGCATTTCCGTAGATGTCTATTAGCTACATAAAGAAAAACAAGAAAAATGGTTTCAAACCCAAGTTGGTAAAATCGAGATATTTTACATAAAATTACCTCGTCAACTTCTCCGTGAGTCATTATAAACGGAGGAGACATCATTATAGTGTCATCGACAGTACATACAATCATTCCATTCTTCTGACATTGTGCTCCAAAATAAGCACCCACACCTGAAATATGTTTACGTTTATTAGGTACTTGAAGAAAAGTTCGTTCTTGTAAAAGACATGTTGATATAAAGGAAGGCTTACGTACCCCATTCAGGAGGGAAAAGGTCGTTTGGTGATTTGTTGTCTGTAAATTCTGTCCCGAGAACCAAACCAGTTCCTCGTATCTTCAAGATAAAGACTGTTAGCCGAATAAACGAAAAAAGAAGAAAAAAAAAACCAACTAATATATATACATAATGAAGATAACAATATGTTTCTTTATGGTACCTCCCCGATGATTGGACTGTCGGAAAATGCTTTAAGGCCTTGAAATTTCGGAGCTATGCTATTTATTTGATCAAGAATATTATTTTCCCTGCAGACAAGGAAGCCTTCTAAACTTGTTTCACGGAAAACAAACACGAGGTAAATGCAAAAATATCCCGTGTGCTTTGCCTAGTTAGCAAAATTCCACAAAACCCAATGTGTTCTTTCTTTATTAGCACCAAACCCCATTGGAAATTCCATCATAAATCAATAACGAGGTTATTGCCAATTTATAAAGTGAACGCATGGGGATTATTGTCAATTTTTAGGAGAATAGGGGTGTTTTACATTTTTTGGCGGGGCTATTAATGCCATTTTTCCTGCATATAGGAGGGGGTTTTGCTATAAAATTGCACAGGGGAGTTTTGGTAATAAAAATAACATTTTTACTAATTAGGCAAAGCATAAGGGGTATTTTTGCATTTCACTAAAAAAAACACAGGCTATAATGCATTTTGCTCCATGTAAAATATGGCCCTTTATCTCCTATGGGAAAATAAGATGGCGTTTAACCCTCTTGTGTTTAAAAAGAAAGTTCACTGCACATTATACTCAGGTGTATAAAAATGTATTTAGCTTTGTTTCTATATCAAAGCGTTTATTTCTTACGAGAAGTTAAACGTCACGAATGTATTTAACGAGAGGGTAAAAAGTATTTGTGTAAATCTTCAATCAACAAGTTTAGTTCGTTCTTCATTATATCTTTTACTTGGGTTGTGAGGAGAGAGGGGTTTAATCGATCGAGCATCGTGAAGTTTGAAAAACATACTTATAGATCTTGAGTGCTTCAAGTGCAACAGCGCATGGTACGGGATGTCCAGAATAAGTGAATCCATGGGAGAAAGAGCCTGAAAAAATCAAAATGCAAGTTAGTAAACTTGATTTATTATGAAGAATTTTATTTACGACATTTAGGTTTAAAAGTCAGCACGAACCAAGCTTGTTGCTTTGAGAATATATGACATCATTTACTTCCGGGCTCACAAGAACAGCACTAATAGGCACATATCCAGAAGAAAGAGCCTGCCCATAATCAAGAGTGGATGAAATTAAGTAAATTAGGCAACGTTTGATTCGATTTTTTTGTATTTTTACCTTTCCTAAAGTAACGAGATCGGGTTTGATGCCATATTTGTCAGAGCCAAACATTGTTCCAAGCCTTCCAAAGGCACATATTACCTCGTCGGCTATGAGAAGAATATCATATTTCTTGATAACAGCCTGAATCTGCACATTAGAACATTAAAAAAAAAATTAAAAAAAAAAAATGAGCAAAAACTTTGTAGGACAGTTTCTCCTCAATCTGGACTTAAGTTTAAGAAAAAATGATAACATAAAGTCCTCGTTAAACAAGTTTTGATAAATATAGTCTAAACCAGAAAGGGAGTAATACCAGTGAATCTCAGGGGGTTCGGTCGTAAATCACCCTTTGATTTTTTTCTCAAAATCCTCGTTAAACAAGTCCTATGATCCAAATGAAGATCATTGTTCTAGACTCATGGTTTTACATAGTGTATAAAAGAACTAACCTTTTCGAAGTAAGTTGCTGGTGGAAGAATCACACCAGCTGCCCCCATAACCGGTTCCGCAATAAACGCAGCAATCTGAAATACTAACCTCTATTACATAACTGAAAATAGGAAGGGTGCAAAAATAAAATTAAAAAATCACGAAACAAAATGTAAGTTACCGTTTCCGGCCCCTCTTTGATGATAAGATTTTCCAAATTATTGGCCAATCGGGTAGAAAATTCCTCCTCCGATTCACCTGAGATGTTTCATTTAGGCTATGTTTGGAAATTGGGTTTGAGTCGTTAAAACAATAAAGAAAATGAAAATGAATAGAAAATAAAGTTGCATGTTCAATCATGAAAATATGAGACACTCACTGAAATTCATGAATCAAATATACCCTTAAAAGAAATTTGATAATATCGTGGAAGTAGAGGGCCAAAAAGGAGTTTTATAAAACCTGGAAGATGATAACGCCAATAATGTGGGCAATCAGTGTGCAAGACGAATGGAGCCGGAAGATCAAAATTCTGGTGTACTACTGGTAGACTGTAAAAGACATATCCGTAGTTTATTAACAAGTTAATCCGTAGATATGATCAGAAAATTTGATAAATGACAAACATACCCTGTAAGACTGGCCGAAGCAAGTGTTGCACCATGGTATCTACCAAAATGAAGAATGGGACATTAATGAGAAAGGAGATAATATCCATAAGTAAAATAGGCAAACATAGGAAGAGAAATCGTTACGATTTTTGTCGAGATATAAACTTCTTCTTGTTAGGCCTTCCAAGGGCATTATTGTAATACCACACCAACTTCACCTACAAAAAGAAAGAAAAAACTAGATACTTTTAGTCCATAATTAGTGTCAAACTCTAACTTTTATATGATGAGCAATAAACTGGAAGGTGACGGACTTAATTGATGACAACTTGGAATAAGGAAAATATGATCACTAGAGTTCCGGGTCAGTGCAACAAAAAGTGTGGATAGGGACTGCCAATGGGAGTTCACATGCCGCTCGGCATACTTTCGCCTTGACATGGAAGAGGACATGGAAGTTGGGAGTGGTGGCCGTAACTGGGAACGGCTATGGAGGTTCAAGTGCTCGGAATGAATTTTGGCTTTTTTTTGTGGATTTGTCTTCATAATAGTCTCGCTACCAACTCTCTTAAATTTGGCAAGAAAATTGCTAATTTTAACTCCTGCTCAAGATGCGACAGGGATTCGGAATCCATGATTCATGCTCTTAGAGATTGCCGGGGGGCTAAGGAGGCTCGGGAATTTATTATTTCCCCCACACAGTCCTTGGAATTCTACAAATGGATCCTATGAGGTGGATTAAGGATAATACCACTTTGGAGAGGTTTTACAATATTATCTTACCCTAGACCTCGGGCTACGATCTTTGTTGGAACAAGTTTATCTTCCAGAATGCTCGGGATTCTAAAGAACAACGATATATGTAGTTGAAAAAAAAATGGCTGAGGACCTATCAAGGATCTGCAGCAAGAAGACTCCAAAATAAAAGGAAGCTACTTGTTCGGCAAAGTGGAAGAAACCGAGGAGAGGATGGCACAAAATGAATACAGATGGGAGTGTTCTGACTACAAAAAAAAAAGTGCATCGGCAGGGGGACTGCTGAGGAACGAGCGGGGTGTTTGGAATGGAGGATTATCTTGTAAACTTGGGATATCTCTATCACCACGGCTGAACTAATCGCAGCAAGAGTGTTCCTAAACTCAAGCTTGAGATCGATTAGGAAGTGGTGGCGAAGTTGATCAAGAATGCAGACACGGAGCAACACCCTCTGGGAAGAATTATCGAGGATTGTCGAAGGCTTCTCAGGATGCCAAGGGAGAGTTAGGTGGTGCATACTAAAAGAAATGAAAATTGTTGCGTGGATGCACTTGCAAAGTTGGGACATGACCTTATGGAGGCTATTGCATGTGAGAATCGGCTCCAGAGGAGCTCCTGGACTTGTTAGAGGAAGATCTTATCTAGTTTTTCAGTTATCTTCATGTACCAAAAAAAAAAAGTCAACTTAGCCATTTGTGAAGAAGACCACTATTTGTGAAAAAGGCAAGTTATCTTCTAGTTTTTTCAGTTATCTTCATGGTCAAACCTGTGATTCATTGGCTTCTGATCCACTATTTGTGAAGAAGACCTTAGCCATTTTTTTTGCAGTGAACATCTCCAAAAGTTCACTAGCAAGATCCTATACATGTAAAGAAAACGAGAAGAAGAGTTAGCAATTTTACGTATAGGCAACTTCAAAGTTCAAAATCAAATTGAAATCAACATACCAAAGAAGGCCGTGTGGTTCGGTTCCAAAAGGAGTGGTAGAAGGGCAATGTATTAAGTTGTTTTGTCGCAGCAGCAACTAAACGAGGTTCGCTCCCACCTGTAAGAAATTGTATAAGTGATGTTTTTCTTTTTTCGAAAATTGGTAAAATTTGGGATTCATTTTGGGAGATTGAATACCTAAAGCCGTGCACCATAACCCGGCAAGAGCATCAAGATACTTTTTCCCATTAGTATCATAAATATAGGAGCCCTACAATAAAACAAGAATATAATACCTATAACTGGAATGTCGAATATATTCCAAAGTAAGAAACTTTAAATTAAGAAACTAACTTTTATACCTCTGACTTCTCGATTATTAAAGGGGGGAAATCCGAAGTTTGCTTTCCGGAAGTAAAGGGTGCCAACATACCATGGCCCTTGTAGCTACAAATGCCGAAAGTTAATGAAAATGAGCAAACAAAATGACTTTAGGTCAAAGAGTTTAAATATTTTACCATGACAATAAAGACAAAGGAAATTACAAACTTAAAAGGCCTATATGCATGAAAAGTTGAGAATGATAAAAGGAAAGAAAAGGCACAAACCCTTTATCTTCAGCAGATGAACCATCCTTCAAAGATGCATCTGCGCTATACCATTTCTCGAGTATAGAAGTCTGAACTAAACTTATACTAGCTCGAATATCCTTCACGTGGTAGGTAGCCTGTCATATTGCGAATTGTATGTGATAAATGAGAAAACCATGAAATGAGAAGAACAAAGTAAAATGTATTGATCTTAAGGCACTCTTGACTATCTAAGGGTGTGTGTGGATGGGTTTTGGCCCGGTCTCGCGGGTCTCGCGAGACCGAGCCAAAACCCTCTTAAATGAGTTTTGACCAAACCCGTAAAACCATCAAAAACTTATTCAGAAACTCACATTCAAACTCTTCAAACCTATAAAACATTGATTTGTCACCTACCACCAACTTTTTTCTCCAAATTTCACTAAAAAAGACATTGATTTGACACCTATCATCTAAACCCTAACATCCAAACCCAATCCAAGTGGGATTTCAACTTATTCAAACCACAAAACCCAAGAATCAAAACCCATCCAAATGAAGTCTCAAATGTTTCATCAAAACCACCAAACAAATTTTTTTAAACCGAGACCCGCGAAACCGAACCAAAATCCATCCAAATAGACCCTTAGTTCTTCCAACAGGTGTAATTGACTTTTCATGAAGAAAAGGGACCATAAAACAGAATGGTCAATTGGAAAGTAAATGGCCTAGTTGTAATATTTGCATCACAAAAGGGGACCATAAAACATATTACAGCACGACTTTATTTAGAGGTGGTTTACACGCCCTTGATTTCATTTAATCAAAAGCAACAAATTTGCATCTCCGCAGATACCAAAATATCGGTAATAAAATTAGTACTTAAAAAAGCCAAAAAATAGAAGTAAGGACTAAATAAATTCCAATAGAAATTTAAAAACAACTCCAAACCGAAAATATGGAATATGCCTAATGCATTACATTGCATCAATTTTTATTTTTTTGAGGAAACATTCATTCTTATCCCCCAAACTTATTCAGTATTATTTTGAGCATCACACAATCAATTAAAATCTAAAAAGTAATAACAATGTAACAACTTCTAATACTACTTTAACCAACCTATAAAAATAAAATCTTGTTGACATAAAAGAAACTCTTAAGTAAATATCTACACGAAATATCCAGAATCAGGCATGAAGATGGAAAAGAAGAGGCAAATAATTAAATATACTGAAAAGGGTATTTGCAAAAAAGAAAAAGGAAATTACCCATTAATAAAGATCAATACATTTATAGATACAGATAATATATATATTCACACACATTGTAAACCTGACTGGAATTTCTGAGAGTCGATTGAAGAAGTCGATTCATCATCACTCACTTGTATCTTTTTCAAAAATAATGCTCCTATTTATTAAAATTAATTTAAATTATTACTTCATGATATATATATAGCAATCAACAGAAAGAAGAGAAAAAGAACCTTAACAGATAGAAACAGAGTGAGAATTGACCTGAACGTTTAAAAATTGTACTAGTGTTTCGCGTGGGAAATTTTTTTTTCAAGCCTGCATGGCCAACTCCTTCCAACCACCTTGCTTTGTGATTGGTCACTCTCTTGGAAGTTACATCAAATCCCAAAGTAAGTATATTACACTTGTCATGTAATTGTTTTGGGTTCGGCCAAACTCGATTTAGATAAGAATTTCTCCTTGACGTGACTAATAAGACATCTCTAATGACTAGGAGAGAAAAATTATCTCTAATAATTAGGGAAAATAGTGGGTATTCTAATTAGAGAGACTTTAGGGGGTGAGGAGCTTCCCCGTCCAAGTCCCTTCCTCACATGTTCTTTTTTTTTTTTTCTTGTTTTATTTAGATTTTTTTTTATATATTTAGAAATAAAAATTTCTAAAAATTTGTATATTATTTGGAGATAATTATTTTTAATTATAAAATTATAACTTTTATTTCAATTAATTAACACTATTATTTTAATATTGATTTGTTTAAATAATTTTTGACTTGTAGAGGATATTCCTTCTCGGAGTCATTAGAGATACTCTAAGTCTGCTAGTATAAGAAAACATTAATTTCTTCTCCTTATTTTGATTTTTTATTTTTAGTTGAAGAATAAATATTTCATCCGTCCCATTATTTTTTATTCCTCGCCATATAATAAATAATTTAGTTAATATATTTCACTTATAATATAATAATTTTGCATATCACTATATATATAAATATTCAAAATACTTAATACACCATAAACATAAATAATTTAACTTGATAAGTCTCATTTGAAATTGAAAAGCTGGGACGAAGGGATTATAAAAAATTAATAAAACATTTCCCCGAAATTTTTTATTTGAACTCAATTATCTGAAGAGATTTTCGTAAGTTGTATAATAAAAAATATCATCATTATATAAATGATTCGGGCTTTATAACAAATAAATATCAAATATGTTACCATATAAAATTTCTATCTTTCTGTTTGACTATTTTGAATTTTTGAGATAATTATAAATAATTGAGGAGTTGGTTATTTTAAGCTAGCTTAATACAATTTTCATTTTAGGGATAACTATTTTATCCATTTAGAAATAATTGGGTTAGAAATTGTGGTCATGTTTGGAGGTATTTTGGCTCAGTTTCATCCATTTTGTATTAAAAATGTTTTGGTTGAAGTTTTAAAATTCTTCTTGTATAGTTTATGCTAAAACAATTGAAATTAAACTTAAATACATATTGGTTAAAATAATTTTCATATAATGTGTAAATGAGTTGAAAATTGAAAATTATATTTTCGGGATATTGATGTTTGGGAATGAAAGTTACTTGGTAACAGTGGGGAAGACACATGGGATTTATTTTTTTTAATTTTTTTTCAAATGGTTTAATTTTTTTCGATGCGGGTGGGACACATTAAGTGGATATTCTCGTAAGAGGGATTCAAACATGAGATCGCTACCTTTTAGTGACTAGTCTCATCCACTAGATTAATCACATGTTGGTACACATGGGGTGTCATGCTCCAAGGAAGGCATATATGTTGAAAAGATATATCTAATTTATCAAATAATTAATAGTCCAATTAGTTACTAGAAGGAGAGAGAGGCACAATTTAAAATATATTAAACCGATAATAGTATTTGTGTTGTGAAATAATACAAAAATTGAAGAACAAGAGAGCACAAGAGTAAACTTCTTATTCCTTTTCTTGGTGTGTTTGTACAGATGGGAAGAAACCGAGGAGAGGTTGGCACAAAATGAATACAGATGGGAGTGTTCTGACTACAAAAAAAAATGTGCATCGACAGGGGGACTGCTGAGGGACGAGCGGGGTGTTTGGAAGGGAGGATTATCTTGTAAACTTGGGATATCTCTATTACCACGGCTGAACTAATCGCAGCAAGAGTGTTCCTAAACTCGAGCTTTAGATCGATTAGGAAGTGGTGGCGAAGTTGATCAAGAATGCAGACACGGAGCAACACCCTCTGGGAATAATTTTTATTACCTAGATAAAGTAATAACATTACCTGTGGGAATAAAAATAAAATAATTTTTTTTTTTGAGGAAACATTCATTCTTATCCCCCAAACTTATTCAGTATTATTTTGAGCATCACACAATCAATTAAAATCTAAAAAGTAATAACAATGTAACAACTTCTAATACTACTTAACCAACCTATAAAAAGCAAATCTTGTTGACATAAAAGAAACTCTTACGTAAATGAAAAAAAAGAGGCAAATAATTAAATATGCTGAAAAGGGCATTTGCAAAACAGAAAAAGGAAATTACCCATTAATAAAGATCTATAGATACAGATAATATACGTATTCACACACAAGAATTAATTAGTGAGGAAAATGCTGAACCTGACTGGAATTTCTGAGTGTCGATTGAAGAAGACGATTCATCGTCACTCACTTGTATCTGTTAAAAAATAATGCTCCTATTTATTAATATTAATTTAAATTTTTACTTCATGATAAATAGCAGTCAACAGAAAGAAGAGATAAGAAACGGTTTAATTTACCCTTCATTACATACACATGTATCTTGTCAATTTTTCTTTAGTAAAATTGATGTTGATGTGTCACCAGTACGAAATTGTACAAAGGACTGACGAATATGTCATTTTTTGGAGTAAAATCGATGTTGAAATGTCACTGTTAAACCAGTACGGAATTCTACAAATGGTTGATGAATTTATATTGGAAGTAGGAACTGATCATTGCTCCAGGAATATCAAGTATAAGAAGGTTGAAATACAAGTTCTTGGGCAAAAATATTGGGTAAATGCATAATACTTCCCTGTGAAACCTGCGTAGCGGCAAGAAATTACCCTGTGAAATTTTTATTGCGTTAAATTTTAGGCAAAATTGCAGAAAAGGTCCCAAACTAATTGGCAATTTTGGGTTTTCGTCCCACACTTTATCACCTTACCGAATTTCGTCCTGTAATTTTATTTTATTTTGGAATTTCGTCCCGCCGTTAAGTATTAGACGGAAATTGCCACGTGGCCGTTAAATTGCCACGTGGCTGCTTACGTGTCATGATGACGTGGCAATTTTAGCATACCAATTATACAAGATTGCAGAATTAGTCCCAAACTAATTACAAATTTTGGTTTTTCGTCCCAAACTAATTACAAATTTTGATTTTTCGTCCCAAACTATATCAATTAGCACATTTCATCCCGTGATTTATCATTTTGCATGAATTTAGTCCCACTATAAATTTCTAATTTAATAAAAATGAAGATTCAATCTTTTACATTTTCTTTTCCAAGAAAAATATTATAAATACTAAAGTGACAATATTTATAATATTTTAATATTATAAATATTATAAATAAAATATTATAAATATTAAAATAAAACAATATATACGCAATTTTGTCACTTTAAAAATATTTTAAATATTAAAATATTTAAAATAAAACAATATATGCGCAATTTTGTCACTTTAAAAATATTTTAAATATTATTATTATATATATTGTTTAAATATTAAAAATAAAATATTATAAATATTAAAATATTAAAATATTATAAATATTGTCACTTTAATATTTATAATATTTTTCTTGGAAAAGAAAATGTAAAAGATTGAATCGTCATTTTTATTAAATTAGAAATTTATAGTGGGACTAAATTCATGTAAAATGATAAATCACGGGATGAAATTTGGCTAATTGATATAGTTTGGGACGAAAAATCAAAATTTGTAATTAGTTTGGGACGAAAAACCAAAATTTGTAATTAGTTTGGGACTAATTCTGCAATCTTGTATAATTGGTATGCTAAAATTGCCACGTCATCATGACACGTAAGCATCCACGTGGCAATTTAACGGCCACGTGGCAATTTCCGTCTAATATTTAACGGCGGGACGAAATTCCAAAAAAAAATAAAATTACGGGACGAAATTCGGTGAGGTGATAAAGTGTGGGACGAAAAACCAAAATTGCCAATTAGTTTGGGACCTTTTCTGCAATTTTCCCTAAATTTTATTATGTTTTCAAAAATTCTGTAAAAAACATCCAATTTGTAAAAAAATAAGTCATTCTGGATCGACGTATTTTAAAGAATCATTTTAAAAGTATATCACGTGAAGTTGTAGGGACCAACTTGAAGTGTTTTAAAATTGATTTCTTGAAATATGTTGATCCAAACGACTTATTTTTTATAAATTGGGTATTTTTTGCAGGATTTTTGAAAATACAAGGAAATTTGACACAATAAAAATTTCACATGGTAGTTTCTCGCAAGTTTAGCATAACACAGAGGAGTATCTTGCATTTTTTTCTCAAAAATAAACAATCTTGATGAGTACGTCTTGAAAAATGTGTCTTCTATATTAAATGATATATATACCTATTTATAGACGAAATATTCTTACGGGTTGCACTATTTGGACCTGGACGAAGTGACGTCACTGTAATATCAATCGTAGGATGTTATGTCCTATTGTAGGCAGTGAGGGATAACTCTACCATGCTCCGGGTCTTGTATCGAGAGACTTTGTAACGACTCACAAATTTCTTGTTCTTTTTATTAATTATTCTCTTTAAAAATCTTTCTTTTAAAGTATAGATTCATTTATAAAGTTAGAATCTATTTTTTGCTTTGATTTAGTGTGAAATATATTTAAATATGATCAAATATTCTTTTGAAATGGTGGAGTTATTTTCTATATTACTATTTATTTTGGCACATTTTTTATTTTATATTTAATTCTGCTTGAGCTAAAATGTGCGAATAACTTTTTTGTATGAAATATTAAACTTGAAAATGATTTATAAAGGTGTGAAAGGCCTTCTAAAAGTGTTGGGATCTTTTGCAAAAAAGTTTGGACGAAATAGTGCAAAATTTTAGTTATAGGGGCAAAAGTGTACTTTCCAAAACTTCAGATAAATTTGCCTCAAGTTGAAGATTTTCTACGGGAGTCATAATTTTTCCTTCTAGCACACCCCAAGAGCTGTAAAAAGCATGCTCTTAGGTGGAGGAACTCCTCTACCCAAGAAGATACGTGCATTGGTGGGTTTATAGAAGACAATTATGTCTTCCCACTTTTCTAAGTAAAATTTGAATGTATACATTTTCAAATATGATTTCATTCTCTATCTAAACACTCCATCTCAATCTTTAATTCTTTTTATATTGTTATTATTCACTTAGTAAAAACTTGAGTTTTAAAAGGGAGAGAAATGAGTGCAAGAAGGAAGTAAGGGAAGAAGTAATAAAGACAGTCACCACCTCTGCCATTGCTGCTGCCTTGAGCCGAGAGGAGAAGACCATCTTCAAGTATTGTAAGAATCTTCTAAAGTTACCTCTTCTGGTTGATTGTTTTAAATGAAATTAACTTATAACCTTAGATCTATTTGCTTCTTAAAACTCTTGAAATATCATTTTTAAAACCTTAAGAGTAAACCATTAAATCTCAATTTTCAGATTTCATAAAGTTCTACTTAAATGCATGTTTTAGGAAGGGTGATTTTTGTTGTATTATGATTAGGTTTTGAATATGATTAATGATTTAAAAATATGTTTGAAGTATGAAAGCATGTTAATACATATGTGTTTGGGCTTGTTGTAGATCTATAATTTTTTATAAAAAGATTTGGGAATTTATGAAAAGTTTAGGGTGTTAGGAAATTTATTTTTCTTGTGGGGGAGGCTATATGTGCGAAACTGGAAAAACTTGGGGTAATTTTGCATTTTCGGTGCCGCCGGCAATTCACCACCGGCCGCTGCACAGAGCAGCGTCCTGGTGCTGCCCGTGTGTGGCCTGTTGCTGAAAAACAACAGGCCCCTTTGTGGGAGGGCCAACCTATATATATAATAAAAAAATAAAAATAAAATATATATTATATCATATAAGGTCTTGCTTATATGATATAATAATATATTTTTTTAATATATTCTTGCTTATATGATATTATATCATATAAAACGACCTTATATGATATAATAATGTATTCTTTTTAGCATTTATTCATTTTTGCCCATCTTATTGTCACTTTTAGTTATTCTTATGTGACATGGATATTTGTCCTTGTAAATTTTGCATTTTTATATTCTATGTAGGTTTTATCCTAATTAAATTTATCTTCTACTTAGTTATTGCCTAATGCTGATGTAGTTTTTCAAAATCAGATAGTGGACTAAGTCTAGATCAGGTATGTATTTTTCTCTTTTTGGTTTTGCCACTTTTGCACTGCAAAGTGCCGAGTTAGTCGATTGTGGTTGAACTTGTACTCATGATATTACCTAGATAAAGTTAGGCATATTGTATTTTCCACTCATGACATTATAATGTCTATTAGCTTATCTAAAATTTTGAAGAGGCAAAGGAAAGCCACATATATCAACCTATACTTTATAGGTGCTTTGTAAGAAATAAAAACTAAAGGGATAGGGAAGAACAAATTTGGCATATAGAATCTGATCATACAATTGACTTTATGCTTTCAGTTATGATCACTGATCTCATTTCTATATCACCCCTGAAAATATTTGATATAGAAGTATGCAAATGTATAACATGAGTGAAAAGTCAGTCAGTTCAACATTGTTAAAATTTGATTCATGTTTAATTACACAATAGAATATTGTAGTGGATCCGTGATTACCATGACTTTGTTCATGTTAAGTCAACCATATTGACTTTTATGTTTCTTATTGATGCACTTGAATGATCACTTTCATTTCAACCTATACTTTTCCATTTTTACTTCGATGTCCTCTGTTAAGAAACATGCAAATACTTCCATATGACACAGTCATAAGGGCTTATTTGTCTTCTCCAAAATAGTGCATTAATGAGACTCTCATGTTGGTCATGCAGTATGGTATTTTCAAGGTTCATTATCACTTGTGTATGGGTTATACCGTTATACCTTGTTTTCTCAATTATTGTGCTCATAAAGGACTTTCTTTTATGAGGATTTTCATTTGCAATTGAAAATGTTAGGTCTGGTATGTTACCTTTAGCTATGATTTTCCTTTTCCCAAATTGTTTTAATATTTTTACTCTTTATCGCTTCCATAGTAACTTGAATATAGTTGAGTTTTGTGAGGTATAATTCTTTGATCTTCATATAATTGTTGTCGGACTTCGTAATGCATTAATTCTTTTAACGATTAATTGATATTCTTATTGAGGCTCTGAAAACAGTACCATATATGTTTATGTTAATGCAGGGAAGACTTCCTCCATTTCGGTGAAACATGTTTCAAGAAATTTGGCGATCGATGAAGTATTGGATTACGATGAATGAGCCAAACTTGTTAGGAGAAATAGCTTTTGAAAGTGGGGTTTGCCCACCGGCTCGTTGTTCTCCGCCTTTTGGAAACTGTTCCTATGGCAATTCAGATGTGAGCCTTTGGTCGCGGTTCACAACATGTTGGCTCATGCCAAAGCCGTTCAACTCTACCGCAATTTAAGGCAAACATTTACAATGACAATATAAGCGCAATCCCATGTTATTTTTTAAGTAAATTTCAAAATTATCAAGGTCATAACTTTTGTAATATAATTTGGAAGTTGTGTTTGTGCAGTCTAAACAGGGGGAACAGTAGGAATTGCAGCGTTTGCGACTATGTATAGACCATATACAGATAGCTGAGCGGACCAAGAAGCTATATATAGGGCTCTGGCTTCAATTTGGCTTGGTAAGAGGTCACATTTGGATTTACATTTGTTGCTTGGAAAATTATTATGTAACATGTAGACGTCGATTACAGTTTAATTTACGATCCTTGATTCTTTTCTTGTTTAAAAAGGATTTTGGATCCATTGATATTTGGAGAATATCCACAATAAATGCGTAAATATCATGGAAATGAATTATCAATCTTTAGCCTTGAGGAACAAGTGATGTTAAGGGATATCATTGATTTTATTGGAATAAATCATTACACGACCATATACGCAAATGATTGCATCCATTCGACATGCCTATGCAATGATTCCGTTTGTAAAGAAGTGACCATGCAATTCAGGGATTTGTATATACTACTGGGGAACGAGATGAAGTCCAGTTGGAAAGCCAAATGAAGTTATCGAACCTAACTTTCATTCGCTAGAAAACATCTAGCATTTACTATATTTACATTGCTTAGTGAGTTTAGATGATATTTTTTTTTATGCAGACATGAGAAAGTTATGTTGTTCCTGAAAGTATGGTGGAGATTCTCTAATATATAAAAAAGAGGTACCATAACAAGCCTATGTTTGTGACTGAAATTGGTGCGTATATATCTTGATTTTAAAATATGAAAATACTTCTCATAAATTTGTTGTACATCATGAATTTTGAATCTTGTTGCTTTAGTCCATGTGATCTTGTCCCTGATATCTGCTTTTTTTCTTGGTTCGGTTTGGGGCTCGGATGATTCATTTGTCTCTAATTGGTTGCTTGCTTCGGGTTGGGGATCAGAGGGTTTATTTTCCTTTTGGTTTGGATATAGTTTCTGCTTTGGAATATGGCTTGGTGCAGGGTATGTATTTCATGATTGCTTTTGTTCTGCACGCCTTCAATTGTTTGTATATATCTCTCTCGGTTTATGTTCTTATTTTGCAGTGTAGTTGTTCCAAATATTACTCTATCTACTTAATCTCCTAAACTGTATGTTCTCTTGAATTTTTTAAATTCCTATTTTCTTCTTGTATTAATGATGTTGTACATTTATTTTGAAGTTCTTACTGGTGTTTGTGATTTTGCTTACTTGTTTGAGGAGATTACTCTATATCTATACTACTTAGCTAATCTAGGATTTCAGTAATATGGAGTTTTTTATTCTTGTTTTGTTTTTTAGTTTAGTTTTGTTATTCATGACATTAGACTTGGTACCAATAATTTTTTGCTGAGATTTCCATAGTTAATGCATATATACATATCTAGGTAGCTTACCACTTCATTACTTAAGAATTCCTATGCAGAAATATTTTAGATTTCTTTTAGGGGTGATTTTTATAATCTTTATGTAGTGCTAAGGTAGACATCCATCTTCACCATATAATTAGATAAACGAAATCCTATACTTTATTGAAGTATCAATACACACACCTTAAGAAAAATAGATCTAGATACAACATTAACACCAGCAAATTGGAAATTTTATAGTATTTTTTCCAAGTCTTAACAAGATTTTCATGGTTGTTGCCTTATTTGGTTTTTTTTCCACCGTCGGAAGCATCTAAAAACACAATAAAGTCACCCGACTGCGGCCAAGAACGATAAATTTTAACTATTCACTGAAGTTAAAACACATGATAACATAAACTTCATAAATTAAGCAAACCAAATGTACCTCAATTTTCACTTCATTCTTACACAATATACCTATATTTACTCACCAAAGCAACCCAACAAGCTGGGCAACAAACTCCAAGCATTAGCGTGGACCGTGGAGCACCCAGCCTAGTACATGTATATGTATGTATAAATATAATGAAAATACCTACTAAATTTTAAAGAAAATTCGGAAAAATGTTGATCATAATTTTTATTGATATATATGTTATATTATAATCATAATAGTAAATATTTTAAAAATAGAAAATGTAATTTATAAATTTTATGAATAACAAAAAGGTTTGAAAATAATTAAGGGGCATAACTAAATAAAAAAAATTCAGAAATTAGATTTATTATTAAAAAAATAAAGTTTTGTATAATTTAGATAATCATTCTGAAAATTAAATTGTGAAAATAATAATTAAATTTGAAGAAAAAAATAAATTAATAATAATAAATAAATTATTTTGAAATTTTATTTTCTGAAAATAAATGAAAACTTTTTCTGTTATAATTTGAGTTATTTTTTTTCTGGTAGTGTATGAATTATTTTTGAAAATAAAATAAAATATTAAAATAAATAATAAATTATTTTTATAAAATTTATACAATTTTGAAAATGATAATTTCGAATAAAGATTAAAGTTGAAAAGGGGGCTCAATAAATTATAATAATTTTCTGAAAATGAGTTTAATAATTATTTTAAATAACATAAAGAAGTTAAATGTTTGTAAAAGAAAATAGTTTTAAATAAACTTAAATTCTAATTTTAATAATAAGTTTTTGTTTAAATACTTGAGGAATATAAAGTTACTTGAAAGTAATAACTCAACTTAAAACCTTTAACTAAATATTTTAAAGCTCAATTACAATGATTTTTGTTTTAGTTTAACTCTTTCGTGGCTATGTTTACCATGCTTTATGGACGAACCATAGAACCTTTAGATCAGTCGTAAATGTCCAAGTTTTGATTGTGTCTTCGATATAGAACAACCATGATTCAATAGTTTGCTCGACTAAAGCATTGTTTTAGTCATTTTAGAATCTTTGTAGCATAATTAAATTCTAAGATCATTACATAAACGTGTACAGGATCCGGAGATGCCACATTTCTGCATATTCTCGGGAATCATAAGCTACACAAGTGAGTGTTGTGTGTTACTAGTGTGTCAGTCCGAATGTGCTAGCAGGTCGAGTCATAAATGGAACTTAGTCTACAAACGAACAAGCATGCGAAGTGTGATTCAATGAAAAACTCAATTGTTAGGACAAACTATAAGCCTTGATTATTATGATAATTCAGATGTGCTTATGAGTCCTTGATATCATATATTGAACCGTTTTGATGATTGTTATTGAGTTGTTTGTTGATTTCCTGGTACTGGATTGTTATTGTACTGTACTGTTTGCTATTATTGTGGGGCCCTGTTTTGGTGTACAAATTCATGGGTAACCTGGAAGGTTAGGGCCGGAGGGTTACCTTGATCCACCTTAGACCCGGCTTCACAAACCAAGTGTGGAGGTTACACTTGGACAGTGAAGTCAAACTTCTGGCGTCTATGCGCACAATCAGTAAGGTAGCTCCTTACTTGGAGTGTTCGGTGGGGGCATCATAATATGGACTGGAGGATAAGAGAAGGACGGCATCAGCAAATGTTGGTTACTTGTTTAACGTGCTTAAATTGTTATTGCATGTGTTCATTTAGGGCCCATTTGGATAGATGTATTTGAAATGAAGAGGGATTTCAAATGAATGGATTTAAAATTCCAATGATTTGAAATCTTGATTTGAAATCCATTCACTTGCAATCTCTTGTTTGGATAAATTTTTTTACAAATGATTTCAAGTCCATTCATTTGAACTCCAATGTTTGGTGTATATCATTTGTGTTATTCGAAATTCCTAATCGTGCCTTATTATTTGTTGTATGAGTTAATTCGTGTTGTTGATATCGAGATAAAATCGCATAAATCGATTTGGGGCAAAATTATAATTTTTGAAAATTGAGGGACCAAAACTGCAAATTTGAATTTTTGAAAAGCAGGGGCTGAATTGAAATGTTTAATTTTCTTAAAATTCTGGACTGAATTGCAATTCTTGACTTTTAAAAAATATAGGGTCAAAATTACAATATCCAAAAAATGAGGGACCAAAAGTGCAAATTTGATTCCTGAAAATCGTGATCCTAATTGAAAATTATGGGTTCTTCAAAAATCTGGGGTCAAAATTGCAATTTCTAAAAATTGAGGGACCAAAAGTACAATCCAAATTTCTAAAAATAGTAGTCCAATTGCAAATTTTAATTTTTTGAAAATTACGGACTCAATTGCAATTCTAGTTTTTCTGAAAATATGGGATCAAATTACAATTTTTTAAAGTATACAATGTGGCTTTTTTTCTTAAGTGGATTTCAAATAATTAGTTTTAGGAAGAATTTCAAATCTACTTAAAATTGGGCTATAATCATTGGACTAAAATCCAGGATTTCAAATGAATGGATTTAATTTTGTATCCAAATAGCATGATGGATTTGACAATGAATTTCAAATCCACCCAACCCAAATCCATCCATCCATCCAAATGGGCCCTTATTGTACTGTTATATATACTCACGTCTATTATGTTGCATCCACGCATCACACACACACATGTGCACTACAGGCTCACTAAGTTGGACGATCAAGTTATGGATTCTATGTTTCAATCTTTTCAGCTACAGGTGTTAGGGGAAACGATAGATCAACTGCGGTTAGGTCATCACGGTTGAGGTCCCACCCTAGTTTCGGAGAGTAGTTGTACATTGTTAAGATTCTTATTTGATTTTAATATCATCCCTTGAACTAATGTTCCAAAACACATATATCGTATAAATCAATTTTTATGATATCTAGTTATTTTAGCTAATTTTGTAAAGTGATCAATTATTATAGAAGATAATTTTTAATTTTCTCCAATATTGATATTAATCTGGCATTTTCTCTATTGGGTTTCACAAGTTGTTTCACAACATCATATTTTCTTTGAAAATTTGTTTTTAATACTTCCGCTTTAAACTATAAATATTAAATCGAATTTATTTTTCTTACAAAAAAAATTAGTAATTTAAATTATTCTTATATCGTTTTAAACCGCCTCCGCTTTAAACTTTCCAATTGAAAATGAATTTTTATTTTGTCAATAAACTAAATAATATAAACTATTTTATACATTAATTGTAGGCTGATTTTGAATTAATCATTTTTTAATTGAACTTTTAAGTTTTCATTTTGTTTTTATACCCGTTTAAAAAAAAAATCGGTATTATAACTTTTTCCTCAAGTAAAAATTTAATCGAGTATTACCCGACGGACACGCGGAGTCGGGCCGTCACAGATGGTATCAGAGCTTAGGCTTATAAGTCAGGTCAAGGATCCTCGAAAGTCGTTTGTTTTGTCCTGTTTATTGTGTTCTTTTGAGTCTTATTATGTGTTTATTATATGAAATGTGTCTTTAATCTATGATTGAGTTAGGGTGTCGAGCCAAGGAAGTAGACGTTTCGCTCCAACATGGGGAGGAACAGAGGATTCGTGGGAGAATTGGGGCCCCATAGGGTCATTGTTCTCCCGATCCTAGCCACTCTCCTCCACGTATGTTGATTACTCGACACAGTAGTTACCACCCCATCATGACTCGGGGACGCTTTGCTTTTCGTTCAAGAAACCTAAGCAACACAAGTGTGTATTGTTTGTTACTTGTGCGTATGTCTGAATATGCTAGTAGGTCGAGTCAGGACTGTAACTTAGTTCCTAAATGAACGAACATGTGGAGTAAGTAATGCGAATAATTCTACTAGGATTAACTATCCACATTGCGTCAATATGCTAATGCATGACTATTTATATGTCCTTGATACAGTGAACTGAACTGTTGCAATTGTTGTATTTGTATTGATTACTGATCCCTGTTGCTGAACTATTACTGTTAATGTCAATGTCTTGTACTGTTTATGTTATTTTGTGTGGGCCCTATTTCGGTGTGCGAAATCGTGGATAACCCGGAAGGTTAAGGCCGGAGGGTTATCTTGATCCACCGTAGACCCGCTTCACGAACCAAGTGTGGAGGTTACAATTGGAGAGTGAATGTCAAACTCCTGGCATTTGACATCAATGCATACTGATATGTAAGATCGCACCTTACTTGGAGTGTTCGGTAGTGGTTTGAATATGTTTAGGAGGGTAAAAGGAGGACGGCATCAACATCTGTTAGTTACTTGTTTAACTGTTAATTTGGTTTCGCATGTGTTTGTTTCTATACATTTTTATAAGCTTACCTATATTTTGCTGAATTTATGCATCATACGCACATGTGCACTATAACTTCACTAAGTTGGATGATAAACTTACAAACTCGCATTCATTTCTTTTCAATACATGTATCTCAGGATTTGATGTATAGAATTGGTGTGTTCGTCTTCGAGTTCCTGTTTGTCGGTTTCTTGAGTCATCGAATTATCCTTTAATTTTTGTTGCGTTATGTTATGTCACATTATGCGTTGCTTTGTATCGGGCATGATTAAATACTTAAGACTATTGTTATGGATGTTTGTCGTTGCGCGGAAGGTGCTCATTTGTATTGTGTGCCCACACTTGCATATAGCAGTGTACTGGCTTTTATGTTATTATGTTGAACTATGTTTGAATTACTATGTTGTTGGTTTTTTTTAAAAAAAAGAAAATTATGCTCAAATTTTGGTTATTTTCACCGAATACGGACACGGACTCGGGGGTAGATCCACGTAGGATTCGACCCGGGGCCGCGGGCCGTTACATCCTTGGTCGAGATTATGAGCTAACTTAGTTAATTATGCACCTGAAGATCGAGATGTCTTTGCAATTTTCGATCGGAGAGGTGATTCTGATTCTAATCATCTTAAAGAGTTGCATCAATTTCGATCGAAAGGGAGACCAAGTTCAAGATGGGCGATCGATTATCAAATAGTTTGAGTTTGATTCGATCACATAGAGTTCAAGATCAATATTGTTAGTTGAGTCATTCTAATCAATCTGTTGTAGTATCAAGTATGTTCATTTAACTTATTCAGAAAAGACTTTGATGCACATGTGAGAGTCACAGTGATGATATGAGATATTGTACATTAATTTTGTAGACTAAAATAGAATCCTAATTATTGTTTGGCATGGGAAATATCGCAAATGGATTTTTTTAACTATGCCTGATTAAGTTTGCTCCTTTTTTTCTTTTTTTTGGACCACTTACTTGATATTTGAGTTTTTTGGCGTTCATGTGACTTAGATCTAATATCTAGATCTAGTACCATTACCAACATGTAAGGCCATCTCCAGTCGAAGCAGGCAATAGCTCCTTCATGCCCACCTGGGTACATATCTATTTACCTGTATGCCTTGTCAAGTAAATCATCTTCAACCGAAACGACAATCCAAAACATTTATTTCAATCTCAAACTTTCCCCACCCTCACTTAACAACAACAACAACAATAATAATAATAAGGGATTCATAAAAATAAAAAAATAAAAAACGAGTAAACATAATTAACAACAACAATAGTTTTATGAATAAAGTAGTAGTTTTATGAAGTAATATTAATTGGATTAATCCATTAGATTGAGAAATATCATTATATTTGACCATGAGGAAAGTTTAATTTCGTTCTTATATATAAATTTCTTAAACTACAAATCTATATGTATAATGACTTTTATATTTTTGGACGAAAAAAGTATTTCTTTGTTCAGATGAATTTTTTGAACTTATGTTCATTTTCATTTTTGAAAGATATAATACTTTACCTTTCATATTTATACTACTTGAATGTCACTCAAAAACTATCTTCAAACCAATGTGGAATAAGGAGAGTTAAGTTTTTATCCCACATTGATTTGAAAATAGTGTGAGTGGTCTTCTAGAAGTATAAATATGAAGGAGAAAACATTATATCTTTCAAAATTATGGACAAGTTTTTTTTTTAAAGAACATTAAACCATAACTAATAAGTGTTAAAAAAATTTATATATTTTTTACATATTTTATTAATTACCTTTTAAAACAATTTGAGAATGAAAAAAAAACTTGGACGCGAGCATGCGCTGCATGCGCCCATCCAGCAGCTGCTGTCTCCCCTCGAATGTCTGCTTGCCCATTCGGGGGAGCTATTCTCCAGTCGATGGGGGGCTGTTGCCACTACCGGAGCTACATTGTCTACAGGGGGGTGCATGGACCCCCCCTAAAATTTTGGTCCCAAGTGTATCGTATATATGCTATATTAATTTATTTATGTTCAACTATAAAATAATTTATAATTTTCTTTTTAGTGGACCCTCAATTAAGTTTAAATTTTTAAATTAAAGGGGTCCATGTTTATTAGAATTTGATAAATTTAAAAGTTACAAAGTGTATATTAACTCAAACTCTAATATTTTATTTTTATTTTGTAATTGGAATCATACTGTAACACTAATAATACTTTTTAGGGTTTGACACTTTTTAGGGATTGATACTTTTTAGGAATATCAAGAGTCTCTCTAATTGCATATTACTCTTTCTTTCATCTTCTTCTCCATTCTCACAAAAGAACCTATTTTAAACAAAACGTGCAAAACCAAAATACAAAGTACAAAAAAAAAATTGAGATCGAGTTTTTCATAATAAGAAGAGAACCCACTGATTCTTCAGGAAGACATAAGGTATGAAATGTGTATGTTTCTAATTATAGTAGTGAATTATTCAATACTTTTTACTTGTAATATATATGGTCTAGAATAGATTAGAGTGATGGATAAAAGATTAACTTTACTTTAATTCGCATAGATGTTATTTTCTAGCGAAATTTAGTTTATAATTGATTCTTAATTTTACTAGATATAAATCATGGACAAGTTTGTTGTTAGAGTACCCAAATTATTGAAAGACTCATCAACGCAACAAGCTTCGAGTTCTACCCAGGAAACTTCTATTGACAATTCTTTTAATCGATTATCTGAAAAGAGTCGGCTTGAATTAAGTGATCTTATAGTAGATCCTGGATTACGTAAAAAGATAACTGAATATGATGCAAATCAACGAGATTATATAAGAAGAGCTTATCTCCAAAAAGGCCCTTGTCAACCTCGTAAGCACAATTTTCCTCAAAAAAATATATGTGGACGTTTGCGCCGATTTAATCTTGATTGGTTCGACATATATGGTAATTGGTTGGAATATAGCATTAGCAAGGATGCATCATTTTGTCTATCTTGTTATTTGTTTAAGCCTGACATTGGAAAACAATCAGGGAGTGATGTTTTTGTTACAACTAGTTTTACGGCATGAAATAAGAGAGAAAGATTTTATGGTGTTGGGGAATGTAACAGTGTGCACAATCAAGCTTTGAAAAAATGTTTTGATTTGATGAAACAAGACAACATATTAATTTTGCTTTTCAAAAGCAAAGTGATGAGCTAAAAAGAGAGTATCGCATTATATTACTTGCATCAATTGATTGTACGAGATTTCTTTTACGTCAAGGTTTACCATTTCGTGGTCATGATGAATCCAATGATTCGAGCAACAGGGGAAATTTTATTGAACTTTTGAATTTTTTTGCAAATCATAATGAGGTTATTATAGAAGTTGTTGTTGGTATAATTCAAAAGAATTTGAAATTGACATCACTAGACATTCAGAAGGACATTGTGAATGCCGCAACCATTGAAACAAGTAATATTATCATTAATGATCTTGTAGATGATTACTTTGCAATATTAGTAGATGAATCACGAGATGTGTCTGGTAAAGAACAAATGGCTTTTGTTTTGCGTTATGTCGATAAAAAGGGATTTATCATGGAAAGATTGCTCGAAAGTCGGAATTGTTCATGTTACAGAAACAACTTCATTATCACTTAAAGCTGCACTAGATAATTTACTTTTGAAATATGGTCTTAGTTTATCTAGAGTGTGTGGACAAGGTTATGATGGTGCAAGTAATATGAGAGGGGAATTCAATGGTCTGAAGAGTTTGATTATAAAAGAAAATCAAATGGCATATTATATTCATTGCTTTGCTCATCAACTTCAATTGACCCTTGTAGCAGTTGCAAAGAATCATGGTGACATTGCTTTATTTTTTAACTTGGTGTCTAATATTGTTAACGTAGTGGGAGCTTCTTGCAAGCGCCGAGATTTTGTTCGTGAGAAACAGGCTGCCAAAATAGCTCAAGCATTAGATAATGGTGAGATTCAAAGTGGCCACGGACTAAATCAAGAAACTAATCTCAAACGGGCCGGCGACACACGATGGGGATCACATTATGCATCAATAATTAATTTGATTAACATGTACTCTACCGTGGTTGATGCACTTGAGATAATTGAAGATGAAGGGTCCATTCCCGAGAAAAGAGCTGAAGCACGTGTTTTGTTGGACTATTTATATTCTTTTGAATTTTCTTTCGTTTTACATTTGATGAAAAATGTTTTGGGAATAGCCAATGATTTGTCACTACTTTTGCAAAGAAGAGACCAAGATATTGTTAATGCTATGAAGCAAGTTAAAGTATGCAAAAAAAGATTGCAAGACATGAGAAATGATGGATTTGAGTCTTTATTGGGTGAAGTTTCTTCTTTTTGCATTACTCAAAATATTAGTATCCCTAACATGGATGAGAACATCAAACCTCGGGGAAGATCTCGACGCAAAGCTCAACAAATCACTAATGGGCATCGTTGTCATGTAGAGATTTTTAATCAAGTGGTTGATATGCAACTTCAGGAAATGAATAGCCGTTTTACCGAGGTAAACTCAACGTTGCTTACATGTATTGCTTGCTTGAATTCAGATGATTCATTTTCTTCTTTCAATAAAGAAAGTCTCATTGATTTGGCTAAATTTTACCCGTCCGAGTTTTCTAATGTGGATATCTTAGCACTTGATATGCAACTTGAAATTTACATTGTCGACATGCGGTCAGATGAAGAGTTCTCAAAATTAAAAGGAATTGGTGATCTTGCTAGAAAATTAGTTGAAACAAAGAGGAACACTGTGTATCTTCTTGTATTTTTACTTTTAAAATTGGCAATGATTTTGCCAGTTGCTATAGTGTCTGTGGAGAGTGCGTTTTCTGCTATGAAGTATATAAAAAATCGACTGAGGAATCGGATGGGAAATGAATGGTTAAATGACTCTATGATTACTTATATAGAGAAAGATGTATTTGATATCGTTACAGATGATTCAACCATGCAACGATTTCAGTCTATGGCAAATCGACGTGTACATTTGTAAAGAAGAAGTTTTCATTTCATTTAATTTATAATTTATTTTGAGTTTGAATTAGTTTGGTCATATTTTAAACTTTTTTTTTTAATATTTTAAATAATACTCATAAATTTATAAGGACCCCAGTAAAAAAAGTTTCTGGCTCCGCCACTGGTTGTTGCTTGCCTCCCCTTCGGCTGGAGATGGCCTAACCATTGCCGTTGGTCTCATAGTCTCATATCATTGAAAGTCATTTTAATATTTTCTTTCTAAGTAATTTATTTGCTTGTTAGACCATATTGCAACTGGTTAATGAACATCCTCTTAAATTTAAATTCCATTCATTCATACAATTGAGATTTGGTCTTTGACAAGTTCAAGGGAGAATTAAGCAAACTAACCCTGAGTTTTAGTTTAATTACACTGCTCATCCTATATGTTTAAAAAATCACACAATCTACCTTTAAGGTATTAGGGCATCTCCAGTGTTGCATTCAGTCCAAAGTCCAGTTTTTCCTCACTCAGTCCAGCTTTCCCTCAGAATCCAAGTCCAGCTTCCCCTTTCCTTTTCATAAGTCATCTAAAATGTTTCAATCCATCAATTCCATTTAATTAAAATTCTCATTTTCCCCACTCTCACTTAATAATAATAATAATAATAATAATAATAATAATAATAATAATAATAATAATAATAGCAATAATAATAATAATAATAATTAAACAATAATAAATAAATAAATAATAAATAACAATAAGATATATATAATTTAAGATTGACATTAATAATAACTTTAATATATTAACGAATCATATATAAGGTTCGTTAAGTTCTTTTAAGGTTTTATTTTTATTAATTAAATTAAATTTTAGTTTCTAATAATTAACTTTTAAAGGGATTTTAAAATTGGTGCACAATAATACAATAATTAAATACTTGATTGACATGATTTGGAAATAATAAAAATAATTAATATTGACATTAAATTTTCCAACATAATAGTTACATTAAATTTACATTAAATTTGATTTTATTAAATAAAAGTTATATTTTTATACTAAAATTAACTAATAAAAAATAGTACCCAAATTAAATAAAACTAAGATTAAATAAGAGTTACATTTTATTTAATACGGTATTTTAAATAATTCTTTTTAAATTAAAAGAATTTTTATTAAATAAAATACATAAAAACAAAAAAAAAAAAAAAAAATAGAATGAACAGCTGGCTCGGCGGGCGAGTGCGTTGCACTCGTCCGCCTGGTGTTTGAACCATCGAGAGCTGTGAGGCAAGTGAAGGAGCTTGAATCGGTCTCCAAGTGTAGCTTCAACGTGTAATTAGTTTTTTTTTCCCCTTTCTACATTTTTTTCACATTTTCACCCCACTAAATTCAAATCCAGCCTCACATTGGTACATAGGAGATGCCCTTATATTCATAAAAGTTACCCCTTTTATGACACTAATCTATGATGGTGTACGGAGGTCATCATGATGTGAATAAATGGGTGAAAATGGTGGGAAAATTGATTCAATTGGGTTAAATCAATGAAGATGATTGAAATTGGTAGGAAAAACTGAGTTGAAAAAGGATGAAATCGGTGGATAAATAGCTTGAGATTTATGATTTATTAGATAGTACTCAATGGTATTTCTGAAATTCAATTTTTTTTAAATTAAATTAATGTCATAAGAAAATAACTGTAATGGATAGCTGAGGAGTAGTTTGAGTAATTTTCAATAACACTCAACCTCATTATTGACCTTAATAGTTCTATTTTGGCCCACATTACTAATTACTTGTCACTTTCAAGTTTTAACCCAATGCTTAACAAAATTTAATCCAAATGACAAAATATTTGTAGTTTTAACCCAATGCTTAACAAAATTTAATCCAAATGACAAAATATTTGTACTGTTGGCCATATTGCCTATTTTCCATCCAATTGAGACCAAAAGTAATATTTATTGCATTCTTAGTCCCATGTAACTCCGCCTTCAAAATTTTTGGTGCCCACAATTTACAAAATTGTATTATTGGTCCCAGTTTATCATCCTATTGCTTCTTTTTCATCCAATTTGAGGTCAAACATGCAAAACTAAGTCAGGAACATAGAATATTTTATTGAACTAAAAAAAATAAAAAAACTAAGATTATAATACAATTACATAAATTACGAGACAAAAAGAGTTGAGGCTCTAAAATTCAGGTTTCCATAATATGAATAGAATAAGTAGTTTTTTTAAATATATTTCAAGTTCCTCTGCCATATTATAAGAACAAAAGGGAAATTGGTTTTTTATTGCAAAGTCCAATTAAATATAGCATTAGCAAAAGGGTTTAAGGTTTGCACATCCAGTCCTGGGCAAGAAGAGTCATCTGAGTTTACTTTACATGTTAAAATAAAATCCAATTTTTCATCATTGTCCATTTTTCTTACACTTACAACCATTACTTCTTCTGCGACCTGAGCTCCAACACCCGTTCTTCCGTCGCCTTCAGAGCATTTCCGTAGATTTCTATTAGCTAAAAAAAGAAAAACAAGAAAAATGGTTTCAAACCCAAGTTAGAAAATAATCAAATAGAACGTTGGTAAAATCGAGATATTTTACATAAACTTACCTCGTCAACTTCTCCGTGAGTCATTATAAACGGAGGAGACATCATTATAGTGTCACCGGCAATACGTACAAGCATTCCATTCTTCTGACAATGTGCTCCAAAATAAGCACCCACCCCTGAAATATGTTTATGTTTATTAAAAATTCGTTCTTATAAAAGACATGTTGATATAAAGGAAGGCTTTTACGTACCCCATTCAGGAGGGAAAAGGTCGTTTGGTGATTTGTTGTCTGTAAATTCTGTCCCGAGAATCAAACCAGTTCCTCTTATCTTCAAGATAAAGAGTGTTAGCAGAATAAATGAAAAAATAAGAAAAAAAAACCAACTAATATATATATATACATAATGAAGATAACAATATGTTTCTTTATGGTACCTCCCCGATGATCGGACTGTCGGAAAATGCTTTAAGGCCTTGAAATTTTGGAGCTATGCTATTTACTTGATCAAGAATATTATTTTCCCTGCAGACAAGGAAGCCTTGTAAACTTGTTTCACAAACACGAGCTAAATGCAAAATACCCCACTGTGCTTTTCCTAGTTAACAAAAAAACCCATGTGTTCTTTTTTATTAGCACAAAACCCCATTTGACATTCCTTCACAACAATAGCGAGGTTATTGCCAACTTTCAAAGTTAACATGTGGATTATTGTCAATTTTTAGGAGAATAGGGTGTTGCATTTTTTGGTGGGGGTACAATTGCATTTTTCCTGCAAAATAGGAGGGGGGTTTTGCTATAAAATTGCACAGGGGGGTTTTGGTAATAAAAATAACATAAGGGAGTTTTAAATTAGGCAAAGCATAAGGGGCGTTGCATTTCACTCAAAAATAAAACACAGGCTATAATGCATTTTGCTCCATGTAAAATATGGCCCTTATCTCCTATGGGAAAATAAGAACGTTTATTTCATAAGGGGCGTTTAACCCTCTCATGTTTAAAAAGAAAGTCCACTGCACATGATACTCAGGTGTAAAAAGATGTAATGAGCTTTGTTTCTAAATCAAAACGTTTATTTCTTACAGGAAGTTAAATGTCAAGAACGTATTTCACGAGAGGGTAAAAAAGGATTTGTGTAAATCTTCAATCAACAAGTTTAGTTAGTTCTTCATTATATCTTTTACTTGGGTTGTGAGAAGGGGTTTAATCGATCGAGCATCGTGAAGTTTGAAAAACATACTTATAGATCTTGAGTGCTTCAAGTGCAACAGCGCACGCTACGGGATGTCCCGAATAAGTGAATCCATGAGAGAAAGAGCCTGAAAAAATCAAAATATAAGGCAAGTTAGTAAACTTGATTTATTATGAAGAATTTTATTTACGACACTTAAGTTTAAAAGTCAGCACGAACCAAGCTTGTTGCTTTGAGAATATATGACATCATTTACTTCCGGGCTCACAAGAACAGCACCAATAGGCACATATCCAGAAGAAAGAGCCTGCCACATAATCAAGAGTGAAAAATTGAGTAAGTGAGCAAGATTAGGCAATGTTTGATTCAATTTTTCTGAATTTTTACCTTTGCTAAAGAAACAAGATCGGGTTTGATGCCATATTTGTCAGAGCCAAACATTGTTCCAAGCCTTCCGAAGGCACATATTACCTCATCGGCTATGAGAAGAATATCATATTTTTTTATAACAGCCTGAATCTGCACATTAGGATTAAAAAAATAGAAATAAAAATGAGCACAAACTTTGTAGGACAATTTCTCCTCAAACTGCACATTTATTTCAAAAGAAGCAATAGGAATACTAATTGAAACATTTTCTTGACAATAACTTCTAGTAAACAGTTTCTTTTAGGATCGGAGGAATTCTTTTTCTTGCTGCTTGTATTTCCTCCATTGCACTTGTTTGGATATTTTGATTTTGTATGGATTTGAATTCCATAGGTACCTAATTTTTGGCTAATTTACGACCGGACCCCCTCAGGTAAACCATAATCACCAAAAAAAAACCTGTAGTTCCAGAAATTACAAGTACACCCCTTAAAGGGGATGTTTGGGTAAATAGTTCCAGAAATAGTAAGGGGTGAGTAACGGGTGTTTTGATAAATAGTCTATACCAGAAAGGGAGTAATACCAGTGAATCTCAGGGGGTTTGGTCGTAAATCACCCTTTGATTTTTTTCTCAAAATCATCGTCAAACAAGTCCCATGATCCAAATGAAGCTCATTGTTCTAGAATCTTGGTTTTACATAGTGTATAAAAAGAAACTAACCTTCTCAAAGTAAGTTGCTGGTGGAGGAATCACACCACCTGCCCCCATAACCGGTTCCGCAATAAAAGCAGCAATCTGAAATACTAACCTCTATTACATAACTGAAAATAGGAAGGTTGCAAAAATAAAATTAAAAAATCACGTAAGCAAATGTACGTTACCGTTTCCGGCCCCTCTTTGATGATAAGATTTTCCAAATTATTGGCCAATCGGGTAGAAAATTCCTCCTCCGATTCACCTGAGATGTTTCATTTAGGCTATGTTTGGAAATTGGGTTTTAGTCGATAAAACGATAAAGAAAATGAAAATGAATAGAAAATAAAGTTGCATGATCAATCATGAAAATATGAGAAACTCACTGAAATTCTTGAATCAAATATAACCTTAAAAAGAAATTTGATAATATCGTGGAAGAATGAAAAATATAGAGGGCCAAAATGGAGTTCTTTAAAACCTGGAAGATGGTAACGCCAATAATGTGGGCAATCAGTGTGCAAGACGAATGGAGCCGGAAGATCAAAATTTTGGTGTAGTGCAGGTAGACTGTAAAAGACATTTCCGTCGTTTATTAACAAGTTTCACTACATAATATATAAAGGTTATATGCTCTGAAAATTTGATAAATTACAAACATACCCTGTAAGACTGGCCGAAATAAGTGTCGAACCATGGTATCTACCAAAATGAAGAATGGGAAATTAAATGAGAAAGGAGATAATATACATAAGTAAAATAGGCAAACATAGGAAAAGAAATCGTTACGATTTTTGTCGAGCAATAAACTTCTTCTTGTTAGGCCTTCCAAGGGCATTATTGTAATACCACACCAACTTCACCTACAAAAAGAAAGAAAAAACTAGATAGATTTAGTCCATAATTAGTGTAAAACTCTATCATTTATACGATGAGCAATAAACTGGAAGGTGACGGACTTAATTGATGACAACTTGGAATAAGGAAAATATGATCACTAGAGCTCCGGATAGCATTTGGAATGAAATTATTTCAATCCCGAACGAACTCATGCTGGATCAGTGCGACAAAAAAGTGTGGATAGGGACAGCCAATGGGAGTTCACATGCCGCTCGGCATACTCTCGCCTTGACATGGAAGAGAACACGGAAGCTGGGAGTGGTGGCCGGAACTGGGAATGGCTATGGAGGTTCAAGTGCTCGGAATGAATTTGGCTTTTTTTGTGGATTTGTCTTCATAATAGTCTCACTACCAATTCTCTTAAATTTGACAAGAAAATTGCTGGTTTTAACTCCTGCTGAAGATGCGACAGGGATTCGGAAACCATGATTCATGCTCTTAGAGATTGCGGGTGAGCTAAGGAGGTTCGGGAGTTTATTATTTCCCCCACAAAGTCCTTGGAATTTCTACAAATGGATCCTATGAGGTGGATTAAGGATAATACCACTTTGGAGAGGTTTGACAATATTATCTTACCCTAGACCTCGGGCTACGATCTTTGTTGGAACAAGTTTATCTTCCAAAATGCTCAGGATTTTAAAGAACAAACAATACATGTAGTGTCTGGAAGGGACGAGCTACTTGTTTGGCAAAGTAGACTCTAAAAGAAAAGGAAGCTACTTGTTTGGCAAAGTGGAAGAAACCGAGGAGAGGTTGGCACAAAATGAATACAGATGGGAGTGTTCTGACTACAAAAAGAAGTGCGTCGGCAAGGGGGCTGCTGAGGGACGAGCTGGGTGTCTGTAAGGGAGGATTATCTCGTAAACTTGGGGATATCTCTATCACCACGGCTGAACTAATCGTAGCAAGAGTGAGGCTCAAGCTGGCTTGGGAAAGACATGTTCCTTAACTCGAATTTGAGATCGATTCGGAAGTGGTGGCAAAATTGATCAAGAATGCAGACACGGAGCAACACCCTCTTGAAAGAATTATCGAGGATTGTCGAAGGCTTCTCAGGATGCCATGGGAGAGTTGGGTGGTGCATACTAAAAGAAATGGAAATTGTTGTGCGGATGCGCTTGCAAAGTTGGGACATGACCTTATGGAGGCTCATTGCATTTAGGAATCTGTTAAGAGGAAGATCTTATCTAGTTTCTTTCAGTTATCTTCATGTACCAAAAAAAAAAGATGGTCAAACCTGTGAATCATTGGCTTCTGATCCACTATTTGTGAAGAAGACCTTAGCCATTTTTTTTGCAGTGAACATCTCCAAAAGTTCACTAGCAAGATCCTATACATATAGAGTAAACGAGAAGAAGAGTTAGCCAATTTCACGTAGAGGAAACTTCAAAATGAAATTGAAATCATCGTACCAAAGAAGGCCGTGTGGTTCGGTTCCAAAAGGAGTGGTAGAAGGGCAATGTATTAAGTTGTTTTGTCGCAGCAGCAACTAAACGAGGTTCGCTCCCACCTGCAAGAAATTATATATGTGATGTTTTTCTTTTTTCGAAAATTGGTAAAATTTGGGATATTGAATACCTAAAGCCGTGCACCATAACCCGGCAAGAGCATCAAGATACTTTTTCCCATTAGTATCATAAATATAGGAGCCCTACAACAAAACAAGAATAAAATACCTATAATTGGAATGAAACCTTTAAATGAAGAAACTAACTTTTATACCTCTGACTTCTCGATTACTAGAGGGTGCAAATCCGAAGTTTGTTTTCCGGATGTAAAGGGTGCCAACATATCATGGCCCTTGAAGCTACAAATGCCGAAAGTTAATGAAAATGAGCACACAAAATGACTTTAGGTCAAAGAGTTTAAATATTTTACCATGACAATAAAGACAAAGGAAATTACGAACTTAAAAGGCATATATGCATGAAAAGTTGAGAATGATAAAAAGGAAAGAAAAGGCAGATACCCTTTATTTTCGGAAGATGAAACATCCTTCTGCAAAGATGCATTTGTACTATACCATTTCTCAAGTATAGAAGTCTGAACTAAACTTATACTAGCTGGAATATCCTTCACGTGGTAAGTAGCCTGTCATATTGCAAATTGTATGTGATAAATGAGAAAACCATGAAACGAGAAGAACAAAGTAATATATATTGATCTTAAGGCACACTCGACTATCTTAGTTCTTCCAACAAGTTTAATTGACTTTTCATGAATAAAAGTGGACCATGAAACACAATGGTCAATTGATAAGTAAATGGCCTAGTTGTAGCTTGAATGTTCAAAAATATTTGCATCACAAAATCTCATCTTTTTGTTTTTTCTTTTTCCGGAAAGCTACGTATTACAACACAACTTTCTTTAGAGATGATTTACACGCCCTTGATTGCATTAAATCAAAAGCAACAAATTTGCATCTCCGCAGATACCAAAATATCGGTAATAAAATTAGTACTTAAAAAAGCCACAAAATAGAAGTAAGGACTAAAAAATTTCCAATAGAAATTTAAAAACAACTCCAAACCGACAATATGGAATATGCCTAATGCATTACATTGCATAAATTTTTATTTTTTTGAGGAAACATTCATTCTTATCCCCAAACTTATTCACTATTTTGAGCATCACACAATTAATTAAAATCTAAAAATTAATAACAATGTAACAACTTCTAATACTACTTTAACCAACCTATAAAAATCAAATCTTGTTGACATAAAAGAAACTCTTAAGTAAATATCTACACGAAATATCCAGAATCAGGCATGAAAATGGAAAAGAAGAGGCAAATAATTAAATATGCTGAAAAGGGTATTTGCAAAAAAGAAAAAGGAAATTACCCATTAATAAAGATCAATACATCTATAGATACAGATAATATACGTATTCACACACAAGAATTAATTAGTGAGGAAAATACTGAACCTGACTGGAATTTCTGAGAGTCGATTGAAGAAGACGATTCATCATCACTCACTTGTATCTGTTAAAAAATAATGTTCCTATTAATTTAAATTATTACTTCATAATAAATAGCAATCAACAGAAAGAAGAGTAAGAAACGTAACAGAGAGAAACAGAGTGAGAGTTGACCGTTGACTTACTAGTGACGTTTATAAATTGTACTAGTGTGTCTTAATGTGGACTAATTAGTCTGCTATTATAAGAAAACATTAATTTCTTCTCCTTATTTTGATTTTTCTTTTAAGTTGAAAAAAAAATATTTCATTCGTCCCATTATTTCTTAGTATGGTTGACTACTTATTTGACTATAAGTCAAAATTTTATAATAAATAATTTAATTAATATATTTCACTGATAATTTAATAATATCACATGTCACTATATATCAATAATCAAAATACTTAATACACCACAAATATAAATAATTTAACTTGGTAAGTCTCTTAAAAAATTAAAAATTTAACTAACTAATGAAGTAAAAATAATGGGATGAATGAAATATATAAAAAGTTATAAAACATTTCTCCAAAATTTTTAATTTGAAATAAATTATCTGAAGAGATTTTCGTAAGTTGTATAATAAAAATAAATATCGTCATTATATAAATGATTCGGGCTTTATAAAAAATAAATATCAAATATGTTACCATATTAAATTTCTATCTTTCTGTTTGACTACATTGAATTTTTTAGATAAGTATAAATAATTGAGGAGTACTGGTGATTTGAATATGACATCCTTAGCTGCTGAACTACGGGATATACATTATCTGGTTCAATTATTTTAAGCTAGCTTAATACAATTTTCATTTTAGGGATAACTATTTTAGCCATTTAGAAATAATTGGATTAGAAATTGTGGTCATGTTTGGAGATATTTTGGCTCAGTTTCATCCATTTTGTATTAAAAATGTTTTGGTTGAAGTTTTGAAATTCTTCTTGTATAGTTTATGCTAAAACAATTGAAATTAAACTTAAATACATATTGGTTAAAATAATTTTCATATAATGTGTAACAGAGTTGAAAATTGTAAATTATATTTTCAGGATATTGATGTTTGGGAATGAAAGTTGTGTTTTTTTTTTCCAATGGTGTAATTCCTTTCGATGCGGGTTGGACACATTAAGCGAGTATCTCTCATAACATGAATTCGAACCTGAATCCGTTACTTTTTAGCTTTCAATAGACCAATCACGGATACACATGGGGCATCATGCTCCAAAGAAGGCATATATGTTGAAGAGATATATCTAATTTATCAAATAATTAATAGTCCAATTAGTTTCTAGAAGGAGAGAGAGGCCCAATTTAAAATATATTAAGACCGAAAATAGTATTTGTGTTGTGAAACAATATAAAAAGAAGAATAAGAGAGCACAAGATAGATAATATTTTAGTATAATATTTTGTAAATTTCTTATTCCTTTTCTTGGTATGTTTGTATAAATAAAGATCTCCTCTATTTATAGGCTAAGTAGATACATAATAGAGGAGATAAAATCAAAGATAAAATGCATCTATTAATTACAAATGGTACATGTATCTATCTAAGTGAATAGTCAGATACATTTAATTATAGTAAATTGATATGAATATGCCTTGTGCATGTATTCTACATGTATTCTAATGACATCCAAAATACGTTTCATCCAAAATACATTGATTTGCATGTATTCTAATAATTTGATACTTTAGTAATTTTGTTCATAATATTTCTGAAACGTATTTAAAAAAACTTTTAAAAAGTTGCCAATATTTTAATGATTGAAACATATACGAGAAACAAAATTATGATTCATGGTCTCGCCCCCACCTTGATTCCAATTCTTGGTTGTGCCCCTGCTTGGTACGAATTAACTTGATACTAGATTATATAATAATTGAGATAATGATTAAAAAAATAATTCTTAAAGTCGAAACAATTAAAAAAATATTGAATAGAGATACAAGTGAAAATAGGGTTATGTGGGTAAGGGAGAGATTATTTAGTACAACCGCTGCACCACGTCATCAAGTACACGTGGTGCAGCCTACCAATACACATGGGACATGTGGATTATTAATCCACATCACCCCATGTTCTGGCCATGTTCCAAAAAAATAGGGGTTCAGAAAGTTATGTTCACACTGCCAGAATATGGGTGATGTGGATTTTTAATTCACATGCCCCAAGTGTATTGGTGGGCTGCACCACGTGTACTTGATGACGCGGTGCAGCGGTTGTACTACATAATTTCTCGTGGGGAAGACCCTATTTAGTCTCTGGCCGAAAAATATAGGTTGTGTTTTGATGTATTCATTTGGTTTTGTTGAAAAATATTTTGATTAGGTTTTTTAAAGATTCTCTTGTAATAATCTATGTAAAACAATCTACACATGACTAGTCTATGATATTTTGGTTAGAATATTTTGAATGTAAAATAAGATTAACTTAATGGTAAGTTGGGTTGAAAATATATATAGATTATGATTTTGGATGTTAGGAAATTTGAGGAGAAAAGTTATGTCAAATCATGTCTTTTGGAATTGAAATTAATATTATATTATATGACGACTAGTGTTTATTTTATTTTTATTTTTTTGAGATCGTATGATGATACATTTGATTGTACTATCTTGAAAACTTTATTTCATGAATTTGATTGGTGAAAATCGTTTCAAACAGTGTTTGTTTCACTTCAGTCAAAATGGATCCAAAAGAAGGCCAACATAAAATTGGGCAATTTCAATATTTTCATTCTTCTTGGGCTGATGAAAGTGGTTCCAAACTATGTTGGGCCAGAGAAAATTTGAAAATGTTGGGCCAAACAAGTTTCATACAGGGTCATATTGTACCAAAATCAGATAAATAACTAATTTGCTAAAAATAAGGAGGCAAAATGGAAAGAGAGAAAAAACAATTTCCAAAATCTTTTTGTCTGTTGTACATAGCATTCAAGATGGAATCAACGGATTATGAACTAGTAAAATGCAAAAATATCTTATGTATTTTGGTAGAAAAATTTTTATTTTATTTTTTATTTATAAAAATAATTATATGTTATTTTTGTTAGCAAAAGAAATCATGTGTTAATATTTATTAGCAAAAAATTTCTTGTTATTACTTTATTAGTTCATTGTACCCACTTGGGAATTAATAATTGCTCGCAAGGTGATTATTGTTAATAATTTAAGCGAACAATGAGGCTATTATCAGTTTTTTAAGTTTATAGTAGACTTACTGCTAATTATTTTAGTGAATAATAGTGTTTTTGTATTTTATTTAAAATAAAAAATAATATCTAGGGGCATATTTGTCATTGTCCCTACAAATGATGAACAATACTCGAATTTAGAGCGAATAATACGCATTGCGACCTTGGAGGGGGTCAATACCTTGACTAGTTAATACTATTGGATTTTCCGGTTAATTAAATATAGGAGGTCTTTTGTCAATTTTAAAAATATAGGGGGTACTTTTGCATTTTACCCGATTATAATTGATGGGTTAATCATGGATCAAAATTTTATTTTGATTGTATATTTCGGTTAGTTAAATATTGAAAAAATTTCGAGATTTTTTGAAAATGTTTGGGAGACGATCCAAGGAAAAAATATAAAAGAAATTATTAAATTAAGAAAAATAAGAGATTCTCAGGCAAACAAATAGTTTCCGAATTACATTTTGTTTTCATTTTGCTTGATTCAATAGGTGAAACTTTTCGATGTTTTCGACGGAAAAGATGAAATTTTTTATCCATGGTGTCAACAGTGGTTTGGAATGAATGTAATGAAAACGTCATATTCTATCTCTTACAGCTGCCTGTTTTAGGATAATTAAATTTTTAGTACAATTCCTGTATTTTGTTTCTTTATGTGTAAACATAACACTAAAATAAAAGACCACCCTATAGAAAAAAACTAAGTTATTTTTATTATCAAAAAACTTATGTTTTTCTTTTTCAATTGTATTTTGGTTTCCTCTCAAGCTGAGTACGTTTCATTTATTGTAAGTGCGATTATTCTTCAAAACTTATATGAAAGTGACAATTAATTATATCTCTACAATAAACTGCGAAAACACTAACATATTACTTGAAAAAATATGATACGATCTTCTGGCATCATCTTTATATTTCTTACTTTATTGGACGTAAGAAGGACCATAATCTTACTTTAGGGTCGTAAGAGTAACCACAATCTCACTTTAGGTGGAGAAACCATTTAATTGTTTATTTATTAACTTTTTCCTGATAATAATGAAAAGTACAAGCAATATATACTACTAACATACGACCTAGAGATAAGCTCATAGTCTATCTAATCAATAAAGATAAAGTCCTAATCTAACTAAATAACAATGATAGAGTCCTAGCCCAACTAATAGATATAGAGAGTCCTATCATTAAAATGAAGATCGTAACATTCTCCACCCCTTGAATTCGAACCTTGTCCTCAAGGTTCTTACTCCACACTAGTCAGTTGAAACTGAGACCTCCTCCTGTGTCCCAACAAAATCGAACTTCCCCTTGTGCACAATCATCAATCGGCATCATGTAATGGTCGACCCTTGATTGAATTGCCACCAATAATAGTTTGGAACCTTTTTCGTTGATAAGTAGTTGTTCAATGTAATTAACCCCAATGGACTTGCACCTTGCCAATTGTTAATCAATTTCATCAGACAAACAAATTTCGATAGATTGGTTGGTTTTTGATAATTTGATTTTGATTCATATTTCGATTCTGAATCTGACCGAGCACTTGTTATCAATTTTTTTATAGAATCCACTTCAGTCGATCTCAATCGGATGACTGATTTCGACGATTCCACGGATTTTGGGTCTATCAAAGATTTGTTTTTGAACATTGAAGTAGATGCATATTTGCAAGTTATGACACCATCTATTTTTGATATTATCTCTGACGTGGATTTTGAGTCACAACTTTTTGTTGCAAATTTTATAGATCTGGTTTTTGTCTCCTTCTTTGATGTAATCACCAACGAAGACAATTTATTGCTCCTTTGGTCCTTCATCAATCTTCGAGATTTCCATGATTATGAGAGTAAATCTCAAAAAGTCGATTTACAAAATTTCGAATCTCATGGAGAGAACTCTCCAATTGATCCAAACGTTCTTCATCAGACATAGTTTCGTGAGCAAGATGATGTGATCTCAACCCACTCCGAGCGAAGCGTTGATGTGATCTCAACCCGCTCTGATACCATTTGATACGATCTTCTGGCATCATCTTTATATTTCTTACTTTATTGGGCGTAAGAAGGACCATAATCTTACTTTAGGATCGTAAGAGTAACCACAATCTCACTTTAGGTGGAGAAACCATTTAATTGTTTATTTATTAACTTTTTCATGATAATAATGAAAAGTACAAGCAATATATACTACTAACATACGACCTAGAGATAAGTTCATAGTCTATCTAATCGATAAATATAAAGTCCTAATCTAACTAAATAACAATTTTAGAGTCCTAGCCCAATTAATAGATATAGAGAGTCCTATCATTACAATGAAGATCGTAACAAAATAAATGAGAGAATAACAATAAACTACGAAAACACTATATTCAATTAAAGATTTCAGTGCCAATCCTTAAAAATACACATTTGATACTACAATTTTTAGAAAAATTACCACCAAATTTTGAATGGAAACCGCTACTACCTCCTCAAACTATATTCAAAAATTCATGCTATTAATTTCAATACAATATTAATTACTTTTTTCCAGCTTTTATTTATTATACCTAAAAATTCCATCTTATTTATTCCAATGCAATATTAATGAATGATATATTAGGTACATCATTTGTTTTTTTACCAAAAATTCATGCTATTAATTTTAAGTTTTAATACCCGTGCAACACTCTAAAACGACATATATTTTGAAATGGATGGAGTATATGTTTTCATCGAAAAAACAAAATTATATTATATTTTTGAATCAAAATGTATTTCGTTAATTTACTGTTTTACAGTGAGGTTTTGGGACAAACTTTTCTAATTTTGACTAACCAAATTTACAAGGTCGAAAATTTCATTTTCTTTGATACATTTACTACACCAATTATAAATTTCGTACACGACAATAGTCAAATTAAATCTCACTACAAAGATACTCATATTGGAGTAATATTTTCTTCTTCTCGTCAAAACCATTAAATGAGAAAACTGTACACTTCGTGCAAATGCATCATCTATATCCGTACACCTGCCTAAATGACCAGCAGCTAGCTGTAATCATTAAACTGAAATTTAGAAGCAGTGATAATATAATTATTATTTTTTCTTTTCCATCAATTAATTTAATTCACCATTAGTTAATGTAGAAAACGGTCGAATGATGTGGGTCCTACCAATAAAGGGTCCATGTGCAGTGTCAAAATTGCAAGTGGTCTTTGTGTTGGCCTTCTCTTTACTCCTCCAAGATTAGTGTAAATAAATATAAACATAGTTCCACGACATATTTTTAACTTGTTGACCAACAATTCATAAAATTTGCTCCAGCGGTAAGAGTGGGGATTCAAATTCCATTTGAAACTTGAATGGAAGTATTTGCATGGGTATATCTAAGGGTCATTTGTGGTGAAGACCCCTTTGTGTGCAGAGTGTACAATAGTATGGTGGGATCCCAAGACTTGGTGGAGGCACATCCTGCAACTTACATCCTTCAGGATTCTGAGAGTCCAGGATATGTAATGCGACTTACAAGATGTTTGGTAATGAAAGTTGAAAATTGTAAATTATATTTTTGGGATATTGATGTTTGGTAATGAAAGTTATTTGGTAACAGTGGGGAAGACACATGGGGTGTGTCATGCTCCAAGGAAGGCATATATAGTTTGGCCTGAAAAAATTTGAAAATGTTTGGCCGAACAAGTTTCATAGAGGGTCATATTGTACCAAAATCAGATAAATAACAAATTTGCTAGAAATGAATAAGGAGGCAAAATGGAAAGAGAGAAAAAACAATTTCCAAAATCTATTTGTCTGTTGTACATAGCATTCAAGATGGAATCAACGGATTATGAACTAGTAAAATGCAAAAATATCTTATGTATTTTGGTAGAAAAATTTTTATTTTATTTTTTATTTATAAAAATAATTATATGTTATTTTTGTTAGCAAAAGAAATCATGTGTTAATATTTATTAGCAAAAAATTTCTTGTTATTACTTTATTAGTTCATTGTACCCACTTGGGAATTAATAATTGCTCGCAAGGTGATTATTGTTAATAATTTAAGGGAACAATGAGGCTATTATCAGTTTTTTAAGTTTATAGTAGACTTACTGCTAATTATTTTAGTGAACAATGGTGTTTTTGAATTTTTTTAAAAGAAAAAATAATATCTAGGGGTATATTTGTCACTGTCCATACAAATGATGAACAATACTCGAATTTAGAGCAAATAATACGCATTGCGAACTTGGAGGGGGTCAATGCCTTGACAAGTTAATACTAGTGGATTTTCTGGTTAATTTAATATAGGGGGTCTTTTGTCAATTTTAAAAATATAAAGGGTACTTTTGCATTTTACTCGATTATAATTGATGAGTTAACCATGGATCAAAATTTTATTTTGATTGTATAATTCGGTTAGTTAAATATTAGAAATTTTTCGAGACTTTCCGAAAATGTTTGGGAGACAATCTAAGGAAAAAATATAAAAGAAATTACTAAATTAAGAAAAATAAGAGAGTCTTAGGCAAACAAATTGTTTCGGAATTACATCTTATTTTCGTTTTACTTGATTCAAAAGGTGAAACTTTTCGATGTTTTCGACAGAAAAGAATTTTTTTTATCCATGGTATCAACAGTGGTTTGGAATGAATGTATTGAAAACGTCATATTCTATCTCTTACAGCTGCCTGTTTTAGGATAATTAAATTTTTATTACAATTCCTGTATTTTGTTTCTTTATGTGTAAACATAACACTAAAATAAAACACCACCCTATAGAAAAAAACTAAGTTATTTTTAATAACTAAAAACTTATGTTTTTCTTTTTTAATTGTATTTTGGTTTCCTCTCAAGCTGAGTACGTTTCATTTATTGCAAGTGCGAGTATTCTTCAAAATTTGTATGAAAGTGACAATTAATTATATCTCTATAATAAATTGCGAAAACAATAACATATTACTTGAAAAAAAATGAGAAAATAACAATAAACTACGAAAACACTATATTTAATTAAAGACTTCGATACCAATCCTTAAAAATATACATTTAATACTACAATTTTAAGAAAATTTACCCCCAAATTTTGAATGGAAAACCTCTACTACCTCCTCAAACTATATTATAGCAATGGTTTAATTTTCTACCGCAACTTAGACAATAATTTTCCTTCAACCAAAACTAGTGATCCATGATTCTTTTAAGACTTTTTTCATTTTCTTAACTTTATTAGTTTCTTAAAAAGAAAAAACGAATGTTACTTTTAACTTTTAACTTTGGAAAAGGTCATTTATCCAATTCCTTCACTTTATATCTTATCTTTCATCTTATATTATTCTGAGCTATATATTAAAAAAGAATTTTCTCGATTAGTTATATAAGGTATTCTGAGAGCATCTTTAACAGTCAATTTTTTTTCTTGTTGTTGAGAAAGATAAACTGAAATTTATCCAAGTGAAAATATTGACTTCCGACAATGTCTTGTAAATTTGAGTGGCCAAGTAAAAGTCATCTTGGGTATGAATTTAATTAAATAATTTTGAATATGTTGACTTGAATTTAATAATTTAATTAAATCGTTAGAAAATGTATGTTTGAATGAATTTTGTGGTAATTATCAAAAAAAGAATTAATTTGTGGGGTTATCTTCACAGTGCATTACATATGCATAGGGTAACTTTATGTGTATCTTGTGATATTCTTCTTGCCCCACGTATATACCACTTTTAGTTCTTTAACATGTGAAAGGATTATTTATGTAAAGTTTAATCTATTTATTAAAAAAGTCACGAAACGACTTCTCATTTAATTCATGATAGATACCCTCACATTCAATTAAAGGTTTTTTTAGGTCGTTATATCTCATTTCAATTTCACATTACATGCACATTTTGCTACAAGCATAACTATTATTATATAGGAGTGGTACGTAGTATACTAATTTGGAGAAGTTCAAAAGGGATCTAATGAGTCAGTTAAATCATGATTGGATTAAAATTTCGTTTTAAGTGTATGTTTCGGTTAGCTAAATATTAAAATTTTTTTGAGAATTTTTCGAAAACGTTTCGGAAATACTAGGAAAAGTTGTAAAAAGAAAAATTTAAATTAAGAAAAATAACAGAGTTTAAGGCTAAAAGATAGTTTCAAAATTACACATCATTTTCGTTTTGGTTGATTAAAAAAAAAAAAAAAAAAAAAAAAACCGGAGGTTTCGATGTTTTGACGAGAAAGATGAAAATTTTGATCCATAAAATCATGGCAGGTTGTCCGATTTGATTGTAAAACTAACATGCAGAGCAAATTCAGCAAAAATAAAGTATAATTCTTGGGAAATTATATAATTTTCAAACAAAACTCTCAATGATCAACTTTTTTGGTCTAATTTAAAAGTAATAAGTTATTCACTATTATGAAAAGAAAAGAAATGAATCTTTGAATTTTTTTTAGTAATGATTGAAGTTAGTTCGATTAATGTTGATGAATAAATAATATAAAAGAGAAACTAGATGACTTGACGTAGAATATACTATCACATGAAATTGAATATTATACTTTGTCATAGAGAGATGCATATGACCTACAACTTATGCCGTTTATTTTTTAAGAGAAATTCCCAACTTATGAAAAGTTTAAGCAGGTGAGACTAAAGGGTCTATTTGGATGTGTTTTGTTGTCTCGATTTCGTGAGTATTCTCGGTTTAAAAAAAATGATTTTGGTGGTTTCGATGAAACCTTTAAGACTTGATCACTTGGGTTTTGACTACTGAGTTCTGTGGTATGTAGTTTGTAAATTGAAAAATTGAGTTTGGATGTTGGGTTTAACGGAAAGTAGGTGGTAAGTGTCAAATAAATATTTTTTTTTAGATTCGGGGGAAAAATAGATGATATTTGTCAAATCAATATTTTATAGGTTTGAATAGTTTGAATGTGAGTTTCTGAATAGATGTTTTTTATAGTTTTATAGGTTTATGAAAGCTCATTTAAAAGAATTTTGGGTCGATCTCACAAGACCGGGTCAGAACTCATTCACATATACACCCAAAATATACTTAGTGACTTTTTCAGAAATTTACATATCTAAATGAAACATGTGAAAATATTTGAATTACTTGCACGAATTCTAAAACGCACACACGATGAGAGCTACTTCCTTTAATATAAATAATTCTATCGAAAGTTATTTTGCAGTCCGTAATCACAGGGAGTCCGTAATAAAATTATAATCACTAAATACATGAAGTGATAAATTTTACTTTTCTTAGTTTGTCATTTAATAATTAGTAATATTTTGTACAATTGTAATCAATAAACAATTCTCTACTTTATTTGTTCCAACTATCTCATTCTTCTTTACGGTTATGCTTGTAGTATCTAATATTTATGTGGATGTATGGATTAAATAGAAATTACTCTCTCCGTTTCATTATATCTTTCGTTTTAATGAAAAAAATTGTTCGAAAATATTTATAATTTTAGGATTTCAATACAATATTAATTACTTTTTCCAGCTTTGATTTATTATACCTATCTTATTTATTCCAATGCAATATTAATGAAGGATATATTAGGTACATTATTTGTTTTTTACCAAAAATTCATACTATTTATTTTAATTTTTAATACCCGTGCAACACTCTAAAACGACAGATATTTTGAAACGAATGGAGTATAAGTTTTCATCGAAAAAACAAAAATATATTTTATTTTTAAATCAAAATGTATTTCGTTAATTTACTGTTTTACAATGAGTTTTTGGGAAAAACTTTTCTAATTTTTGACTAACCAAATTTACAAGTTCGAAAATTTCATTTTATTTGATACATTTACTACACCAATTAATGATGAGAAATCCCTTTTGTGCCCGAAAATGAAGTATAAATTTCGTACACGACAATAGTCAAATGAAATCTTACTACAAAGATACTCATATTGGAGTAATATTTTCTTCTTCTTCTCGTCAAACCATTAAATGAGAAAACTGTACACATCGTGCAAATGCATCATCTATATCCGTACACCTGCCTAAATGACCAGCAGCTAGCTGTAATCATTAAAATTAAATTTAGAAGCAGTTATAATATAATTATTATTTTTTCTTTTCCATCAATTAATTTAATTCACCATTAATTAATGTAGAAAACGGTCGAATGATGTGGGTCCTACCAATAAAGGGTCCATGTGCAGTGTCAAAATTGCAAGTGGTCTTTGTGTTGGCCTTCTCTTTACTCCTCCAAGATTAGTGTAAATAAATAAAAACATAGTAGTACTAAGTATTTATTAATTTATTATTTACTTAATTAGCTTGATTATAGTGTACTCATCAATTACAATGATGCACAACTTATTGGTAAACATACGGAATTAAAGTTCACCTCATTGGGTTATGTATTATATTCCTTGACCTATGGCACCATTAGATTGGATTTGACAATGTTAAGCTTTTTTTCTTAAAAAAAAAAGTAGCTTGGTTTTAGTGAAAATTTTAACACTAATTATTTTGAGTTTGACGTGATAATTAAAAAGTTGTGATATGAATTGAAAATGGTACGAGTTCGAGGTTTGTAGGGAAAATATGTGACGACTATCAGATTAGTATTCTTTAGATTTAGATTTACATGTATGAGTCTCGCAAAACACGTGTTGGAATTTTATTTGTATTGATATTTTGAGACAGTTACGTGGGATCGTGAGCCCAAGCCACAACTCTTCCAAACGATGAATTTATTGATCAAAATTTGTGAAACATTTTCAGTAATCCAACTTTTGCTGAGAAAACATTAGATCATTAACTCTTTTACCTACATTGATATTTTTCCGAGTTTTACAAGCAGCGACTAAAGTTTTCCACATCACTACATCAGGTTCGATTCCCATTTCATTAATTAAAAGCTCATGCATCCTGAATAAGTCCACCTCGTGCAAGCATATCAAGTACACGAATAATATAAGTAGTAACGAATAATATTAGTATTCCCTAAACACAAAAATATTCAAAAAAATAAATCTTTAATTATTTCTCCCAGAATTATTCTCGTGAACCAACCTAATCGCGTCTTTGAAATATCCCAAAAAAAAATTTGTCCCCTACATTCCAAATACATAATCGAAATTTCCAAAATCCAGAACCAAATAATCTCTTCTGCCTCTCTTAATATAATTTTGAGTTCGGAGAATAATAAATTTATTTATTTTTCTTTCAAAGGAAGGTGTAATTATAAATACAAGTTGGATAATAAACGGATAATAATGATATTTTTTATTTATATTTATATTTTAACTGAGCATGTTAATATCGTCAAGTTTCACTGAGTTATTAACGACTGGAATAAAGTATCCCATTCAATACTTGAAAAAACATAACAATAATACATGAGTCATAATTTTGAATATTGATTAAAAATAAAAAAAATAAAAAAAATATTTAGGATATTAAATTATGTTTAATCCATAAATAGTAGTAGTAAATAGTGAAATAAGTTACTACTACGTTTTTGGGTGGGACCACTCCCCAACATCCTCGATCTCCACAACTCCATTATAGATTTTGGTTGCACACTATTTACAAACACACTCTCTTCTTCTTCTTCTTTCCATTTCTTCATCTAGTGAGAAAGGAAAAAGAAAAAAAAAAAAATTTGAGTTCACATTTGCATTAAAAGTGCTCTGGTTTTTCAAGGAGCAATGGAGTCACTCCTCACCATTTCCCTTATCTTACTCATCAGCTCTGTTTTCTCCATTGCAGGTAAATTTCCATTTTCCCTTTATTTAAAAATGCTAAATTAATACCTATTTGAATCTTGGTACAATGTATTTTCCAAAGGACAAAAAAAAATTGAACTTTACCTTCAATGTAGTTCTTTTTGTTTCTTGCTTAATATTTTGGTTCATTTCTGTAAATGCTTTCTTAATTGACAGAAAATGTGAGCATTTATGTGTATGTATTCTTTGATTTCTTGGGATCTATTATACTACTACATGAAAGTGGCTATTTTTTTTGCTATTGATTCTTCTACATTTAATGGAAAGAACCAATTTTTTTTTTTTTTTGTACCATCTTTCACTACCCATTTTTTAATTAAATAATGTCACATTATTTCAGTTTTATTTTCATTTTTCATCCCATTTTCTTGGTAATTATCTCTAACATTTAATTTATATATATAGACGGTGGCTCAATCGGTGTAAACTACGGCCGAATAGCAAACAACCTCCCCTCCGCCACAAAAGTAGTCGAACTCCTAAAATCCCAAAACCTAAACCGGGTCAAACTATATGACTCCGACCCGGCCGTCCTCAAAGCTCTCTCCGGATCCGGTATCCGGGTCACTATAAACCTCCCAAACGAACTCCTCTCCTCCGCCGCCCGCCGTCCTTCCTACGCCTACACATGGGTATTCCGAAACGTCGCCGCGTACTACCCCTCCACCACCATTGAAACCATCGCCGTCGGAAATGAAGTATTCGTCGACCCGCATAACACGACCCGGTACCTCATACCCGCACTCAACAACATATACAAAGCACTCGTGAAATACAAGCTCCATGACGTCATCAAAATCTCATCCCCCATCGCACTTTCCGCATTGCAAAACTCGTACCCGTCCTCAGCCGGATCCTTCCGACCCGAACTAATCGAACCCGTTTTCAAACCCATGCTCGAGTTTCTTAAAAAAACCGGATCCTCACTCATGGTTAACGTCTACCCATTTTTCGCATACGAATCCAACGCCGACGTAATTTCTCTTGACTACGCACTTTTCCGACAAAATCCCGGCGCCGTCGACGCCGGAAACGGGTTAAGGTACTTTTCGTTATTTGACGCCCAAATCGACGCCGTTTTTGCCGCAATGAATTCGATTGGGTATTCCGATTTACCCGTTATAGTTTCCGAAACCGGGTGGCCTTCTAAAGGGGATTCGAATGAAATCGGGGCGAGTCTCCAAAACGCCGCCGCTTACAACGGTAATCTAGTGAAACGAATCCTCACCGGGGGTGGGACCCCATTGCGGCCGAAACAAGATCTGACGGTCTACCTTTTCGGCCTCTTCAACGAGAACAAGAAACCGGGTCCCACATCGGAAAGAAATTTCGGGTTGTTCTATCCTGATGAGAAAAAGGTTTACGAAATTCCATTTACTGTTGAGGACTTAAAGGAGTACCGGGACGTCCGGTCACCGGCGACGGGTGGGGAACAGAGGGTTTCGACGGCGAATGGGGAGAGTTGGTGTGTTGCGAAGAAGGAAGCGGAAGTGGGAAAAGATAAGCTACAGGAGGGTCTAGATTTTGCTTGTGGGGATGGGGCGGATTGCCACCCGATTCAGCCCGGGTCGAATTGTTTTGACCCGAATACGGTTGAGGCGCATGCTTCGTTTGCTTTTAATAGTTATTACCAGAAGAAAGGACGCGCTGGTGGTTCTTGCTTTTTTGGTGGCGCTGCATTTATTGTCACGCAACAACCTAGTAAGTATTTAAATATTTCATTTTCTGAAAGTTTTAATTTTGTTAATTTAGTAAATCTTGAAAAAAATTAATTTATACCATAATTTATCATTATTTAATGGTCCATGTACTATATTATTGTTGATTTGACATAATAATTTTGGATGCTATTTAAATGGTGACAAAATTTACATAATTTTGGCAAACAAAAATTTAGACCCACGCATTAAAGGTTGGTAATTAGCCTCATGGATTAAAGTTTCGTTTTCAGTTCAATATTGAATATTGAAAACGTTTCGATTCAAAAAACCAGTATAATTATGAAAGAAATAAAGTTTCAAGACAAATATAGAGTTTTAAAAACGCACGTATTTCTCGTTCTCATTGATTCAAAATAGAAACTTTTCGATTTTGATCCATGATTAGCTTCAGGAGCATTGAATTTGTTGTGTTTGGCATATGTATCACCCAACAAGTTGGCATGGAGTACGACATAATTTTTTATATTATTGCGCCTCAGAAAATGTTGTTTGGATTCTCTTTTAGGTAAAATGAATATTTAGTAATTAAAAAAAATGAATATTTAGTGAAAGGACAAAAAAGGGGGGCATGCCTAATTTTAATTTTTAAGGTTAAGTAGAGTTGAATTTAAGGTTTAGATGTTCTTAAGGTGACATAAAATTTTAGAGGCGCATGTTTAGAATTGTTTTAGGGGAGAGTGGCTAACATGTGCTGGGACTCAATAATGGCCAGCCGTAGGTCCCACAAGACCTGGAAAATTTGTGCACGCCACCAGATAATGGTGCAGCACGTGATTGACGGGCATATGGGCTTTTCTGACATGCTTTGGACTTTTTACTTACTTGACCTATTCTTTATTAGACCTTGAAATTAGGCTAATAGTCAATTAAATTGACATCGAATTATAATAAAAATAAAATATGTTGCAGTAAAATATTTTTTATTTTTACCTTTATTTTGATATCTCAAGAAATGATAAATTTGTCTATTTTTGTAGAGTATGGTAAATGCGACTTCCCCTCTGGATATTGAAGAGATTGGCAGCCCTAAGCATTAAATTGGATGGCAGAGATTAGAGACGTTTTGGGTTGTAAAATCTTATTAATTGTTTTTGAGGTTGTTTAGTGTATTTATTATCAGTAGTAGTTATTATATTATATAGTGCTAATTTATGGACCAACTTTGTTTGGAAATAGGGTATTTAGTGTATCAATTATATATTCTTTCGGTCTCCGTCGAACTCGTTTGGTAGTTGATAAATTTTTTTATAATTAAATGTGCTACTAGAGTTTAAAATTGTGAGCTGAAAAATTGTAGTTTAATTCAACACAAGTGGTAGATCATGAGATAATAGGATTATCTAATTCGATCCAATTGCGGAAGTTAGATGATTTTTGTGTATCCGGTTTTAAAGTCTAATTTACATAAAATAAAAATAGAAGAGGATATCTCATAATGATAACTATTGTAATTATGTAAAAGAGGGAATTCACTCCTTTGTTCTTCAAATTGATATGTTGGTCACAAGGTTTTTCTCCTCGGATTTTATGTTTATCCCGAATCAACGAATGGTCTTGAATCTCGTTCTCCTTCTACTAGGCATGTATGTACCAAAGAAAGTCAAACTTTGCACTTCACATTTTGAGACCAAATTTTCATGATGAAATATTGATCCTCTTGAATACGGTAGGAGCGTGTATAGGGTTGAAGAGTTTTCTTTTATAGCTTGTTTGGCTGTCGAAAGTCATTTTCCTCTACATGTTTGGTTGTCAAGAAAATTATTTTCTTGTAGCTGTTTGGTTGTCAAGAAAATTTAGGAATAAGTTTGATTATGAATTCTTTCAAAATTGTAAAATATATTAAAATGTTAACAGGGGATTACTGACTTGAGAGTAGGGTTGTAATCGAGCCGAGTAGTATCGAACGACACACTGTTCAAGCTTGGTTTGATTTTTATCGAGCTTGAAATTTTGTGTTTGAGCTTGGTTTGATTTTCATTCGAGCCGAGCTCAAACGAGCTTTTATCGAACGAGCTCGAGCCGAGTATCGAGTAGCTTGATATTTTACATGTATTTTTTTAATTTTTAGCTTATCGAGTCGAGCTCGAGCCGAGCTTCAAAAGTTATCGAACGAAAAAAGATGTTCAAGCTTGTTTGATTAATGTGACGAACCGAGCTCAAACGAGCTTTTATCGAACGAGCTCGAGTCGAGTATCGAGTAGCTTGGTTTGATTTTCAGCCCTACTTGAGAGGGTACTTTTGCATCATTTTGTGGGGGTATAATTGTTGAAATGACTTGAGAGGGTACTTTTTTGCTAATAGAATAAATAAGCACAAAAGAGCTTTTGATAGGAAAAAATCACAGATGGAGAATTATGATAGTTAGACAAAATACAAGGGGTGTTTTGCAATTTACTAAAAAGAATTCCCATGATTTTCCCAGGATTTCCCCATCAAATTGGTGGGGAAATTTTTTCTTAACAAAATTTTCCGAAAGTTGAAGGAAAATAATAACTTCCTTTCCTGCTAATCAAACAACAATGAGAGAAAAAAAAACTTGCTTTCCCTCACTTTCCCACACTTTCCCGACAACCAAAAAATACATTAAAGTTTTTTTTTTTTTTTGTTAAAAACAATTTGAAACGGTAAATACAATGTTATTGTTATAATTGTTAGCCATATATCTCAGCGGATTTCAAGACACAAATATTAAGCTTGACATGATTATGCATCATTGACTATAAGTTAAAGAACTCGTTGACATAAATAAGAGTTTATGTCTACTCATGATTCAACTACATTAACATATGATCATCGGTTACCAACTTGCAATGTTCTAGAATTTTAATCTCAATGGAATCTAATTTAAGATCATAGATCTTGTTCCTTCCAATCCTATGTAATCGATTTACTTAAACTACGTCCACCCAGAGGTGGCACAAGATGGGTTTGGGACGGATTCCGGACAAAAGACACGGGTATAGAAAATTTGAGAATTTGGATTTTCAGCTCCAAACTCGTCCCGTATTCGAATCATTATGGGATGGGACGAGTACGAATTGCGGGTTTATAAAAAAAAAATTAAAAGTCCATAGCAATATGAAATGTTTTTGTTGATCTAAAAGCAGTTAACATTAGAGGATGGAACTTTTTTTATTAAAAAAAAAATGACATTTTATAAATTATTTAGTTATATAATGGATAAGATCACCTCAGTTTCCATTCCTCTGGCTTTTGGCTGGTTCCTGTATCTCTGTGATGGAGGAATCTATAACATGTCTATTGTCCATATGGTAGCACATGTTTAGAAGCAATTGATTTTGAAACCAATATTTGTTCTTCAAGTATCTGCATTTGCTAATATAATTTAATGACTAAAATACCTTTTTATTTTTGTGCATGGCTTAAAAACTATTCAGTAGTTCAAGTATTGTTTATTATTCATTAAGTAATCATCATCACTTATTAGTATTATTATTGGTCTTGCCTAGAGGATGGCCACTACATTGATCTTGGGTTAGGCAGGTTTGGGTATTTGGTATTGGACCGTTAAACCCGCACCGTATTTCCGTATTTTATTATGGATTTTTTAAATTCAGGTACTTAAACCTAATATATTGGTCATATTCGAGTTTTTTTTAAAAAGTGGCAGGGATGAGTTCCGGTCATCCGTCCCAATGCTTACCCCTACCTCCATCGTTTACGGTACATCAATAATTCAGATCAATATTACAATGGACCGTACTAGTTGTATGTGTCTTAATTCAATTAAAGATCTCAACGTTTAACTTACTATGACGTTCCAGTTAAATTATAGCCAGCTTAATAGATTTTGATTTCTATTTCCTTATAGATAAAAACATATTAATTGAATTTATGAATGAATAATGAATTTCAAATTGTTTTATTACAATTAAATAATGTAAAATTACAAACAATGCTTACAACTTAGATTCCAAATCGGTTCTAGACATGTTAATTGTTGTAATTATATGGATGTATACCTAATTAAAAGGTTGGAATCCATAGATAAATTATTATATATAAAATGGAAAAATTAATATTCAAATAAGATAATTTGTATGTGGGCTTATCCCACATTGGTCTAAGACTAATTGGCAAATTATAAAAGCCTTGTGAGGAAGTTGAAGAGTTTCAAACTCTTCATTTGTCCCACATTGCTTTTTTATATTTGTGTGTACTATTATATATGAACTTAGGTGTTTAGACTTGGACACTTGGTATAAGTCCTTACAGAGAAGATCATATGAATACATCACACGCGCGCGAATTGTCTCGTCTTGGACTTATCTTTTTGGAGGAATTTTGAATTAAAATTTCAATTAATTTGAAATTCAAAATTGAAACAGTCACAATATTAATTCTGCAGGTTTTAAGTTGTGTAACTCCTTTCGGTTACAAAAATTAATTGAGAAAAACATTTTTTCAGTTACAAAAATTTATGTTGCAGAATTAATTGTGTAGCCCACTCCCCACCTATATATATGTGTATTTTCTGGTTTCAGAAACACACGAACACAACACATTCTCTCAATTCCCTCTCTGAAAAGAAAGAAAATCTCTTTAGGTTACTTTGCTTCTGAGTGTTTTTCGAGGTAGAATTTCTGCCATTGTGCAGTGGAGGAATTCCTGTAACCAAATTATCCTGGAAGAAGTGTTCGTGGTTCCCGAAAGTGGGTCGATAATTTCTTCAATGCAAGAAGAATCATTTCTGCGATTTGGTTTGGATCAATTCTGTTACTATACAGAATTGTGAGATAAGTTTGTTTAAATTTATCAATTCGATTATTTAATTAATTGTTTTTTTTCTTTATTGTCCAGATTGGTTTATTTGGATTTAGTTTCGATTTGTTTTCACATTTTTCTTAAAACTGATTTTTCCAACATTAATTACTTCAATTTTCTCTTCTGTTAAACGGTTGTTTTTCTCAAATTTTAAGTTACCTTGTAGATTTATTATGATTACCGTAATCAATACATAAGTTAGATTTGTGATTATGAATATCGATAATGGTAAAAATAATGCATATGAAAATATACATATTTTTTTATAATAAGAAGAATCGTATTTGTAGCATAATAATTGGATATGTAAAATTAAAAAAATACTAATAATGATTTAATTAAATCATCTCTCGCTTTAAAATTCTGGTTGCACCTCTATACTTTGTGTAATCAACGTGGAATCATTTGGTCACAAAATACAGTAATTACTGTATATATATATATACTATTATACTGTGATTATAAGTTGTATATTATTATCAATTAATACATATGTGAACAAAAAATAGAATAAAAATGCACACACATAATTTCAAGTCGATCTTATTGTTCTGTTGATTTATGAGGTTGACAGTAAGATTAACTAGACTCAGCCCAAATAAATTTTAATTTGAAAAATATTTGAATATTTTCATAAATTATATATTATTGATTCTACTTGAAAAATAAGAAAGTTATAATTATAACTTGATGTTATAAAATTATAACTTTCTTATTTTTCTACATAATACAACATATGAACTATTAGAATTCACCACATGGATTGGGCTAAGTCCACTTACTTGGCTTGTGCCTAACTCAACCTCAAAAGCTAGCTTGTAAGGTGAGGATTGCCCAAGTCCTTATAAGGTGGACCTAACTATTGTTTTCAACCAATGTGGGACATTTAGTCTCAATACTCCCCCTTCATGTGTGGGCGAACTGAATGTGTGGGTAAAACAAGCCCAACACGTGACATATTAAAGCCCAATATTTGCGAATTATTAACATGTGGGTAAGAGTCCAACACGCGGATTCGCCCAGACCGTGTGGATCACAACACGCGGATTTCCCAGACCGTGTGGGTGAAGAATAAATCCCATCATGCGCGCAAGGAAGAGCCCATCACGGAAGGAGGTGGCCCACTTCATACTGGGGCTCTGATACCATATTAGAATTCACCACATGGATTGGGCTAAGTCCACTTACTTGACTTGGAAGATAATAACTTTTTGTCGAGTTTAAAACCAGATTGACAAGGCTACACCAAATTTTCGAGCAAAAATTCTTATCCATATTAAGTTTGGCTGAATCCCAAATAAATATGTGACAATGCAATACACTTGCTTTGAGATTGGACGTAACTTTCAATAGAGTGATTAATCACAAAGCAAATGCAATACACTTGTTTTGTGGTTGAATGAATTTGATCAAGCTGGGCCTGAACAAGGATTTTGCATTAAGGGAAAGCCAAAAACACCCCGTATGCTTTATCTAACTCGAAACAAACCCCCTGTGAAACACATGGGAGATTTTGGAAGTTAAAACAACACAAGATATGTATTTTGGAGTTAAACAAAATATATGGGTGTTTTTGTCTGTAAAATTGTCCTATTAAAAGCAAAATATGGACAAATATTTGCAATTTTCACGTTTGAATCACACTATCTTTTCTGAATGGTATATTTGACAGTGACTTAAGAGTACATGAAGATTTTTAGAATTTTAGGAATTAAAATAACACATAATTTCTTTTTTAAAGTAAGATAAAACATATGGGATTTTCTTTCAAAAAAAAAAAAAAAACATAGAGGATGTTGTTGTCTTTAGGTCATTTTTCATTTCCTAGTTACTTCCGGAAAAAATTTATATGAAAACCACGAGTCATAAAGTCAAAAGGTCTTCCGAAGACAAGTCACTGCTGACGCCGCTATGTTTACTAGTGACGTCATTGCTTCCATATTCAAATGTCTATGTTCCTTCTTGGAAGCCTGCACCAAGTGAAATTATTCTAGAAACCCCACCAAATGCTAAAATTAATTCTCGGCATTATCCACGTGAGATTTATCTTACCATTTTCTTTTATTTATTTTTTCATCTTTTATGATGAACTTACATGTATGTAATTGTAATTGAAATAATATTTAAACTCACAAAAAAAAAGGGAAAAAGAAAAATACCATTTAGATTTGCAGGGCTGCTTAGCCCAAAAAAAAAAAAAAAAAAAAGGATTTGAAGGTCTGCAAAATGAGATCATAAATTTTTATAAAATGAAATTTGTATATTATATCCGACCTAAAAAGTCTTTGCTTTGACCAGTCCTATTAAGGTTAAGTACTCCACTTTTTTCAACCTATACTCGAGTGGTTTTAGATTAGACTAATTTTTAAGTACTTAAAGATTTGAAAGGAAAATGAGTGGTATGTTTTTCCGAATTTAGTAACTAGCTAGAGAATTGGAAAAAGAAAAGGAACTAATATAAATCAAAGTTTAATCTTCCAAGAGATGATTTAATATTTTATTTGTAACATAGTATTCAAAAATAAAGCCTAGCATTTAATATCACGTGTAAATGAGGTAAACTTATATCTTTGTCTTTGTTGTCGACCAAACCCAAAATGGGGAAATTATGTGTTTATTCCGGTGGATTCAATCACTGGGATGTTGGATGAGCGACATGTGTGTATGATAAACAATTTTCTGCCCTTTAATACATATGTTGTTATCATAAAACCCCTACGATTTATAATTTTAGGAGTTCAATGTAAAATTAATTATTTTCTGCCAATTTTTATCCTTTTTATTAATGGTTGTATTTAATGATAATTAATATGATGATTATTTGATTAGAAGGGTATTATGGGGATTTTTTCGTAAATGGCAAATTAAAAAAAAAAGGAAAAGAGTATACGGTAAGGGCAATAAACTTACTTTGTAATTGGATGAGGTTGAACAAATCAGATTTGAACAACGATTTTCCATTAAATAATTTAAACCTCCACTCCCCTATAAATATTTCAACAACATCACACTTTCCTACTTTTTATTCTTTCCCATTGCATACTTCAATATTATAGTTCACTTTCACATTACAATTACATAACCAAAGAATTGAAGAGGGCTTTCACCAAAGCTCTCAATTTTGCTAACTCTCAACCAACCCCACATGGCTATTTCCCAAACCATGTCAAATCCTAATGACTGGATGCAATTTTATCAAACTAATAACTTTTCCAATATCACCCACACCGGAACCCCACCAACCACCACCACCGCCACCACCACCACCACCACCACCGCCGCCGCCGCCGCCAACAACAACAACAACAACAACTTGAGCCCTGATCAAGGCCGTGTATCGAAGCCGCCACTCCGAAGGCGGTCGAGGACTTCCCGACGAACTCCAACCACCCTACTCAACACCGACACCGCCAACTTCCGTGCCATGGTGCAACAGTTCACCGGAGCTCCGACCACCCAATTTGCTCAAAGGTCACAGCTACACGGTGGCGGAAGCTTCGGCTTTACGCAGAACATGGCTCCGGCAGGTGGGTTACATGTGCAGTATCCAAATCAACAACAAAACATGTTGATGATGAATGATTATATGCGTGGCGGCGGAGGTGGTGGTGGTGGCGTGTCATCCCACGCGCCACCAGGGTCGTCTTCCGGGAATGATATCCAGAATTTCGAAAACTACAGGATTTGATCAATGAGTTAGCTAGCTAGGTAGCTAGCTAGTACATCATTGATTTTAATTTGTGATCATAAAGTTGACTTTTGGATTTGTAGGGTGTAAATTATTTTTTTCTTTTTTCAAACATGACAATCCATGCTAGCTAGCTAGGGTAGATTGGTAATTTCGACCAATTGCCAATTTCATTTTTCTATTTCTACCGTTTGTAATATTATGCTATGATGCCCTTTATCTAATAGGAAACAATCGATTATATAATATGTATTGTTTTAAGTCCTTTTTGAGGCGCGTCAGATACAATAAATTGAAATTTTTTTCAACAGAAATTCAAAGCAATTAAACTCTTCTACTAGACCAATCACTGAAATTGGTGAGGAGTACAAGGGAATTATATACAAGTATTGATTTAATTTGAGCGACGCACTTTTAGTCAAATGATTATTTAGTTAATCCACTCAATTAATTTTGGGCATGTTGATCTAAATGGAGATTTTGGTTGTTGCTTGGATCATTTGTCTGCCTTGGACGAATCCGCTTTGATGTATTTCTTTTTTTTTTTTGCTACTTTTTAATTTTTTTGTGACGAGTTATTATCTTATTGTCGTCTTTGTTGTACTTTTTATTTATTTGATGAAACGGCGATTTAATTGTTATCGCCTCCCAACCTAATCATATTAAACATGTAATTTTGAGTACGCTGATATCATTTGTAAGATCGTATCGAAAAATTTATATTCTAATCGAAAAATTTATATTCTAATATTAAAATGCATTCACATATACAAATTTCCACGTCATTAACTGTAATTTGATTTGACCCCACCGCCCCCACCCCCACCCCCACCCCCACCCCCACCCCCTAAAGCATTTGTTGCCAAACCTTGTGCATGCAATAGTTGGTGGCAATGACAAAAGATAGATTTGGCCATATCTAGCTGTGGATAGTTCAACATAATAAAAAATTTAGGCCATGTTTGTATGTATTTTGTAATAGTTTCACCGATTTTCAATGAAAATTTGATTGGGAGATTTGAAGTATTTTTTTTTTTAAATAATTTGTGCGAAACTATTGAAAACAGACTTAAATATATTTTAGTTAGAATCGTTTGTATGTAAAATAATATACTATTAATTAGATAAGTAGTTGGGTTAAAGAAATGAGTTATGTTTTGGATGTAATATTTTTGGGGGTGACAGGCCTTTTTTGTTGTTGTAGTGGTCGTGTCTTTTCAAAATAAGTTATTTGATAATACTGTGTGATATTTATTAAAAAGTTAATATTTTAAAATCTCTATGTGTATATAAATATCCATTACGTGTCTATATATACACACAATATAGGCTATTAGATTTATTTTGCAGTCTGCGCCTATTTTGAACAAGTTAAATCAGATTTCAGATTTTGGGCCGACAAAGATATGGTATATTTGAGCTGTTTGAATATTTTCATTTATTTGGGCTGATAATAATTGTTCTTTGGTTCAGCGAAGATTCGAAAATGCTGGGCCGAACATATTTCAAATAGGGGCTTAGTTTCAAAGCTTACTTCAAAAAATTAAAATTTATTTGATATTTGATTTAGTTCGAGTATGATTCAGATTTATATAACAAATCATTTTCCACTCTTCAAGCTTGATTAATAAAATATAACTATATTTATTTATAAAATTTTCAAATTATTTGAGTCGAGATTATGATTTAAACTTATTAAAACTCGATCTATTTAACTATCAATTAAATCTTTGACACAATTTGTAACATGATTTAAAGTGGCAGCTCACATCATCAAATTGTTAATTTTGTAAATATTTCAAGGCTATAAATATTAAATAGCTTGACCCATGAATGGGACTCGGACAAATTAAGTCACACACTCATACCCATACCAGTAAACGATATTTTATCTTTCTTTTTTTAATAAATTGAGTTAAATTCCAACTAGTCAAATTTGGATTAAACTAATAAATCTCTTAGGACCCGTTTGTTTGACAGGAATGGAATCTGAATTTGGTAATCTGATTTCCAGGAATTTGATTTCCAGAAATAATATTCCATTATAACGTTTGGATAACATTTAAAATTTGAGCCAGAAAATTTGACAAATTCCATTTCTCATGTTTGGTAACAATAAGGAATGAAATTCATATTTTATAAGTTTACAAATATACCCCTTACACATAAACTATATATAAAGTATATAGTATTAATTATACTTTTATATAATTAATATATATAAATTATCAAAACAATCATTAATCAAAACACATTTATGTTCTAAAACAAACTATTGACTGAATAATTGGTAAAAATAATACCACTTGCACATGGAGATTAAGGTACTTTAAAATAGTCAACATGAATTAAATCCTATCTCATTACAAATCTTGAAAAACTAAATAGTTTCATCTAATAAAATCTCTTAAAAAGAAGAAGAAATACCGACTAAATATCATTGCTTTGCAACAAATCTTTCACAAATGGTTCTTTTTCATCATTTTCGAGGGAGAAAAAATAGTTGAGTAAATATTTATCACGAACCAATGCCCTGCCAGTTTTGTGTCTCTCGCTAAATGATAAACCATCAATTTTTCGAAGTTCTTCGTTGAGTTTATGTTGGTTATCTTTGTTGTGTGTTCTGGAGCAGCAATGGCCTCAACTAACTTGGCCATTTGATCCCTACTTTCTTTTAAATGATTAGTAAACACTTCAGACATACGTTCTAAGCCAAAAATCAATCCATCTGCACTTTTTCTTCTTTTTTGTTGTCTTTGCCCCGAATCATCTACACCAAGACGCTTTGTCGTTGAGTGTTGGAAGGATCAATATTTTCAAGCCCTTCATCATCATCTGATTCTTTTTCTTTATCAAGATCCTCAACAACATCTCCTGGTGCCTCAACATTGTTCCCTGTTGCTCGATCTTTTCCCCAAATAATAGCAAGTTGCTCGTACCAAATGAAAGGTTTGCCTTTTATGTTAAAAGTCGGATGGCTCTGTGAAACAAAAAAAAAAAAAAAAAAGATTATTGATGAAAACAACTATACAATGAATATATTGATAAAAGTCAAATAAAAATTGCATCTCATGTATACCTTTAAATAGTCGTCCCATACATCAGGATTTGTTGTTACACACTTGTTTTTATCATCCCACCCAAAGCCACTTCCTTGACCAAGAGCGAGTAAATCATAATAAGCATGGTATTGTTTTTTAAGTAACTTAATACGAGATTGAATGTGGGGATTCTCTTTGAGCCCATGTCCAGGCAATGTCTCTTGCAACATTTTTTCTAGTTCTTTTTGATATCCTATTTTGAATTGGCCTCCTTCAGCACAATATAGACCTTTTTGTTTCAACTCAAGCATTGCATCTATAAGTTTTTCATCTTCCAATGAAGTCCAAACATGTTTTGTTCCTTTACCTCTACGACGACCATTAGTTTGCTCAACATCCATGTCTTTATTGAACACATTATGTCAAATGTAACAAAATCAATTAATTTTGGTATAATCGAAATGCAGGAGTGTCATTATTAAAGAGTTGGAATGCAAAGCACAATATCTTAAAACATAAAAACCATAAACTAATTTCAAATAAAAAAAATAAAAACTATGTAGAATTTAATGACGCTCAAAACATCTAATAAATATTTATAACTTATCTAAGAAATGGATCACTGATAATAAACTAACAAATTTAAACCATGTCTATAAATTTGTCAATTTTGCCTACTTCCAGTCCACTGATTAAACATCTCATTGGCTAAATTTTACCTCCAATTTGTCCACTCATCAGAAGTTTCAATATTGTCAATTATATCTCCATCTACATCTTGAGAATCTTGTTCTAATTCATTTTCACGCAATTCAGATTCTAGCGGGTCAACGGGCATCTCCCTCCTTATGAGATTGTGCAAAAGACAACAAGCCATTATGATTCTGCTTTGTGTCTTGATTGGGTACCAAGTAGGACTTCTAAGAACAGCCCAACGTTGTTTAAGTAATCCAAAGGCTCTTTCTATAACGTTCCTAGCTGAAGAGTGTTTCATGTTAAAGAATTCTTATGGAGTGGATGGTTGATATCCTTGTCTCCATTCATTAAGATGATACCTTTGACCTCTATATGGTGCTAAAAATCCATTCCCATTTGTATATCCAGCATCCACAAGATAATAATATCCTAATAAAAAAACAAATATATAATTATCAAGGTTTATTTAATTGAAATAATTTAAACTAGCTTTTACATTGTTGTGAATTCATCTAATATTGTATGCTTACCGTTAGGGAATTTTAGACCATTAGTTCTAGTTATAGCATCTCTAAGTATTCTTCCGTCAGCAGCGGAACCTTCCCACCCAGAAAGCACGTAAATAAATTGCATGTCTTGCGAACATACTGCGAGAACATTTGTAGCAATATTTCCCTTCCTATTTCAATACCTAGGTTTGTCAACTTCGGCAACATGTACTTGAACATAAGTGCCATCTAATGCACCTAAGCAATTCTGTAAATTAAAAGAGTTATTGTTATGTAATTAATATTCTAATTACTTGATGTATGACATAGGTACCTTGAACCATTTCCACTTTGGGTCAATAGAATTTTCAGGTACTGGTTCAGGAGATTGAAGAAGCTCTCCTTGTAGTCGGAGTACTGCCTTAAGTACTCTGTTGAAGTATCGACTCACGGTCTCTCCAGAACGACAAAAATCTTTTTTAATGGTTTGGTTTTTCAAATGATGAGCAAGTATGTGTAAAAACATAGCTACTTGCTCATCAACTATCATATGTCTAATATCTTTTAATTTTTCAATCGTTCGAAGCATATTACATAATTTATTGAAAGTAAATCTATCCATGCAAAGCTCTTCATAACATGCTTCATCATCTGAGTATATTAACTCGTTTAGATATAAATTACGTTTGACATCTCTTCTATGGTATAATGACTTAAAACATTATTTTTCAGCATGACGCGTCACACTAAAGCAAACAAAAAAGTATATCAATATTAAGAAGTCTAATTGATCCCTATACCATTGCATCAACATAATCAAAATCTTCTTCCGTCTAGCCAAACTCAGTCGGGCCATTTTTTGTAAGATTAACCTAATTCAAAAGTAATGATTGAGAATGATTAAAATACTAAATGGGATCAATGTGTATTAAGAAGAGAGTCATATGTAAATAATACTCTATATATATATATATATATATATATATATATATATATATATATATATATATATATATATCAACCAGAAGAAGTAATATGTGCTATAATGACAAAAAAGAGTTGAGCATAAAATTTGGGAAAGGAATATGCTAAGTCTTGGAATTGGCCATGACAACGGGTATAAACTATATGAATTGTATAGACAAACTCACCGTAAGTCCTATAATTGCTTATAATAATTAACCAATAGATTCAAAGCAAATAAACAATCACATAAATTATTGGAATCGGCCGTGACCATGGAGTAAAAATTATATGCATAGTATAAACAAACTCACGTTAATTCCTATAATTGTTTACAATATTTATCAATAGATTCAAAGCAGGGATATAATTATATAAACCCTTGCAAGAATTACGAATATGATTCATCTAACCTGATGGAGATGCAGAAGGAGAAAAACCCAGACAAAAAGAGAGGAGCGGCTATGGTGTCAAAGAGAATTCGTGAGAGAGAAAGAAGAATTAGCGTGGGAAAAAAATGGGGCAATAATGTCTTTTTATTTTTATTTTTAGTATCAAATATCTTAGGAAAGGAATCAGAATACCATAGAAAATATGGGTTTCATATTTCTAAATTTTTGTTGCAATATTCCTAGTTCTAAGGAATATATTTCCTTTCCTAAAATCTGATTTTTTTTACCAAACTTAATTATGTCTTACCAAGCAATCTGATTACCAAATCTAGATTCCATTCCCGTCAAACAAACGGGTCCTTAGATATATAAAACACACTCTATACAGTAAAGTAGTTTAATATGCAATAAAATTACCCAGAATTAATGAATATGACCCGGCTCGTCACAGATTTAATAGGATCGACTTTCACCCAGTGGCGGATCCAGGATCCGAGAGTTCGGGGGCAAATTTAAATAGTGAAATTTATTAAAAATAATATTCGAATTATTTTATTTGGATAAACTCACAACAACAATAACACATCATAGATTGTCAATAAATAATACATTAAATTTTAAATACAAATAAAATTTAACAAATTGAATTTGGTCATGATTTTTATTTATGTTCTTAGAAAAAAGTAGTACTCTCACAACATAATAAAATAAAAGATTTTATTTTCTTGTATCTACAAAAAGATATGATTCTCTATCATGTTTATATATCTCAAATAAAACTAAAATACGACACAATTCCATAATTTTAAATATATGTTACATTAATCAATTAGTTGATATCAAAGAAAAAGTTACCAATCAATTAGTTTATTGCTGGAATTTAATTTGGACTTTAATTTGTGGGCCCAATTTCAATCTCATTTGAAAAGAAACTGAGTCATTATAGACTCATTATAGAAGATACCTAATTAATTTCATATTTAGGGAGTAAATAATAATTATATATATAAACATAAATATAGTTACCTATGTAATTTTACACAAAGAAATTTCAAAAATCTGGCTTAGGGGAGGGGGAGGCCCCCCCAAGACTATGCACAGATCCGCTCCTGCTTTGACCCAACAACAAAACTTCTCTTCAAATTTGTAAATTCTTTTCAAAGCATTTTATGAAAAAATAATCAAGATTCTGCTCCTCGGTTTAGACAAATCTCCCATTGGATGATGGTACTCATTATTGTCCGATTAATCTTTTTGAGATTTATAATGGAAAAATGGGGAAAAAGATGAAAACAATACAACTATAGGGGAAAAAAAAATGAAAACACCACATTTCAAAAGGCTGGAAAAACTAATCATTTTTTTCTTCTTCCCATGATCCTCCTTTGTTGTACCAACATTTTGCATGACTGAGGTGGCTATGCACACATGACAAATGGCAAGATTTGGCACGAGAGACAATGGGCGTGACTTAACCAACGAGACTGATGGCTGACATCGACAGAAAGATGGCTCGGCAAGGATGGGACTTAGACAAGTACTTGGACTGAACAAACAGGCATTAGGCCTAGTGGATGACTCAGTCGGCCAGAAAGGTGGCCTAGCCAAACAAGCAATGCAGCACTCGTGGCAAGCCAAGCAAACATGACATGGTCCAGCCAGGGGACAAGCCATGAACAACATATTGGATAAGTGATGCCCAACAACACATTAGGTTGCAGCTCAATATTTGGCGAAGTAGCGGCACAACCAAGAGATGACCCAACCAGCATCTCGGGGTTGGAGAGCAAGTTTGCAGGCCATAAGGTTTCTGGAGAATTCTAGAAGGGGCTACACGAGTATGAAGGGTTCCAGAAGGGTCTTTACAAGTATGGATGGTTTCAGAAAGATTAACACAAGTATGAAACATGGTTGAGTATTCCACACTTATTTAGAATGTCTTAGAATATGTGGAGACCTTGAAACATTGTGCATAAGGTAGGAAAACCCTATAATGAGTGTAAATATTATAGGTAGGGTAGATTGTTCTAGACTGTTAATCTCAACCATTAGATCAGAGAAATTTTGATCGTCCATCCTGAAAGACATGTACAACTAGTATGAATAGGTATGTTGTCATTTGTAATCAACCAAATTGTAAGCTTTCTAGTTGATTAATAAAAGATAACTTCTATCAATATATAATACATACCCTATTTTCAATTCACAATGACTTAATATTACAACATTTAATCATTTTGACATGTAAAGAGAAAAGTAGTCTCTATATTGTCACTAGTACATTAGTGACAAATATTTTATAATTTAAATTGTCATTATTAACAATTAATGACACTTTTTTTTACTAATCTTATATATTAACAAAACATACAAACACCATGAATTCTTTGTATTAATTGTGAAATTAATATATCATTATGTCACTAATATGAAGTATTAATAAATCACATTAACTATTTCTTGTTGAATGAAAAAATTCACTTTAAGATCAATACCCGAAGTCTTGATTGACCAAAACACTCTCATTATTAAATATTATGATGCTATAATTTTTGGAAAATCTTATTTTCCTTTTGGTTTATTTAGGCATCAGAGACACTAAACGAATTGAGAAAGAAGCCGAATAGAAGCCAATAATTCCGATTTGCTTATGATGTCGAAAAAGAGGGGTTGGCATATGAAGTGCTCTAAACATAGAATAAAAAATCACTCCTACATTTAATTTCTCTATTAAATGCATAACACATTTGATAATTACCTTAATAAAAGTACACAGTCATTACTCCATTCGTACCTTTTCCATGTGGTTTGAGCTTGCTTGAAATATCACTTTCACTTTTACCATTATATTTGGAGAAAATCACAAGTATATAGCATACAACCAGATTTATTGCATTGTATATAATCAATGAGAGAAATATTCCCAATTTTTTGTTAAGTGATATTTATTAAATGATTCCTCTCTCTAACAGCTTAAGCTTTTAGATGAGTTGGTCATTCAATATGGTATCAGAGCTCAGGCCAAAAGAGGTCCTGTGTTCGAATCCCTCCGCCACCCATTTCTAAATTCCACGTGTTAAGGCTTGAGTAAATGAATACCGCCTACACGTGAGGGGGCGTGTTAAGTGATATTCATTAAATGATTCCTCTCTCTAACAGCTTAAGCTTTTAGATGAGTTGGTCATTCAATATTTTTAGAAAGAAAAAAAATCGATTTGCTTATATTGTGGTTAAATTGTGATGACTTGGGCCAAAACATTGCCAAATATTTATGTAAGGTAAGTCAGTATAAAGGTAGTGCATTTTAACTATTTTTTCAATACATCTGGAACCTTTATTATAGTAATCATATTAAATTACATTTTAATTCCATTATTTATATGCAGGAAATCAACTTCCATTGCCATTTTTCATTTTCAAGGTTCCAAATGCACCATTTGCAAGTTACATTAACCTTTCGTCAACATGCAACTAAAACGATAGGCTTTGGCCTATGTTACGTGAGACACACAACTCAAAATATATGTAAATGAATGTTATATTAAAGAATGAAATTTCACAATTTTAAAAGATCCAGAAGTACTCTCACCGCTGGACCAAATTCATCCTAATAATATTTTATAATTTTATATTTCGAGGTGGTGATCATGATTGTCAGCAGTTTTCTACATTAGTTGCAACGTATATGGACCGGATCGAATTGAACCGGACGGAATTTTGGTATTTGACCGGTTCGGTAATTTTGAGATCCCGATCGTTTGCTGAACCGAATATTTTGATTCGGTTCGGTAAAAAATCGAACGATCCAACAAAAATCGAAAATTATATTTGTGGTTTTACAATTTCTGAAAATTTATGCATTAATATACTAACACAAAATGATAAACTTATCTCCCAGTTAATTTGCTCACAAACCCAAAACAATAAATTTGGGATTCTTTCTTTCATTTTTTCCTTTAAAGGGTTGGGTTATAGCTTTTTCAAACAAAAGAAACTCACAAACTTTAAGACATCGCCTAAAGAAAGTAGGAAGAACAAAGATCCAAAACCCAAGAAGACGGTAGCAACTGCATGCCCCAATAGTTAGTTCCTTTGCAAGATCGCGTTTCATGGAGGAAGTTGCTTCACAGATGAAAAAAGAGACGGAACCACGAGGCCAATTGCAAGCAAGAAAAAGGCGAGTGTTGTGTACTAAATTTTGGTTCAGATCGAAATTTCGGTACCGGATCTTGCTGAGCCCTCGGCTTTATCGTGGATAAAGCATCCACCACAACCAAATTTGGAGTATTAAGTGTAAACTTTGAGAGGAAAAGATTCCACATTTACTTGGTAATTTTGTCAATTTAATCTAATAGTCATTTTAATGTTGAAGCATAAATGCAATATCTTTCTTCTCAAAATTTCTTTCCTCTAATCTGATAAAAGCAGCAAAGTTTAATTAAATAGAATAGTGATTAAACCAAAGAAAATAACATTCAATTATAAAAATTAAAAGTGGAAAATGTCACTTTACCTCTTAACAGGAGCGTAAATTGAACATTATACATAATACATAGGGTAAATTAATATTAACCAATTTTTTGGGTTTTGAATTTTGAAAAGTTGAATTAAACGGTTTATAATTGTTTTAAGATTGTTGGTGTTTAACAATCTGTGCAATAGAAATATATTCAACTATATTTCTTATAATTATTAAATCAATAAATGAGTATAAACTATAAATGTAATATAGGTTTACTAAGCCTATATAGTATGTATATATATTACTATATTCAGGAATTTTTAATAACGAACAAAATAGTGGAGTAGACTTTATAAAAATTGGTGTTTCAATTTAAATTTAAAACAAGCAGCAAGTTTGTGTGAAAATTTTTAAGTAATTGAAATGAATATAATTGAATAAAGTAATCAACGTTCCTATAGGTATTATATATAGACAGTTAACTGTATATGTATATGGCAGTATATGAGGAGTGGTAAGGATTGGGGTGATGTGGAGAATCTTTCCTCCGGCAATGCAGGTTCGAACCTCGTGTGGCATAATTTTCCACTGAAATATTGTGGAGGTTGTGTTGGGGTTGGTATTGTTGGTGTCTAACAATCTGTGTGCTTAAATATTTTGATCTAACACAAAAAATAGTGAGAAATACTTACTTGTATCGAAACCAAATATCACTTCAATCTTTATGTAAAAAATGAGGAAATTAGACTGAGGCTTGCCGAAACAAATTTCCTTAAGACAATATTTCCGGGGCTGCCACGGTGCATACAGTTTGATTCCCGGTAGTCTCCCAAGATACAACAGTCTGTTGTTCATTATTTGCACAAAAAATGAACCCACGGTGAACCGAAGCGAATAGAAGATTTGACATAATTTTAAAGTAGAGAAGGGAGTAATTTTTATTATTGTCTGAAAAAGGATCCTTAATTGGCCAGATTAAGTCTCCTATTTATAGGCACATAAATGTCTATTCCTTGGATTGCACTGTTTCGGTCCAAAGGGTACCTCTTCAGATCGAACAGACGCAACCCCTTAATTACTCTCAACTAATTTTATTCATTTAAATTGTAAAATCCAACAGGTATCCTGTTGGCTCTCTTCCTCAGGACCCTGTCATCCGTGCACATCCCTCGATTTAAATCTTTCCTGGTCAAGGGACCTCTGATACAGGAGGGGGGTTTCTCCTTCGGATAAACCTTTTAAGAAAAGTATATGAAGTTTTGAATTGAAGTTGGATTTATTTTGCAAATAAGTGACTAAGTTTATTTTGAATAACTTAGTCTTACGGCTTTTAGAAATAATTTTAATTTGCAAATATGAAAATTAAATTTAACTCACTAATTAATAACCGGAAAAGAACTGAAATGGAAAAGACTGAGGTTGCGAATGCAATCTCCTTAAGACAATATTTTCGGGCTGCCTATGATGCACACAGTCGATCCCTGGTAGTCTCCCAAGATACAACAGTCTGATGCTCCTTGTTTGCACGAACAAAGAACCCACGGTGAACTTTAAACAAACAGAACTTCGACGAAAAATTATTTAATTTGAGAAGTAGAGAAAATAATTTGTGTTTTATTTGCTGAAAAAATAGTGTGTGAAATTGGCCAGATTCCTCTCCTATTTATAGCAATTGAAAGTTGTTGTTGGAGGGTCACAACAGTTCGGATTTAAACCAAACAATGGTTCGCGAACGGGTGCCACCCATTCGGTTCAAAATCCGACCAAACACACCCTTTTATTCAAAATTGGGCGGGCAACACGGATCCTTCTCGGACCTTCTAGAAACGGGTCTCGCGGATCCTGTTCGGATCACACGCGGATCCTAATCGGATCACCCACGGATCTTTGTACAAAGTTTGGACTTAAATAATTATTGGGCCAAGATATTACTCTAGGCCCATTCAAAAGCCTTTACACTTTGAAAGCTAGGTGCCCTTTTATAACAATTTTGTAGCTCAACTTTCTCCTTATTTTCCATGTGGGATGGAGAGACTCAACCTTCTCTTCTCATTTCATTCATTAAGGTGTAATAATTAACTTTGGCTGATTAAACTCAATTTAATTGGCCATAATTAATTCAATTACATCAACAATCCCCCACATAAATGAAATTTCTCTTCGCACGAGACACAACATGTCGAAGTAATCTTTAGGAATAATAATGCATCGGGATAGGTGAAATATTTCATCTTGAACCATCCCTAGTTGAAACTTATCGGATTTACTTAGCCAATCGGTGAAATATTTCATCTTGAACCGTCGGCTGTTGGTGTAAACCAAGACAATAAGCTTAACACATTATTATACCGATTCGTTATAAGTTCTCGGTTGTGTTCATTTCGGTCCTGAACATTCTAGGTAACGCGAGTGCTTTAGAGAATTTCAGCCTATAAAGAAAATCTCAACGAGCCGACCCAGCTCACACTAACATAGGTGACCATTTCTATCAAGAGTATCCTACCATACTCCACTTGTTTTTAAACAAGATATAGATGTCATTAAAAGCGTTTGCTTAACCTTTAAAATAACGCGGTAGGTCTGTGCTTATTGCATCATAGAAATGGGATAATGTTAAAATTCTTAAGTACTTTGGTTTTAAGTTAGCCAGGACTGGTTGGCCTATTGAACTTGGTCCGTGGGATCTCCAGTAGGCAAGTTAGGTTTCCGTACAAGGTAACTTAGTCTAATTTAGGCTTTAAGCCCATTCCCCTCGATGCACATTCTACTCTCTCGCCAGATAAACCTTTAGTAAACGGATCCGCGAGGTTTTCTTTTGACTTCACAAAGTCAATGGAAATTATTCCATTTGAGAGTAGATGTCTCACGGTATTATGTCGATGGCGAATATGTCGTGACTTACCATTATACATAAAGTTGCGAGCTCTATGTAAAGCCGCTTGATTATCGCAATGTATACATATGGCTGACACAGGTTTCGGCCATAGTGGAATATCTTCTAGAAAGTTACGAAGCCACTCAGCTTCTTCACCAGCTTTATCCAAAGCTATAAACTCCGACTCCATTATGGATCGAGCTATACACGTCTGTTTAGAAGATTTCCATGAGATTGCGCCTCCTCCTATTGTGAATACATACCCACTTGTAGATTTTGATTCTTCCGAATCAGAAATCCAATTTGCATCACTATATCCCTCGAGGACGGCTGGAAATTTTCCATAGAAGCGCTCTCATTAGTGCTTCCCAGTGAAGCTTGCTTGGATTACTCGTATATCTACTCAATTTATTAACTGAGTAGGCGATGTCTGGTCTCGTGCAATTCATAATATACATGAGACATCCAATTATACGAGCATACTCATTTTGTGATACACTATCTCCTTTGTTCTTGTGTAGCATCACTGATGGAAGAAAAGGATTGTTAGTTCCTTTAAATCCATGTTTCTTAAATTTCTCAAGTACCTTTTCCACGTAGTATGACTGAGATAATTTAATACCATTCAATGATCTTGTTATTTTAATTCCCAAAATAACATCGGCTTCGCTAAGATCCTTCATATGAAATTATTAGTTAATATTTTCTTCGTGGACTTAATAACCTCCATGTTAGTCCCAAATATTAACATATCGTCAACATAAAGACATACTATGACAGTCGCTTGTCCATATTGTCTTATATATACGCACTTGTCGCATTCATTGATGTGAAAGCCATTTTTAATCATGACACTGTCAAATTTCTTGTGCCATTGTTTAGGAGCTTGTTTAATGCCATAAAGAGAACGAACAAGTTTACAAACTTTGTTCTCTTTTCCTTTAACAATGAAACATTCTAGTTGTTTCATATAAATCTCCTCATTTAATTCACCATTAAGGAAAGCCGTTTTAACATCCATTTGATGAATCTCAAGATTATGAATAGCTGCTAGAGCTATTAACAGTCTTATGGATGTTATCCTAGTCACTGGTGAATAGGTATCAAAGAAGTCTATCTCTTCCTTTTGTCGATACCCTTTAGCTACTAATCTAGCTTTATATTAATCGATAGACTCGTCGGGTTTTAATTACTTTTTAAAAATCCATTTACATCCAATAGGTTTACTTCTCGTAGGAAGATCAACCAATTCCCAAGTATTATTACATAAGATGGATTGTAACTCACTGTCTATCGCCTCTTTCCAATGCTCTGCATCGGGAATAGTCATAACTTATTTATATGTTTGAGGATCATCCTCAATCATATAGGATAAGAAATTTGGGCCGAAAGATTTAGCTATTTTAGCTCGTTTACTCCTTCTAGGCTCTTCTATGACTTCCTCGTTGACTTGAGAATCATTTCCTTCAGAAATTGATTCGTATGTCCTCTTTTGAGAAGTGACGTTTGAGTCCTTCTTATGTGGAAATATATTCTCATAGAATATCGCATCTCGAGATTCAATTATTGTGTTAACGTGAACCTCACTATTTTCAGATTTAAAAACCAAAAATCTGTAAGCACTGCTATTCTCAGCTCGACCTATGAAATAGCAATCAACGGTTTTAGATCCAAGTTACACATTTTTAGGTCTTGGAACCGCCACTTTAGCCAAGCACCCTCACACTTTGAGGTATTTGTAGCTAGGCTGCATCCTTTCCATAGCTCATATGGAATAGCATCATTTTTCTTGTGTGGGACTCGATTCAATATATGATTCGCCATTAAGATGGCTTCCCTCCACAAGTTGCTAAGTAAACCTGATCTTAGAAGCATGACATTCATCATATCTTTTAAAGTTCGGTTTTTCCGTTCATCTACCTCATTTGATTGGGGTGAGTAAGGTGCAGTCATTTCATGAATTATCCCTGATTCAGCGCACAATTGCTGAAAAGGATATTCATATTCACCTCCTCTATCAGATCTAAGAATTTTAATTTTCTTATTCAAATGATTTTCAACTTCGGCTTTATATTGTATAAAGACATTTATTGCTTCTTTTTTCTTATGTGATAAATACACATAGCAATAGCGCATACAATCATCAATAAATGTGATGAAGTACCTTTTACCTCTACGAGTAGGAGTTGCCTTTAAATTACACAAGCCAGTGTTAATTAGCTCTAAGGGTTGTGAGCTCCTTTCGAATGAGTTGAAAGGTTGTTTGGCAAATTTTGCCTCTACACAAAATTCACATTTATATGACTTGTCTACTTCAAAATTAGGTATTAAACCTAAGTTAGCTAATTTTTTCATTCTTCGAAAATTAATGTGACCTAAACGGTCGTGCCATAATGTAGGAGACTCAAGCAAGTAAGCAGAAGTAATATTATTATTAATAAACTTGTTGTCTTTGCAAATCATGGCTACATTTGCCTTAAAAAGGCCATCACACATGTAACCCTTTCCTACATACATATCCCCTTTGGTCAGCACAAATTTATCTGACTCAAAGGCTAAACGGAATCCATTCTTAGTAAGGATAGAACCTGAAATAAGATTCTTCCTAATAACAGGAACATAAAGTACATTATTAAGAGTAACATCTTTTCCCGAAGTAAACTTCAGCACCACATTTCCTTATCCTTCTACGACGGAATGAGCGTCATTTCCCATGAAGAGCATCTGCTTATGTTCAGAATCTTTGTAAGTAGTGAACATGCTCTTGTCGTAGCAGATATGACGGGTAGCCCCAGTGTCCACCCACCATCCTTTGGTATCGGCAGTTAAGAATGCTTCAGATACGACCGCTGCCAGATGCATGTCGTCCATGTCAGAAGCCGCGAGTTCCACAGTTATATTTGCTTCATCTTTCTTTCCGATTTTCCGGTGACGGCACTTCTTTGCAAGATGGTCGCTCTTTCCACAGACAAAACATATCCTGTTGGATTTCTTCTTTTGGTTACCCTTGTTCCCTTTGTTACGTGGATTAGGTTTTTGCTTCTTACTCACTTGAGAGTCTTCCACAATGTGAGCCTTAGCTCCCCCGGGATGAGGCATTCCCATAAAGTTCAAACATTTGTCGGTGATCATGTTGTTCTCCTGTGTCTTGAGCTTTTCTGCAAGATCTTGCACGGTCCATTTAGAAACCGACTTCTTGTGCCTTAGGTGATGTATGAACCATGTCCATGCTGGAGGAAGCTTTCCAATTATGGAGGCCTCCTGGTAGGACTCGCTTAGTTCATGCCCTTCAACCAGAAGTTCATTGATCATTGTTTGAAGCTCATTCACTTGTTCATACACATATTTGCTATCAACCATTTGGTAGAACTGGAATTTGTCCACTAGGAACTTTTTGTACCCTGAGTCTTCGATTTTGTATTTCCTTGTCAGACCTTCCCACAAGAGTTTAGCAGTCTTTAGGGGACTGTAAACCTTGTAGAGTGTCTCGTCCAAGCTACTCAGTATGTTATGACGGCCAGTGGCAGAGCTACTTTGAGACTGGGCCGCCCCCCCAAGAAAAAAATGAAAAAAAAAATTTTACATAGCTAAATCGTGTTTTAAAAGACACGACTATTAAATCACAAAAAAAAAAATCTGAAGTAAAATAAATAGGAGAAGGGTAGTATAACTTTTGGGATTTTCACCATTGACAATTAAGTTTGAATTTCCACCACAACCTAAACCATAAATGTTAAACAATTACCTCCATCGGACCACCACTGATCCCACGACACCAGTAACCACCATGAACGATTGAACTGAACTTGGGTGTTGGGTCCAAGCTGAAGCCATCGAATCACGCCGATTTAATTGGGGAGGTAGTTTTCATATAACATAAAATTGGATTTATCGATTTGGAGCTTCTAATGGTGATTTTTTTTCTTTGTTTATGGGTTTCTCTTGAAAGTGAACAAATGATGATGGATAGTGGGTTTAAATTTGCAAATAATGAACTGAAGTGAAAGTGTGAAATCGACAACGGTTTAGTTTTTCAATGCTAGAATTTTTTTATCTTTCTCAATGTTTGGTTAATTGGTTTTGTGTGAATAGTCAATTGATAAAGTAGATAGTGGGTCAAAGAATTATCGAAAAGAAAGGAAAAAAAGTGGTGGGTACTGGGTAGAATTTGCACTTTTCAGTTTTCACTCTTTTTGGTGAGTTTTACAGTTATTTTACTTTTGTCTTTTGTCAATTGTAAAATTGTATAATTTACAGTTATTGTTATTCACCCAAAAAACACACACACACACACACAAATATATATATATATATATATATATATATATATATATATATGTGCACATTAATGACATATATATATATATATATATATATATATATATATATATATATATATATATATATATATATATATATATATATATATATATATATGTCATTAATGTGCACTAATAAATTGTCATAATTTACTACTTAAACTTAATATTTTAATAGCATAAAAAACACATATTTATATATATATATATATGTATAATGTCATTAATGTGAATTAATAAATTGTCACAATGGGATCCTAAAATAACTATTTTAATAGTATAGAATATTTAGAATATTTTGTTGGTGAAATCTTTATAAATCATGTGAATATGAGAATTTCTAATTAAAATAAAAACTTAATCATGGGATGGTCTTGTACATTGCTATATGTTCAATGAATCTAATAGAGTTTTTGTTTCTAATTGTATTTGTAGGTTTTATTATCCGAATGTCTATGAATCGATCAAAACGATCAAGAAATAATACTATTGATGCATTTTTTAAGAGTGATCGTAGTGCCGCATCAACTCCTAGTGTACCATCAACTCGTGAGGTTGAGAGTTCTCGAATTGATAAACCTGAAGGAGATGGAATTTTTAATTTTGGAGTCAAAGTTACACCTAGCAATTTGGAACGTGATCCGGGAAAGCGTCCTCCAATGTGGGAGCTTATATTAAAATGGGACCATTTCAGTTTCACTCATCTCAGTATCCTTGTACAATCAATGAAAATAATCCTCGACGATTCGTACATTCTTGGTTTGCTCAAATCTTCTTGGTTAGTGTATTCACCTACCACAAATGCCGCTTATTGTTTGCCATGTTATCTTTTCTCGGATAAACCTACATCACGTTGTGGAGCAAATGCATTTACAATGGAAGGATTTCGAAGTTGGAAGAAGGTAAATGATGGAAAGAGATGTGCTTTCTTAAGCCATGTGGGAGATACTTCTTCCCCACATTCTTCCGCTTTAAGATCATGTGAGGATCTAATGAATCCATCTCGACATATCGACAAGGTGATGCATACACAATCACAACAACAAATATTGAATAATCGTTTGAGGCTCAAAACATCGATTGATTGTGTTTGATGGCTTGCATCCCAATCATGTTCTTTTCGGGGTCATGATGAAGGGTCAAAATCAATCAATCAAGGGAACTTTATTTTGAGTTAGTGAAGATTTTAGTTATAATGCCAAAGTACGAGGAACCGTTTTAGATAATGCTCCTTCTATTGCTAAATACACATCACCTCAAATTCAAAAGGAGATATTGAGTATTATTGCCTCGAAAGTGAGAAAAAAGATTCGAGAAGATATTGGTGAATCGAAATTCTGTATTTTAGTTGATGAAGCACGAGACAAATCCAAAAAAGAACAAATGGCTCTTATTTTGAGGTATGTTGATAAGACTTCTATTCTTCGAGAACGATTTTCGATATTGTCAAGGTTAAAGATACTACTTCACCGACTCTCAAACGAGAGCTTTTGACTATCTTTTCTCTACATACATTAAATGTTGGCAACCTTCGAGGTCAAGGTTATGATGGAGCAAGCAATATGCGTGGTGAATGGAACGGATTACAAGCTTTATTTTTACATGATTATCCATATGCGTATTATGTGCATTATTTCGCTCATCGACTTCAGCTAGCATTAGTTAAATCATCAAGAGATGTGAATATTCTTGATGATTTTTTCTCATATCTAGATTCCATTGTCAATATTGTGGGTGCTCCTTGTAAGCGAAATAGGGAATTAATCACTGCACAACACGCTGAAATTTCTCGTTTAATATCCATTAAAGAAGTTGAAACTGGCAGAGGAGCTAATCAGATTGGAACTTTACAACGAGCTGGAAGTACTCGTTGGGGTTCTCATTTTTCTTCAGTTTGCAGCTTAATAAACATGTTTAGTGCTACTGAACTTGTGCTTAAAAGTATTGCAGCTGACGGATCCAACTCTTCCCAACGTGGCGAAGCTCGTCGCGCTTATGCTAACATGACTTTCACTTTATTTTCGTTTTGTTTTTGATGAAGAAGGTAATGAGCATTAGTGATATTCTTTGTGAAGTTGTGCAAAAAAAGTCTCAAGACATTTTAAATGCTATGAATTTAGTTTCATCGACAAAAGATCTCCTCCAACAATTGAGAAACGATGGGTGGGATACTTTTCTAGAAGATGTTAAATTATTTTGTGCAGGTAAGGGGGTTGAGATACCTAATATGGATTCGGCTTATAAAGTAGGCCGAGGGAAATCAACTCACCAAGAACGGGATGCAAATATTTCTTTTGAGCATCATTTTCGTAAGCGCAATAGACAATCAATTGAAAGAGCTGAATTGCAGATTCAATGATCAAACAGTAGAACTCTTATATCTTAGTTGTGCTTTGAGCCCGATGGACACATACAAGTCTTTCAAGATAGAAGATATTTGCACACTTGCCGAAAAATATTATCCCGAAGATTTCACGGATCAAGATAGAGTTCATTTAAAGTTTCAGTACTTGTCTACTATTTTAGAATTATGTGAAACATTAGCAAAGACAAAGAAATTTGAAGTATATAACATGGTCGATAGGTTGATTCGTCTGATTTTGCTTCTTCTTGTTTCAACTGCTACTACAGAGCGGGCATTTTCTATTATGAAGCTTACTAAAACTAAGCTTCGGAACAAAATGGAAAACGAGTTTCTCGGAGATTGCATGCTTCTACATATTGAAAAGAAGATTGCTGACGCTTTTAGTTCAGACTCAATTGTCGACGATTTTTATGCAAAGAAGAATCGACGGTCACAATTTTGAAATGATTGTGTAAAGTATGTATATTTCTACTTTTGTGCGATGTAATTATATGACTTTATTTTTGTCATTTTATCAAATGAACCGCAAAAATATGTGCACTAAGAAAATCTTCGCCCCCCCCCCCCAATAAAAAAGGTTCTAGCTCCGCCACTGATGACTGCACATAAAGTCGTTGAGATTCCATGACTCGATTTGCTTGACTTTCTCAGGAGTTTGATTCTCCATGGCCACCGGTACCTCATCAGTAAGGTATCTAGTTACGCCTAAAGTCGTTAGGTAGAACTTCATTTTGTCCTGCCATGTTGCAAAATCAACCCCTTTGAATTTGAAGGGTGGAATCAACAGAGGGGTAGAAATGCTTTTTGGTGTCTCCACCACATTGTTGTTTGATGCCATCTACACAGATGTATTAAACGATTTATAATTGTCTTAAGATTGTTGGTGTTTAACAATCTGTGCAATAGAAATATACTCAACTATACTTCTTATAATTATTAAATCAATAAATGAGTATAAACTATAAATGTAATATAGGTTTACTAAGCCTATATAGTATGTATATATATTATAATAATTATAAATGAGTATAAACTATAAATGTAATATAGGTTTACTAAGCCTATATAGTATGTATATATATTACTATATTCGGGAATTTTTAATAACGAACAAAATAGTGGAGTAGAAACTTTATAAAAATTGGTGTTTCAATTTAAATTTAAAACAAGCAGCAAGTTTGTTTGAAAATTTTTAAGTAATTGAAATGATATAATTGAAATAAAGTAATCAACGTTCCTATAGGTATTATATATAGACAGAAAACTATATATGTATATGGAACAATATAGCAAAAGCAGAAGTTTTGAATTGAAGTTGGATTTATTTTGCAAATAAGTGACCAAGTTTATTTTGAATAACTTAGTCTTACGGCTTTTAGAAATAATTTTAATTTGCAAATATGAAAATTAAATTAACTCACTAATTAATAACCGGAAAAGAAATGAAATGGAAAAGACCGAGGTTGCGAATCCAATCTCCTTAAGGCAATATTTTCGGGCTGCCTACGATGCACACAGTCGATCCCCGGTAGTCTTCCAAGATACAACAGTCTGATGCTCCTTGTTTGCACGAACAAAAACCCACGACGAACTTTAAACAAACAGAACTTTGACGAAAAATTATTTAATTTGAGAAGTAGAGAAAATAATTTGTGTTTTATTTGCTGAAAAAATAGTGTGTGGAAATTGGCCAGATTCCTCTCCTATTTATAGCAATTGAAAGTTGTTGCTGGGGGGTCACAAAAGTTCGGATTTAAACCAAACAATGGTTTGGTCCGAACGGGTGCCACCCATTCGGTTCAAAATCCGACCAAACACACCATTTTATTCAAAATTGGGCGGGCAATATGGATTCTTCTCGGACCTTCTAGAAACGGGTCTCACGGATCCTATTCAGATCACACGCGGATCCTATACGGATCACACGCGGATCCTAATCAGATCACCCACGGATCTTTGTACAATGTTTGGACTTTAATAATTATTGGGCCCATATATTACTCTAGGCCCATTCCTACAAAAGCCTTTACACTTTGAAAGCTAAGTGCCATTTTATAAACAATTTTGTAACTCAACTTTCTCCTTCTATTCCATGTGGGATGGAGAGACTCAACCTTCTCTTCTCATTTCATTCATTAAGGTGTAATAATTAACTTTAGCTAATTAGACTCAATTTAATTAGTCATAATTAATCCAATTACACCAACAATATATACATAATACATAGGGTAAATTAACATTAACCCATTTTTCGGGTTTTGAATTTTGAAAAGTTGAAAACTCGAGACAACCCACCCAAAATGCATCAAAATTATACGGGCATAATTATATTTCATATGTTAAATTTGACCATTTCATTATTCCAACTAAAATTAAATCTTGTTTAAAATTTAGTTGAAAATACCTAAATATATTTCGATAAGTCGAAACAGAATCGGAGCCAAACCGATAAACATGTACCATATGACTCGAATCAGAAATAGTTATTCCAGTTTCATATATTCTTTAAGGCTAAATATTGTTTTGAACAACGATTTGCCCAAACATATTATATGTTCTTTTAAAACTTGAACGATAGAAAACGACAACTAACATAAGAGATAAAAATCACGAAAGAATGTCATTTGTGAAAATGGTGGTGACTTACTGCTTTACCATCAATTTGAATTTTAAGGGTTTGAACAAAATATTAAACCAATCTATAGATGAATGATCAAGGATATTATAGATGAGTGAAAATTTGAGTATAAGTCTTTTATATTTTGAAAAAATTATCTCAAAGTCTCAAAACAATTATACATCAGAAAAATAATACATAAAAACAAATATTACATAAATGAATATCACATAATTAGAAAAAAGGGATTTTAAAATGATATATCTAATGGTAATTTATCTCATTGTAATATGAGAATATATAATTTATCTCCTTGTGAAATGAAATAGTGAGCAATTTATCTCATTGTGATATGAAATAATGAGCAATTTACCTCAGTTTTAGTGGAGGAGGAGCACACACTCTATAGTGCGACTGAGACTACATTTTCATGTAAAAAATAATTAATTTAACCTTACAATTGGTAACTTATTTACCTCACTTTACTCCCTTGTGATATACATAAATAGACAATTTTTTGTTATGATGATATGCGTAAATAGATATTTTAACTCCCTCTAATATTGCATAATGGACATTTAACCCCTTGTAAAAATGTAAAAATCAAGAGAGAGACGATGTATTTCTTTCATAAAAATACCAGAAAGTATTTTGCCTTTTGTTTATTATGAAGAATTAAACTACCTATTTAAAATAACGCAAATAATTAATTTGTTATTCACTCTATAAAAAAAATCCTAAGTTTTAAGAAAAGTCTAAAGGTATTTTTGGTAGAAAATCAAGGGCCAATATATGGCCCAAGTGCTTCCCAACATGACTAAAATCACATGTACACGCATTACTATGAGCTACTAGTAGGCACTGTAACCAATAAAAATGCAAATTATCTACTCCCTTCCCATTCATATTAGTTGACACGTCAATTTTTTTTTTTTATTTTGAATTAATTGGTATGTTAATGTTTTCAAAGCATTTTCTTTCAATATGTTCCATTTTCATACTCTCTCCGTTTCATATTATCTGTCGCTTTGGAAAGATTTTCTTGTGCCATATTATTTGTCATTTTGGATTTTCAATAAAGTATTAATTGCTCTTTTTCCATTTTTGTCCTTTATGCTCATAAATTTTCTCAATCATTAGTGGAGGATAATTAATTAATTAAAGGGTATTTTAGTCTTTTTCAATTTTTTTCAATAGAATTCCGTCATATTCAATGATTTTCTTAATTTGTGTGCATACATGTTAAAAGACAGATATTTTGAAACCTAGGGAGTATTTAAGATGGAAAATTCAATGATCACCATTTATTAATAAAAAATTAAATTAAAGTAGACATCATTATAAAGGACATTTAAAACATTTTGCTATAAAAAAATATGAAATAATGAAATTTCTTAATTTGTGTGAAAACAAGAAATATGCCAATTAATATAAAACGGTGGGAGTATATGGCTCACTTTTTTATGATAATTCAGAAAACATATATGGCTCACTTTTTATGATAATTCAGAAAATTAAACAAGGATGCTTGATGTAGCCTTAGTGCAGTGCTCATAATAATTGCGGTTGTCTGAACAAATACAAATTGCATTAATTTTAATCAGATTGTAATTTATTTTTTTCGCATTCATGAAGGAATAAAAGTACAATTACATCCCGATCAAAGGGGTGTAGTAAGTAAGAGTATGGTTAAATGTTGAATTTAAGTTTCTTGTTCAGCATTAGATTATCTTTAAATTTATTTCATATTCTTAGTTAGTAAAAAATAATCGACGTTCAAAAGCTATCAATAATCAACGTTCAGGTGAGTTTGGCCTAGCGATACAAAAAGCAATTATAGGAGAATTCATTTTACTAAAATTGATTATGGTAATAATTGATTATGATAAAAATTAATTATAAAATAATTGCTTGTGTATAATTGCTTTTGTAAAAGTAACACTTTAGTTACTTCTAAAATAAGTTGATTTTTTGCTTCTCGAGATCCCAAAAGTGATTATGATCTTGGGGGCCAAATACCATGAAAATCACGATTGAACATAAGTAATTTTTATAATCAGGGCCAAATACTTCAAAAATCACAATAGAATGTATAAAATATCTCAATCTGTAATTGAAGTTTAACAATGAAACTCGAATTAAATCTCCACTAACTTAGTTTGAGTTTCACCCCTACAATAAGGTGGTATTATTCACAATATTGTGTAGAAAGTAATTAGCCCTTAAGTAGGCATGCCAGTGTTTGTTAACGTGACATTTCATTGATATATTCTCACATGTTCAAATTTTCTCTGTTAATTTACAAAGCTTAAATACAAAAAAAATTAATTAGCGACGCACTTAAGTTTTGAAAATTTATTTCAAATGATTTTACTGATCATGTTGGAAAAAGATGGTAGCAATGTTAATGTATCAAAATTAATAAATGTTGTTAGGTAAAGATATGCTTAAAAATGTCATTATAAATGAAATAAAAACTCATATTTTGTTAATCTAATGGTGACATATTATTAATACTTATATATATATATATATATATATATATATATATATATATATATATATATATATATATATATATATTATTGTCATTATCACATGATTCACACATCAATCTAGACTTATATTATTATTTCGAATTAAGAATCTTCTGAATCAAATTAAATGGCAAAAATTCAATTTTCATATCATAGAACTAGGCCGATTTCACTTTTTATATCAAACATACAAAAAACGTACCAATTCCATGTCAAATGCTATAAAGTGATATTTTCATTAGTTTTGTTGATAGAATTGGCACGTGACTGTAAAAGTTTGAACTTCTAATATTTATTATAATATTAAGATTAATTTTAGTGATTAATCTTTGGCTATTTTGCAGATTAACTTCTGAATTTGGCGGTTATACGAATTGACCCTTGTCTCATTTCTAACGCACAACCACCATTCTGGTAGTTGTTCGTCGGAAATAGGAGAGGGGTTTTGTTCGTCTCTTCACTGCAAACACATGAGTTAATAAACTTCATATTATTCAATTTTTGCATTTGAAAATTTAAATCGCAAAACTCTTTTCCTCACAAATTTCAAATCGTGATTACAACCTTGTTTCTCCACCTTTTTCAGAATTTTTTGTGTTATCTTACTCCTTTGGACCTGAATTTCAATCTCCATGGTTTGATTTCCCTAAACAAAACTAACGAAAATGTCACTTTTGTAACTTTTGTCAAAAATTATTTATTTTTTACGAGTTTGGTATAGAATATGAAATATGTCATCTATGGTATGATTTTTTTTCCCAAATTAAATCATCATATTTCTAACCTAATAAAAATTCTAAAATCGAATTGAATTGGCAAGTCCCCTCCACTAAATAACCCTACCCGAAGCACTAAAGATATTTGGCCATTTAACTAAACTTAGGGAATATTTTTTTTTTTTTTTTATTTATCATAGGATAGATCTATATGCACTTTTGGTACTATTGGATACGAAAATACAAATTTGGTATTTCAGGATAAGTTTTCATTGCAACTTTGATATCAAATCCAAAATTTCCCCAAAGTTAATGATAATTTATCCCCTATGAAATGCATAATGTTCAATGTCCTCCCTTGTAGTTTAAAAATGAGCATTTTAATCCCCTGAAATTTTGTAAAATTTTGTAAAAGTTCCACATCGCCTCTCTGATATTTTTATAGGCGGCACTTTATCCACTTTTATTATGATAATGTGACATCTTACCCCTTGTGTTATGATAAATGTGGCAATTTATTCCCCTATATTATAAAATAGTTTGCATGTCTACTCTCAATTTCGGCAAGTGAGTTACATTCTCAGACTGAAGGGGGGTAAATTGCTTCATTAAAAATTTACAGGGGGTAAAATTATCTTTTTCAAATTATAAAAGGGTAAATTGAATATTATGCATTTCATAGGGATAAAATTATAATAAAACCTATCATCTGATATCAAATTTACATTTTCGAAATTCAATGATTCCAAAAGCGCAAGTTAATCTATCCTATCCTACCCTACTAAAAAAAAAAAATAATAATTAGTTTTTTACATAAATTTGTAACCCCTAGGCCAGCATGCCACCTCATTAACAAACAAGTTGCACGTCCTGTCTATTTCGATCGTGTGATCTTAAATACCACACAGCTGCACTCAGACAATCAATTCTGAAAATATTTTTTCTTTAAGTTTATTTAATCGAAAATGACTTTCCATTTATTAAAAACAGGCCATCCACGTCGACATTATAAGTCATAAAATCTAAAAATTTAGCCACAAAAAGAATTGCTTGAATTATTCATTACAAAAATTAATTACTAGAATTCAACTTATAAATAAAAATCTAGAATTTGATTCTGAATAAGGAATATATTTCAGTAATATATAAATAATTAAGACAGAAAGATTATAGTTATTGATATTAATTAATGTACTTTATTATTACAAATAAAAATAACTAAAGTTAAATTATAAAATAAAAATCCTAATAAGTACCAGGCCATATTTTAATCAATAAACGAAATTAAGTCGGTAGATAAAAAGGAGAAAAAAATCAGAGAGAAAGAGTGGGGCAACGGTTGCGATGGTGGAAACCGGTGCCGCCGTTAACAACGGCGCAATTATGAGCAACAACAAGAACAAGGACGACGTCGTTTGCAACTCTTCCGACTCTCCTTGCTCTTCTGACCGCCCTGTTCGTGTTTACGCTGATGGGATCTACGATCTCTTCCATTTCGGTCACGCTCGTTCCTTAGAACAAGCCAAAAAATCGTATGATCTTTTCTGTGTCCGATTTTGATTTTTAATTTAATTTTTGATTCAGTCTCGGATTTTTCTGATTATTAATCTAATTTTTTATTCAGTTTGTTTCTTCAGATTTGATATGAACTAAAAATTTGCTGCTCCATATCGAAAATCATGTTTTTTTAGTTAGAAGAATTGTGTGTTGATTTGTTTGGGGTTGGGGTTGTTAATTTCGTTATTTGAATGAGTTTTTCATGTTTAGTGTTATTGTTTGTAACCTACTTGTAAACTCAGCTCTATTTTAAGATTATTGATTTATAATTGAGTGAATATTTTCTTAATGCGTATGTAGGTTCCCTAATGCGTTTTTGCTTGTGGGATGCTGCAATGACGAGACGACACACAAGTACAAGGGCAAGACAGTTATGACTGAAGCTGAGCGTTATGAATCCCTTCGTCATTGCAAGTTTGTATTCTCTCTTGCGTTCTTTGTGTTTGTAGATTCATTATTTGATCATTATGTAATGATTTTAATTTCGTATGGGGTTTGAATTAATGATATACTATGTTGCTGGTTATGCAAGCTTTTCCTCTTAGTTTGTGGTTGCCTAGACATTGAGTAGCTGAGACATTTTCTTATTATCTTGCTTTTATTTTTGAGGTTAAATAAATCGTGGTTTCCCTCACCACCTTTTACATTAAAAATAATAATTGTGGATTTGATGATGTTTGATCTTTGGTTGTGATTGTTGGACTTATTCATATGCTTGTTGAGCATATATGAATATTAGATAGTTTAACATCTCGCGATTTTATGCAGGTGGGTTGATGAGGTTATTCCAGATGCTCCGTGGGTTATAAATCAAGAGTTCCTTGACAAGCACCGAATTGACTTTGTGGCTCATGATTCTCTTCCGTAAGAATCTTTCTCATCTAGAAACATTTGTAGGTACTATGACGTTGTTGGAAAATTAAGAGGGTCCATATCTTTTTTCTCCTTACTTTATCAGTTTTGTGTGAGAAGTCGATTACAATTTGGGTTTTGACAATTATGAGATCATAAAAGTTATATATTCCTGAATAATCCATGTTATTTTACCTTTCCTCACACCAATATTCGTTAGACCATATACATTTGTGTATATATATATATATATATATATATACATGTGTGTGTGTGTGTGTGTGTATGCGTGTGCAATTGCGTGTGTGTGCATGTTTGTTTTATAATATAGATGTACTTTCATGTATATTTTACATCAAAGGTCATTGATAGTTAATTGGTCAGATGTTTTAATTATCTTATCTATCACTTACTAAGTAATACACTTTTCAAATTGCAAGGGTAATTTAAATTTCTTAAAAATACATAATTAGGCTACTACTTTAATTTATTGACCTAATATTTATATTTCTTTACTTATTCCCACTGTTCGGAAGTTTTTGCATACATCCCTGATTACATTTTTAGCGTTTCTCTAGTTTCTTATTATAAACATTCATGAAAAGCACAACTTTTTTCAAAAGTAGCAAGTTGAAATGAACTGACAATAAATTCTTATTAACCCTTTTTTCTATTAGGCTTTGGCTAGTGTGATTTGCTTCGTCTAAAATTTGAACCTTTTGTTATTCTTGCAGTTTCATATTAAAAATTGAATAAAGAAAAAATCATTTACATAACTTTTTGTTCTTGTAGTTAATGTTTTTCTCATGTGTTGATTCTAATACTTGTAAAGACCTCTTAGTATCCATATGCCATACTTGGTCTTTAAAGAGAGAAAATATGTACCTGTTTTTCTTTGTGCTCGATGAAATATGATCCAAACAACTTTGAAATTCAATTTCTAATTCCATATTATTTTTGCAATATTTAATCCCAGAATTTGGCCGAAATAATTCCTTTCATCTTTATCCCATTTAATTGATGAAAAATATATTCAGCTTACTAGTTAATGCAATTTGTCGTCCATAATGTGTTGATTTCTTTAGTGATATGATCTCGAGAGCATACTGTTTTTATGTCTCATTTACATAAATAACATTTTTATTTTGGATATGTAAAATGGATAAACCAAAGCAGTGAATACCTCAACAGTTTTTGATGATTTGTATTAGGGTCCTTTTTGGGAACTGCATAAGATTATTTAGTACATGATTGCACTTGCACGTTTAAAAATTGTACATTGACACCCCTAGTGGGATGTAATCTTTTCTTTTACAGTTATGCTGATACTAGTGGAGCTGGAAAGGATGTTTATGAATTTGTAAGCATGGCTTTATATTCTATATTAGTATCATTTAACAAATTGTTTCTGGAGTTTCTGTAAATGTTGATGGTGAGCTTTGCTTTCTTATTTCTCTTGACCCTTGTATAGTTGTATAAATGTTATGCTACTTTTATTGTAGGTCAAAGCTGTGGGAAGATTTAAAGAGACTCAGAGGACTGAGGGAATTTCAACATCGGACATCATTATGAGGATAGTAAAAGATTATAACCAATATGTTATGCGTAATCTGGATCGCGGATATACAAGAAAGGAGCTTAATCTTAGCTATGTTAAGGCACGATATTCTTGATATCTTTATTTTTGTTACGTCACCCCTTAAATCTGATGTATCTCAATCTCATTTACTAATTTGAATTTTAGTTTTATTGGTGTTTATTGAGCTTTTGTTTCACATGGGTAGGAAAAACGACTAAGGGTGAATATGAGACTGAAGAAGCTGCAAGAGAAAGTCAAGGAGCAGCAAGAAAAAGTGGGGGAGAAGGTAATGTTTCGTGTCTTCTTTTTCAATTTTCCCTACCTGATTTCAATATATTACCATGCAACCTGGATATGGCTGGCAATTTGGAACATTCCATATCTGATCCACCTTGGATTCTATGTTGATCGGATCTAATAGTTTTGGATCCACATATTGATCTGGTGCCTTGATATATAAACTGGATACAATGTTTCTTTACCTCTTTATCTTTTTTCTTTCGTGTATAGATTGAATTTAGGAAAACCATATGATAAGTTTGAAACTGACCTCAAGAAAACAATTTTTAAAGGCTTAATTATACTTTTTTTTTCTTTATTTCCCACTTTTACATTAACTCAAACTTGGCCCTATCTATTAAATATTGATTATTCTTCTCCTATCAACTCTTTGTTGTATGTTTGGATGTTAAATATCTTCTTGCAGATACAAACTGTTGCAAAAACAGCCGGTATGCATCACGACATGTGGGTCGAGAATGCAGATCGATGGGTTGTTGGATTTCTCGAAATGTTCGAGGAACGTTGCCATAAGATGGTAAGTAACCCTCGCTTTCTGTCTCTCACACATAAATATGTATATATGTGTTATAATTTTTTTGAATCATTGTTTTATTTGAACTCTATTCTCAGGGGACAGCCATTAGGGATAGTATTCAAGAGCGTTTGAAAGGTCAACAGGGAATGGGTTTGTTAGCATATGGCCTAGACAGTGATGATGATGAAGGAGATGGAGAAGAATACTATTATGAAAACGAGGACGAGGAATATTATGATGATGAAGAATACTATGACAGTGATGAGAAAAAATGATTTCTCTGTATATGCCTTTGTTAGCCGTATAATGGCCTGTTTGTTTTATACTCGTCGTCTGTATAATATATCGTAGCATAGCTTAAGTAAATTTATTATGTGGGGAGTGTTTTAAACGCTATTGACATTTTAGTTGTTGATTTCGTATGTGTGCCAAATCACTGTTTATGGTTTTGGACTTTTGATTTTCCTTAAAATGGTTAGGATATATAGGAAGGAAGGAAATGTGTTCTTGAAATCAAAGTTCTCAAGCTCCAACAAAGAATTTTGTTATAATGAGTTGACTGGCTCCTATTGTCTTATCTTTCTTAATTATTATTTATGTTTTTTATTTGTTTGTGAAATATCTGTTAATTCTTTTACACTGCAGTTGATACATATGACCATGTAGGGCGGTCAATGGGCGAATTTCAATTCGAATTCGATGCATTTCATTCGATTTTTAATCTGATTAGAGATTCGATGAATTTGATCTGATTATACAAATTGTAATTTGAAATACGCAACACGTGGAACATATATAGATTTAGGTTGATTTGATTTGTTAAGGATTCGTATTCGATCCTAAATTTAAAAAATAGTAAGTGTATACATAATATTTTATTAAAATAAGTAACATTAATAATATTTTATTGTTAAAAGATAGTAGTTAATGATTCATTCATGAATTCATTTTTATGCATATTTCTATATAAATATATGAATATTAGCAAAGAAACTTTAAACATATGAGTTAAATTAAATAAAATTATAAAGTTAACAAATTTGTTTTAGAAAAAAAATATTTGTGTAATTTTTTTAAACGAAGATTTTATTGGATCAAAAAATGATTCGATACCTAATTTGATCAAGATCCGTTGAAGTTGAGAAATTTAGATCTAATAACTAATAAAGATTCGAATTTGACTCGACATCGAATATGAGTCGAGCTTGATCCGACCCGAATTCGATCTATTAACTGCCCGATAACCATGGATTCAATATGTATATCTAAAATTTTGTTTTTTATTCAATAATTGAGATGAGAATATTGAGGAGTTTAGACTTCATCATGTTCCTTCTATACATAAAATTTACAAAGAGAGAATTGCACTTTTGGTACACAGCTATAGGTCAATTCCCACTTTTGGTACACAGCTTTATGTGTCCAACACATTTGGTACACCTCTTTAACAAAGTTCGACACATTTGGTACAACCGTTAAATAAATTGCAAAATCACCGTTAATTCCGTTAGTTCGACACATTTGGTACACCTCTTTTACAAAATTGGCATGCGCGCGGCACATGGCTGCCCAGAAAAAAAAATTGAAACTTGATAAACTTTTATAAAAATTATCATATGTATTTATTATATTTATCATATCATATTTATATAATGATAAAAAAATATGTATTTATTATTTATATGACATGTAAAATATAATAAACTATATAATGTCATTTATAGTTTAATACAGGAAGAAGAATAAAATATAATAAACAAGTTTACCAAGTTTCAATTTTTAAAATTATTTATAAAAATAGTTTATTATTTTTATAGTTTATTATTTATAAAAAATTATTAAAAAATATGTCTTTATTAATTATATGGCATGTAAAATATAATAAACTATATAATGTCATTTATAGTTTAATATTGGAAGAAGAATAAAATATAATAAAAAAGTTTATCAAGTTTCAATTTTTAAAATTATTTATAAAAACAGTTTATTATTTTTATAGTTTATTATTTATAAAAAATTATTAAAAAATATGTCTTTATTAATTATATGGCATGTAAAATATAATAAACTATATAATGCCATTTATAGTTTAATATTGGAAGAAGAATAAAATATAATAAAAAAGTTTATCAAGTTTCAATTTTTAAAAATTATTTATAAAAATAGTTTATTATTAATAAAAATTATTAAACTATAAATGACATTATATAGTTTATTATATTTTACATGCCATATAATTAATAAAGACATATTTTATAAATATGATATGATAAATATAATAAATACATATGATAATTTTTATAAAAGTTTATCAAGTTTAATTTTTTTTGGGCAGCCATGTGCCGCGCACATGTCAATTTTGTAAAAGAGGTGTACCAAATGTGTCGAACTAACGGAATTAACGGTGATTTTGCAATTTATTTAACGGTTGTACCAAATGTGTCTAACTTTGTTAAAGAGGTGTACCAAATGTGTTGGACACATAAAGTTGTGTACCAAAAGTGGGAATTGGCCTATAGCTGTGTACCAAAAATGCAATTCTCTCAATTTACAAATGTTTACGAACATTTTGATTTTTTAGATACTTATTGATCAAAACACATCACTAAAACGAAACATTCCAACCCTTGGAATGTACTACCGCCCAATTTGTGATTGCCACTAAAGCATGGATCAAAATTTCGGTTCAAATGTATGTTTTAGGTAAGTCAAATATTGGAAATTTTTCGAGACTATTCGGAAATGTTTCGGAAACACTAAGGAACATTTGTAAAAAAAGTTACCAAATTTAGGAAAATAACAGAGTTTAAGGCAAATAAATAGTTTCGGAATTACATCTTGTTTTCGTTTCGCCTGATTCAAAAACGGAAACTTTTCGATGTTTTCGATTGAAAAGATGGAAATTTTGATCCATGCACTAAAGAGCTGATCAATGAGCTAATGTGATTTGCATAATGTTTAATTTATTTCATGTAATTTGAAAAAAAATTAGTTTACCCCTTTTTTAAAATATTATTTAAAGGAACAAATTGCCAACATTAAAAGTGGACATGAAAAGTGTTTTTGTAACATAAGGAGGTAAAGTACAAAATTTATCATAACACAAGGGGATAAATTGCCACATTTATCATAACACAGCGAGTAAAGTGCCACATAAAAGAGGGATAGTTTTGTCAATTCTTATCTTTTTTTAGGTTTCAAAATAGTAGAGAGGCACTGAAAAACTTTCATAAGATATAGGGGTAAAATATTATTTTTCAAATCATAGAGAGATAACTTACATATTATGTTATCAATAGGAGTAAATTGTCATTAACTCGTTGTTGGCCCCAAGTGGTGAGATGAGGTCTAGAGAGAGGGGATGGGGGGGGGGGGGGAGGGAGGGGTGAATAGACTACTGTACCTTTTAAAATTTTCTCTAACTTTCTTTCAGCAGAGTAAGCTTATCTAATTTATGAAACTACTTAGCTGATTTTGCACTTAGCTTATTCAGTGTAAGTTGATTACCCGTCTTATTTTACTTATCTGTTTTAGATGTAATCAAAGTTTCTAAACTTGTATGCAGCGGATTTGTATAAGTATGTTTTTCAAACGAGTTTATCTTCAAAATGTTTTACCCCTGTTTTGCAAATTCCTCTTTTAAAGCTTTATCTTTTAAAAGTTTGTTTACTTATGAAAATATGCAAGTATAAAAAGCAAGTAATCAAACACAGGAATTTTTATGGTGGTTATATAAATAATAAGTTTTTTAGTCCACTCTTCTAAATCACGAAGATTTAAGTTCTACTAGAAACACTAAGATTTACAACAAATGATAATGCCACAAGCTCACAATAGGAGATCACAAAGAAAACCTATCCTCTGAAATAATATCACTCATTAAGATGGATATCTACTTCTCATAACTCCCAAAGTTTGCAGTAATCACTAAGATTTATAAGTATGATCTTTTTCCTCAACTTGCTTTGTCAACAGATCGGCTGAAAGTGTTCTTTTCTTGAAGTTTTTAGACTTAGAAATTTTGCTCGATGACTTCTCTCTCAATTGTTGCGTATTGAGTTCTTCACGTCTCTAAATCTTGAATGTAGAATTATTTATACTTGTGGTTTGAATTCTGTGTGTTGAAGTGAGACATATTTCAAATCTTCCTCGAGATTTCAGACTACTGTACCTTTTAAAATTTTCTCTAACTTTCTTTCAGTAGAGTAAGCTGATCTAATTTATGAAACTACTTTAGCTGATTTTACACTTATGAAACTACTTTAGCTGATTTTACACTTATGAAACTACTTTAGCTGATTTTGCACTTAGCTTATTCAGTGTAAGTTGATTACTCGTCTTATTTTACTTATCTGTTTTAGATGTAATCAAAGTTTCTAAACTGGTATGCAGCGGATTTGTATAAGTATGTTTTTCAAACGAGTTTATCTTCAAAATGTTTTACCCCTGTTTTGCAAATTCCTCTTTTAAAGCTTTATCTTTTAAAAGTTTGTTTACTTATGAAAATATGCAAGTATAAAAAGCAAGTAATCAAACACATGAATTTTTATGGTGGTTATATAAATAATAAGTTTTTTAGTCCACTCTTCTAAATCACGAAGATTTAAGTTCTACTAGAAACACTAAGATTTACTACAAATGATAATGTCACAAGCTCACAATAGGAGATCAGAAAGAAAACATATCCTCTGAAATAATATCACTCATTAAGATGGATATCTACTTCTCACAACTCCCAAAGTTTGCACTAATCACTAAGATTTATAAGTATGATCTTTTTCCTCAACTTACTTTTTCAACAGATCGACTGAAAGTGTTCTTTTCTTGAAGTTTTTAGACTTAGAAATTTTGCTCGATGACTTCTCTCTCAATTGTTGTGTATTGAGTTCTTCACGTCTCTAAATCTTGAATGTAGAATTATTTATACTTGTGGTTTGAATTCTGTGTGATGAAGTGAGACAGATTTCAGATCTTCCTCGAGCTTTGGTCCTTGTCTCTGAACGGCTCTTCGCAACTGTTCACTGTACAGTCAGCTTCAGTCGCATTAAATGCACCTTGCTGATATGAGGTTATTTGAAATAACTCTTCCAATAATTTGTCATTAATACCCTTCTCAGACAACATTTATTACTCCAAGTGCATTTATTATCGTTGGAATGACTTTCTGATCTCTTCCACTTTGTTGATTGAATTTACTCTGTTGATGAACACTTTGCTGATTCAAATCGAACTCATCTTATTTGACTCTGCTGAAATCCACCAGTCTGATTTCGAACTCATCATCAGATCAGTAGTCTTCTTGACCGAAATTCAAACTTCTGAAATTACTTGTCTTCTCGACTGGACTTTTTAGAGGTTTGCTAAGCTTCCGTTACTTAGCTGATGACTTTTGGAAATCATCAAAACATCCATTAACTTCTTCATCCATCCAACACTCCCTGATTAATACCCCTTAAAATTTTATTAGATATTATTTTCTTGTGACACAGGATTTGATTAAATTTGAAGGTGAGCCAGATATTTGAAATTGTCAATCTAGTATTTCTTAGGCCATCTCCTATGAGGCAATGGGAGGGAGAAATTGATTTAGGAAGGAAAATAATGAAGTAAAATGAGTAAATTAGTGGTAAAGGTGATTTACCATAGAGGGGAAACTAAATAGCTTGGGGTATTGTCCATGTTGCACGGATATTGATACGGTGATACGAACGAATATGATACGAATACGGCAATATGGATTTTTAAAATTTATAGAATACAATACGGCTAAAATACGTGTATGTATATTTAAAAATATACTATAATAATAAATTATTGTTTTAAAAATATATAATAAAAATTATGTAATATATATTTAGTTCACTTTTTATTCCATATTAAAATGAATAATGCTATCTACATCTAATATAAGTGTTCAAGTAAAACCATAATATTAATATCATAGGCAAATTCTTTGGCCCTATATATATTTTCAAGCGGTTTATGTAGGTTTACATTGATAATATACGTAATCTAGAAATTATTTGTAGAAATACACGCTCTCAAGTATTCTGGGCATTTTCGATACGCTTTTCTTTGTATCCGCTAAGTATCCTTTTTATTTTTTATTTTCTTATTATTGAAAATGACACGGTGGAGTATTTTACACGTATCGTACGAGTATCCGAGTATCCAATACGCATACAATACTGCACGGTATATAATTTCGGAGTATCCGTGCAACCTAGGGTATTGTCTTGCCTCACCCATCCATCCAGCCACCTGCTTTTCAGTTTTTTTTTTTTAATTTGTTTTATTGAAATAGTGTTAAACAAAAAAGTTTTTGTTTCTAAAAAAAAAAAATTCCTTTAAAATATCTTATTAAATGAAATGTAACTCTTGTTTAATTTTAGTTTTAGTTAATATGTGTATTATTTTTAACAAGTTAATTTTAGTTTAAAAAACGTAATACTTATTTAATAAACTCAAATTTAATTTAATTTGTTTTAATTGAATAAAAAATATTTTTATTTTTTAAAAAATCCTTAAATTTGTGTATTTTTTAAAATGTTAATTTTATTTCGAAAATGTAGCTCTTATTTGGAAGTTTTTCTGGAGGTTCGTCCAACGACGAAGGCGGAGAAGGTAGCTTTCCATATATGAGTAATTAATTGTTATATTATTGTGTATTTTTAAAAAAATTATTCGTTGTCAACTATTTAATTGTTGTATTATTGTGTACCAATTTTATTTCTTATTATTAATGTCAATCTTAAATTATTTTTATTATTCCCAAATCGGATTGCATATTATTATCCATTATTAATATCATTTATTATTATTATTATTTATTATTTATTATTATTATTAACTGAGAGTGGGGAAGAATGAATATAAAAATTAATTGAAATAAGAATATTGATTCACTGGAGATGACTATATAAATATGAAGAAGAAGAGGAAATGGTTAAAAAAGGAAAGGGATGAAAAATGAGAAAGAAAAAGAGAAACTGTACTGAAATCACTGAATATGTACTTAATAATGGGCAATAATGGTAACAAGTCGTCTAGAACATCATTGCCCATTACAATGTTGATTCTAGTATTACTCTTTCACATTGAATTCCAGGAAAAAGCCTTTTTTTTTCCTTTTTTTTTGTCCTGATATTTCTATTCCGCCCGTGATCTTTTAGGTGTTGTTTGAGAATGTAATAGTTTGATTTTCTGATAGCGACAAAGAACAAAGACTTAATAATTTGATAACTTCTACACCTGCCTTTAATAATTAAAAGCATCTTCTCTTTTTTTAATAATAATAAAAAATATCGTGGTCAGACGAACACACGAAAAACATCTCGTCTTATTATACTGTACATTGATTTTAACCAAGACATCCCTACCCAAAGGAAGCGAAGTCTTATGTGAAGGAATCGAGGGAGAAGCTTTTTGTCTCTTTCGTAGATATTTCTCAAATTAATTAGTGATTTTGAATTATCATCTCAAGTGAAAGAATTGATATAGGGATTGAGAATTTCAAGTTTTATGACCTTAACTAGAAGGGGCAAATTCGAAAATTAAAAAAAATTACTCTGACAACAATAATATGCGCTCTATCAATATCGCTAGCCTTTGTAGAACTGGCTGGTACAAGATAAGTACTCCCCTTTTTTTATTTATCACTTTGGAAAAAAACTTGTTTATTTTTATTTTATCATTTTATGATTTCAATGTAAAATTAATTTTTTAAAATCAATTTTACCCATATTATTAATGCTTGTAACTAATGCAACGGTTATTTTATTAAAATTATATTTTGAGATTTTGCTTCAAAAAATGGGTTATTTATTACATTTCTTAATATGTGTGCAATCCTTCAAAACGATAAACAAAAAAAGATAGAGGGAGTAACTAGACATATCAATTCAAATATTATATTCTCTCCGTCTCATTTAGTTTGCTCCATTTGCTATAGTACCCGATCAAAGTTTTCAATTTCTTAAATTATTAGTAAAATATATTAATTAAATTATGTATTATAATTTTATAAATATAGTCAAATTGATCAGATGATCGTACCAAGGGAACAAAATAAATAGGACGGAGGAAGTAATTAATTTCACTGAAAATTAAATAGATGTTAATAAAGTTCAAAATTTAAAGCTAAAAAGAAGTGGTACCATAACCCATGAATTACTTCCTCCATTTCATATTACATGTCGTTTTTTCACAAGGATTAAGGAATCAATTAATGCTCTAAATTTTAGGAAAATAAAAGTGTAGTTAGACAAAATTACCCTTGGAAAACAATTAAATATTTTGTAACTCCCCATAATCCATCTCTCTATTCCACTTTTTAATGAAGAAGGATAATAATGTCAAAATAGCATTTAAGTATATCTTGAATTTCTAAAGTGATATGTATTGTGAAATGGAGGGCAATGGATCCTCTGTACCACAATTTGTGTACCACAAATGAGGAATTGACACATGTATATATGACAAGTGTCAATTCCTCATTTGTGGTACACACTTGTGGTACAGAGGATCTTGAGCCGAAATGGAGGGAGTACTATTTAGTTTAATGTCCGGTCAAACTTCATTCACGAGGTCTGCATATAGTATCAATTTTTGCAATAAATTGGACAGAAAAATGACTGAAATTGCCTGATATTTTACAAATTGTACTGTATTTAATCAACCCGAGAACTAACGGGTTAAAATTGTCACCGAACATAAGTCGTGGGATCAATTTTTTCTTTTTTACCCCCAAATGATACTCTTATGTAGGAAACTAGATCAGGATCAGGTTCATGAATCATTATTTATTTAAAATTGTGACATTTGGTCCCCTATTATGGACCAGAATTAGATATTTGAAGACTTGACTCCCAACTTTGCTTCGGGTCAATCCACTTGCATATATTTCCAAATTGAAAATGGCTTTTTTTCTAGATTTCAAAAATATTATGTTTATTGGAATTATTTAAGAACTATGTCCAATGGAGAAATCAGAACTGCACATGGAATGGTTAAACTAGTACAATACATGATTAGAAAACATACTAGCCACACATATTTCGTGTGTTTATTATATTATTTACAAATAATTTTCTAATTAATGTTTACTTCTTTTTTAGTCATCCACATTCTTATATTTCTACACATGTTTTATATAAGAATGTAATTTAATTTTGAGTCCGGACAATTTTATTAGCCCTTGCACATTATATAAGATCAAAATACAAAAATGCCTCATGTATTTTGTCTAATTGGTAAAATTTGCATGTGTTATCTTTATTAGCAAAAAATCCCATGTATTCTTTATTTATTAGCAAAAATTCTCATTTTAAATTCCTTCATAAATTAATAGGGAGGTTGTTGCTAATTTTTAAGTGAACAGCTGTAATTATTACCAATTTTTAAAGTTAATAGGGTAATTATTGTCAATATTTAGGTGAATATGGTTGTTTTTACATTTTTAGTAGGGGTATAATTATCATTTTTTCTGTCAAATATGTACTCTGATTGGAATAAACTTTTTTGCTAATAAATAATAAGATAAAGTGGATTTTGGTAATAAAAGTAACACATTGACTTTTTTTTTGCAAAACATGTTAGGTATTTTAGCATTCACTCCATTATAAAAAGATCCGTTTGTTTATCCCGGGGATAACATGTGTTGACAATGGTAAACCATGTGCAATGTACATTATTTATCTAATAGTTTTTTTATATGTAGACTATTAGATAAATAAGAGCAAATTAAAGTGGAGTTTATTGAAGGACTTTCAGATCTAGAATAAGAAATAATGAGATGTATCACAAAACAAATTCTTGTTCTTTATGTACCAAAAAAAAAATGAGAAAAATGTTAGCATCCATTATTTGTTCAAGAAGTATTTAACATGTAGAATATAATTTAAAAAAATATACAACTCAATTAATAGGGGAAAATGCAAGATACTCCCCTGTGTTATGCTAAACCTACAAGAAACTACCATGTGAAATTTTTATTGCGCCAAAATTTCTTGTGTTTTCAAAAGCCCTACAAAAAACAACCAATTTGTAAAAAATAGGTCGTTTCGGATCGACATATTTCAAGAAATAATTTTTAAAACACTTCAAGTTGGTCCCTACAACTTCACGTGATATATTTTTAAAATTAATTCTTGAAAAATGTCGATCCAAAACAACCTATTTTTTACAAATTGGGTATTTTTTGTAGGGTTTTTGAAAACACAAGGAAGTTTGATGCAATAAAAATTTCAGAGTGTAGTTTCTTGCAGGTTTAACATAACATGAGGGAGTATTTTTGCATTTACCCCCAAATAATAACCATAGTCCTATTATATTCCATCAATTTTCACTTAAAAAAAATTAATTTTAGTGATAAAATTTTATGTGATAATGTTAAAGTTGTCACTTCTTATATATATTAAGTGACAAGAACTCAAATATTATCACTAAAATGGTTTTCATAAACATACTAGTGACAAGAATTGTAAAAAAGTTGTCACTATTGACATTTTGCGATACCCAAAAGTGACAACCAAAAAGTTGTCATTAAACCATAATGACAATATTTATTGTCACTAGATTGTCACTAAAAGGGTGTTGATAATTGTCAATTGTGACAACTTAATTGAGCATATATTTGTCATTAATAGCTATAAGTGACAACTTAAAAATATATTTTGTCACTATTGCACTTGTCACCATTATTATTATGACAAAATTAAAATTTTTATCACTAATTGCATACAAAAAATTACAACTTTCATATTATCACTTAATTTTTTTGTCACTTAACCTCAATTTTCTTGTAGTGTTTTGGAACAAAATATGATGTGATCCGTGAGACATGCAGCTCTCTATCTTAATTAACTCACCACTTGCGCATATTCAATTGAAGCTTCCAAATGAAATCTTAATCATTATCTGGAAAAGAAACATGACAACACTATAGTCCAATTGAAAAAGAAAAAAAAAAGAATCATTGATTACGACTTTGATCGGCTAGAGAACTAATAAACAAATACGAAAATCAAAATTGTTTCAAAACTTATAAAGTGATTAATTAAATAGATTATGGATATATGTATAATATCTAAAAATTAGCTCTACCTTTAATATTTAGGAGAAAGAATGGTGTTATTTACCACTGATCGAGCACCATTAGCTTTAAGCTTATTGGCAGAAATTTACAATTAGGAGAATGAGAGATTATGCATACTTTAGTTTTTAATTAGATAAATACTGAAATTTGAGTCAAGAAGAAACTATAAAAAAAATAAGTTTATATTGATCATTTAGGAAATATTTTCGTGAAGTAGAAGAAAATTTCTATATTTTTATGTTAAAGATGAAATTCTTATAAAATTTGAAATGATTAAATTATCTGTTGGCCAATGAAAAAAAATTACGGTACAATTTTATTTTTTCCCAAATGAACCACAAAAAAATATTGGGTCGAAAGTAGAAATTAAGAAGTAATTAAGAAGGATATCCTAAAATTAAGATAACATAATCTTAATTTTATAAATATGTATTATAGATTTGTAATTTTTTTTTTTTAATTTTTTATTTTATAGGTAAAATTACTTATGTTGACCACAATCGATTGTGGTCAACGCACCGTCTTTTATTTTTTTATTTTTTTATTTTTTTATTTTTTATTCACAACGCACGGTCTTACTATTATATATATGTATTATAGATTTTGTAATTTGATTACTATACACCATATGGAAAATTCTTACTTAGACATGGGTTAGGAGATATTTTTTAGATTTTGTGTTTGAAAATACACCACATCATTAATTGTGATGATATGGTGCTTTTACAACGATGATCATGTGATAAGTTTTCAACCACAAGGTGTCCTTGCACCATATACTCACTCATGTTTGCTTGATTTATCATACATTTTCGGGAAAAATTATATTTTCCAAAACTAGCAATATTGCCGTTAAAATCTAGCTAGGAATTTGTAAGTAGCACGAGTTTTCAATAATATTTTTTTTATCTACTAAATTGTGGATCACAATCCGGACAGAAGAGCGCTTTGTGTATAGGTTTTGTCCAGTGTAATATCACTAGTAAGATTTTTCGCTTTGGGGGTCACAAGTCACCACCATTTAGGCCAACCACCTTGAATTTTAATAATAATATTTTTTTTTTTGTGGAAAATAGTATCCTAATTACATTACATAGAGAATTCAAAGTAAAAATTAAATAGATAAAACTAGTGTCCCATGAAATTTTAGGTAAAATCCGAAGTTTGAGAGATTTTAGTAATTATTGATGATTTTAAAATTTTACAAATTTATGATTCAACTATTGTTCTCTAAATGTCATGGAAAAAGGCAAAAATGGTTCCATAACTACTTATCGCTGAAAAATTTGTCTTACAAGTATTCGGGCTAACAATTTTACCCATAAATTATAAAATTGGATAAGTTTTTGGACTCTTTCAACTTAATTGAGAAAATGAACCTTACTCGCGAACTTGTTTAATATAAGTTGGGGAATTGTCAACTCGCAAGTATAGTTCATTTTCTCAATTGGCCAAAAAAATCCCAAATTTGCTTAAGCTTTATAAAAAGTAGGATAAAATTGTCAGCTCATATACATGTAGAATAAACTTGCCAAAGACCATTAATTATGATACTACTTTTGCCTTTTTCTCCTAACACCATGTACTTTATAGTGGCATTTTCATTAGCATATGGAATTTTTTTTATTCTTATCATTCCAAACATTTAAAAAGAAATTTGTCATAAGAATTAAAAAAAAAGTGAAATTTGTCTCAATTTCTTCTTGAAATTTCAAGTGTTACAAAAACGACATGATGAAACTAGATGACAATTACAATCTTAGAAATTAAATTTCCAAGATCAGATCTCGTTCAGACCAAATAGAAAAGCCTAATAGTCATCTTACATAACGTGATGATCTTTCCCCGTGTGTATTTGAAAAACACAATAATTTGGTATTTTTTTTTCTTGTATACTAGGAAATTTAAATCTTTATAGACAAAAAAACTAAAAACAGTATCTTTATCGAATATACAACTGTCTTGTGCAATCAATTACATAATTACAAAAGGAAATAGAAAAGAATATATACTATTCCCCTTTTATTTATGACAAAAAAGAAACAGAAAAGGCACGTAAGACGCGTAAACATTTTTAGTTTGGAGAACCAATCACAGCTAATTAAAGAGTATTGAGACATCTCATGCACCATGTATTCTATATTTGATAATAATTAGTTCATAAAACAAAATATTTATTAATTACCTTAATTTAGTAGGGAATAATAATACAAAGTCATTCCAGTTCCAGAAACAATACCTGCATATCCTTTTATTGAAACATTGGTTTTGGATGAGTATGAATTGATACTTTGATAGGACCATTTACCAAATTTTATCCTTATTTAATGGGTTTAATTTTCACTAACGTGAGTATTTTTTCAAGTTTAATATTAATATATTTTTTTAATTTAATACTAGCATTTATAAATTGTAATTAGTATATACAAATGTCATAGATTCAATTTGATACAATAATTGATGTAACGATGTATTCTCCATCTAAAAATTAAATGCATGTAAATGAGTCACACTCATAAAATCTTTCTTGTAACTATGACGAGTTTTATTCAAAATTTTGTGAGATTGAATTTGGCCTAGGCTAATGCTCATCCTTTATTTTTTCTTCACAATATTATATTTGTCCCAGAGTTTTAAGTAAAATTTAAAACAATATTTTTTAGTACTTTTATATTTATACTAGAAAAGTGCACGTACGTTGTACGTGTCTAGTTTCAATTTCATGAGTATTTTTTGAAAATTAGAGTAAAATTAAAAAAATTTATGTCATAGAAATCATATATTTACGACTGATCAATTTATCTTTTATGAAATTTATTTTTATTAATTATTATTAGTTTATAAAAAATATGGTGACTTTGAATACTTGTAATAAAATATAAAATGATGACTGATTTAGTTATTACATCTTATAAAATTGGTTCTAAAATAGGATCATAAAAACATTATTTAGTTCATTCCATCATAGTAGCTTCCAATTCAAGTTTATTCGTTACTCACTGATGACACATGTTTCATCCGTTTCTTCATAAATTTTACCTGAACTTTCGTCGATTTCACGAGCATTTTTTCTCACTGGTTTCACCAGTTTTTTCACCAACTTCACCAGTGTTTACCAATTTCAGCCGAAATTTCATCGATTCATATGGTTTCACCGTTTAATTTTTTTTTATCGATTTTTTGGCTTTTTTTATCTATTATATAGTTTTCATTGTTTTCCCCTTTTCCGTCGATCTTTTTTCCAATTTAAACTATTTTCTTCCGATTTCACCTTGTTTTGTCAATCATAGTTTAACTCGCTTTCACCTATTTCACTAATTTCACATGTTATTCACCTAAATTTTTTATTGATTAAACATGTTTTCACCGACTCCGAGCTTTTCTGACTAATTTTATCCGTTTCTTTACAAATTTGATTGTTTTCTCATTTTTGGTCGATTTCTTTTGTTTTTTTCTTCAGTTTAAACCATTTTTCTACCGATTTTACCAGTTAAACTCTTTTTTAACTGATTTCACTCGTTTTTACCCTTTTAACCCCTTTTTACGAATTTTTATTTTTTCCCACTAATTTCACATGTTATTCACATGAATTTTTCATTGATTAAATATGTTTTTACCAACTATACATTTTCGACCGATTTCACCGGCTTTACCCAGTTTTATTGAATTTCACTAATTTCATCATTTTTCTTAGAAACCCCATTCGAATTAATTTTCATCGATTTCACATATTTTCACCAACTTTACCTTTATTTTAACAGATTTTACCTGCTTTCATCCATTTTCACAAATTTTATCCGATTTTTTTTATCGATTTAAAATGTATTTGCGATTTCACATGCATTTTTTTTTCACAAGTTCAAAGTGCAGATACATTGTATGTGTCTATTTAATTTCAGTGGTATTTTGTTATAAATCAGAGTAAAATTAACTTCTTTATGTCATAAAACAACACATATTAATGACTACTATTCAATTTATTAACTTCATCATGGGTATTTTTATCGATTTCTTTAGTTTTTTTCGATTTAAATTATTTGTCTAATAGTTTGACTTTGTTTTTGTTGTTTGAACTTTCTTCATTTTATTATTTTCACTCATTTTTACCATTTTAATCAATTTTCAAATGTTTTCACCGACTTTAGCATTTTTCACCGATTTTACGCGTTTTTCACATGTTTCATCATTTTTATGTAATTTCATCGTTGCACCGATGTCATCCATTATTTTGTGAATTTCTCTTGAATTTCATCGATTTCACATGTATTTACCGAATTTTCAACTCAAATAATTATATATTATACATCTTCACTTAATTTTAAGTATATCTCAAATTATTTCACTTACCTTATCATTTGAATGATATTTCTTTACCGATCTAAGCCCTTTCACTTATTATTTTAATTATTTTAATTCAATTTTTATTATTTTCTACTGATTTACTCGTTCTTGATCAATTATAACCTATTGTTCATTGTTTTTCCTATTTTTCATCGATTTCTTTTGTTTTCTAATATTAAAAAAAGAAAAACGAAAATTTTCTACTGGTTTAGTTCACACTGTTTTTGCTAGTTAAACTTTTTTTTTTCTATTTCAGATTTTACTTATTTTAATTTTATCAATTTAACTTATATTTCATCGATTTCACATTTTTTTTAAATAAATTTTGCTTGAATTTTCATTAATTTCACATTATTTCACAGACTTTAACCTTTTTTAATGACTTCATATATTTCACCCGTTTTTCACTGATTTCACCAATTTGTTTCCCATGTTTTCATAAATGTCACCGAAATTTTCATCGATTTCACATGTATTTATCGATGTTACCGGCACTATTTATTATCGATTTCACCCATTTTTTCACCTACTTCAACAATGTTCATATATTTCATTCAGATCGATTTCACATGTTTTCATCAATTACATAAAATTTATTTGATTGGTTTCATCAACTTTCATTGATTTTCCTCCGTTTTTCAACTTATTTCACACAGTTTTCTCGAAAAGACTTTCATGAAAATTTGAGGTAATGTTTCTCATGTCAAATAAGTCATAAGCATTTTCGTTCATAGGTAAAATGCGATTCTACTTTAACAGATTTTTAAATGGAACAAATAATATTTCTTACATAACAACATATTTATAATATTACATACTATTCAAAATAATAGTTTTTTTTTTTAATTTTCATGTGTTATAGGAGAACAATAATGAAATTGTAAAAGTACATGTAAGAGTTAATTTCTTAATTATTAGAGTTATTGTAGGAAATAACTATAATAAAAATTTATGTCTAATTTGAAAATACTTTTGTTTTTCTTCCATATTTATGGTGCTTGGTTAACAAATTTTCTTAAAATATTTTCCTACCAAATTTTTAGGAGAAAATTTAACGAAAATTTCATGTCTAATTATATTTTATTAATATACTTCACAATTTGAATAAGGGCATTTTTGTCTTCACAAAAAAAAGAAAAAAACTTAAATTATTCACACTTTTAGGATTAGTATAGATATAGATATAGATTGTCAATAATAGTTTTTATGTCGTCAAACCATTATTTTATTTCTAGTTGGTGTCTCGACGTCTCGGTGTACTAAATACTGAAACTTCTCGAAAAAAATTCAAAAATATTAGAAAAAATTGTGAACAAATAACTAAATTAAGAAATCATGCAATAATAATAATAATAATAATAATAAATTAAAGAAACTGAGAAAGTTACAAGGCAAACAAATAGTTCTAAAATTACAAATTATTTTTGTTTTGTTGATGCAAAAACTGAAACTTTTCTAGATTTTCAATAGAAAAAATAGAAATTCAATCCATACTTGTAATCAAATTATACATGCAAAGATACATGCATCTGAATAATAACCCCATTTTAGCCCTAAGTGTGTTCTTATGTGAGAAAGAAGACCTAAATAACGTTGAACATAAAAGATATACTATATGTTTTACAGATATATTAACACTTTATAAGAATCTTCTCTTTTATCTTTTATATCGAAGCCTAACTATCTTTCTTTACTCTGATGATTTTTTTATCTTTTTTTTATTTCTTTGTTTCTATTATTTAATATATAGTTAAAATAATAGTGAAAATGGTATAGGTCATACTTATCCAATAATATAGAATAGAAACAAGAAGAACTAGCTATTCCCTCGATTTTTCATACATAATCACTATCTAGTAGAGATGGTTGAGCGATTCAAGGCGTAATATTGAAGGGGATGTCTTAAGTTAGTACATGTTGTGTTGGGTACACATAAGAAACCCCTCTATTTGTCATTGGATTGAAAATGAGAAATGAGATTTCAATCACAGCCTTTAAAAAATTGGACCGATTACCTACTTAGTAGGTGATTGAGTTGGGCAGATTTTTGAATTCTTTAAATTAATCAATATTAATTAAGTTAGGACTTTTGGCACTTTGCACCCTGGAATTATAGGGTTTTGACACTTTGCACCCTAACTTAAAAGTTTTGGCACTTTGGATCCTGAAAATATAACTTAGTTGGCACTTTGCACCCCAGTGTGTGTTTTGAAGAAAAAAATTAATTGATTGAAGAGTATAATAGTTATTTTTGAATATTTTTGGCACTTTAAACCCTAAAAGTATAGATTTTGACACTTTGCACTCTGAAATATAGAAATTTGGCACTTTGCACCAAAAAAATATAATTTCTGGCATTTTTAACTCCGACTTAATATGATAATCTAAATTATGTAAATAACATGCAATATAATAATATGTTAGATATGTAAACGTGTATTTTATATAGAAATTAAATAATCTTGAGGATACATGAAAATAAAATGAAGACAATATTTTAATTTAAATTTTACAGTGAGAAAATGTTAAAATAAGTTATTATAAAGTAAAATAAATTTAGAATAACGAGTTTATGATTGTTGTGCAAAGAAATGACCATTTTATCTCTACATTGCCGACATTTATGAGTGTGTTTTTTTTTTTTAGAAAAATACATTAGGGTGCAAAATGTCATACATAATTATATTTTTAGGGTGCAGAGTGCCAAAAAATTTAAATCGGGGTGAAAATGCTAATATTTTATAATTGATTTAATTATAAATCTTAGGGCTCAATTTGATACTCCAAATTGGACTGACTAAACCTTTTTTTTCTTCTTCTAAAAAGTGGACTTAATAAACTCATATTTTAAAATTAGGGGTAAATTAACATTTTAATAAATAAATTTTCAAAAATTTCAAACAAGCCCTCAACACCACCACCACCTCCAGCCGGCGGCAACTGGAGTCGCGTCCAGTCACGACTGAAATGTGGTGATGGTTAAATGAGGCGGTGGTGAGATTTTAGGATATGGAGTTGAAAGGGTTTGGAGGAGATATTGGTTGGAAAGGAAGCTAAGGCCATCTCCAGCGGTATAGGCGGGGCCGGGGCCAGGGTCGGGGTGGTGGCGGCGAGTCGTCTCCAGCGGTGCGGGGCGGGGGCCGGGGTCGCGAGCGGGGCGGAACGGGCTGGGCGCCCAGCCCGCTCCGCGAGTGGGAAGAAAGGGGGCGCGTGTAAACACGCGCCCCTCTTTAAGTCAGGTGCCGCCAAGTGGCGGCACCTGATTGGATCCGGTTTTTTTTTTTTCTTTTTTTTGTTGTGTATTTATTGTGTGTATGGTTTATTTAATGTGTGTATGATTTTGTATAATTAATGTGTTGTATGTAATTTTAATTAATGTGTTGTTTTAATTTAATAAATGTGTTGTTTTAATTAAATAAAAATTTTAAATGGTTAATTAATGTGTTGTATGTATTTTTAGTTAAATAAAATAAATTATTTTGGGCCGAAAATAGCAAAACTAGATCTGCCCGAAATAGGATTTTTGGACGACATTCGTGTCCGCAGGTCGCGGGCACGCACAAGTCTTGAAGGGCCGTGTGATAATCTAACCGAAGATTTGCACCCCCCCCCCCCCCGCGCGCGAGGAGGGAGCCTTCTAGTAATAATTTCTTAACCCTTATGGTTTAGAAATCATATATAAATCCAAGTTTTTTTTATCACACTTCCAATGTGGGATAAGTTCATTTTTTTTTCCAATTTTTTCCATTATATATGTGAACTTTGAGATTTAATTTCTCATTCACCCGTATTCCGATTTGGACGTACCATATACCATTTTAATCTACTCACGGAGTAGAATATAATTCGGTCAAGACCCGACTCTTTACTCAAAGTGGGTCCCACTTAAAATACGTCCAAAATGGTCCATTAATTTACTTTTTTCAACACTATGTTTATGAGGTTTATAAGGAGCTTTAGGACTATTTTTATTTTCTTTTCCTTGATTATTTTGTGTATTGTTGTGTAATTAATGTTGTGTATTGTTGTAATTAAAGTGTTATTTTAATTAATACTCCGTACTTAAAAAAATAAAACTATAATATTAATAGGTGAGAGTTTGCGTATTATGTATTAATTTTAAGTTACTTTAATTAAATATTCTATTTAATATTAATATTTTAATATAATTAATAATTAAATTACGAGTACTAATATAATTACTATTATTAATATTAAAAAAATTTAAAACTATAATATTAATAGGTGAGAGTGGGCAAAGTTTCAAAATGGAATTAATTCCCCCACGGAGCCCCAACCATTGGAGACGACGACAGGGCTCAGGGCTAGCCCTGGGGCTGCCCCGGAGGGGCAGCCCCAGGGCTAGCCCTGAACCATTGGAGATGGCCTAAGGGGAAGGGGAGAAGGAAGGGAAGGGTGGGGTGGGGTGGGGGTTTACGGTTGAAATGGGGTTGGTGGTTTGGTAGGGATGAAGACCTTATTTTCAATTTTTTTTTTTTTTGTATTATTTAGATAAAAAAAATTGATTTTTTTTATTACTTATTAATCAGGTTGTCTTGAACAATAATGACATGCGTCTACTGATTAGGGGGTTCCTTACATGTGTACAACTCAATGAGTTCCTAACTTAAGAATATTCCAACATTGAAACTCCCATGTAAACCTTTGTTTAATGCGATTTGAGATAACAAAGAGAATTTATCTATTTTCTGAAAATACATTATTACATCATAATTTTCTATTTCGAAAATTTATCTAGGTGTCCATACCAATGTGAATTGAAAACAGTACAGCTGTCAAAATTTATTCACTATGATACATAAATGTCAAAGTTGCAAATTTTGACCTATCTTAATTGACTTGACTTATAAACTCCCAATTCTTTTCTCTTTTAAATTAAATTTACTAAAAATATAAATTCCGTACTAATTAACCGTGTACAAAAGTTAAATTTCCTTAAATCTCTCAAGTATGTCGACATTCTCCTTCAAATTTTAGTTACCCAATATTGAAAAACGCTGCTTGAAACTCAAAAATGAGCTCATCCTTTCGCCATTTTCTAATTTCATGGTCTTCTCTTAGTTATATAAGACCACACAAATCACAGATGACCTCATTAACAAAAATTCCTCAAATTCTTTTTGACTAGTGCATGCTTTTCCAATACTAAATTCAAATCAGACCCAATATTTCAAGCACCTTTTTTTCTCGATTTCTTCAATCATCACTTCACAGATGTCCAATTCCCGCTCCAACGTTTCATGGGTATCTCCCAAAACTCTGTTTTTAACATTAATTTTACTTTCCCCGACCTTGGTTTTCGGGGATTGTACTTGCGAACCAGAAGAAGAAGATCGAAACACAACCCTCGCCCTGAAATACAAACTCGCAGCATTAGCTTCGATTTTAGTCGCGAGTGCATTGGGCGTTTGTTTACCCGTTCTGAGTAAATCCATTCCTGCTTTAAGCCCGGACCGGAGTTTTTTCTTTATAATTAAAGCTTTTGCGGCGGGGGTTATTTTATCGACGGGGTTTATTCACGTCTTGCCGGATGCTTTTGAGAATTTGACGTCGCCGTGTATTCCGGAACACCCGTGGGGGGATTTTCCGTTTACGGGTTTTATTGCGATGTGTTCGGCGATTGGGACGCTTATGGTGGATTGTTATGCGACGTCGTATTATAGGAGGAGGTCGAGTGTGGTAATTAGTGAAGAGGGGAAGAAGGGGGGTGGTGGTGCTGACGTGGAGGGGGTGGTTCCTGTTCACACTCATGCTACTCATGGACATGCACATGGCTCTGTTTCTTTGGACTTTGATCATAAGGAAACTGAACTTCTTCGTCACCGGGTCATTTCTCAGGTAATTTATTTTAATTATTTATATATATAGATATATTTTATAATTATAGTTTGTATTATTTTAATATGTTGGGAGAGATTTGATTTTCTTGATTGATTTGATTATATTGTAAAAGGAAAAAAGATTTCGTTTTCGTTTTATATATAACGTTCAATTAAATATTTGAAAATTAAAAAAGTAGTTTTGTTTTCAATTGACTCAAAGACAGAAACTTTTTTGATGTTTTAAACATGTGTGTATTTATAAATCAAATTTCATTTGCATTCCTTTGATTTTAAAGGTGGTTTTTGTTATATGCTAGAACAATCTTCTTCTTATTTTGCAATGTTTCAAGGCTTGATTCTCTGTTTCTACACATAAAAGGATCCAAAATTTTACTAAACTATAATTATTTAGATGTTATTTTCTAGTGCATCTTTGTGTGTAACATATTATGGAAAATCTATGGAGTTGGTTCATTATATATTGAGTTTGATGATACTGATTTATAAATTTATTGTCTTTCTTGAAGGTTTTGGAGTTGGGAATCATCGTCCACTCTGTTATCATCGGAATCGCTTTAGGTGCTTCGGAAAGTCCTAGTACGATAAAACCTCTAATTGCGGCTTTAACTTTCCATCAATTCTTCGAGGGTATAGGTCTTGGAGGGTGCATAACTCAGGTATAGGTCTAATACCCATTTACGGGACATTCTTGCCTAGATCAAGCTTCGATGTTAATATACTTATTAATTACTATTTTTAATTGTAGGCAAAGTTCAATGCGAGGGCGGTAACCATAATGGCTCTTTTCTTCTCCCTTACGACTCCGGCTGGGATCGCGATTGGTATCGGAATAAGCAAATTTTACAGTGAAACAAGTGCAACTGCTCTTATTGTAGAAGGTGTTTTCAATTCGGCTTCGGCGGGGATTTTGATTTACATGGCACTTGTTGATCTTCTTGCTGCTGATTTTATGAGCCCTAAATTGCAAAACAATGGAAAACTTCAATTAGGAGCCAATGCTTCTCTGCTTTTGGGTGCAGGATGTATGTCTCTATTGGCTAAATGGGCTTGAATTCATCAATGCTCTTTCAACTTATTGAATATTGAGTTTAGATTCCATATGTTCAATTTATTATTCCTAGGAAAATATTCATGATATTTTGTGCAAAAATATATTTAATTTGATGCAATTTTGAAGCAATGTTGTTTGATCTCTATTCAGAGATTATATTACCAGAAATGAGATAAAAGTCTGATGATTAATTGATTTTGAGTGTTTCTTTCTTTATTAAATTATTAAATTCAATTGATTGGAATCTTCCAAAATGTGCTTAGTTACTCTCAATGGCTGAAAGTTTCTTGATCATATTTTAATCCCAAGACCACTTTTGGGATAAAGCTTTTTTTTCAGAAATTAATCAAATGTTTAACGACTCTTTTCTTATTCTGGTATGTATGGTACATATTCAAGTTATGTTTTCAATGAATTTTAATTGATATTTTAGAAAAAGTTTGGGTCCGGTTTTAAACGTTTTTCATTTGTATTAGTCATGTTAACCGAAATTTAATTGCTTGAAGCTCGATTATTATTAGGCCTGATAAACATCAATCATATATTTTGATTTTGCTCATCTCAAACTCAACGCATATAATTTCGGGTTTTGGGCAGCTCGACTCATACAAGGTAATATTAATTAACGTACTACTCAAACGCACGTAAACAGAATATTCATGTGTAACACACATGCTAATAGTTTTTAATATTAAACATGAAGTAACTTTACACAATAAAGTCAATCTTTAAATGTTACTCCACCACCTCATAATTATGGTTTAGATAGACATTCATTTATTATATAATTTATTTAAATTATTTGAACATTTTATTGATCTGAGTTTTATAATCATTGAGTTTCATTAGTTTACTAAAATTGCTCAAACTTGATTCGACTCAACATTTAATTAAGTTTAGCTCAAATATAATCGAGCCGAGTAATTGGACATCGAATAGACCCAATTGAATTGACTTTTAGAAAATTGTAGAGTATTTTTTTAAAAGTATTATTTTATGTTAAATTAGAGATGTAATGTAAATTAAGTAAATATAGGAGTGTATTATTTTAATTTATAATGAGTTGAGTTTTATAATCAGTGAGCTTCGTTGGTTTACTAAAATTTCTCAAACGTGATCTGACTCAACACTTAATTAAGTTTAGCTCAAATATAATCGAGCCGAGCCATTGGACATCGGATAGACCTAATTGAATTGACTTTTAGAAAACTATAGAGTATTTATTTTAAGAGTATTATTTTATATCAAATTAGAGTTGTAATGTAAATGAAGTAAATATAAGAGTGTATTATTTTAATTTATAATGAGTTGAGTTTTATAATCATTGAGCTTCATTGGTTTACTAAAATTGCTCAAACTTGATCCAACTCAACATTTAATTAAGTTTAGCTCAAATATAAACGGATAGACCTAATATTGAATTGACTTTTAAAATATTGTAGAGTATTTCTTTAAAGAGTATTATTTTATGTAAAACTAAAGTTGTAATGTGAATGAAGTAAATATAAGAGTATATTATTTTATATTAAATTAAAGTAAGATTATAAAATTTTCTCTAGATTATTAGAGATTTTTTTTATTAAAAGAACTTTCTTTCATAAGTAAAAGAAAAAGGTATAAACTTATACACTTATACTTTTTTGAAAAAAAAAAAAGATAGAACTTATCTATTTGATTATTCGAAGAGTAAAAGAAAAGGCGCAAAAGTGAAATTGACAGCCTAAAGTGAGAGACCAAGTCAATCTACATTTAAGGCCATTCATTGTCTTTTCAGAAACATGTATCTTATACGTAGAATCTTTACTTCGAGCATACGTAGATTCTGTCCTTCACATTGGAAGAACTGAACTGAAATGTAAGTCAACTTCAATTAATTTATGTCAATGTCATGAATTCGATCTCTTTGAATTTTGGGCCTCACACCAGTCATGTGCGTCCCACATTACTTGTCCTATCCTAGGTGGCTACATCATACGCTAGCCACGAAAACTCCCTTTTTTTTTTTTTTTAATATATATCTCTTTTTATTTAAATGGTTAATTTAATTATATTTGAAAGAATTTCGGCTCGATCTCGTGAGTTTCGATTTAACAAAACTAATTTGGGTAATTTTGGTTCAAACTATTGAAAATTAATCTCATTTGGTTAGATTATGAATATTGAGTTTTGTGGTTTCGAAAAAGTTGAAATTTTACTTGAATTGAGTTAGAATATAGAGGTCTAGGGGAAAAAAATAAATGCTAAGTGTCAAATCTTAATTTTTTTAATAGAGTTTGAGGGAGAAAAAAGTAAATGATAGATGTCAAATCAATATTTTATATGTTTCAATTTTTTTTTGTTTCCCAAGGGTTTAATTGTTAGGGATTCCAACAACCAAATTTAACGAATATAGCAAAATAAATAGACACAATATTTACATGGTTCATCCAAAATGGCTACTTCCACGGGCTGCTGCAAAATTTCACTAAGAGACTCATATTCAAACTAAGTCAGTAAAAAGACAAAGAATTTGAAATCTGATTTGGATTTACTAGAACTATATAAATGCAACATTCAATGAAACCAGCAATCTTATAACATGCTAGAACAAGTAAACTAGGCCAAAGTAAATTACCAGAGCAAGTAAAAACAAAACTGTGATTCTAAATATAAATAAATCATCACAATATCTAGCTAGCTATAGGTACCAAAACAAACTGAGTCATAGATGATCACTTCACTTCAAATCAAAATTGCTCTGAAAATCAATTTGCAACTCAATCAGATATGGCATATTAGATTGAATGTTTCTTTTCAATTAAGGTATACAAAAATTGTAAGGTATACAAAATCACAATCAAGAATTTTTTTCTCGAATTAAATTCATATTTCATTCAGATGAATTTCAAAATATTTTCTTTGCTAACAGTAAGTTCCTGAATTAGTGTAGTTTCCAGCAGGGGGAATTATATTTTGGTCCCTCATCTTTGCTAGCATGACAATTTCAGCCCACCGTGTCTCAAACTCAGAGTTGTTGAAACTTGAAATAGCATAGCGGATCATAATATACTAATTAACATGTCAGAATCAGTAATGGAGATTTCAACATACTACTGTCTACTAGCAAGAAGTAATTAATAATTTGAATTTGAAATAAATTATCATAATATACAGTTAAATTATCATATATCATAATCTCATCATCCTTTACCAATAGCTTGACTTACTAATGACTAATCCTTATGAATGCAGCAGCCAATTCAACACTAATAATCCATAAGCATAAAAATTAACAAAAACAGAACATATAATCTTACTTTATTTGAATATTTAACAACTGAATCCAATTACAACTTCCATTAAAAGCCAAATAAGTAAGACCGTTAAAACAGCAACTCCTTCAGACAATTGCTCAAACAGTTTATATGCAATAATAAATTAGAATATCCGACTTAGGATAAAGGACTTTTGGCAGCTTGCACCCTCGAAAATGGGCCTTTTGGCAGATTGCACCCTCGAATTTAGATTTTGGCAGATTGCACCCTCGAAATACATAAGCTTTGGCAGGTTGCACCCTCTAAAATTTTCCGGCCAAATAATTCGCCGAAAAATCAAAATTCTAATGTTGGCAAGGGTATAATTGTCTTTTTAATTCAATTCCCTCAAAAAATTCAAATTTTGTGCCTAAATTTTTCATTTTTCTTACAACACATTTAAATCTTTCAACCATTTTTGCATAGTTCTTCTGCCAGCTCAAAAATTAATATTATTGCATTTAACATAAAAATGATTGTCAAGACATAATAAACACATGTAAACACAATGAATTTATCAACCCACAAATAAGAAATAGCAACAATATTCATATTAATCTAATAATCAATTTTCTTACCATAATACATAAATATAATACTATGAAAGGAACAGTGTCCGAAAATATGTGTGAATAACAAAAAAAAACTAATAATCGATTTTCTTACCATAATGTGGAGCTTGACAACCCAAGGGAATGAGGAACTCATAATTTTCATCTTCTTCTACTCGCAATCTCAACCCCGTTGATCAATACACGGTGTATAATACCTAATATTACATATATAATCGGTTTTATAGTAAATGTGATGCAAAAATAGAGCAAAATTGAAGTGCGAATGTGATAAAGCCCTAATCGGTGTTGCTGGAGCAGGGTTTTTATATTTTTCTTTTAGGAATTTAAATTAAATTAATGTGTAAATGGACAAGTTAACCCCTAAACTACATATTTAATTTAGTTGGCTTAATTTTATGGCGGTTAATAATTTTCTTTAGAGGGAATTGAATTAAAAAGACAATTATACCATTTCCAACATCAGAATTTTGATTTTCCGACGAATTATTTGACCGGAAAAAATTAGAGGGTGCAATCTGCCAAAGCTTATGTATTTCGAGGGTGCAATCTGCCAAAATTTAAATTCGAGGATGCAATCTGCCAAAAGGGCCATTTTCGAGGGTGCAAGCTGCCAAAAGTCCTAGGATAAACTTACAATTATATATGAAGTTTGACTCACTAGCCTACCCTCATTAACTAAACTGTATAGATTAACCCACCCCTTGTACAGTTTAAAATTCTAAGAAACCTAATCAAATAAAGGCCTAAAAATGAAGTGTTGGGATTTTACCCTATCGGACCACGAACAATTCGATCCAATTGAATAAAACAGGATCGAACTTATTCGAACCAGTTGTGGAATTCGGTGGGTTTTATGTTTTCAATATATTTCAAAAATATTTTACATAAAACATGAGGATCACATAACGAATATTATTTTAATTTATGCAAAAGAGAGAGAAATCAAATCATACCGAAAGCTTCCTGTCCTTCGTCTTTTCAGTTGAACTTTGGTGTTAGGATGAGATCAACAAACTCTCTTGATCTTTTTAACCCTTGATCTTCAACCCCGTTTCTCCTTGTACCAGTGGGTGGGCACTAACCTATTAAGTTTGGATAATTAAACTCAAGAAATTGGAAGAACAAATTTCTCCTAATTTCTAAGGTGATGGGCGATTTTTAGTGTTGAGAAAAAGAGAGAGATTTTCTTGCTTTTGTTACAAAATTGTATCTTTGTAAAAAACTTATGTGATTAGGAAAAGAGATATCTCATATATATATAGATATGTCATACATATCCTCTTCTCTTATTTTTCTCAACTACATTCTCCTAACTAATTTAGGATTCCATCTCCTTCCTTATAGATAATTGCATTATTTATATAAATCTTATATTATGAGTATATCATATACAATCATAAAATGCATTTTCCTATTAAGAAAATTCCTTTACAAATTTAATTCAATAATTAAATTTGATTTAATCAATTGTCATATTTTTAATTGATTAATTCACAATTCATCAATTAAATATCACAATTAATTCATCATGCATATTTTAGATTTTCTAAAATATACCGAGAGTTTAATCATTCTTATTATAGGTTCAATCGTAGAATAATAGGAGCCGGGATTGGGACCTATGGACATGTAATTTCAAGCTCCAATAAATTAAATAATTAATTAAACTCATTAATTAATATATTCAATTTATTAATTCCAAGTGACTCCACTAAAGACCTGGAATTGCACTCTTGTCCTTACATTCTATTTTACTCGAAAGATCAGAGTGTCCATTGATATAATCATTACATATGATTTAACCCTCCAATAATTGATTCATAATTAAAGTTATGCGAAATTACCATTTTGCCCCTATAATTATTCTTATTCCTTAAGTTCCATTAATTCACTAGTGAACAGTTTGGTTTATAGACATTTTCACAAACCAGAGTACTCGAACTGTTCAGTTCCAGAATTAACACTTAAGGGAATCAATTAACTCAGCTTTCCGCAGAAAGAGTTGGATTCCATATCTGTAGTGCACATTCCCAGCCATTTATCTCAACGGACCTCCAAGACATAAGTGTGTGACATGATTAACAAACAAGTCACTACCTATGATTCAAAAGGACTCGCTGACATAAACAGGAGTTTATGCCTACTCAGGATTTAGATTAATTCATATATGATCATCGTGTGACATGTATTGAAATCTAAAGTTAACGGCATCTTATAATAGATTTCAATTCATGTCTGGTCCAGTCCTATGTAATCATGTTACATAAAGCACCTCCACCTTTAATGTCACAACATCAATGATCCGGATCGAGATCATTGAATTCTTAATTTTCAGTGGACCGTACTAGTAGTAATTAGTTAAAGATCCCAACTTTAACTTACTACGGACTATTTAGTCTATTGTTTATAACTTTAATCCCCTTGTACATCCTTATATGTACAAAAGTCATATTCAATAAATAGACATGAAATTTTCTGATAATTATATTATACTAGATAAAAAGCATAATCGAATCGAATATATGAAATCCAAAAAACCAAACAATTTATTTATTTTCAATTGATAATGTTCATCAAACGCTTTATGAGCACTATACCTAACAATCTCCCACTTGCTCTAAAAGCAAATGAGACATGTCCTTCAAACCTATTCCTGTCAAGTGTGCCTCAAATGACTTTATTGGCAGTGTCTTGGTAAACGGATCCGCAAGGTTATGTTCAGAAGCTATCTTCATAACCGCTACATCCCCTCGGCCTACAATATCCCTTATCAGATGATACTTTCTTTCAATATGCTTGCTCCTCTTGTGACTCCTTGGTTCCTTTGAGTTAGCAACTGCCCCACTGTTGTCACAAAACAGTGTAAGTGGCTGATCCATATCTGGAACTACTTCCAGATCGGTGTAGAACTTTCTGAGCCAGACAGCCTCTTTAGCCGCTTCGCAAGCTGCTATGTATTCGGCTTCCATGGTTGAATCTGCAGTGCTGGATTGTTTTACACTTCTCCAAACTACTGCAGCACCACCAAGAGTGAATATTGACCCTGATATCGACCTTCGATGATCTTTGTCTGATTGAAAATCAGAATCAGTATATCCTATAAGGTTTAGGTCATCACCTGAATACACAAGCATATAATTTCTCGTTCTCCTTAGATACTTGAGAATGTGCTTAACTGCGATCTAGTGATCCAATCCAGGGTTGGATTGATAACGACTGACTATGCCTATTGCGTAGCAGATATCAGGTCTAGTACACAACATTGCATACATAAGACTTCCTACTGCTGAAGCATAGGGAATCCGTCTCATGTCCTCTTCTTCCTGAGGTGTCTTAGGACATTGCTCTTTAGAGAGAACAATTCCATGTCAGGTCGGTAATTGACCTTTCTTGGAATTCTGCATCGAAAAACGAGCTAACACCTTATCAATATAAGATGCTTGAGACAGAGCCAATAGCTTGTTCTTACGATCCCTTATGATTTGGATGCCAAGAACATAACTTGCTTCACCCAAATCTTTCATTTGGAACTGCTCGGATAGCCATTTCTTTATGTCAGATAATATCCCTACATCATTCCCAATGAGTAGAATATCATCTACATAAAGTACCAAGAAGACCACCTTCTTATCCTTGATGTATTTGTATACACAAGGTTCATCAATATTTTGTTCAAACCCATAGGTTTTGATTGTTTCATCAAACCTTAGATTCCAGGACCTAGAAGCTTGCTTGAGCCCATAAATGGACTTAAGAAGCTTACAGACTTTCTGCTCTTGTCCTTGAACAACGAATCCCTCTGGTTGCATCATGTAGATGCTTTCCTCAAGATAGCCATTCAGAAAAGCTGTCTTGACATCCATTTGCATATCTCATAATCGAGGCTGGCAGCAATGGATAAGAGAATGCGTATGGATCTAAGCATAGCTACTGGTGAGAAAGTTTCTTCATAATCAACTCCCTCCTTTTGGGTATAACCCTTTGCCACTAGCCTGGCTTTGAAAGTTTGGACTTTCCCATCAATACCTCTCTTCTTCTTATAGATCCATTTGCACCCAATGGGCCAGACTTGCTCAGGTGGATCCACAAATTCCCAGACAGAGTTAGAGTGCATAGATTCTATCTCTTGGTTCATGGCTTCTTGCCATCTTTCCTTATCAGAATCTTCCATTGCATGCTTGTATGACAATGGATCGTTTTGGTTAGTGTCAGACACTAGAAGGCTCTCATTCCTGTAGCGAGCGGGTAATATTATTACTCTCCCACTACTTCGAGGTACCAAAGGAATCTGATTAGGAACTGTGGTCTTTTGACTTGGTCGTTCATCAGTGGTTGACTGCGGTCTATCAATTACGTCAGGTTGGAGTTCTTCTAATATTATTTTACTTCGAGGTTTAAAGTCTATCATATAGGTGTGCTCAAGAAAAGTGGCATCTGTCGATACAAATACTTTCTTATCTTGAGTACTATAGAACAAACCACCTCTAGTACCATCAGGATATCCTACAAACAGACACACTTCTGTTCGCGTATCTAACTTTCCAAAATCACTCCTCAGCAGGTGTGCAGGACATCCCCATATGCGAAAATGTTGTAAACTAGGTTTACGCCCATTCCACAACTCTAAGGGTGTCTTTGGGATGGATTTGGAAGGTACTACATTCAAAATGTAGTTTGTGGTCCTTAGTGCATATCCCCAGAAAGATTTTGCCAATGAGTAACTCATCATAGATCTAACCATTCCTAATAACGTTCTGTTCCGCCTTTCCGCAACACCATTTTGTTGGGTGTTTCAGGTGATGTGAGTTGGGTTTCAATTCCACGCTCCACCAAGTAATCCTTGAATTCATAACTCAAGTATTCTCCTCCTCGATCAGATCTAAGAGTTTTAAGTGATTTACCTAACTGCTTTTCAGCTGCTGCTAAGAATTCTTTAAACTTATCAAAAGTTTCAGATTTTCTTTGCATTAGGTATAAATAACCATATCGTGAATAATCATCAATAAATGTGACGAAATATTCATAACCTCCTCGATCTTCCACATTTAAGGGACCACAAAGGTCACTATGTACCAACTCAAGAGGTTCTTTGGCTCTTAGGCCCTTTGCAGAGAAAGGTCTTCTAGTCATCTTTCCCTCAATGCAGGATTCACAAACAGGAAGAGTGCCAACTTTTAACTCTCTTAAAGGACCTTCCTTTACAAGCCTGTTTATCCTTTCGAGGTTAATATGTCCTAACCTTAGATGCCAAAGATATGTGTCATCACTTTCGGATATTTTAGAACGTTTGTTAGACCTAGGATTTGCTACCTTAAATAATTCAGAATTATTAATTAATCGTTCGTCAGGCCTTAATACGTACAGTCCATTTTCAACACTAGCATTGCATATAAATAATCCATTTCTAGAAATAACTATCTTATTATTAGAAAATGAAATATTAAATTTTTGTTCATGCAACATAGAAAGAGAAATCAAATTTCTCGAAAAACCAGGAATAAAATAAACATTGTTCAAAACAAGAAATTTACTCCTAAAATTTAAACGGACTGTTCCCATGGCCTTTGCTGAAACGAACGCCCCATTTCCAACTCTCATGGTCACTTCCCCTTCAACAAGCTCCTTCGAAGAACTAAGCATCTGAATAGAAGAACAAATATGATTAGTGGCTCCTGAATCAATTATCCAGGTTGAATAATCATCAATCACTAAGCAAGTTTCTAAAACTAGTAAATCGAATTTACCTTTCTTTTGCTCTTTCTTTTCGGCGAGATACTTTTTACAGTTTCTCTTCCAATGCCCATCTATCCCACAATGAAAACATTTTCCTTTGGGTTCTTAGACTTGTTCTTGCCTTTGCCTTTGAATTGCTTCTTGGCTTTGGGCTCAGATTCAGACCCACCATTTGCCTTCTTCTTCCTTTTGTTCTTAACAGTTGAGGAAGACTGACCTTGCTCGGTAACATTTACCTCTCTCTCTTGAGACCTTATCTTGGATATGGCCTCAAAAGTTTGCAACTCGTTCAATAACTGAGTCAGGTTATACTCCAACTTATTCATCATATAGTTGGTAGTAAACGGAGCAAAGTCCAGCGTTAGTGACCCAAGTACGATGCTAACTTGAGTTTTATCATCTATGGTGGCCCCATGTATTTCCGCCTCATGCAAAGTGTTGATCATGTCCAGCACATGATCTCTTACTGGAGCACCTTTTTTCATCCTCGCGTTCATGAATCTACGAGTAGCTTCATGTCGGCTTTGATCAGAAGGTTGTCCAAACATTGCTTGCAGTGATTCCCATATCTCATATGAAGATTCCATGTTTTCATGTTTTTGTCTGAGAACATCACTCATGGATGCTAGCATGTAGCATTTCACTTTGTTGTTGGTTTGAATCCAACTATCATATTTTTCTCGTACAGTACGAGTGGCATTGGCAGGGGGTTCTGGAGGACATTCCTCTGTGAGAACGAACTTTTGGTTCTCACAAACCATCATAATGTTCATATTAGATTTCCATTTTGCGTAATTGTCCCCAATCAATTTTTCGTTTGAAAGTAAAGCAATGATTGGGTTTGAAGAAGACATGATTGCTGAAAATAAATAAATTTAAAGTTTCAATCATACATTCAACATAAATATCATAATTCGGAATAGTAAACGTGATGCATGAATGCAACTCTAAAGAAAAACACATAAAACATTTTACTAATCCGCGATAAAATAATGTAGCTATTAATATGCTGCCGTAGGGTCGATCATATTAATACTAAATTAAGTTCGAGACAATCTCAAATTAATGAATGAACTAAAATATCTCATATTTCTCTTTCATTATTAATTACCGCTATTTTTAGTCAATATGTATTTAACTAATTTAAATACACATTCATGAGTGTAACCTATTATTTAAGACTTTATGACTTAACTTAAACTTGCCTCCGTAGGGATGATCAAGCTAAAATACATCAATTAGTCCTATCTCATGGAAGCTTAATCTTGTTATTGACATAAGTTAGACACCCTCCGTAGGGAGGATGCAAACTAGGCATCTCGAGGCGCTACCCATATCTCACTATATTAAACTAATAATAGAGACTGTAGGATTTATCCATATATGTCCTTCTCCCACTCAATATTTATAAAACATGTGTTTTATTTTTAAATAAACATCTTATGTTTAATTAATCTACATTAACTTTACTAGGTTTCTAATCTCTTAGCTAATTAAGGATTAAAATTTAGAATCCAATCTTATTTGGACCTAGATTGTAACGTAGATTAATAATTCAATCTAATTGGATAATAGGTAATTTTAGACATTCTAAATATGAGGTGGGTCAAATTAATATTTAACCAATCTAATTGGGTCAAAGTTCAATTAGACATTCTAATATACAAAAAGTCATAACTTTTAATTGAACTTGCTATTATTAATTTTTCCTAACTCAACTTATCACCAAAATGGATAATTGCTTAATCAACTATTAAATCAAACAATTATTTAGTTTATTTTAGTTTTCTAAAAACTAATAAAATTACATACACAAAACATATATATCACATATATCTATATGTGTGCATGCAAGAATTAAATTGTGGGTAATATGAATGACAAGATATATGCATGTACATATTATCAACATAATATAAACAAGCAAATAGGAGCGGGTCGGGTGTCCTGGGTAACAAACATAACAAAAACTATTCCTATTACAATAATAGGTATTAATCGTGTTCTGCCCATCTTGCACAAGTCTCCACTCTTCACCGTTCATGTTGCTGGTATTAAATTGGACTCGGCCCATTATAATTCCATCTAGTCAAATCCTTTGGGCCTTTAGTCACGTAAGGTTGGCCCATAAGGTCATAGTGCCATAGAGACATGCCTTCAGCCGCCGCTGCTTGCTTCACGGCTCTTGCTTGCTGCTTGCTTCCTTCACGGCTGCTGTTTGCTTCTCAAGAATTATAGTATTCTAATTGTTACAAAAATTCCTATGCCATGAAATTTTGGCGTACAACATAATTCTAATAAAATTAAAACTATGCCTCATATGGGAGGCCCCATGAACACCATAATTCGACCGCTCCAATAATTTAATAAAAATTAAATCATCATCCACAATTATAAATCAAACAATCATATAATGCAATTACCCACAATCAATTAAAATAATATTGTTATGGACCGCTCTGATACCAATTGTTGGGATTTTACCCAACCGGACCACGAACAATTCGATCCAATTGAATAAAACAGGATCGAACTTATTCGAACCAGTAGCGGAATTCGGTGGGTTTTATGTTTTCAATATATTTCAAAAATATTTTACATAAAACATGAGGATCACATAACGAATATTATTTTAATTTATGCAAAAGACAGAGAAATCAAATCATACCGAAAGCTTCCTGTCCTTCGTCTTTTCGGTTGAACTTTGGTGTTAGGATGAGATCAACAAACTCTCTTGATCTTTTTAACCCTTGATCTTCAACCCCGTTTCTCCTTGTACCAGTGGGTGGGCACTAACCTATTAAGCTTGGATAATTAAACTCAAGAAATTGGAAGAACAAATTTCTCCTAATTTCTAAGGTGATGGGCGATTTTTAGTGTTGAGAAAAAGAGAGAGATTTTCTTGCTTTTGTTACAAAATTGTATCTCTGTAAAAAACTTATGTGATTAGGAAAAGAGATATCTCATATATATATAGATATGTCATACATATCCTCTTCCCTTATTTTTCTCAACTACATTCTCCTAACTAATTTAGGATTCCATCTCCTTCCTTATAGATAATTGCATTATTTATATAAATCTTATATTATGAGTATATCATATACAATCATAAAATGCATTTTCCTATTAAGAAAATTCCTTCACAAATTTAATTCAATAATTAAATTTGATTTAATCAATTGTCATATTTTTAATTGATTAATTCACAATTCATCAATTAAATATCACAATTAATTCATCATGCATATTCTAGATTTTCTAAAATATACCGAGAGTTTAATCATTCTTATTATAGGTTCAATCGTAGAATAATAGGAGCCGGGATTGGGACCTATGGACATGTAATTTCAAGCTCCAATAAATTAAATAATTAATTAAACTCATTAATTAATATATTCAATTTATTAATTCCAAGTGACTCCACTAAAGACCTGGAATTGCACTCTTGTTCTTACATTCTATTTTACTCGAAAGATCAGAGTGTCCATTGATATAATCATTACATATGATTTAACCCTCCAATAATTGATTCATAATTAAAGTTAGGCGAAATTACCGTTTTGCCCCTATAATTATTCTTATTCCTTAAGTTCCATTAATTCACTAGTGAACAGTTTGGTTTATAAACATTTTCACAAACCAGAGTACTCGAACTGTTCAGTTCCAGAATTAACACTTAAGGGAATCAATTAACTCAGCTTTCCGCAGAAAGAGTTGGATTCCATATCTGTAGTGCACATTCCCAGCCATTTATCTCAACGGACCTCCAAGACATAAGTGTGTGACATGATTAACAAACAAGTCACTACCTATGATTCAAAAGGACTCGCTGACATAAACAGGAGTTTATGCCTACTCAGGATTTAGATTAATTCATATATGATCATCGTGTGACATGTATTGAAATCTAAAGTTAACGGCATCTTATAATAGATTTCAATTCATGTCTGGTCCAGTCCTATGTAATCATGTTACATAAAGCACCTCCACCTTTAATGTCACAACATCAATGATCCGGATCGAGATCATTGAATTCTTAATTTTCAGTGGACCGTACTAGTAGTAATTAGTTAAAGATCCCAACTTTAACTTACTACGGACTATTTATTCTATTGTTTATAACTTTAATCCCCTTGTACATCCTTATATGTACAAAAGTCATATTCAATAAATAGACATGGAATTTTCTGATAATTATATTATACTAGATAAAAAGCATAATCGAATCGAATATATGAAATCCAAAAAACCAAACAATTTATTTATTTTCAATTGATAATGTTCATCAAACGCTTTATGAGAACTATACCTAACATGAAGAAATTACAAAAATAATATATTATAGTTTACTGAATTCAAAAAAATAATTCTAAGAAACTTTTTCCTAACTAAGTTAAAGTTTAAAATTCTATGAAACCTAACCAAAAACAAGCCTAAAAATGAAGAAATTACAGAAAATAATACTTAAAATTTTACTATAATCTTTTTACAATAAACGTTCTAAAAATGTAATCGATTCTTCAATTAGTACGTACCTTTTAAGCCAAGGAAGAAGAACGCAGTGAGGCGACCTTCTCATCACATTCTTCGATTTCAACTGAAAGATTTAGGGAAATCATATTCTCATCCCATTCTTCGATTTAGGGAACGCAGTGAGGTGATTTTTTTGTGTTGTTCGATTTAGCCGTAAGGGTGGGATCGGTACGGGTTTTCGGGAATTCGGGAATTTCGGGATCGGTATTCGGGATTCAAATTTTCCTTCCCAAGACCCGTTCCGATTAATCCTCTGCCCGGTATTTCGGGTTCCCGAAAAAAATCGGGAAATCGGGAACGGGTTCGGAAAACCCGGTAGGGCTGAAATTTTTAATTTTTCAGTTTTTTACTTTTTATAATTGGACTTTCCATGGCCCAAAATAAAGGAAAAAAAGTTTAGATTGGCCCATAAATCATGTGTTTTTCAAGAAAAAAAAGTTTAGATTGGCCCAAACAATCTCATTCATATCAAACCAGAAAATTCGATATTTGCTTGCTGTGTCTAATGTTCTCCTCTGTAGCTAAAGAAACAGACAAAAATCTTTACTACCAAAATAGTATATATTATCAGATTCATCACTGTTATACAATGACAACCATGAAAGAAGTGCTATTTTAATTTGACTTTACCTGTTTACCATGAATACAATAATCGAGTGAAAATATTAAAAAATGTAATTTATCAATCAATTAGTAGTAAATCCTCAATGCACATTGCACACAACTTAAGAAATTAAACTATTAAACAAAAATTAATAACACACTTCAATAAACCAAATTAAAGAATAATACCATCATCACAATCACAAATCAACAAACTAAAATTCAAATTTCATAACATCCCAGAATCAGAAACAAACTGCCGAAGTTCCATAAAATGATCAAAACAAGGTCCAATAAATCAAAAACTACAAGCCATTAAAATTGTAAATATCAAGTCTCATAACTAATAACTTCAACTTAAGCTACATCAAAGATACGTTTTCATTTTTCAACCTCCACTTGAATGTTTAAGGATCTAGGACAGAAGAATCGGCTCCAAGTGCTATCAACTCTACAAAAATAAATTGAAGATCATAAGTAAGTCGCATCATATCGTTTAAAAACATGCAAGGAAAACAAAGATAACTAGATAAGAAAAATAAAATTACCTTTATCAACTTTATCTAGTTCATACAAGTCCTCTTCCACAGAAACCGGCTTTGAATCCGCACAAAACCAATCTTGGGCACAAATATGGGCTTGAGCAATTTTAGGAGACAAAGAACTCCTAAAAGCATCAAGAATATGTCCCCCGGTGCTAAATGCAGCTTCGGAAGCAACCGTGGACACCGGAGCCGCCAATATATCACGAGCCATTTTGGAAAGAATTGGAAACCTGTGAGCTTCCACTTTCCACCATCGCAAGATATCAATGTCCATGACACCATGTTCACAATCCTCATTCAAGTGTTTATCCAACTAGGACCTCTCGTGTTTATCTTTCCCTTTCTTCAACTTCTCAAACTCATCATCCAAATCACACATTTCATTGACACTCAAATTTTGGGATGATCTCTCAACATTTACTCTTGAATTAGGGCTTGATTGAAATGTATTAGCATAGAGTCTAGCATACTCATCAAACAACTCCTTAAAACCTTGCAACACTTGCACTTTCATTTGTTCACTTTTTGGAGCATCAATCCCACTTGCTACGGTTTTAGGATACATTTTGTCAAATGAAAACTCCAAGTATGCCCACTTACGACGAGGATCAAGAATCACTGCAAAATATATAATCTTGTTCATTTTATCAAATGACCCCCAATATTTGTCGTACTTCTCCTTCATTTTTTTTGCCATATTACATAATTCAAAATCATCACTATTCAACCACATTGTAAGAAGCATGTCAATCGAGCTTATTTCCTTAAATACCAAATTGGTAGTAAGATACAAAGACCCAGAGACTTTGAAAGTGAGATTATAGAAATGCCTTAGAAACTTCAATAAAAGACTAGCTCTGTCCCAATCATGCCTAGTAGGTACACCATCATCTAGATCGGACCTAAAAGAGTTTTCTTCATTTTCATATGTTTGAAAAACCCTTTTAAGATTTATAGCAGCCTCCAACATCAAATAAGTGGAGTTCCACCGTGTTGGTACATCAAGACACAACATTTTGTATGATTCTAGAATTTCTTGTTCTGCATAATTTGTGAACTTTTGGTACCTAGAAGGAGAGCTTCTTACATACCTTACAGCCCCTCTAATTCGAGTGATAGCTACATTCTCATATTTGCCCTTCAAACCATCTTGCACAACCAAATTAATTATATGTGCAATACACCTCATGTGCATATACTTCCCACCTAAAATACTAGCATTATCTACATCCTCAAATCGCTCCTTCAAATAAGCAATAGCACCATCATTCGAATAAGCATTATCGACAGTGACACTGAAAACTTTTTTGTCGACCCCCCAATCTTTCAAACATTTGATTATTGCCTTACCCAATTGTTCACCCTTATGGCCAGAAATAGGGCAAAAATTCAAAATATTTTTTTGTAAATTCCATTCTTCATCAATGAAATGAGCAGTAAGGCACATATAATTCACTATTTGAATAGATGTCCACGTATATGTGGTGATTGAAACCCTTTGAGCATTAGATTTTAAGAAATTCTTTAACTGTGACTTCTCATTCAGATACATGTTAAAAATATCCTTGGTTATAGTCTTTCGAGAGGGTATCACAAACATAGGACATAAAACCAACATTAAATGCCTAAACCCTGGCTTTTCCACCACCCTAAATGGCATTTCATCCACAATTATATATCGGCATAACGCATCTACACTTTTAGATTGATCAAATTGCCAATTAACAAGACCCCCCTTTTGTCCAGGTTGAATTGTTTGGAATTGCAAACGAGCTTGATTCGTTGCAACTTCATGGGGCTTTTTCTTGCAAGCTTCATAGTGGTGTTTAAGTCCCGAGGTCCCATGTATACTCTGTTCAGCTCTAATTACCCTATCGCAATAAAGACACCTCCCCTTCTTTGCATTATTATCATTTTCATCTTCAAACTCTTGAAAATGTTCCCAATATTTTGACCTCTTCCCCGTTTTCCTTCTTTTCTTAGATTGGGTTGCTTCAACATCCTTAGCCTCACTTTTGACAGAATTCGTTGTATCCCCTGTGTCTTTATTAATTTCGTTCTCATTCTTACCATCATCAATAGGAATAACATTTTGATCTACCGGTGGTGGTTGACTAGAGCTAACCTCACTAGATTGCTTCAAATACGCCTTTGAGTGAGAGTCCATTGCTAACAATGAAGTCCGACAAACCTTGTTTCAAATACGAAAATGATTACTTTTATGGTAAATAAAAATTTAGATTTCAAAATCTTAATTTAGGTGATATTGTAAATTGTATATAGTTGTTCGATTTAGGTGATTTTGAATTTAGGGAATTTTGTTTTCTATTAGATATCTATTATATTGGGTCGCTTGAAATATATCAGATATCTATTATATCGGAATTGCTATAAAATATTAGATATAAGGCCCAATTTTGTCATTTAAACATTTGGCCCAATAACTATTATATAAATATATATTTAATGTCCTTTAAACATTTGGCCCAATTTAAATTTTGCTGCAGTCCTAGGAACATTGGAGACAAAATTGAAACGTGCTAAAAATATAATCTATTTGGGGACGGTATTAGATCGCGCCTGAAGTACACATTTTTGGGCGCGAACTTCCAATCGCGCCAATATGTCACCATTTTTGCACGAAAATTCAAATTTGTGCCAAAATAATATAACAAAGCACATAATATACCGTCGTGAAATAGATTGAACAATTGTGGACGAAAGCATTTCGTAGAAAATACTTTTTCGGGACAGAAACCATATTCCGTCGCCTAATATGATTTTTAGTGACGTAAATTTCAGCGTAGCAGAAAAAAGTGTCGCCAAATATAGGATTTCTTGTAGTGTACAGAAGACACTTCCTCATTTTATTTTCCTGCAGTTTGTAATCAAAGATTCATGAGGTGTTTGCAAATCTTTCTAGAAAGTGCTTTTCAGCATTTTTTTTTCTCGAAAAGCGGTTTTTCAGTGTTTGCAAACTCTTGCTTTTGCTTCTCAACAAAAAAGCAATTAGAAACTGCTTTTGAAAAAGCATGGCATGACCTGCTTTTGGGGTTAATGGCATTCTTGTAATAAAATAGAAGCACTTTTGTGACATTTATATCCTTAATATTTTCTCTTAATTCCAACAATACCCTCATTCTCTATTATATGTAATTGATGCTATTTATTTTTACTTTTCACAGTTTTATTTATATTCTTGGGGGAAATGACTATAAAAAATATGATAATCATGTTTACAACAAAAAAATTATTTTTATTTGTGTGTTGTCTTCAATTCAGAATATATAGTTCATACATTTTTTTTTTCAATTTCTAGTTTAGCTTTGTGCATTGTTGTAGCCCTTTTTAATTTTATATTGGGTTTTATTATTTTTGTTTGTTAGCTAATTATAAGTTTTTAATTTGAAATTAGTTAGACTCTTATGCTCAACTTGTTTTTTTTTTAATTTTTTTTTATTGTTTGTTTATTTTGATTTCACTAATATTTTATTGTTAGTTTGATTTGTTTCCATTTTACTAAAGTATTCATTCTGATTTGATTTAAACTTAGTTAATGATTTAAATAACCTTGATTTCTTCATATTTATTTGACAAAAACTTAGTTAATATTTAGGTGATTTTGTTTGATTCATTATAATTAAATATAAACTTACTTAATGATTTATAATAATTTTGTTTGATCCATTTGATTTGATAAAGTTTAGCCAATGGTTTACATATATAAATATAACATTATTTGTTTTGATCTTAGTTGTTATAATTAATTTATGAACATGCCAAGTATAGAGTAAAATATATAGGGCTTGTAATAAAATTTATTTGAAATAAAATTAATGCATGAACTTGCTAAGTTAAGGGTAAAATAGGACTTATAATAAAATTCATATAAAACAAAAGACTTACTATATTCTGCTTTTCAAAAATTGCAAACACCTACTTAATTGCTTTAAGCTACTTTTTACCTTATTTTGCAAACATCTCATGCTTTTTTCTAGAAGTACTTTTTAATTACTTTAAACAAAAGCAACTACTTTTCGAGACATATCAATATTATATAAATACTTTTCCTCGTTTCATAAATACTAAATTGCATAATTTTCTAGTTACAATATTCTTTTCCTTTCAATTTCCAGTTACAATTCTATATCTTATATCTCACGTATATCAATATTAACAAGTAACGAGACATATCAATTCAAATATTACACTCCCTTCATCTCATTTAGTTTGCTCTATTTGCTATATAATCCGATCAAACTTTTCAATTTCTTAAATTATTAGTGAAATATATTAATTAAATTATATATTATAATTTTCATAAATATAGTCAAGTTGATCGGAACGGAGGATGTAATTAACTTCACTGAAAATTAGTTAGATGTTAATAAAATTTAAAATTTAAAGCTAAAAAGAAGTGGTACCACTACCATAACCTATGTTGCACGGATACGGATACGCCGATACGAATAGGACACGACACGGATACGGCGACGCGGATTTTTAAAAATATACTGGATACGATACGACATGGATACGAATGTAAAAAATATAAATTTATATATTTATGCATATTGAAATAAGTAAAATAATATATGTATATATTCATAGATATTGAAATAGATCAAGTTAAGTTTCATAAATACTAAATTGCATAATTTTTAGGAAAAACAATTATTTAGTAATTTAATACTATTAATTATACATAATGTTCATTGTTTAATTATGTTGTATAAAACATGTCCCGTTATAGACAAATTATCTTGTATTGCAGTTGTATATAATACAAAGTGTGATTTGACGCCTTACATTGTTCTTACCAATTGTGGTGACTTAGCAAAATTCAGAATATAAAATGTGTTGGATACATCTAAATAAGTATCTGATACGTGTGTCCAACTTTTCTTTCTAATTATATTTATCGACACGTCACGTGGAGTGTCGAATACATATCCCACACGTATCCGAGGAGTATCGTATCCGAAAAGTGTCCGATACGGCATTTAATAATTTTTTGATGTATCCGTGCTTCATAGACCATAACCCATGAATTACTATTTAGTTTAATGTCCGTCAAACTTCATTCACGAGGTCCGCATATGGTATCAATTTTTGCAATAAATTGGACAGAAAAATGACTGAAATTGCCTGATTTTTTTACAAATTGTACTTTATTTAATCAACCCGAGAAATAACGGGTTAAAATGGCCACAGAACATAAGTCGTGGGATCAATTTTTCCTTTTTCACCTGATAGGGGCTATTTTATACCCCTTATAACACTCGGAGTGACTAGAAAATACGTGATCGGCTCGACCAGGAAGCTCACTCGCTAATTGACATTCGATCCGATCAGAGATACCAATTCTCGAGAATCAGACTGAAATCCGAGTTCAAGAAGAATTGATACCCCAAGTCCTAGCAGGATTATATTTCATTGTATAGCTAGGGTTAATATCATATAAATACCTAGATCAACATTGTATTTAAACAACTACTAATCAGAGCTTACGCCTACATACTTGGGCAATCTGATATCAATTTAATAAAAAAACTTTTGCTATACTATATTCATTATTCATTGTTTCGTGTTCTTTATCTTCTTTACATATTGTTCTTCCTTGAGATTGATCCATTCGGAATAAAGTAACTAGGCCCTATAATCTCTATATATATTTACCCCCTCAACCATTATTATTGATTTAATCAAACCCTACGAAAAAACGGTTAAATCAGTTGGCGCCCACCGTGGGGCTAAGTTAATTATTCGATAGACAAATGGCTCGCCCGAGGAAGAATGCTCGTAACGAGGCAAGAAGCAACACGACGCATCCACCTATCACGTCGGACGACTTGTAGAACGATACGACTAATAACGATCCAATCATTAACGATGATGATAATCAACGAGAGAACAATCAACTGCCGAATCATGAGGAACGCCAAGGGTTCCATGTCCAAAATTCTCAAGGACAGCAAGAAATTGCCGCCAATGCGGTACCGGAAGCCCCCGTGGCTCCAACGATCCCTGTTCCTTTGGTGAAAACACAGGAGAAATTAGGACAGATCGCGATGCTATTTAACTCACTATACCCAGAAGAACTGCTAGTTCCTGAGCATGTGTCAAGAGACCATAGAGCAACTAGGGCGAATTCAGGTCGGAGAGCTCCTAGACAGGTCGATCAAGTGTCAGAACAAGCAGAGAGCCCTGTGAGAGAAGAGCGATCATTACACAGTCCACAAAGGAGTGATACGAAACCAACCGACGAGCGAATCCGGAGAAAAATGGATCGGACGAAGCCACAACCAACATGCCGAGGATCAAAGGAACATACCATAATTCCCGTCGATGATGACGTCGTGGACGCAATCCCTAATCGACCAAAAACTGTCCGCATCTCGGAAAGAGAGATCGAAAAGATGGTACAAGAACGCCTGGAACAACGTCTACTGACCGTTCAAAATCCATGGGCCAGGAGCACGGAGGTCCATGAAAGCTTAGCAGCATGCTTTCCCTTTTGCAGGGAGATAAAAGAAGCTCAATCATCCAGGCAGGTTCCGGGACGACTACCGAGATATGACGGAAACACCGATCCTGACGATTACATATTCAGCTTTACGAACATAATGAATTTATATGCTCACTCAGCAGAATACACCGCCAAATTGATTGTTACCACATTTGAAGGGCTAGCTTTGGATTGGTTCGAAAAACAACCCACCAATTTCATATTCAGTTTTCGTGAGTTATGCAACAAACTGACTCAACAATTTGCTAGCCAGAAAAGACAGAAACTGCCGATGAGCTACCTTGGAACCATTCATCAACAAGAAGGAGAATCCTTGAGAAACTGGTTGGCGAGATTGAACGTGGAATTATTAAAAATTGATTCCCCGAATATTGACTACATAATCTCCATCATTTTCGATCTCACCAAAAACAGGCAGTTCGGGAATGCACTAAGTAGAAAACAACCGAGAACTTTTCCGGATATTATGACTCTGGCATCAAAATATATGACTCAAGAAGAGATGAACTCTTTCAAGGATAAGAATAGGAACAAAGCCCCCACCTCCGGATCGAGGCGGCAAGACAACGCTCTTGTTTCAAGACCAATGAATAACGATCGATCCTTCAGAAAAGGAAACGCCTTTCAACGACTAGAGTATAATTGGAACGATCTGGACAAAAGATCTAATATCTATCCTAGATCAAGATCGGCCGAACCAGCAAACATGAATTGAATAAACCAGGTGGAATACCCCCGATTGACGGTTCCTATAGAAGAAATTCTGGTAGTACTTGAAATGAGCAATTAGATTCCACCAGCAAATTGCACAACCAAAGCCAGGTGCTCGAAACTACAATCTATATTGTAAATATCATCGTGCCCATGGACATCGCACCGAAGATTGTTTTCACCTGAAGCAGGAAATTAAAAGGCTGATTGAACAAGGAAAGTTGGACGACTATCTCGAACGAAACAATCGCAAGAGAAACAGAAGCAGGAGTCCTCGAGTTAACAATCAGAGAAGAACCCCGAGAAGAAGGTCCCCTAATAATAGTTAGCCACAAGAATTGAACAATGATCAAATCAACGGCACCATCCATACAATCTCTGGAGGACCGGCCGGGGGAGACAGTTGTAATGCTCGCCGTAAAACCGCGAGATCCATTGAGGGAAATATTAGATATCCAAAGAAAGTATGGACGCTAGAAAGCAAACTACCAAAAGAACAACTCATTAGTTTCAACGAGAATGAAGAACCAAGGAATATTGTTTGGGATCTGAAAGAAGATAACCCTGACTTCCCGATGGTGGTATCTCTCGAGATAACAAACTACAATGTTAAAAGGATCTTAATGCATAATGGTAGCTCGGCGAACATCATATCTAAGGAACTCCTAACACAGATGAACTCCTTTAGTAGGATTTGGAGGCTCAGAATTAGTCCCCTATGGGACTATAAACTTGAGTGTCTCGTTGGAAAGGAGACCACAGCAAACAGTAAAAATGATAAAGTTCTTGGTCGTAGAAACTTCTTTTGCATACAATGCGATATTAGGACGACCTGCCCTCAACCTATTTCGAGCAGTAGTATCGACATACCATCAGAAGATAAAATTTCTGACAGATTCTGGGATCGGAGAAATAGTGAATGATTACTGCATGGCGTGGGATTCTTATAACACCTCACTAACACTGGGAAACCGATCCAAATCGTTTACCCCAGCTAAAAGAAAGCTCGAGGACGACATCGAAAGAGCTGAAGTCGAGATCCCCAGCACTGACAGAATAGATCGAAAGGGAAAGGAGCCGGTCGATTTAACCATAAAACCACCAGAACACAAGGATATTATGCTCGTACAAGGAGATACTTCAAAAATGACCAAGATCGGAACTGAACTCAGTCCGGAAGGGGAAGTAATGTTAATAAACTTTCTCAGGAATAATGTTGACATCTTGGCTTGGAGTGCGGACGACATTGAGGGCATTGACCTAAGAGTAATCACTCATTCACTAAAGATTGATCCAATGACAAAACCAGCAAGAGAAAAGAAGAGGAATCATGGGCCGATAAAAGATAAGATAATTAAAGCAGAAGTCGAGAGGCTGCTCAAAGCTAAACAAATTCGGGAAATACACTTCTCGGAATGGCTATGCAATGTTGTCTTAGTGGCTAAAGGGGATAAGAAGGATAATAAGTGGAGGATGTGCAACGATTTCACTGACCTTAATAAATTATGTCCACGAGATCCTTACCCTCTCTCGATGATCGATCTATAGGTTGACTCAACGGCAGGATTCACAATTTTTAGACCGGTTTGCTGGCCTTTTGATCAATGGGGAATAGACATTGTGGGTCCCTTCCCAGTAGCCAGGTCAAAGAAAACTTATGTTCTAGTCGCTGTCGAGTATTTCTGTAAATGGATAGAATGCATCGCTCTTGCTCGAATAACACAATTTCAAGTAATTAATTTCCTGTGGAAATTTATAGTATGTCGATTTGGCATACCACGAATCCTAATCTCTGACAATGGAACTCAATTCCAGGGAAAACAAGTGTTGGAATGGTGTTCTAAATTGGGAATTCAACAAACTTTACCTCGGTAGGACACCTAAGAGCGAACGGACAAACTGAAGTAGCAAACCGTGAAATAGTAAAATCTTTGGATAAAAGATTAGGGGCAGCCAAATGAAGATGGCTAGATGAACTCCCTGGAGTACTTTGGGCAAATCGGACAACTGTCAAGGCCTCGACGGGTGAGACCCCATTCAGTTTGGTATACGGCTCTGAGGCTATGATTTCAGTCAAAACATTGGTCCCGACACCGAGGATCGACATGTATGATAGCGAAGAGAATGGAAAAACTAAAAAAGACGATGTCGACCTGATCGAAGCCTTAAGCGAAAAAGCCGCAGTACGTTTATAGGTCGCTAAATCGAATATGGAAAAAGCCTACAACCAAAAGGTGAGCGTACGAACCTTCAAAGAAGGGGACTTAGTACTGAAGAAAGTACTGAAGAAAGTAGAGGTGTCCAAGCACGTCGGAAAATTGCAACAGAATTGGGATGGACTTTACATCGTCATTGGCGTAGGAAAGAAAGGTTCATACAAAATTGCACACATGAACGGAACGCCTTACCAAGGACTTGGAACGCAGTTAACCTGAGAAGATATTATGGGCGATGGATCCTACAAGCTATCCTTATTTATTTCTTTATTATCTTAATTATTTTGTTCAAACTTTTAGTACCGTTTGTTGCAATAAAAGCTTTTGCTTAAAATTCTTTTGAAATATATTCAATGGTTATGAGTTATTATCCAAGTCAAAGATTCAAAGGGTTAAAACCAATAATTGGTAAACGACCTATAAACAAGATAGAGTAAAGCCGACCTGCTCGGTATACACTCGTCAATCTCCAACACGAAGACAAAAAATGTTAAAGCCAATAATTGGTAAAAAACATAAGTTCTAAAATTTGAGTAAAATCGATCCGCTCGATAAACACTCATCGACCTTAATGAAGACTAAATAGGTTAAAGCCAATAATTGGTAAAACAAACCTAAGTCCGAAAAATTGAGTAAAATCGATCCGCTCGATAAACACTCATCGATCTCCAAAAGGATGATTAAATAGGTTAAAGCCAATAATTGGTAAAAAAAAACCTAAGTCCTAACACTTGAGTAAAATCGATCCGCTCGATAAACACTCATCGATCTCCAAAAGCGAAAGATGTACTGGTTAAAGCCAATAATTGGTAAAAAACCTAAGTCCTAAAACTTGAGTAAAATCGACTCAATCGATAAACACTCCTCGATCTCCAAAGGCGACAGACTTACTAGTTAAAACCAATAATTGGTAAACAACCTAAGTCAAAAAATTGAGTAAAATCGACCTATTCGATAAACACTCTTCGATCTCCAGAAAACGACTAGAACATGTTAAAGCCACTATTTGGTAATTAACCTAAGTCAAAGAATTGAGTAAAATCGACCTATTCGATAAACACTATTCGATCTCCAGAAAATGACTAGAACAGGTTAAAACCACTATTTGGTAAATAACCTAAGTCAAATAATTGAGTAAAATCGATCAGCTCGATAAACACTCATCGATCTCCAAAATAAACGATTAAATAGGTTAAAGCCAATTACTGGTAAAAAAACCTAAGTACAAAGATTGAGTAAAATTGACCAGCTCAATAAACACTCATCGATCTCCAGAACGACGATTAGATAGGTTAAAGCCAAACTATTGGTGAACGAACTAAGCACAAATAGAGAAAAATCAAAGCAAGAACAAGTTTATGAAGATAAATGATATAGAGAAATATAAAGTTTTATTCATCTGAGTACAAAGAACATTTTTTGATTTACATATCATTACAAATACAGAGGTGAAAATCCTATAGATCGGAGTTTTTTCACGACAATGTCCACGGAAACATCAATCTTCATCCAGGTGCCTCAACGTTTCTCTCCAACCACCTAAGAAACATGCTGCTCAGGATGGTCGACTTCTTTAGTTCGATGGCCACGCTCTGAAGATCGATCATCCCTTTAGTCGGACCGACCATTACAAGCCAGATATCTTGTAGTGGTCATTCGACCAAAACGAGCTCCTGCTCGAAAGATTGTTGCGAATTTTACTCTAAAGCAGGATCTAGCGCGGACCGTCGCAAAAGTTAAAATTTACCAGCAAACCCCGGTGGTCTATCACTCCGGAGTTAACATCTAAGAACAGGGATGCCTGGTAAGTATGAACCCTCCATGTGCAAACAAAATACCATGGACCCCAACCCCATGAAGACTAAGGCTGAGGCCACATGGGACCCGTCAGTACTAGGTAGGGTAATAATGGGATCTGTCAGTACAAGGCAAATGATGCTTAAGTTATTATGATGTAATGGATCACAATAATATGACTTTTTGAATATTATAGGATCACTCGGCAAGGTAAAACCCAAAGAATTAGATATCTCCATTTCGTACGGTATGAATAGATATGGGAAGAAACTGCCTATCTATTTATAGGGAAATTTTAAGTTATTCCCACGGTTGGTCAAGGGACGAGAATACGACTCTTGACTTCCCCTATTTAATGCGAGTAAGTTGGAACAGCGCTAGGTTAGTTTGATAAAGTTGCTCGAGGAGAATGGGGTATCAAGGTTGAAACGATCAGCATGTGAAAATCCGTACAAGTTCAAGAAGAGACAACTTAGAACTTTACAAAGAATGCTCGACAGGAGATCAGAATCCTTGGAAAAAGGAGATGTACAACGAAGAATAAGTACTTCTACCAAATATGAGCGACACGGAATAGACTCAAAATAGTTGATCGTTTTGAATAAAGTAGAAGGAGCTCATAAAACAAAAAAACAGATCTCCCCTAGAGGCCAATAAATAATCTCCCCTAGAGTTCTAGAAATCTGACGAAGTGATCAGAAGAACAATTCTCCTCACTATAGCGTATGACCTTGTCACTGCCTAATCTTCCAGAGAATTACTTAACGGGGTCTTTGACAAACTAGATCTAACTAAGGGCTCTACATTTTCCAATTCCTCCATACCTAAAAAATAAGACATGACGACACAATGGTTGTTTTAGTTGAGGAAAATGAAGCTCACGGTCAGTACACAGAAACATAGAATCCAAAATGGAGCAGACAATTTATACAAAAAGCAATGATTAAAGAGAAGTGGCAAAGAAGCCCTTATATAGGACTTCATAAAAGACAAAATTATGTCTGACAACAGTGACTGATCGATCATCGATGAACATGATAAGCTTACTACCCGACTTCTTTGAAAGTTGAAAAGATGAAAGAATTTTCCAGAAAAAGATCCTAGTCCAACAATCAACAATTTTTGAAATCCAATATGATTACAAGGATTGGCTAAGGACTATGCATAGTCAACGAATGGGCTTACTAAGTCCGACACCTCGACAATAAAGAACAAGATTATAAGGAACTTCTCAATTTTGAAAGTACTCATGATTGGTCGGCAGCAACTAGATTACTAATTTCCACAATGCTGGTCGCCCTCAAGTCAATCCAGATAAGTTTCTATGGAGCTCTATATTTGAATCACTTACTTAACAAGCAGTTTAAATTTGCTTACAAAAGTAATGGAATAAAGATGTTTTAAATCTAAATTTATCTACTCGATCAGATAATTCAATTTACTTCTCCAAAAAAAGATTGGAATTACCATAGAATATTTACAGCAAAAATATTGTGGTCATATAAAAAATGCTAAGGATAAATTATCCCCTAGCGACCGCATGCAAGCTTTGTTTTACTCTAAATAAAAAAAAAAAGAGAAACAAGTCATCAGGACTGATCGCCATCGGTTGGCCTGCTCGAGGAAGCACCCTTACGAGGAGTAGCAGTATCCAGAAATGCTATCAGCTCCTCCTGACGCTTCTGATAACCTTCATCATAGCCTTGTTCATAAGCACGCCGACGAGACTCCTCTAAATTGGCATTCAATTGAGCCGGATCATCCCTCTCCTTCTCAAGAGCTAATTTTTCGTCACATAACTTCTGGAGATCATCATTTAGTAGCCTAATTTGAAGAGCTTGCCCACTGGCCTTTGTTGTCTCCGTATCCAAGCGAAGCCTCAGGTTCTCTTTGCTGAACCATAAGTCATCGTACTGGACACCCAGTTGCAGAGCATAGTATTTCCCCTGAGAAGAGATAAGTCGTAAGCAACAAAGCAATGAAAGACATTACAAGAATAAGCTCAAAAAGGTAAATACCTGCTCAAATATTTTGAAAAGGGATTAAACAAGACGAAGGTTAGAAGTACCCTCATGTTTCTTCAACTCGCCGGGCAAAATAGTACTAAGATCCAAATCCCAGGATAGAGGATCGGGTTCATAAGAATCAGGCAGGACAAAATTAAGAGGAATCTTATCATGACAGGGAACTTCAGACTCAGTTATATCCCTAACCTGCTTAAGGACACAACGATCATCCAACAAACGCGGGGACTCCCTCTCATTAGGGCTCACAGAAGTTTCCTTCCCCGAGTAAGAGATTACAGTCCTCCGACTGGACCTTTGTCCACCACGACCTCCAGAAGAACCACCGACCTTAAAAGAAATAGTCATGGTTGTGGCATCAGAAAGTAAGAAATCCGCAAAACTTTGGGTGACTGACTGCGGATGAGAACTAACCAAAGAACGACCTATAACTTGGCCACTACTTACCGGCACAACGTTATCGTTTACTTGACCTTGGCTAACGATAAGGCCAGCGGAAGAGTTGGAAAAACTTAAGTCATCACGAGCATAATTATGTAAATCGTGCTCGACTAAAGGTATAATTGAAGAAATAGGAATGTCAAATGATTCCTCCATATTGGACATGTCTCTGAAAGCAATCCGACAGGGAGAAGGTCTCCTTTGAACTTCAGAAGAAATAATGGGATTTTGCTGAGAAGAATCTGGGCAAACCTTCGCATCGCTTGAACGACTCGAGGGGACAACAGGAGTCTGAATTCTCGAGCTTCTAAAGGTCTGGAATCGAGGAGGATCAATCGGGGGCTCCTCATTACGGGACCTTTTCGACCTAGAATTTCTAGGAAGGTCGTGTGAAGAACGCTTGGAAGTATTACCAAAAAGATTGCTCATCCTCGGAAAGTCAAGGAAAACTTTAAAATATCTAATAAAGCTTATCGACCTTCCGGAGAGAATATTTTATCGGAATAGAGAAGGGCAGTAAAATAGCGATTAAACTTTTTACCACAGGTATTTATATTGACTAAAAAGACGCAACGGACCTTGGGGATAGGAGCGAAACAGAATACCGTGTTGGGATTCGGTAAGATAAACAACCCTAGGCACAGTGGAATTTAATAATTTTTAGGACCTCTTACGGAATCTTGCCAGGATACTACTCTAGTTGTATATATATGAATATTAAGTAAACGACAGTATAATCAGTTTACATGTTATACCTATCTCCTTGCAAATCCAAGTTGGCAGTCAGCAAAACGGACTCTGAATTTCTCCTCAGCCAAATCAACCCAAGCTCCGCAGTAGCGCCCCACGTGTTGCGCCTCTACGGGTTGATACACCACAATTACACGAAAATAATAAATCTTGATCAGCTAGAACACAAGATATATTATGATCTAGTATATAGGAACGATTTTGGAACAAAGTCGAAAATGAAAAATTCTTCCTAAAGGAAGACAGGGTTCGGCTATTGTAGTGTGGGAGAGGGAGAGAGTATTTTACTCTTGCTCAATTTTTGCTTATTGAGTTGTGTGAAAAATAACTACAAGAAAGCTACTTATAGTTATCTCCCTAACCTAGTCCTATTAGGACTAGGGTTCTTCTCTCAACATGGCCCTCTTTAATTTAGAAGACTAAGTCTTCTAATTAATTCATGGCCCAGTTAATTAATTTTGACCAGGCTTTATTTAATCTCCCAATTAAATAGCCCAATTAATTAACTTAATCTCCCATTTAATTAAATCAGACACTAAGTCTATTTAATTAAAATCCTTTCTAATTAATTAAATCCAACTTAATTAATTAATCCACAAATTAAATTCCAATTTAATTTATGATCCTGATCCAATTCCAATTGGATCCCATTTGTTCCAATTGGGTCGACCCAGTCGACCCACCCATAATAATCGACCCAGTCGATCATTCACCCAGTCGAACCAGTCGACTCGGTCGTTCTTATTTCCTCGCTTTCGCTTCATGTGTATTGTGTATGCCCCCGTAAGTTCACCACATAATTGGCCGTGGGTTATAATTAAATATTATTTAATTATTCGAGTAAGACTTACTCTAAATCAATCGAACACTCTGTCGACTGATCATTCCAAAATTAGCACCCCTGCCAATTTGGGAATTCTCCCACACTCCACGGTCGATGTCCAGCCACAAGCCCATGGAGCCCAATCACTGGTGTATTAATTCAGTGAACCTTTTATCATTTACAATTTTCGTATACGCCATAATCTCTCCATCGATCAATCTCCCAGTCGAGACTTAAGGGTATGGTCTTTCATCGGTTTCCCTTTTCTTTTGTCTTGACCTTATGCATTCTGGTCTCGAAATAATTCTCTTTGACTTTACCTTTATGAGCTACTTACATAAAGCCTTCAGATACCTCGGCCGAGGATTTTACCAGAATTAATTTCTCACAGAAATCCATAGGAGAATTTCCCAACCTATCAAGTCGGGTCAATGGATCCTTTATTGATGATATGAACCTGCATACGAGTTCCTCTATACCCAACATGAGTCCACAGAGACATTCTGGTAATCCCCAGTCAGTCGGAACTCACATCAAAGTATAGACGTTCTCGCACCAGATAAACCCTATCACCTCAAGTATTTAGGGATCGTTCCTCGTATACTATTGTAAATTGAAATAACTTCATCCCCGATATGCGACTACCGCTTCCATGGTGAGTTATTTCCTTATTGGGGTATTCAGTGCACTTGCCATCCCAGCAAGCCACCCACTTATGTGTATCGACTATCCCAGTCACGCTCGTGGACCCCAGCGTTCTCCAGTTCATCGGAGTATACACAATAGTGAGAGTCTAACCGAATCCAACGATGTCCTATCTCGATTGGATTCTACGACTCTTGAATATGTTCTAGATCACGGCCTTGGAGATCAGTCCACGGGTTGTCCCATAGCCCTGTGATCTAAGGACTTCTATCCTTATGCGTAGATAATTATTACATAAGATAAAGATGACCATATAATAATAAAATGCATTTATTAATCCAATTGAATGGTCCTTTCAATTAAATGCAGCCAAATAGTTGGCTTGTAGGACACTATTCTATCAATCTCCCACTTGTACTAAAGTCAACTTTTCATACTTCTGATTCCCATCTTAGACAGATGTTTTTCGGATGCCTTTGAGGCAATGGCTTAGACAGCGGGTCCGTCGTATTATCCCTTGAGGTGACACGTTCCATCTTTATGTCTCCTCTACCAATGATATAACATATCAAATGGTATCGTCTTAGTTCGTGCTTGGATTCTGATGAGATCTCGACTCCTTCGCTTGCGAGATAGCTCCATTATTATCACAGAAGATAGTAATGGCTCGACAATGCTAGGTATCACATCCAATTCCTGGATGAAGTTTTTCATCCAAACACCTTCCTTTGCCGCTTCTCAAGCGGCAATGTGTTATGTTTCAGTGGTTGAATCTGCGGTAGTGTCTTGCTTGGAGCTCTTCCAGCTTACCGCACCACTATTGAGGCAGAACACGTATCCAGATGTCGACTTGAAGTCGTCTACATCACATTGGAAGCTAGAATCAGTATAGCCTTCCAATTTCAATTCTCATCCACCGTATACCAAGAACAATTCCTTAGTCCTTCTCAGGTATTTCAGAATTGCCTTTACGGCTATCCAGTGCTGCTCACCTGGATCAGACTGGTAGCTACTTGTAACGCTTAAAGCGTATGCTAGGTCTGGTCTCGTACATAACATACCATACATTATGCTTCCTATAGCGGATACATATGGTACTTGAGACATTGTTTCTCTCTTCAGGCGTCTTTGGGGCCATAGACTTAGAGAGTGCAATTACATGTCTCATTGGAAGCAATCCTTTCTTGGATTCTTCCATACTAAATCTCTTCAAGATTTTAACTATGTACTGGGATTGGGAGAGGCCCAACAGTCCTTTTGATCTATCTCTGTAGATCCTTATACCTAGTACAAATGATGCTTCTCCCAAATCCTTCATTGAGAATTGTGTAGATAACCATGCTTTAGTTTCGGACAACACTTTTACATTGTTTCCAATGAGAAGAATGTCATCAACGTAAAGCACCAAAAATTCAACTGTACTCCCACTGTTTTTCTTGTACACGCATGGTTCGAACACGGTTTTGATGAATCCATAAGTTTGGATTGTTTCATCGAAACGGATGTTCCAACTTCGGGAAACTTGCTTCAGTCCATAAATGGACCTTTGGAGTTTGCACACCTTGTGTTCATCTCCTTTGGATGCATATCCTTTTGGTTGCTCCATGTAGATCTCCTTTTCAATGTCCCCATTGAGAAAGGCAGTCTTCACATCCATCTGCCATATCTCGTAGTTTATACCACGCAGCTATGGCCAGCAAGATTCGAATGGATTCAGGCACTGCGACGGGCGAGAAGGTCTCCTCAAAGTTGATGCCTTGCCTTTGAGTGTATCCTTTTGCCACTAGTCGCGCCTTGTAGGTTATTACCTCTCCGTTCACTCCAAGCTTTCGCTTATAGATCCACTCGCAACCCACGGGAGCCACTCCCACTAGTGGATCTACCAAGGCCCAGATCTTGTTCGAGTGCATGGAGTCCAATTCGAATTCCATGGCTTCACGCCACTTTCCCGAGTCTATGCCTAGCATAGCCTCTTCGTAAGTCCTTGGGTCGGTTAGAGACTGTCTAGTCTCATGCAGCAGACTGTAGTACCTTTCGAGTTCTCTACGATGTCTTTTTGACCTACGAAGTATCGGTGTACTTTCTGGTGCACTTTCATGCTCATGTTCTCCCACTGTCTGTTGCGATGGGTCAGCTTGATCGACCTCTTCGGCTTTTTCAGCTTCTGTGACCTCATCTAGTTTTACGTTATTTCCTTTCTTGTCAACCAAGAAATCCTTCTCCAAGAAGTGTGCGTTCCTTGAGACAAACGTAGTTTGTCTTATAGGATCGTAGAACTCGTATCCTATTGAGTTTTTGGGATACCCCACGAGTTTGCACAAGATGGATTTTACGTCCAGCTTATCTCCCACTAGCTTATTCACATAAGCGGGAGACCCCATATGCGCATGAATGCATATGAAGGTACAATACCAAAACTTATATCACGTGATATGTTTTGGAACTGACTTCAGAGATACTTAGCTCAGTATCTTCGATTTTCTTGATCAAGTTTTATTTGTTTGAATAAGGAATTTCATGTAAGGTTTCTTAATGGACATTTACATGTCCAGAATGCTTGACAACGGACAACGTTTCGAGCGGATCTTACATTTCGAGAATCTAATTCTCTGTTAAATAATCAATGGCATACTTGCCAATGCATGTTTGATCTTGAATCGATCCAAATCTCTTACATGCTTTCATTGATTAGGCTCTCTTATTTTATTCCAAAAGTAATTTGGATTTGTACATCACAACGTACTTTTACCCATGAGGGTACTAGAGACGCCTTATCTCCCACTAATGCTTTAGTGTTTCTACACACTTTTAAATGGATTAAATCCATTGCAATTGTTTATGCCTCTTGGTTGCCTAGCAACCAACTACTAAATCTAATTTCCATTAAGCAAGATTCGAAATTCGGTTACTATGTACAACATCCCAGTCAAGCTCGACCCAGTCGAGCTCAGTCTTTGAATCTTTAATTCGGAAATATGTTTTAGTGTTCGTGTATCGCCTTTCGGTTTTTACAACGAACCAAGTGTGTGGAATCTTGATTATTTATATTTTATTGACTATGCATAATATATTTAGTCATTATATGAGTATTCATACTTATTTGCTTATGTAAACCTTTTGCGTATAAATCTTATAGCGCAATCAGTTCCAACCATTATGGAACTATCACATCCCTTAAGACAAGGGATGGTATAAGCAAATTCTAATGATCTAAATAATTCATGGCTTTAGATGCATTGAATGCATCAATGAGTACTTCATCGGGCATCCAACACCCTTATGCATTACTTTAACCACAAGGTTAAGTTCAATAAAATTTAATCATCCCTTATGGGATGAATAGGTTCAATTCCCTCTTTCCCTTGATCTCAATCCATGGAAGAACCATTTTGATTGACTTTACAACTTATCATCCTTACAGAAAAACCTCTAAGGTTATTTCCCTTCAGAGAGGATTCATTCCTCTTCTTTCATCTCATAAGTCTTTTGAGCTTTTCAATGAGATGTTACTTCCCATTTATGGGAGATTTCATGTTTGCCTACAAGAAAATTTGGGCTTGAGAACCATCCTCAACCCTTTGGTGAAACCTATCACCTTTCTTATTTGAAGAATAACTTCGAAAAAAGGCAGCTTGGTGAAACCTATCACCATTCCAGTCGAAGTGTAACTTCGAAAGGAAAACCGATGAAATCTTTGTAAGGAGATTAGTCCTTGTTTGGACTCGAGAAGTCATTCAAAATTCATTTGGGTTCAGTCAATTTATTTGATTCAAGTATGATGGTAAATATTCAAGGATACATCATTTATGAAAAACTATCATAAACAAGACGATAAATACGCAACAGATTAATATCAATGCATAATTTACAAATATGGTTTTCATTTGTAAATTACTCCCACTATTTTTGTCGAATACTTATGCCCCCACATAAGGTTCGGGAAATAAAAATTTCCTAAAGGGCTCAAGGCCCAAATGCAATCGCTCAGTACCCACGACTCGTTGGCCATACCAATTGATCCACTTGGTGGGCGATCACGTCGCCGGTTAACCATCCCAGCTAACCCTTGAGTTCATTTAGCCTCGGTTTTCGTTATGGACCCACGACTCGTGAGACATCCATACTTACTTGCGTTAAATCATGTCCAATACTCGTGAAGAGAAATAGTTCAATCCTAGATGCCCCACGGCTCGTGAGACAGCGCCTTTAACCTTGCTATCCCCTCCCTTGGCACTAATCTCGTGCATCGAGGCAATAGACATATCATCTTCCTATAGCTCGACCCACGACTCGTGAGACATCGAGATATATTCGTACAATATGCCTAAGACCTAGTAATTGGATAGGCTCGGACCATAGACACCATTCATATGCGCCCGTTATTCGGTTTAATATTCTAATTGATTTTTAAGTTCAATTGAAGGTTTTAAGATTTCCTTGTGCGAGGCCTCATCAGATTATACTTTATCTTGTTTACGTTTTTCTATCCTAAGCATGCATCTCATACATCAAAGAATAATTACGAAAAAAAGTAAACATTCATCACCTAGAGGTCTTCTCGGCTCCAAGCCTAATCTAAGCCTAGCTTACAAATTTAAATGGTCCTATTCTATTACATTTGTTTGCGCAAGCAAGAGCACCAATCAGGCCCATTTAATTACAACCCATAAAATAAATAAACCAAAACTACACAGGGCTTAAGGGAAAAATCTACCAATCCACATATTCACTCAAGAACATGCATAAATTCACATAAGGGCATAAATGAAAATTACCGGCTCCTTTAATTTTAATTCACAAAAAATATCCAAGTTAATTTAATTTTGAATTAACAATTAATATCTAAGATTAATTAACTCTTACTTGAGTTCTAAGTAATCTACAATTCTTATCTTGATAAAGTTGGTTAATTAAGATAGTTACAAATCTTCCAGGATTACTATCTTATCCAAAACTCTAAGTTTCTCAATTTTACAAATCTCTAAGATTCTCAAGATAATCCTATTTTGATTAGATTAGTTAACTAAGGTAGTGTCCAAATCCATCAAGATTTCTACCTTATCCAAAACTCCAAGTTTCCTAATTTAATAAGATCTCTAAGATCTTTAATCTTGGCAACTTACTAGAAGCGATTAATTTTAATTAAATCTCTTATCACAATTGAAACTCTAAGTTTCTTGTTTAATAAGATCTCTAAGATCTTTAATCTTGGTAACTTACTAGAAGAGATTAATTTTAATTAAACCTCTTATCATAATTGAAACTCTAAGTTTCCTTGTTAATTAGATCTCTAAGATCAATCCAAGATTCACCAAGATTCAATAACAACCAAATCTCCAAGATTTCCAGGACTTCCAAAATAGGTGAGTTTGAGATCAACCAAAATTCAGCCACGAAGTGACGAATTGAATGCTGCCACGTGGCAGCACACACATGGCCACGGAGGCCGCGCGTGAGCCCCATGTAGCGGATGCTGCCGCGCGTGACAGCGCGTAGCAGTGTGCTGCTGCGCGTTGCCAGCACGCGGCAAACTGCCCGAGGGCAGCTGCCGTGTGCTGTACGCGCAGACAGCGCGCTGCCGCGTACGGCAGCACGCGGTGGCCGCCTAGCCGCGGTGCGCTGCAGCGCACCGCCACGTGCCACCGCGGTTGATCCCAAAAATATATATATATATTTTTGTTCGATTACTTTTGATTTAATTAAACATATCCAATTAATTAAATCCCAATCCAAAATAAAAATTAACACGATAAAATTTCGAATCAATTTTTTTTACACTAACTCTAAGTTAACAGATCTACGTCCTAAAACATATACAGTCATAGAACTAGCCATACATAAATCAAACATATGATTTAAAACACATAATTTGCAAATTCATATATATACAAAGCCTAGAGTTAGCTCTAATACCACTGTTGGGATTCGGTAAGATAAACAGCCCTAGGCACAGCGGAATTTAATAATTTTTAGGACCTCTTACGGAATCTTGCCATGATACTACTCTAGTTGTATATACATGAATATTAAGTAAACGACAGTATAATCAGTTTACACGTTATACATATCTCCTTGCAAATCCAAGTTGGCAGTCAACAAAACGGACTCTGAATTTCTCCTCAGCCAAATCGACCCAAGCTCTGCAGTAGCGCCCCACGTGTTGCGCCTCTACGGGTTGATACACCACAATTACACGAAAATAATAAATCTTGATCAGCTAGAACACAAGATATATTATGATCTAGGATATGGGAACGATTTTGGAACAAAGTCGAAAATGAAAAATTCTTCCTAAAGGAAGAGAGGGTTCAGCTATTGCAGTGTGGGAGAGGGAGAGAGTATTTTGCTCTTGCTCAATTTTTGCTTATTTAGTTGTGTGAAAAATAACTACAAGAAAGCTACTTATAGTTATCTCCCTAACCTAGTCCTATTAGGACTAGGGTTCTTCTCTCCTACATGGGCCATGGCCCTCTTTAATTTAGAAGACTAAGTCTTCTAATTAATTCATGGCCCAGTTAATTAATTTTGACCAGGCTTTATTTAATCTCCCAATTAAATAGCCCAATTAATTAACTTAATCTCCCATTTAATTAAATCAGACTCTAAGTCTATTTAATTAAAATCCTTTCTAATTAATTAAATCCAACTTAATTAATTAATCCACAAATTAAATTCCAATTTAATTTATGATCCTGATCCAATTCCAATTGGATCCCATTTGTTCCAATTGGGTCGACCCAGTCGACCCACCCATAATAATCGACCCAGTCGATCATTCACCCAGTCGACCCAGTCGACTCGGTCGTTCTTATTTCCTCGCTTTCGCTTCATGTGTATGTCCCCGTAGGTTCACCACATAATTGGCCGTGGGTTATAATTAAATATTATTTAATTATTCGAGTAAGACTTACTCTAAATCAATTGAACACTCTGTCGACTGATCATTCCAAAATTAGCACCCCTGCCAATTTGGGAATTCTCCCACACTCCAAGGTCGATGTCCAGCCACAAGCCCATGGAGCCCAATCACTGGTGAATTAATTCAGTGAACCTTTTATCATTTACAATTTCCGTATACGCCATAATCTCTCCATCGATCAATCTCCCAGTCGAGACTTAAGGGTATGGTCTTTCATCGGTTTCCCTTTTCTTTTGTCTTGACCTTATGCATTCTGGTCTCGAAATAATTCTCTTGGACTTAACCTTTATGAGCTACTTACATAAAGCCGTCAGATACCTCGGCCGAGGATTTTACCAGAATTAATTTCTCAAAGAAATCCATAGGAGAATTTCCCAACCTATCAAGTCGGGTCAATGGATTCTTTGTTGATGATATGAACCTGCATACGAGTTCCTCTATACCCAACATGAGTCCACAGAGACATTCTGGTAATCCCCAGTCAGTCGGAACTCACATCAAAGTATAGACGTTCTCGCACCAGATAAACCCTATCACCTCAAGTATTTAGGGATCGTTCCTCGTATACTATTGTAAATTGGAATAACTTCATCCCCGATATGCGACTACCGCTTCCATGGTGAGTTATTTCCTTATTTGGGTATTCAGTGCACAGGCCATCCCAGCAAGCCACCCACTTATGTGTATCGACTATGCCAGTCACGCTCGTGGACCCCAGCATTCTCCAGTTCATCGGAGTATACACAATAGTGAGAGTCTAACCGAATCCAACGATGTCCTATCTCGATTGGATTCTACGACTCTTGAATATGTTCTAGTTCACGGCCTTGGAGATCAGTCCACGGGTTGTCCCATAGCCCTGTGATCTAAGGACTTCTATCCTTATGCGTAGATAATTATTACATAAGATAAAGATGACCATATAATAATAAAATACATTTATTAATCCAATTGAATGGTCCTTTCAATTCAATGCAGCCAAATAGTTGGCTTGTAGGACACTATTCTATCATGCCTGACCAATGAACAATCGCACGAATTCGAAAAGATGCACACATAATGATTATGCTGGAATTGAAGACTTATGTCTAAACTATCATAATAGATGAAAGAGTTAACATCATAAATTAGGAATACAAATCATCTTATTCAAAAGGTCAAAAAAAAGTAAAATTACAGGTCACACACTGACAATTATTATTATTATTAAAAAGTTATTTATCGCCCCCATCCAAAGTCCGTTGGTCGCTCCCTACTATCTCCTGCTGATCGCTAGCGAGAACCTGATCGTCAGTTGCCTCTTCTTCTCCATTTGTATTGGTCGCTGTTTCGGGGTTCTCCTCCTCGTTCTCATGATCGACTAAATTATTATCGACTTCGAGATTAATATCTGAAGGAGGAGTCGGTAAAGGTCTTCCAAACTCCTGATCAACCAAATGAGCCAAAGGAAAATGTTTATATTCAACAGTCGGAAGATCTGAAGAAGAATACTCCTCGCCATAATGATTAAGGCTGACATGTATGGTTCTGAAATACTCACTTCGGCGATCCTCGATTAATCTCATAGCGACCATCTGATGGATCGTTTTCTTAAAGGTACATTCAAGGAGAGGACCAACCTTCTGATACAACAAGGTGGTGTGAACCGGAGAATTAAGAAACTCACGAATCACCTTCTCGCTAGGATTTTTACCGTATTGATCGGTAAGTCCACCAAGAGGAAGATTCTCTTCATACTCATGCAAAGAAGCCTGAAGACTAGCAACTTGAGCCTCCAATTCGCTGATACGAGATGTATACTGGACTTAGTGATCGTCCAACTCCTTGGCCAGCTGATTAACCTGCTCTTGGGCACGAGAAGTCTCCAAAATACTATTTAAAACATGGGGATTGTCAGTCCCCATACCCTGATTATCTTCGACTTCAAGTGGAAGAGAGGAAGATGTGGAAATACCGGCTTCTATCGCACCACCTTCTGAAACAGGCACTTTCTGAAGCAATGCTTTATTTCTCTCCTCGAGAAATTCGCACTGTTGCCTCAAAAGGGCTGCTTCATAAGCGAACGATAGAAGACAAGTACTAGTCTGAGGAATCGAAAGGATTAGCCATTAGAGTGGAAAAACCTTTGAACTATTAGCATAAAAAGGAAGGCACGTAAAGCGTTTACCTTGTCGGCATAGAGAGAAGCCTTTTGCAACTTCTCCAAGGGATCTTTATGAAGCATCTTATTGATGTCACGTGTGAAACACCAGAAAGAAGGATACGAGTAGCCTTATCTGCTGCATTCTCCTTCTCATCATGGATCAAAGAATCCTGCTCAGAATAACCGGCCGCTCTCTTTCCCGCTAGATGGTCTTCGATCATCTCGACAAGGGTAGGCCTTGGATGTTGTTCGCCAAGTAAAGTAATGTCCTCACTAGAGCGACCGTAGAACTGCTTTCTCCTTTTAGCTGCCGTGCCAGTTGAATGGGGCATCGACCAACTACGACAACCACGAATATCGAGGAAAGTTCTGAGCTGCAGAGGAGGATAACCCTGTCATGTCCCTGTAGGACCCGGAGTTTGTGAAGAAGAGGGTTCTTGGGGAGTCTCCTAGGAAGGATCTGGGGATTCCTCTCTATAATCATCAGAATCTTGGCCTAAATCCAATTTCCTCTTTCTGGACACTCTTTGCTCAATTGGATGGTTCTCCACCGTCTTGGTAGACTTCGACAGAACCATTTTCCCTTTTGTAGAGTGCCTGAAATTCTCTACATGGAGACTGAGGAAAACGAAATCCAGTCAAAAATATTATTCAAAGAAAAGATAAAGTAAATACAACGGCGAAATAGAACGCTTACCAAGCAACTGAGAAGAAGAAGAGATAGGGAAAGTGTGAGAACTTAGGCCAGCCTTACGACGAAAAACCTCGCCAATAAGAAGAGTGCATGGATATTTGTCAGCACGCATTTCCACTATCTCCTCCACCAACTTTGGATCGTCGGGAACAAGCTGACCCTCAACGGAGCGACCACCAAAAATCCACTTGGAATCATGATCCCATGAGAAAGGTTTGGTGGAGCCATCAGCTAAAGTAAGATGAGTGAGAGGACGAACAGAGAAAAAGCGAGATTTCCAGTCGGAATTGCTGGAAACTGGAGAATCAAAGATAGATCGACCAGACTTCTGACTAGCAAAAAAGTAACCATGATTGGAAGAGCTAGAAATATTAAAACGAAATAACTCAGTAAAATTAAGAAAGAAGGGTTGGAACCCTTTGGCGATCATCAGGACAAAAAAAAAACGACGAAAGCTACGGAATTAGGGACCCGTTGTGTTAAAGAAACGCTGAATATTTTTAATATATCCAGAAATAAGGGAGACAAATGAAGACAAAGACCATGATTAAAATGGGCAGTGTAAAAAGCCCGACAGCCTTCCGGCGGTGAGGTAACCCTATCGGTGGGAGACGGAAGAATAATTTCAGAGCCCCCCGGGAAGTATTTTGCATAATTATCCAAAACCTCATGAAAACTCTCGTCGGTATAAACACAGGAAAGGCTTTCGACCGGATCGGATACCTGGGGGTTGGTACCTCTGCCTTTCTTAGCCTTGGACGCGACCTCAGCATCAGAAATGATCCGCACCTTGAAAGTATCTTCGTCGGGAATATTCATGTCCGACGGTCCCGTCCGTTCTGGTGGAGGGCTGGGAGAAGCCCACACGTCGATAATGGGAACGAATTCCTCAACAGGAGAGGAGGAAGGGTCTCTCGAGATTGAAGCCACATTATTTTGATCTTCGAAAAGTAATGATCAACAATTATGAAATCTAGAAGAATTATCGACTAAGAGAATTACTGCAGGAAAATAGGAGGTGGAAAGTGAAAAATGAGTGAAACTACGATCGCCTATTTATATAGAAGGCCGAAAAGACGCTTCAATCCTTTCGCGACTGATCATATTCCCGCCAATCAATGAAGAAAGACCGTCTCCTCGAAAAGGAACAACGGTACAGTTCGGGAACGACAAAATGACTATCTATGAAACGTAGCACTTTTTTCCTTGCTTACGATTTTTTCCCACAGGGTTTTTTCGATGTAAGGTTTTTAATGAGGCACAATTCATAGAAAAGACAGTAGGATAAGACCATCTACTTCTACGGGCCTACATTGCATATGCGCTCGAAGAAGTGAGGGAGTACTGATAGGGGCTATTTTATACCCCTTATAACACTCGGAGTGACTAGAAAATACGTGATCGGCTCGACCAGGAAGCTCACTCGCTAATTGACATTCGATCCGACCAGAGATATCAATTCTCGAGAATCAGACTGAAATCCGAGTTCAAGAAGAATTGATACCCCGAGTCCTAGCAGGATTATATTTCCTTGTATAGCTAGGGTTAATATCATATAAATACCTAGATCAACATTGTATTTAAACAACTACTAATCAGAGCTTACGCCTACATACTTGGGCAATCTGATATCAATTTAATAGAAAAACTTTTGCTATACTATATTCATTATTCATTGTTTCGTGTTATTTATCTTCTATACATATTGTTCTTCCTTGAGATTGATCCATCCGGAATAAAGTAACTAGGCCCTATAATCTCTATATAAATTTACCCCCTCAACCATTGTTATTGATTTAATCAAACTCTACGAAAAACGGTTAAATCATCACCCCACATGATACTCATATGTAGGAAAGTAGATCAGGATCAGGTTCATGAATCATTATTTATTTATAATTGTGACATTTGGTCCCCTATGATGGATAAGAATTAGACATTAGAAGACTTGACTCCCAACTTTGCTTCGGGTCAATCCACTTGCATATATTTCCAAATTGAAAATGGCTTTTTTTCTAGATTTCAAAAATATTGTGTTTATTGAAATTATTTAAGAACTGTGTCCAATGGAGAAATCAGAAATGCACAATGAGTGGTTAAACTAGTACAATACATGATAAGAACATACTAGCCACAAGTATTTCGGTGTGTTTATTATTTACAAAGAATTTTCTAAATTAATGTTTACTTCTTTTTAAGTCATCCACATTCTTATATTTCTAAACATGTTTTACATGTAATTTAATTTTGAGTCCGGACAATTTTATTGGCCTTTGCACATTAAATAAGATCAAAACACAAAAATGCCTCATGTATTTTGTCTGGTTAGTAAAATTCGCATGTGTTATATTTATTAGTAAAAAATCCCCTGTATTCTTTATTTATTAGCAAAAATTCTCATTTTAAATTCTTTTATAAATTAATAGGGAGGTTGATGCTAATTTTTAAGTGAACAGCGGTAGTTAATAGGGTAAATATCTAGGTGAATATGGTTGTTTTTGTATTTTTGGTAGGGGTATAATTATCATTTTTCCTTCAAAATATACTATGTTTGCAATGAATTTTTATGCAATGTTTTGAAAATTGGACTGGATCGGCCGGTTGAATCGCTAACCGGTCCCCAATTCGGTCCGATTTACCCCTAAAAATCAGTCTCCTAATTATCCAGTTCGAACCGGTAAAACCAGTGAACCAGTGGTTCACTTAAATTTTTTTTTTAATTTAGAGATTTTTTTGTTATTGTTATTTATTTGAACTCTTGTTTAACATTTAATAGAATTGCAAGTCTATACTTTAATTGGAATAATATTATTTTAGTGTTTTAACAATCAATGCATTATTACATTTTCTTTTATATAAAGAATTATATAACCATTTTCTCATCATTGTGAATAATATTATTTTGTGTATGAAATTATGCAAATCAATTACCATATAAACATCAACTTACAACAATAAAACCCAAATGAACAAGCCAAAACTTTGAAAATGAGATAAACTTTTAATTTATTGTCTTGTTTTGAATGTATGTATCTTTGAGGGATACTTGAGATTTTTATTTTTGACATTAATCTTAATTTTTAAAACATTTTGATTATTTGCATGAAACAATAAAAATATATAATTGCAAAGAATGATAATTTCTTGAGTTATAATTGTATTTTAGATAAGGGTAAACACCACTTTTGGTCCCTCTTATCATTGACTTTTTACAGAGTGGTCCCTCTTATGTTTTTTTTCCCACTTTAGTCCCTACTATGAATTATTTGTTTCACTTTAGTCCTTTTTAAGTGGTCCAAGGCGATTCCGATAATATGTGATATGCTCATGAGGGCAATTTTGTCATTTCAAGTAAACTAACATGGATATTTTCGTTTTTCTAGTTATTTAAAAAAAAAACTAAATTTCCAAAGTAGGCTTTCATTCCAATCGAACTTAATCGTACATTTCGTTCCAAACTAAAGTTTTTTCCTAAAATCTTTTTCAAACACCAAAATTGCTCACCAATTAAACAATATCTCAAATAGTCTCAATAGAGAACGGACAAAAATGCCCTAAAAAATATTCATATGCATGTCACGTGTTATCAGAACCACCTGATAAGGACTAAAGTGAAACACATAATTCATAGTAGGGACTAAAGTGAAACAAATAATTCATAGTAGGGACTAGAGTGGGAAAAAAAACATAAAAGGGACCACTCTGTAAAAAATTAATGATAAGAGGGACCAAAAATGGTATTTACACTTTAGATAATATATATATATATATATATATATATATATATTGCATAATAATAAAGTTACACCGATCGAACCAGCGATTGACCCGATCGAACCAGCAATTAGTAGGACTTCCGATTCAATGACCGGTCCGATTTTAAACACTGTTTTTATGCTAATAAAAATAAGATAAGGTGATTTTTGGTAATACAAGTAACACAATGACTTTTTTTTTTTTTTTTCTAGTTAGGCAAAATATGTTAGGTATTTTAGCATTCACTCCATTATAAAAAAATCCGTTTGTTTAATCCGGGAGGGTTTTTTGCAAGTTAACTCCCTGTGATATATTTAATGAGCAATTTACCTCCCTGTGAAATAAAAATAGATAATTTAACTTCCCGTAAAATGAAATAATGAGCAATTTAACTCCTTGTGATATAAAAATAGGCAATATACCTCCATGTGAAAGAAAATAATGAGCAATTTAACTCCCTGTGATATGGATTAATAAGCAATTTAGACGGAGGCAATGTGCTTCTTTTATAAAAACAAAAGGAGTTATTTTTGCATTTTTCTTAACACGGGGAGTTAAATTGCATATTTAGAATATCACAAAGATGTATTTTGCCTTTTTATTTAGCACAGAAAGTCAAATTACCTATTTTAAATAACACATAGAGTTAATCTGGTATTCACTCAACCCGGAAATAACATGTAACTGACATGGTAAACCATGTGCAATGTACACTATTTATTTAATAATTTTTTTATATCTAGACTAGCTATAAGATATTAAAACAATGGTAAATTGTTATTCTCATTTTTAGATTGACAATCCCACTACCAAAAAGAGAGCAAATTAAAGTGGCGTATATTGAAGGACTTTCAGAAATAGAATAAGAAATAATGAGATGTATCTTAAAACAAATTCTTGTTCTTTATGTAATATATATATATATATATATATATATATATATATATATATATATATGAGAAAATATTAACAATGTTAGCATCCATTTATTTGTTCAAGAAATATTTAACATGTAGAGTATACTTTAAAAAATATATATCTCAAATAATAACCATAGTCCCATTTTACTCCATCAATTTTTAGAACAAAATATGATGTGATCGGTAAGACAGATCCCCATCTTAATTAACTCACCAGTCACCACTTGCGCATATTTAATATGTGAAAATTGAAACTAAATTCTTAATAAGATCCATAAGGATCCATTAAATTTTCACTCGGATCGGATTTGGATCGGATCTCATAAAATCTGGATTCATATTGGATCAACACATACTAGTAATGGATTGTGATGGATCCATGAATGGATCCTCTGGATCCATGAGTGGATCCACTAATGGATCCATCGGATCCGAAAATATATGAAAATATATATGTACTTATTTTTTAAAATTGCAATTTTAACCCCAAATTTTTGAAGACCCCAAAATTTAAAAAATTCAAATTTCCAATCCGGATTCTGATTTTCAGGAATAAAATTTGCACTTTTGGTCCCTCAATTTTTGTATATTGCAATTTTGACCCTAAATTTCCGAAAAATCAAGAATTGCAATTCAGTCCAGTATTTTAAGAAAATTGAAAATTTCAATTTAGCCCCTGATTTCAGAAATTCAAATTTGCACTTTTGGTCCCTCAATTTTCAAAAATTGCAATTTGACCCTAAATTTTTGAAAAATCTAGAATTACGATTCAGTTTATTTTCGAAGATTAAAATTTTCATTTCGGCCCCTGATTTTCAGAAATTCAAAATTTCACTTTTGGTCCCTCAATTTTCAAAAATTGCAATTTGACCAAAAAATTTTGAAAAATCTAGAATTACGATTCAGTTTATTTTCGAAGATTAAAAATTTTCATTTCGGCCCCTAATTTTCAGAAATCCAAATTTGCACTTTTGGCCCCTCAATTTTCAAAAATTGCAATTTGACCCAAATTTTTTGAAAAATCTAGAATTACGATTCAGTTTATTTTCGAAGATTAAAATTTTCATTTCGGCCCCTGATTTTCAGAAATTCAAAATTTCACTTTTGGTCCCTCAATTTTCAAAAATTGCAATTTGACCCAAAATTTTCGAAAAACCCAGAGTTTCAATTCAGTTTATTTTCGAAGATTAAAATTTTCATTTCGGCCCCTGATTTTCAGAAATCCAAAATTTCACTTTTGGTCCCTTAATTTTCAAAAATTGCAATTTGACCCCAGATTTTCGAAAAACCCAGAGTTTCAATTCAGTCCAAAATTCTCATAAAATTAAGATTTTCAATTTGGCCCAATTTTCTGAAATCCGAATTTGCACTTTTGGTCCCTCAATTTTAAAAAATTATAATTTTGCCCCAAATCAATTTATGTGATTTTATCCCGATATCAACAACAAAAATTAACTCATAGAGCAAATTATAAGGCATGATTGAGAATTTCAAATAACACAAATGTGAAAATTTAGGGTCAAATTGCAATTTTTGAAAATTGAGGGACCAAAAGTGAAAATTTGAATTTCTGAAAATCAGGGGCTGAAATGAAAATTTTTAATCTTCGAAAATAAACTAAATCATAATTCTAGGTTTTTTAAAAAATTTGGGTCAAATTGCAATTTTTGAAAATTGAGGGACCAAAAGTGAAATTTTGAATTTCTGAAAATCAGGGACCGAAATGAAAATTTTAATCTTCGAAAATAAACTGAATCGTAATTCTAGTTTTTTCAAAAATTTAGGGTCAAATTGCAATTTTTGAAAATTGAGGGGCCAAAAGTGCAAATTTGGATTTCCGAAATCAGGGGCCAAATTGAAATTTTCAATTTTCTTAAAATACTGGACTGAATTGCAAATCTTGATTTTTCGAAAATTTAGGGTCAAAATTGCAATATACAAAAATTGAGGGACCAAAAGTGCAAATTTTAAAAATGTACAATGTGAATATTTTTTAAGTGAATTTCAAATGAGTAGTTTTAGGATGTATTTCAAATCCATTTAAAATTGACTGAAATCCATGACGGATCCATTGTGGATCCGTGGATCCGTCATGGATCTATTGGGATCCATAATGGATCCGAATTTTTTTCACCCGGATCCGGTTTGGATCGGATCCATAATGGATCCATCATTATGGATCCATTTAGGATCCGATCCATTTGAGATCCGATCCACAAGGATCCGATCCAGATCCGATCCGGGTGATCCATTTGCCACCCCTAATTCTTATTCATTATTTGAAAAAGAAACATGACAACACTATAGTCCAATTTGAAAGGAAAAAAAAAAAAAAAAGAATAATTGATTACGACTTTGATGGGCTAGAGAACTAAGAAACAAATACGAAAATCACAACTGTTTCAAAACTTATAAAGTGGTTATTTGATAACCTTTGATATAGAAATAAAATTTAAATAAATAAATACAATATACTTCCGTACGTAACTCGTACAATTACTTAAGTCACACAAAAGTGTAGAAATTAAATAGATTATGGATATATGTATAATATTTTTAAGAATTAGCTCTACCTTGAATATTTAGGAGAAACAATGGTGTTATTTACCACCTAGCACCATTAACTTTAAGCTTACTGGCAGAATTTTACAATTAGGAGAAGGAGAGATTATGCGTACTTTAGTATTTAATTAGATAAATACTGAAATTTGAGTCAAGATAAAATATAAAAAAAAAAATAGGTTTATAATGATCATTTAGGAAATATTTTCGTGAAGTAGAAGAAAATTTCTATATTTTTATGTTAACAGATGAAATTCTTATAAAAATTGAAATGATGAATAAATTTGATTACTATGTATCATATAGAAAATTCTTCCTTAGACATGTCCAGGAGATATTTTATAGATTTTGTGGTTGAAAATATACCACATCATTAATTGTGATGATATGGTGCTTTCACAATGATGATGTGATAAGTTTTCAACCACAAGGTCTAGGAAAATCTCCTAAATCAGATATAACTATATAAGTAAGAATGTATACTCATGTTTGCTTGATTTATCATATGTTTTGGGGAAGAATTAATTTCTCCAAAACTAGCAATATTGCCGTTAAAATCTAGGAATTTGTATGTAGCACGAGTTTTCAATAATATTTTTTTTATTTACTAAATTGTGGATCACAGTCCGAACAGAAGAGTGCTTTGTGTATAGGTTTTGTCCAATGTGGTATCACTAGTTAGATTCAAATTTGAAGTTTCTCTAGGGGATCACAAGTCGCTACCATTTGGGTCAACCACCTTAAATATTAATAATAACATTTTAATTTTTTATTGAAAATAGTATCATAATTACATTACATAGAGAATCCAAAGTAAAAATTAAATAGATAAAACTAGTGTCCTACGAAATTTTAGGTAACATCCAAAGTTTTAGAGATTTTAGTAATTATTGATGATTTCAAAATTTTACAAATTTTTGATTTAACTATTGTTCTCTAAATGTCATGGAAAAAGGCAAAAATGGTTCCGTAACTAATGATCGCTGACAAATTTGTCTTACAAGTATTCTGACTAACAATTTTACCCATAAATTATAAAATTGAATAAGTTTTTGGACTCTTCAACTTAACTGCGAAAGTGACCCTTATTCGCGAAATTGTTTAATATAAGTTGGGGAATTGTCAACTCGCGAATATAGTTCATTTTCTCAATTGGCCAAAAAAATTTCAAATTTGCTTAAGCTTTATAAATAGTAGGATAAAATTGTCAACTCATATACTTGTGGTATGTGGAACAAACTTGCCAAAGACCATTAATTATGAGACTACTTTTGCCTTTTTCTCCTAACACCGTGTACTGTATAGTGCCATTTTCATTAGCATATGGATTTTTTTTTTATTCTTATCATTCCACACATTTAAAAAGAAATTTGTCATAAGAATTAAAAAAAAATGAAATTTGTCTCAATTTCTTCTTGAAATTTCAAGTGTTACACAAACGATATGATGATATCAGTGTTTTAAAAATCGAACCGGACCGGTCGATTGGATCGGTTTAAACGGTAATCAGTTGTCAATTCGGTCCGATTAACCCTTCAAAATAAACTTTGTTCCTGATCAGTTTGAACCGGAAAAAATTGGTCAAAAATCAGTAAAACCAATGAACCAGTGAACTGATTGAACCACTGGTTCACTTATAATAATAAAAAGTTTACACTATGATTTTTATTTCTCTTCCGCGACCTTTGAACTTCAACAATACTCTCACATCTCTTCTTCAATTTTTAGTGCCAAATACTAATACGCAAACTACGCAAGTATACGGTCGTTACAAGTAATATAAAACGATAAGTACATACCGAGTATCGAATCCCCACGAATGAGTAAAAGGTGGGAATAAACGAATCAATCGAAGGCTTATTCTATCTAAGAATGCTTGATACAAAAGGATCGAACCCAAATATTGATAAGGGTGATTTTATTTAAGTACGAGCGATAAAATAAGTCTAACTACGAAAGCAAGCAAATGGGGAGTTAATTACGCGGTAAGGAGGATTCATAAGCTATTAGTTAAAGCAGATAAATCATGCGGTTGTTAGGTTAGCTATGCAAACTATCCTTGATTTAGTGTTGTTTGTGAGTTCAAATTAGTTAAGTCTCCCTATCGGTTTGACTTAACTCTGCCAATCTACCCAAACTCTCCATCTCCGAATCAATAACGAACATCGATGTCAACCGATGCTCTAAATAAAGTCCGAACCCAAAAGAGGATTCTAAGGCGTACCGTTGTCACTCGGGACCTAAAACTAACCCGAATCCCCGAATAAAGAGAATCTAAGTTATTTGATGCATTTACGGACGAACCCATTATACAAACACGGACCAAACTAGGTATATGACTATCCTAGGTTGAGATCCACAAATCGTCACTCGCCTAACCTATGTCTAGGTTGCATTAAATGTAGATGGCCAAAAGTGCGATAAAACAATAAACTCAACAAATCAAACATAACCCAACATCAAACATAACTAATCAAACGATAACAATGACTCGACAATTAATATATTATGCTCATGCTTGCTATTCAAGGATTCACTGATGTTCGTATGTATCTTTCGATAGCATACCAACCTATCGAATTAAACTAATCCAATTTATGTATAAACGGAATAAAATCTAATCGATGTCATTTAAACTCAAACCTTAAACGAATATGAAACGACATAGGTATATGTCTATCCTAAAATCGAATCACAATCCAAATTCATAATCAAATCCTCAAAATCACTAAATATAGCAATCAAGAATCAATAACTTTCATCTCCAAAGGTTGTCAAACCACAAGACGAACAATAAACACGGAATCGGATTAACGGACACAAATAAGCACCATACTAATCATCAAGACATCATTTAATCAAACAATAACATAAATATATATAAATCCGGAGAATTCAAATCCACAATCATTCATCCAAAAAGGAAATAACAATATTCATCTCCTAATCATAAATAACTAAGAAATGGAAAGAAATCACCTAATCGAAATGGAATCGAGACAATGATTCTCCTCCCTTTAATCACCACCTAATCACTCCCCAAGGGTGGTGACTAACTCACCCCCTTGGTGGAGTCTTCAAATACAAGAAAAACAAAAGAAAAGTAAAGAGAGAAAGTTGAGGAAGACAAAGAGAGAAAGGGAGGCAAAAAGAGGCAAATATTGTGGAAGAAGTGTCCAAGTTGTTCTCTTGTCTTGCCCTAATAGCCCCCTATGAGAAAACCCCAAAAAAGCCCTTGAAAACGCGGAGACTTTTCTGATATTTTGCACCAGCAGCAGGACCTCGCCGCGGCGAGGTTTGTGCCGTAGGCTTCCTGCAGATTTTCTGCTCTGCCGCACTTTCTTCCGAGCAGCACAACTTTTGATTCCGAGCTCCGATTGCGGATCCGTAAAGTCCGTAGCGTAGCTAACTCACTCATCTATGACATATCCAAATTTCAGATCATTTGGATCATCCATGAAATATTTGTGCATGTTCTAGTAAGCAGCTATCTACATTCTTCTACGATTTGCTTCGGGTTCTCTTTTCTTTGAAGCTCTTTCTGCGCAAAGGCTTGCATCAACGGCCACCGAGTCTTGATTTGATGGAATTGCATTGAATCATAACCTCTCGGACTTCTCTTTATCCTTGCAAAATTCCCAAACCTACAAACATAACAAAAACACAACAAAAAACGAAGAAAACAAAAGAAAACACACAACATCCCAACAAGGGACCAAAAACGCAAACTAATGCGAAAACAAGCAAAAGCACACAAAACTCGAATCAAAGCAAAATATTTTAGGCTTAAAGAGATAGGTGACGTTCTCACGGCGTTATCAACACCCCCAAACTTAAACACTTGCTCGTCCTCGAGCAAAGAAAACAAAACAAGTACTAAACGTGCATGCTTAAGATCAAAATGCCAAAGCTTAACACTTTCAAATTATTCTTTAAACAAGCTCCACGTGTGTGTGTGATGACTTCGGCTAGGTTCTATTTTAGGTGAATACGCCCCAATAGATTAAAATCATCGGTTCTACATGCATGGGCTCCTCACGTTAACTTAGACTATCTCCTAACCTTAGGTTTCAAACCTTATGCTCCAATCACATCATGAAACTAAGTTGTAGGTAATTTAAGAGTATTGTCCCTATTCTTGAACTAGTTGAAAATATTAGTCCCTAGCTCTTCCTCACATAATTGCTTTTCTTATGATTTACAATGATAACATAGCACTTTGTGCTTTACAATGATATTACAATACAAATCTAGCACTATTGATGGTTGCTTGTGTTTCTAAACATTTAACTTTTTGGGCTACTAGCACCATTCCAACGAAATAGAGTAATTACAAAAATGATTCATGAATTTCATCAATGAAGGCTTAGCCTTTCTTTTCTCTCATAGAAGTGCATACATTTTAGCAACTTCTCTACTCGTTTATTTTGAGAGCTAGGTGTTCAAAGGTTTTTCATTCTCGAAAAGGGTTCACTCCCCCAAACTTAGGCCATTTTGTTCCTTTTACACTTTGCTTTCAAACTAAAGTTTGGGGAGAAACTAAGTTACGCAAGAGGAGTCCTAGATCCTATTATCACTAAAGTTCTTTATCCACCCCAAATACAACCTAGCCTTAGTCAATGTGCTCAAATATTGTAGAAGCATACTCAAATAATAACAAGAATCTGAAAAAATTTGGCGGGTCGACCTAGCATGTATGCAAGTACTTGCGACCTCTCTCCCCAAAACTTAAAACGCACAATGTCCCCATTGTGTGAATTGAGAAAAATGGAGGGAGGTCGACACGACAACCACGCAAGCACACAAAGAAAAGAAAAACAAACAAAACAAAGAAAACAACAAGGTAAATGATCGAACACGGCTCTATCCAATTCAAGCAAGCATAGATAATCAAAACCAATCAAGTACGGACATATAGATATAGCATTGTAAGCGCAAAATAAACCAAACGGAATGCAAAAATGTAAAGGTTACGCCCTTTTGTCGATCATGGAGTCCGTGCATCCCGTGGTTAACTTCCGTCTCGGATCCTCAATCATGCTTGCCATTACTTCTTTATCATGCACAATCAACACCTACAACACAACACAAAAAAACAAAACAAAACAAGACAAGATGATGAAAAAGGGAAATAATGCTTGTTTTAAGTCACGAGCTTGACTTGATACGAGGGATGAATTGATTGTCACCAAAACTACTCCCATCGTCCATGATTCCACAAAACAGGCTCATCAAAATCCTTAAGCTCTTCGCAATAGGCTGATCAAACCTCGCAAAGAAACAAAATGATCAAAATTAGCACGAAGTATCAAGCTATCAAACACAAAACTAGCCATCAATATCGTCATTTACTCCACACGTTACCACATTCCCCGGCAACGGCACCAAAAACTTGTTGCGTGCCAAATACTAATACGCAAACTACGCAAGTATACGGTCGTTACAAGTAATATAAAACGATAAGTACATACCGAGTATCGAATCCCCACAAATGAGTAAAAGGTGGGAATAAACGAATCAATCGAAGGCTTATTCTATCTAAGAATGCTTGATACAAAATGATCGAACCCAAATATTGATAAGGGTGATTTTATTTAAGTACGAGTGATAAAATAAGTCTAACTACGAAAGCAAGCAAATGGGTAGTTAATTACGCGGTAAGGAGGATTCATAAGCTATTAGTTAAAGCAGATAAATCATGCGGTTGTTAGGTTAGCTATGCAAACTATCCTTGATTTAGTGTTGTTTGTGAGTTCAAATTAGTTAAGTCTCCCTATCGGTTTGACTTAACTCTACCAATCTACCCAAACTCTCCATCTCCGGATCAATAACGAACATCGATGTCAACCGATGCTCTAAATAAAGTTCGAACCCAAAAGAGGATTCTAAGGCGTACCGTTGTCACCCGGGACCTAAAACTAACCCGAATCCCCGAATAAAGAGAATCTAAGTTATTTGATGCATTTACGGACGAACCCATTATACAAACACGGACCAAACTAGGTATATGACTATCCTAGGTTGAAATCCACAAATCGTCACTCGCCTAACCTATGTCTAGGTTGCATTAAATGTAGATGGTCAAAAGTGCGATAAAACAATAAACTCAACAATCAAACATAACCCAACATCAAACATAACTAATCAAACGATAACAATGACTCGACAATTAATATATTATGCTCGTGCTTGCTATTCAAGGATTCACTGATGTTCGTATGTATCTTTCGATAGCATACCAACCTATCGAATTAAACTAATCCAATTTACGTATAAACGGAATAAAATCTAATCGATGTCATTTAAACTCAAACCTTAAACGAATATGAAACGACATAGGTATATGTCTATCCTAAAATCAAATCACAATCCAAATTCATAATCAAATCCTCAAAATCACTAAATATAGCAATCAAGAATCAATAACTTTCATCTCCAAAGGTTGTCAAACCACAAGACGAACAATAAACACGGAATCGGATTAACGGACACAAATAAGCACCATACTAATCATCAAGACATCATTTAATCAAACAATAACATAAATATATATAAATCCGGAGAATTCAAATCCACAATCATTCATCCAAAAAGGAAATAACAATATTCATCTCCTAATCATAAATAACTAAGAAATGGAAAGAAATCACCTAATCGATATGGAATCGAGACAATGATTCTCCTCCCTTTAATCACCACCGAATCACTCCCCAAGGGTGGTGACTAACTCACCCCCTTGGTGGAGTCTTCAAATACAAGAAAAACAAAGGAAAAGTAAAGAGAGAAAGTTGAGGGAGGCAAAGAGAGAAAGGGAGGCAAAAAGAGGCAAATATTGTGGAAGAAGTGTCCAAGTTGTTCTCTTGTATTGCCCTAATAGCCCCCTATGATAAAACCCCAAAAAAGCCCTTGAAAACGCGGAGACTTTTATGATATTTCGCACTAGCAGCAGGACCTCGCCGCGGCGAGGTTTGTGCCGTAGGCTTCCTGCAGATTTTCTGCTCTGCCGCACTTTCTTCCGAGGAGCATAACTTTTGATTCCGAGCTTCGATTGCAGATCCGTAAAGTCCGTAGCGTAGCTAACTCACTCATCTATGACATATCCAAATTTCGGATCATTTGGATCATCCATGAAATATTTGTTCATGTTCTAGTAAGCAGCTATCTACATTCTTCTACGATTTGCTTCGGGTTCTCTTTTCTTTGAAGCTCTTTCTGCGCAAAGGCTTGCATCAACGGCCACCAAGTCTTGATTTGATGGAATTACATTGAATCATAACCTCTCGGACTTCTCTTTAGCCTTGCAAAATTCCCAAACCTACAAACATAACAAAAACACGACAAAAAACGAAGAAAACAAAAGAAAACACACAACATCCCAACAAGGGACCAAAAACGCAAACGAACGCGAAAACAAGCAAAAGCACACAAAACTCGAATCAAAGAAAAATATTTTGGGCTTAAAGAGATGGGTAATAACGACGTTCTCACGGCGTTATCAGTTTTTTAGTATAACCCAAGATCTAAGTGACTTGAAAGAGTGGACTAAAGGATTTAAAATCCATATAACCACTATAAAACTTCTGTGTGTTTTTACTTTGTATTTTTATTTGCATATTTTCAAGATTGCATAAAAACACTTTATCAAATCTGTTGAAAGATTCTGCGAAAAGAGTTTGATAAAACTTGGGATAAATCTTTCAAACTGTTAAAAGTTTACTTGTGAAAAACACTTATATAAATTCGCTGCAAGTACTCTACTTTTAAAAGTAAATTTTGTTGAAATCAACTAACTAGTATAAAGAGAAGTTGTGCTGTTCAAAGATCTGTTCACTGATCAGCCTAGTCAGCTTACTGATCTACAACAGCTTAGACTGCTGACAGTTGAGTGAAAACTTTTTAAGTCAAAATTTTCAGAGGTCTATTCACCCCCTCCCTCTAGACCTCATCTGACCACTTGGGTCCAACAAGTTGTATCAGAGCGGGTGGTTCATTAGAATCAGCTGCCTGATCAATGAGCTTGATCCGACTGTTTTTCAAAGGTTTTCAAACTTTTTCAAAAGACCATATTTTTGAAAAATCAAAACTTTTTGAAAATCGATTGTATCAGCCATGTTTCCCACATAGCTAATATGAGTTTCGAGGACGGGAAGATCATAATGGGGATCTTCTTAGCTTCCTACGATGATAACATGTATACATGCATCATAAAAGGTCCATTTAAATACATTAAGACTATAAAGGTTGATGAAGTTGACATAGTGGTGGAGAAAGATTTGCATGAGATGACAGCTGAATAAATCAAGCTGTATAATCCGGCCAAAGTTGGCCGTTTCATCATGATCAAAGCCCTGGACAATGACAGATCTGATAAAGTCAAGCATTGCAAGACTGCCAAAGAAATGTGGGATAAGGTTCGTCATATGAGCTAAGGAAACGACACTATTAAGGAGCATCAACTGAGTGTTGCTCTGAAAAAGCTGGACAACTTCAAGATGAAGTCTGCGGAAACCATTGACCAAATGGATACAAGGTTCACAGGGACATTAAATGAAGTTCTCAAGCTTGGAAAAACCTTCACAGACAAGGAGTTAACCGTCAGAGTACTGAAGGCTCTGCCTCCGAAGTTCAACATGAAGGTGACAGCCATGGAAGAGTCAAGAGATTTGGAAAAGATCTCACTCACCGAGCTGTTCTCAGTACTTAAGGCTTATGAGTATAACTGCCAAGAATGGGTGTTGAAGAAACCTCAACTTCAAGTCCCGTAGCTGCCCCGGTTGCTGCTGTAAATCCAAGAAGACCAGCACACAAAAGCAAAGAAGTGGACTCATCTGATGAAGCGACAATATTCAACCAAAAGAAGTACACAGCTGGAGACGTTGCATTGCTGATGAACAAATTTAAGAAGTTCTACAAAAGAAAAATGAAGAACAAATACAACAATGCTTCTACTTCTAACCCTACCTCTTCTTCTCAAGATAAGGATTCTTATAAATCCAAACTGATGTGCTATAATTGCAGGAAATTGGGTCATTTCATCAGAGACTACCCATATCCTAAAGCTGAGAAGTATACAGAAGTGGAAAAGGGAATCAGAAAAGAAAGAAAGCATCAGAAAGGCAAAGTGCTGTTAGCAGAAGCAGAAAAGCTGGCTGCTATCTACTCATCAGACTCAGACTCAGACACTTCTGACGAAGAGTCTTCTGAAGAAAAGAGTCCTGCTCTTATATGCCTGATGGCCAAGGAATCTGATAACTCTGAGGATGATGAGGTAACTCCTCTTGAAAATAAATTGTTTAATTCATTTCAACAAATGATGCTTAACAATACTGGTATTGCTGAAGCATTTAGTAAGCTCAAGGAAGAGATGATATTGCTAAGAGAGCAAAACAGTTCACTGAAACTTAAGGCTGAAGAGCCAAAATAATTAGCTGAATATAAACTGCTTGAGCAAGAGAATGAAACTTAAGGCTGAAGAGCCAAAATAATTAGCTGAATGTGAAGTTTATAAAGGTAAAATCATGGAACTTGAAAAGATAATTGAGTCTCATGAAAAATCATCTGTTGCATCCATCCATACGTCTAGTAAACAGAAGATACCTTTAGAACAGTATAAGTTAGAACTGAACCATACTGAAAAATTTGTATCAGCTGACAACAATAAGGTCATCTTGTATGTTCAGACTACTAAACCTACTTTACCTGAGAAAGAATTGAAGGAGAAGAAAAGCAAAGAGCCCAGTATAGAAAAACAGACTGGTAAGACTAGACAGCAGAGTCCTAAGAAGCCTGCTGATAAGGCTAAAACCAATCAGACTAGTGGTAAAACTAAGTCGTCTGTGAATGAGCAAGCATCTAGTAAGCCAAAGAAGCATAAAAACAAGAAAAATCAAAATGCTTGGTATGGAAATGCGTTATATTATGTGCAACATGCTGCATATCCTCCTATGTATCATGCACCTCAATTCCCAACTTACTATGCACCATATCATGCTCATCCAATGCATGCATATCCTGCTTATCATGCATCTTATTCTGCCTATGAACATTATCCTTATCATGTTGATTATCAACATAACAAATCTGATGGATGTGATGAAGATAAACCTGTTCATGCTCCTGTCAAAACTCAGAAGCCTAAGAAGCCTAAGACTTTAAGGGTTGTCAAAGGTGGAACTAATCCTTCAGGACCCTCTCAATAAGGGTTCCTAAAACAATTTTTATTTTGTTTTGTAGGTTAGGATTAGGAGTAGGAGTAAAGTAGAGAAAATCTGGTACTTGGACAGTGGTTGTTCAAGACACATGTGTGGAAGCATACATGAGCTGACTGATGTTGTTGCTGTGGATGGTCTTAAAGTTACTTTTGGAGACAGCAAGTAAGGCAAGATTGTAGCAAATGGAAGATTAATCAAAGGCAACATTGAGATATCTGATGTCTCTTATGTTAAAGGCCTCAAATACAATTTGCTGAGCATAAGTCAATTTTGTGATAAGAAATTTTTAGTCATCTTCTCATCAGATAAGTGCTACGTTTAACAGATTGGTACAAAGAATGTAATTTTATCTGGAAGACGACAAGAAAATGTCTACACAGTGGACTGAAATTCTGTTGACAAGAGTTCTAATGTTTGTTTGGTGGCATCAACACCAAGTGAAGTTAGTTGGTTGTGGCACAAAAGAATGAATCATGTGAATTTCAAGACCATAAATAGACTTATCAAGAATGATCTGGTAGAAAGAATTCCAAAGACAGTCTACACATCTGGAATGATTTTGGAGCTGCTACATATGGACTTATTTGGACCCATTGATCCAATCAACAATGGTGGAAAGAAGTACTGCCTAGCTGTTGTGGATGATTATTCAAGATATACTTGGGTGATTTTCATGAAGAAGAAAAGTGAAACCAAGGAGCATATTACAAATCTGATGGAGCTGATCCAGAATGAAAAGAGCATGAAGATATTGAAGATCAGATAAGATAGAGGCAATGAGTTTACAAACTCAACTGTTGAAGAGTATTGTAATGTCAGAGGCATCAGCCACGACTACTCTGCTGCCATAACCCCTCAACAAAATGGAGTTGCTGAAACGAAAAACAGAACTCTAAAAGAAGCTACCAGGACTATGATAGCTTAAGCAAAGCTGTCCCAAAGATTCTGGGCAGAAGCCACAAATACAACATGCTTTACCCAAAACAGATGCATGATCAACAAGCACCAAAACAAGACTCCATATCAAGTTTGAAACAACAGGAAGCCAAACATTCATTACTTAATAATTTTCGGTTGTAAATGCTTTGTTCTAAATAATGAGAAAAATCACCTTACTGCTTTTTCAGAAAAGGCTGACGAAGTTGTTTTTGTAAGATACTCTACTGTCAGTAAAGCTTACAGAGTCTTTAACAAAAGAACTTTAGTTGTAGAAAAATCCATTCATGTAGTATTTGATGTAGGGGTGGGCGTTTGGGTCGGGTATTTTGGGACCCGTCCCGACCCGTTTGGGTATTTCCCGTTTGGGACAAAAAAATGGGTATTTTGACATTCGGGTTCGGGTACCCGAACCCGAAATATATTTTCGGGTAGAGTATTGGGTATTAATTTCACACCCGAACGGGTATTCGGGTACCCGTTCGGGTATTTAAAAAAAAAATTTTTTGACCCAATTAAATAATTGACAACCCAAAATATGCCCAATATTTATTGAATATTTGAATCTTGAAGGCTTGAGACATTTGTATTGTTTTGTTTTGAAGTTATTGTGTACAATTAATGTTTGAATTCATTTATTTACAATTTTACGTATATATATGTTGAAAAAAAATTCTTGAAAAAAAAAAGTGTGAAATTTCGGGTACCCAATACTCAATACCCAAAATACCCGAAAATTTCGGGTACCTGAACTTCGGGTACCCGCCAAATCGGGTAGGGTTTCGGGTATGAAAATTCACTACCCGCCAAGTCGGGTACCCGACCCGAAATACCCAATACCCGAAATACCCTACCCGCGCCCACCCCTAATTTGATGAACCAAATCAATCATCTGAAAAGAATCAAAGTACTGATCAAAATCCGTCTACTGATTTCCAGAAATTGAGTGTTGAAAGAAATTAAGAGTATATACCCATCATGCTACTTGATCTCAACTCAGCTGCTAACTCAAGTGCTGTTCAAAATCACAATGCTGATTGTCTAACAGAAAAGTTGCAAACAACTGACAGACCAGAGACCGTTCAATAGACAACTGTTGTTCAACAGATTACAACTGGAACTCCAATAGTAGTGTTGCAAGATCAAAATAGAGGACAACATTCAGATTTGCAACCTGATCTCAGATGGCTCAAGAATCACCCACCAGAGCTGGTGATTGGTGATCATTTGGATAGAGTAAAGACAAGGAGAACTGCTGCAAATGATGCAATGTTTGTTAGCTTTCTATCTCAAATAGAGCCTAAACAGATTGAAGAAGCTCTTAATGATTCAAATTGGATTGAAGCTATGCAAGAAGAGTTAAATCAGTTTGAAAGGAATGAAGTCTGGTACTTAGTTCCTAGACCAAGTCATCAAAGGGTAATTGGGACTAAATGGGTATTCAGGAATAAAATGAATGAAGATGGTATTGTTACCAGAAATAAAGCAAGATTAGTGGCCAAGGGTTACTGCCAAGAAGAAGGCATTGACTTTGATGAAACTTTTGCACCAATAGCAAGACTAGAGGCAATGAGACTGTTTCTCGCCTATGCTGCTCATAAGAATTTCACAGTCTATCAAATGGAGGTGAAATCTGCCTTTCTCAATGGAGAATTGCAAGAAGAAGTCTATGTTGAACAACCACCTGGATTTGAAGCATACAAGGAAGAAGACAAGGTGTATCGTCTGAAGAAAGCCCTCTATGGACTTAAACAGGCTCCAAGAGCATGGTATGATACCCTATCTGATTTTATTTTAATTAAATGATTTTGTAAAGGTAAGGTATATAAGACCTTGTTCATCGTTGAATGGGAAGATCATATATTGCTTGTGCAAATATATGTGGACGATATTATTTTCGGTTCAACAAATCAACAGATGTGTGATAAGTTCTCCAAGCTGATGCAGAACAAGTTTGAAATGAGCATGATGGGTGAACTAAATTATTTTCTTGGTTTGCAAGTTAGACAGTTGTCTGATGGAATATTCATTAACTAAGCTAAATACACAAAAGATCTGTTTATGAAATTTGGTATGGAAACTAGCTCAACGATTAGTGTTCCAATGTCCACTGGACTTCGTTTGGGTAAAGATGAAGATGGCAAATCAGTGGATATAACCAAGTACAAATGCATTATTGGGTTACTGTTATACTTAACAGCTAGCAGACCTGATATCATGTACCCTGTTGGGGTTTGTGCGAGATATCAATCAAATCCTAAGGAATCTCATCTCCTTGCTGCCAAAAGGATACTTAGATACCTCAAAGGCGCTCAAGATTTGGGATTATGGTACCCTAGAGAATCTGGTTTTGAACTTATTGGATATTCAGATTCTGACCTTGCTGGCTGCAAGATTGATAGAAAGAGCACAACAGGTGCCTGTCAATTCTTAGGTAGTCATCTGATCTCATGGATGAGTAAGAAACAGACTTCAGTATCTATATCTACTGCTGAAGCTGAGTACATAGCTGCTGGAGCTTGCTGTGCACAAATACTTTGGTTGAAGCATCATCTAAAATATTACAACATCAAAATCAGTGGAATCCCTATCTATTTTGATAATACAAGTTCAATCTCTCTTACTCAAAATGCTACAAGTCATTCAAGAACCAAGCATATAGAGATCAAATATCACTTCATAAGAGATCATGTGGAAAAAGGAAATGTTATAATAGAGTATGTTCATACTGACAATCAGATCGCTGATATTTTCACAAAATCTCTAAGTGATGCAAGGTTTTCAACTTTGAGAGCTGAACTAGGTCTACTAAATTTAGATGCATAAGTTGAGGAGGAACTCAACAGAAGACTAGAGTTTATCAGCTTACTCATATTATTTTCTTCAAGGTTAACTCTCAACAGATTAGTTAACTGATGGATTCTTAAAGTTAGGGGGAACGTGTAGGACTAGCGATACTTCTGATTAAAAGATGAAACCCGTTAATGAAAGTTAGTTGAAGTTATGTTTTCATTAGAAGATCTTAATTTTTGAAGACTGAAGATTAATTATCTAGCCGGATTGACAAACAGCTGAGGAAGATTACTAGTTATTGGCTTTCAATAGTAATAATCTGTCATCAGGACCCTCGTCTCATCAGATAAGTATTAAGCTTACTGATCAGTTTCTTTATGTAAAAGCCTTGTTGTTTAAAAACGTTTTATCTAAAACACACTTTTACTAGTGGACTGAGGCAGTTCGCATTCCCGCCAGTCAATAAATACTTTTTGAATTTTGAACTGCGTATTTGTCGCCCCACGATCAATGCTGACTCAAAACGGATCTAACGGTTAGCGTGTAACACGGAAATACACCTAAACTGTTTAAAACCAGATCTGATCAGCTCACTGATCCTTTACGCACCTAAACACTTTTAAAAGCATTATGAGAATTTCTGCTTCCAATTTCTGCAAAAATTCTCTCGTTTTCACTAACCTTTTCAGAATCATCAAGACTTCCCAACAAGAAGCGAAGGCAGAAGGTATGTATCTTGTTTATGATACATATCATCCCTCTGGTACTGACGAAATGAAGGCGATCCTTGAGAAATTCAAAGCTGCAACTCTAGTGAACTTCATGGAAGCTCATGATGAGATGGTGTACAAGGATCAAGTTCTGGAGTATTATAATGCTACGGAAGCTGTTGATTTCAACAAGCTTGAAATTAAGGCAACCGTCGGAGGAAAGGACATAGTCATTACCCCTGCTCTGCTTCATCAGAAGTTTGGACTGTCCAACCAAGGAAGAACAGACGTGACTGACAAAATGCACGAATTCTGGAGCATCTGTGCCCAGGAGGATGAAGTTCTTTCAGGTAACATCAAGAAGAAACAACTCAGAGATGAATATCAGCGCATGGCTGATTTTGTATCTAAGCTGATAAAGAACTGTACGTTCTCCTTAGATAATGTCACTATGAGGCGTTACTTTATGATGATGACTATATATTATGGTTATGAAGTGAACTGGTCTGTGATTATATGGTATATTCTGGCAAACTTCCACAAGAAGAAGCAGACTAATCATAAAATTACTTTAAGTTATCTGTTTATGATTTTGGGTTGTGGAGTGACCAATGGAGAAGTCATTCACAATGCCAAGGCAATGGCCAATTATCAAACTGTTAAGGAAGGGTCAAAGAGAAAAACTGACGAGGAAGAGGTTGAGGAGCCTAAGGAAAAAGGCCCCTGCTAAAAAGAGGAAAATATCTGTTCAAATAGCTAAACCTGCTGTTCAAGCCAAAACAGATAAGAAACAACAGGCTGCTGCTGATGCTATCATAAAGAAGACAACTGATGAAATCTTGGAGATATCAGCTGGTTCTCCTTCAAGGATAGTGTCAGAAGAAAGACCTGCTGAAAACGTTGCAAAAAAGACTAGAAGTCAGTTGAGAGATATTGCGGCTTCTAAGCCTGTTAAAGAAAAAGTTGCAACAACGAAGACTGCTAAGAGAAAGATGGTTTTTGAACCATCTCCTACTAAATCTGATGATTTAGTCAGAGAAGGCCCTCAATCAGCTGAGAGGCCAGTTGAAGAAGATAAACTTGTTGATGCTGCTACTACTAAGAAGTTGTCTGATGCTGATGCAACAGCTGCCCAACAACAAGCTTCAACAGTTGAGGGATCTGAACCTCAACCTGATCCAGAAATGCGGATCATTGAACCAACAACGGCTTTTCCTGTCTCTACTGCTGCTCCTGAGGCTGCTGCAAATAAATCAATGAAAAAGAAAATTGTGAAGAGAAAAATTTCTGCAGCTGAAAGAAAAAGAATTGAAGATGCTCTTGAGGAAAAGAGAGCCAAGGAAGAACTTGCTGAAGTCATCAGACTTCGCAAGATTGAAGCAGAAAAAGAAGAAAATAGAAGGAAAATGACTCATGCTGAACGTCAAGCTGCTGAAGGGCGGAGCTGGCTATGGTGTTGGAGTTAAGCAAGAACGATGCTCACGGGCCCCAACGTGCTGGTGGCATAAGGATTGGAGAATCCTTAAAATCAAGACAAGTTTTGCCACCAGGCTTAAGAGTTGAGAAATGTCAATTCAATGTCAAGTGGGCTTGGAATGTTATCAAAGGTCACCCAATTGCTTTTTCCAGATTCGAAGCTGCTATAGTGGAGTTTGACAAACAGCTCCAGCAAGCCACTCTGTTCGTCCAAGAGAAGACTAGATACAATCAATGGAGGACCTTCAGGGTTGGTAAATTTGTTGCTGAGCTGAAGGCATGGGAAGAGTTTGAAGAAGAAGAGAAATGGGATCTGGAATTCTTCAAAACTGATTCAATCTCACAAGCTTTGGATCCAGATCACATAAGGGATGTTTTTCATGACATTGCACGAAAGATTGTTTATAAACAAGCAGAAAAGATCAAGAAATCCCTGCCCCCAAAGAGAAGAAAGAGAGACGACCCTCTTAAAAGGGCTGTTCAAATTGTTGTCTACCAAGCACTGGAGAAATGGTCAGAACGCTCGCGTTATTTTCAAGGTTCTCCAAGTGATCTGCCATCACTGCCAAGTGTGCCGCAAATTGCTTTTGGTGCTTAAGTCAGTGATTATAAGAAGGAAGTGATTAAGGCACCTGCTCAGAGTTCTATGCCAAAAATCACTAAGGTGATCCATCAGACAACGAAGGTATCTGATGATGAAACGCCTGAAACAATTAAGGTGGAAGAACAGTCAATTTTCAACAAGTTGCTGCCAAGCGTGAGGAAGAAAAGGCTCCAGAAGATGTAGAAGCTGGCGCAATTGTTATTCACCAAGGTGCTTAAGAGTCTGCTAAAGCTGAACAAAGTGAAGAAAAAGCTGAAGAAGAAGACTTGGCAGAAATTGAAGTTCACCAGACTGAACCATCAGCTTCCACCTCCATTCCATCAACTGATAAACATTCAAGCCTGATGGAGTCTATCCAGCTACTGTTGGAACAGACTTTGGATGATAAGCTTGGAAAGTCGAAGAAAGAGATGAAGGAGGAGAACCCCCAGATTCAAGAAGAAAACAAGAGATTATAGGAGGAAAACAAGAATTTGATCAATGATGTTTGCTCATAATCTGCCTGCTGATAACTCTCTTTAACTGATCCAGAGTCTGACAAACATGAATGTAAATATTGAAGACGTGAAGGCCGATATGAATCATCGTCATACAGCTCTTCAACGAAATGAAGCTGATGTTGCTAAAGCCATTCAAGCAATCACTAAGCTTGTCAATGCTGAAGCAGACCTGAAAGCTGATTTTGCAAGACATATGGATGCCACTGCAAAGGTCGTTCATAATGAGATAGCAACCATGCAACTAAATGTAGATTGTTTGAATGAACAGACCAACAATCAAGGATCATCACTTAGTCAACTATCATCAAAGTTGGACACTATGGATGCAAAAATCAATAGGATCTGCACTGCAATCAATCTGCTAGTTAATGATTCTCTCCCTGCTGATGATGACAAAAAAGGGGAAGAGAAATCAGTTTCTGAGAAGGAAGAAGCCGCTCCAGAACCTGAAACTGATCAAGTACCTAAAAACTCTGCTGTTGAAAAAGATGCTGATGAGAAGCAAACAGAGCAAGCACCTGAACCAGTTAAGGAGACTGAAGAGAAGGCTGAAGCTGAAAAGGATGCAGTAGCTGCTGAAGAAAAGGCTGCTGATTCAAATGAAGCAGATGTTGAAGAAGAAGTTGTTGATCAAGAATAAGAAGAACCTAAGGAACCAGTCAAGTCTAACAAAGAATTGGCTGCAACTAAGGACTCATCAGAAGAGCAACTAGATCCTGAGTTGAAGAAGCAGAACTTAGAACGCATAAAAAAAAAGCTTGAGGAAGCTGAAGCAGCTAAGGCGGAAAGACTTAGAAAAATGGAAGCTGCTCAGAAAAATCTTCTGGCAAATGAAGCTGATGGTGATGATGATGACGAAGTGGAAGATGGAGATGATGAAGAGTTGATTGAGATAGAAGAAGAGGTGACTGATGAAGAATCAGATCACTAGGACTTAATTTTCTTATAATCTGTTTGAAAACTTGTAAATTGTACTCACAATTCTGATATTAATAAAAGTTCAAGTTTTTCATCCAATACATCATTTCTAACTCAGAAAATTTTTAGGACAAAAACTTTAGTCTAGGTACAGGTACTTAGTCGTTAGGTTTTGTCATCATAAAAAATGGGGCAATTGTTGGATGAAGATGAAGATCAGAAGACAAGTAATTCAAAGTTTGAAGGGAGGTTTTGATGATTTCCAAAACATCATAACCAGCTAAGTTATGAAAGCTTAGTTAAAAAACCTTAGAAGAATTTTGATTGAAGATTAAAAGAATTATCAGTTAAGTCAAAATCCAAGAAGATCCAAGCAGACTACTGATCTGCTGTTGAAGAAAGAAATCAGATTGGTGAAGATCAGCCGACTCAAATCGGATTAGTTTAAGTTTGGGATCAGCTCGGTTCATCATCAGACTTGTGTTCTCATCAGCCAAGTGGAAAGGATCAGAAAGTCTCTCCAACGGTAATAAATGCACTTGGAGTAACAAATGCTGAAGAGGGTATTAATGACAAATGATTGAAGAAAAATCTCGTATCAGCTAGGTGCATTAAACGCTGGCTGACAGAAAGTACTGTTTGCAATATTGTCACTGTGCAGAGAGACATTCGCGGAAATTAAGGACCAGTACCCGAGGAATTTGAATTATGTCTCTCTTCAACATAAATTTTTAAATCATGGAGTATAAATAGTTCATGAGACGAAGAAGAAAAACAACAACACAATCTCTGAGAGAAAATCCGAAGCAAAATCTTTAAGTCTCAAGAACATCTCACTCATCAGTTTAGTTATTTGTTGACAAAAGCCGAAGTTGAAAATCAAAGATAAACACATTTTCTGAGTGAAAAATTGTTTAGAGTGTTGTGAGAAGTGTAGATCCGTCTTAGTGAGTGATCTAGCTTCAGAGGATAGGCTTTCTTTGTGATATCCTATTGCGCACTTGTGGCCATTTCATTTGTTGTTTGGCGCAAGCATTGTATACTGATTACTTTGTGTTTTCTAGTATAACCCAAGATCTAAGTGACTTGGAAGAGTGGACTAAAGGATTTAAAATCCATATAACCCCTATAAAAATTCTGTGTGTTTTTACCTTGCATTTTTATTTGCATATTTTCAAGATTGCATAAAAACACTTTATCAAATCTGTTGAAAAATTCTGCGAAAAGAGTTTGATAAAACTGGGGATAAATCTTTCAAACTATTAAAAGTTTACTTGTGAAAAACACTTATATAAATTCGTTGCAAGTACTCTACTTTTAAAAGTAAATTTTGTTGAAATCAACTAAGTAGTATAAAGAGAAGTTGTGATGTTCAAAGATCTGTTCACTGATCAGCCTAGTCAGCTTACTGACCTACAACAGCTTAGACTGCTGACAGTTGAGTGAAAACTTTTTAAGTCAAAATTTTCAGAGGTCTATTCACCCCCTCCCTCTAGACCTCATCTGACCACTTGGGACCAATAATTTGATAATAATTACTTAATAAAACAAAATATTTATTAATTACCTTAATTTAGTAGGGAATAATAATACAAATTCATTCCAGTTCCAGAAACAATACCTGCAGACCCTTTTATTTAAACATTAGTTTTGGATGAGTATGAATTGATAAGACCATTTACCAGATTTTATCCTTATTTAAAATAAGGTTTAATTTTCACTGATGTGAGTATTTTTCTCAAGTTTAATATTAACATATTTTTTAGTTTAATACTAGCATTTGTAAATTATAGTTAGTGTATACAAATGTCTATCAATTTGATACAATAATTGATGTAACGATGTATTCTCCATATAAAAAATAAATGCACGTAAATGAGTCACACTCAGCGTAAAATCTTTCTTGTAACTAAGACGAGTGTTGGTCCCAAGTGGTCAGATGAGGTCTAGAGGGGGGGTGAAGGTGAATAAACCTCTAAAAATTTTAGACTTAAAAACTTTTCACTTGACTGTTAGCAGACTAAGCTGATCGTAAACAGTAAGCTGACTAAGCTGATCGCACACAAAGTTTGAGCAGCAGAGTTGACCACTCTTTAGATAAGTACTTAGCTGATTTCAGCAAAATCAGTTCTAATTCAGATTACTTGCAGCGGATGTTTTAAAGGGTTTTTCACAAGTAAACTAAGTCTTTTAAAGATTTTATCCCCAAGTTTAAAACTTCTTTTAAAATCTTTAACAGTGTGTTTCAAGTGTAAATTTATGCAGTTTTAAAATATGCAAAAACACTTACACAAAAAGAACACGAGAATTTTCATAGTGGTTATATGATTTAAATCCTTTAGTCCACTTTTCCAAGTCACTTAGATCTTGGGTTATACTAGAAAACACACAGTAATCAGTATACACTGCGTGCGCCAATCAACAAATGAAAAGACCACAAGTTCATACTTAGGAAATCACAAAGATGACCTAATCTATAGAATTTTATCACTCACTAAGACGGATAAAACTCCTCACAACACTAACCGAAATCACTCAGATTTATATGTGTTTCTTTATTTTCAACTTCGACTTTTGTCAACAAATGACTAAGCTAATGAGTGAGCCATTCGTGAGTTCTTGAGACTTAGAAGAATTCTGCGTCGAGGCTTTTCTCTCAGAAAATGTGTTGTTGTGTAGCTTCTTCTCTCTCAAACTCTTGAACTATTTATACTCTCAGTCTTGAAAAATAATTTTTGAAGAAAGACAAGATTCAAAACCTCGAGTACTGGTCCTTAAACTCTGCAAACGGTTCTCTGCGACTGCTACAGTATAGTCTGCTGTACTTTTTGTCAGCTGCATTTAATGCACTAAGCTGGTACGAGGATTTCTTCAGTAATTTGCCATAAATACCCTTCTTCTTCAGCATTTATTACTCCAAGTGCATTTATTACCATTAAGGAGACTTCCTGATCTTCTTCACTTGGTTGATTAAGATCTCTCGTCTGATGATGTACTGAGCTCATCTCAACTTGAACTAATTTGATTTGAGTCGGCTGATTTTCATCATACTGATTTCTTCCTTCAGCAGTAGATCAGTAGTCTTTTGGACCAAGTGGAATTTTGACTTGTCTGATTTGTCTTTGGGTTGGTCAAAATTCTTCTAAGGGATTTTACTAATTATTCCTTACTTAGCTGATCTTGATGTTTTGGAAATTTACTTTAACTTCTAACTTTCTTGTCCTTCAATATTCAAATTCATCCAATAATTTCCCCCCATTTTTTATGATGACAAAACTTTCAGCCAAGTACCTGTACCTAGACTAGGTTTTATTCCTTAAAGATTTCTGAGATAGAAATAATATGTTGGAGTAAAAACTTGAACTTTTATTAATGATGAAAAATTTCAGTACAAGTTACAAGTCTTTAAACATATGAGATTACACGAAATAAAGTAAACTGATACAAGACAGATAGGATTAGTAATCTGGTTCATTAGCAACTTCTCCATACTCTTCCTCTTCATCATCATCAATATTTTCATCTTCTTCCTCATTAACATCATCAGGCAGAAGGTTTCTCTTGGCAGCTTCCATCTTCATTTGGCGGTCTGCTTCTTCAATCCTTCTGTTGATGCATTCCAGATTCTTGTACTTCACATATGAATCAAGTTGCTCCTCTGGTGTATCCTTGGATGCAGCAATCTCCTTATCAGATTTTGCTGGTTCCTTGGCTTCTTCTTCTTCAGCAGCTTGTTCTCCATCAGCTTCCTTGGCACTCTCTTTAGCACCAGCTTCCTTGGGACTCTCTTTAGCATCAGCTTCCTTTTCTTCAACAACTTCAGCTTCTTTTTCAAGTACAGGCCCTGACTCTTCAGCAGGTTTCTCTTGTTTAGCAGCAGAGTCCTTTTGTTGTTCAGGTACTTGAACAGTTGATGCAGCTGACTTCTCTTCCCCCTTTTGTCATCATCAGTTGGGTTGAGTTCAACAGCTGAGACGTTGACAGCAGTGCATAGTCTTCTGATGTTCTGATCCACAGTGTTAAGTTGAGCAGTATGATGATTCAACATTGATCTGAGTGTGCCAGCCTGGTCATTGAGGTAATCCATGTTCAGTTGTAATATAGAAACTTCATCATGAACTTTATTGGCAGTGGAGTTCATTTCCTGCACCAGCAAAAGATTCTTTTCTGTTTCTACATTTGAAACCTTGGTGAATAAACCTATGAGATCATCAATATCTCCTTCATTCCTCTGAAGAGCTGTGTGAAGGTGATTGACATCAGACTTCACATCTTCAATATTCATGTTCAGGCTTATCAGGTTCCGAGTCAGCCTCAAGGAGTAATCAGGCGGCATCGGGAAGTTGTCAATTGCATCTCTGATAATTCTTCTGTTCTCTTCTTGCATATGTTTCATCATCAGCTTATTTCTCTCTTCCATCTCCTTAAAAGATTGTTCTAATAGCATTTGAAAAGATTCCATTAAGGATGAGTGTTTATCAGCTGTTGGAATGGAAGATGAGGTTGATGGTTCTTCATGGTGGATTGGGACGTCTACCAGAATAACTGCTTCTTCATTCTGAATGGATTATGCAGTGTTTTGAACAACTTCATGTGGAACAATAGCTTGTTCCTCCACCTTGACTGTTTCAGGAGTTCCATCTTCTGTTATTACTGGCGTCTGACGGATGATTCTTGTAGTTGAAGGCATAGATCCTTGGGCAGGTGCCTTAACTACTTTCTTCTCCTGAAAAGTACCGACCTCAGGATTGTTGCACACTTGGTAAAGTGGGAAGGTCACTTGGAGATTCTTGAAAATATCTGGACCTTTCAGACCACTTGTCTAAGGCACTGTAGACAACAATTTGCACAGATCTTTTGATGGGGTCATCACTTATTCTCCTTTTAGCTGGCAGTGCCTTCTTGATCTTTTCTGCTTCCCTGGACACAATCCCACTTGTGTAGCCGTGGAAAACATCCCTAACATGATCAGGATCCAAAGCCTTCGTGATGGAAGAAGTTTGCAACCATCTCAGTACCCACTTCTCTTCAGCAACAAACTCTTCCCAAGACTTTATCTCCTCAACAAACTTTTGAAAATTGCAAAACAGCCCAAAAACACGTGCGATCATAATTTCACAAACAGCCCAGATTTTTCTAAAATTTCCAGAAACAGAAAATTGAATTTTCAGTCCTTAATTTCAAGATTTGCAATTTTGCACAAAGAGTCCTGAATTTTCGAAAAACTATAAATTTGCCACAGATCTTAAAAAGCAGTTTTACCCAATCATAGATCCAGTCATAATAAGTAAGAATCAATTAACAGAACATAATTATCATGCGTTCTCATACACATAATTAAACATATACGGTGAACACACATTATGTTCAGGCCTTTTCGTATAATAAGTATGGAGTTGGCTCTGATACCACTGTTGGGTTGCCTCGATTGTCAGAACAACATAGAGTGCGGAATTTAAAATTTTTCGAAGCACCCAAGGTACCATGTGTTAGATCTCCATATTATGTATACGTAAAGGTTGAATCAAACAGTAATAAAACAAAATAAGGAGGTTATATGCGATATACCTCACCACAGGTTCGGTGGTGGTAACCTCCGGTCTTCTTGACAAGTTCGGTGGTGGTAACCTCCGGTCTTCTTGTTTGATTCACAATAGAGTGATTCAAATGTCTCACCTCCAGAATGTATCCACACCAATTGGATTGTAGCGACATCTCCATGTCGCAGGCTAAGAACTAGATCTTGGAGATTGTCAAGAAAGAAACGGGCAGATCTTGATCAGAATCTAGATCTGGATCCGGATGAGGAGAACAAAAGGAAGACAACCATGACCACAAGACTTATGCGGCTAGGTTGGATCGACCATGGGCGGCGGCTAGGGTTTGGCCGAACTAGGTTAGGGCTTGGGGCGATTTTAGGTTTTGGCAATTTCTTTTCTTCTTGTGTTATTTCAAAAATCTTCACTTAACACCTTTTTCTTAACCTTGTGGAAGATTATGAAGAGTTATATTTATAAGAGAAGAGACCTTCTCCTATAAGATATCTCTTCACGATTTGGCAAATCCTTTCCTTATCACAATAGGAAACAAGATTTGACCAAATCTCTTGTTTGTTACTTGATGACCAAGAAACAAACTCTTCCCTTCTTTATGCCTATCCTCAAAATCGTCCATTGCCTTTTAATTAGCCAATCCGAAAATTGCTAATTATTTATTATTCCATCTTTATTAATTAACCACTTTAATTAATATTACAATTAATCAGATAATCCAATTAATTAATTAGACATTAATTAATTAGATAATACTCCTCTTTGAATTAATACCATAATTCAAATAACTTTGATTTAACTACCTTAAATCATCTATTTCCTTTTATGACTGTCACTGTCCAATTGTATTGTGTGTGACCCTCTGGGTTCACCATCAATTGGCAGCAGGCCCACGACTTTCGTGATTTAATTAACGAGCAATTAAATGCTCCAATCAATTAAACAACTTTTAATTGACCACTCCTAGAATCAATCTCCCTATCAATTCTGGAGTACCTATACTTCATGGTCGATGTCTAGCCACAAGCCCAACTTCAGGTGAATTGATCTTGTGAACCTCACCTCTTATAACTGCCATGTACATACGGTCCTTCCACGACTAATTTCCCGACCGAGACCTAGGGTGTGTGAATTGATCGGCACCTCTAATTATCTCGATTCTGTACTTTCTAATTCTGGATAATAATTCCAGTGTGACTGCTAAATTTGGAAACCCCTTTCCAAATCCGTCACAGACCGTGGCCACGGGTTTCTCGGAATTTATTATCTAAGAACGTACAGGAAATTCTCCCACCTTATCAGGATGAGTCGATAGATCCTTTCTTAGTACTAACCACTCGCGTACACTTCTGTACGCACCCAACTTAGGCACTTTGTGGCCAGGCTACGTGACCAGTACCTAAATCTAAGTACGCACATCCATGTACCGAATTCGCCCAAGCACCTCAAGTCTAAGGACTAAATCGTACACTATTATAAGCCTTGAGAAATATCCCATCACTGATATGCGACATGCGCTTCCACAATGGGTTTCTCTGTTCGGGTCGTTCGATGCGTTCGATCCCCTATCGAACCACCTACTCATATGCACTGGCCTCAAATGTCTTGCTCATGAAACGCTACAAATTCACTCCATGTGAGTCATGCATACTTGTACAAGTCTTTCGCGAGAGATGAAGTTGGCCATTGTTCAATTTCACGTACTATGAATGAACGGGCGTATTAATTATAAACCAAAGAAAATAGTATTTCAACAAGCTAATTAATATTGACTTGCTGGGCACTATCCTATCACCAGGAAGGACTCAGCCAGACTTAGTGGATTATATTGAAGATCACCTTCATGGTCCAAGGGCTACAGGCTATGCTGAGGATGGGAGCATTCATTCAGATTTCGGCCCCGAAGGAGACAGTCGATGGATAAATCGATCGGGATCCTTTTGGTCGGGCGATTTAAGGATGATAATACTGAGCTGTTCGATAAGGATGGCTTTTAGATTATTGGCGATTTCTCTCGAGCGTACCAGGAGGCAAAAATTTAACCTTGCTTCATACTTTCCAATCTTAGTAAGTGTAAAACTTATATAAATACTTTGTTCTTTTTGCAGGCCGGAGACTTGTTCGTTCATCAATCCTACCGGCTCGCTATTTTAGAGGAAGAGTCTCACCAAGCTCATCTGGCCCTTAAACGTGTTTTGAGGGAAGATGAAGTAATGGCGGCTCAGCTGACAAAGACTTCGACCAAGCTATCCGAGGTAGAGAAAGAGCTCGCCAATACCAAGAAAGAACTTGAAGAGGCAAAGAGTGGCAAGTATACAACCGCGGTCGAGGAGGATTTCGTTGGAGTGGTCAGAGAGAAGAGCGCCCTCGAACTTGAGGTTGAGAGCTTAAAATCAGAGCTAGAACAGGTGAAACCGGACTCCGAACGCGCATACGCTCAGGGTCGAGAAGAAGCCAGGCTTCCGGCCATAAGGGAGTTCATAGAGTCTCCCTTTCTTAATACATTGGTTCGGTTGAGATCCGGTCCGATCAATCAATATTTCTTCTACAAGTGTGTTTAACAATTGATCATAGCCGGAAAGATTATTACATCATAATTTTCTATTTCGAAAATTTATTTTTAAGTGTCCATATCAATGTGAATTGCAAAATTGGACTTATGTTAATTGACTTGACTTATAAACTCCCCATTCTTTTCTCTCTTAAATTTATCAAAGATATAAATTCGGTATTAATTAATTAACTGTCAAAAGTTAAAATTCCTTAAATCTCTCAAGTATGTCGACATTTTCCTTCAAGTTTTTTTTACCCAATATAGCAATCACAAATTCAAACGCTGCTTCAAGCTGTAAAATGAGCTCATCATTTTCGCCATTTTCTAATTTCTTGGTCTTCGCTTAGTTATATAAGACCACACAAATCACAGAAGACCTCATTAACAAAAATTTCTGTTCTTTTGACTTGTGCATGCTTTTCCAATACTAAATACAAATCAGACCCAATTGTTCAAGCACCCTTTTTTCTCGATTTCTTCAAGCATCACTTCACAGATGTCCAATTCCCACTCCAACGTTTCATGGGTATCTCCCAAAACTCTGTTTTTAACATTAATTTTACTTTCCCCGACCCTGGTTTTCGGGGATTGTCCTTGCAAACCAGAAGAAGAAGATCGAAACACAACCCTCGCCCTGAAATACAAACTCGCAGCATTAGCTTCGATTTTAGTAGCGAGTGCATTGGGCGTTTGTTTACCCGTTCTGAGTAAATCCATTCCTGCTTTAAGCCCGGACCGGAGTTTTTTCTTTATAATTAAAGCTTTTGCGGCGGGGGTTATTTTATCGACGGGGTTTATTCACGTCTTGCCGGATGCTTTTGAGAAATTGACGTCGCCGTGTATCCCGGAACACCCGTGGGGGCATTTTCCGTTTACGGGTTTTATTGCGATGTGTTCGGCGATTGGGACGCTGATGGTGGATTGTTATGCGACGTCGTATTATAGCAGGAGGTCGAGTGTGGTTACTACTCATGGACATTCACATGGCTCTGTTTCTTTGGATTTTGATCATAAGGAAACTGAACTTCTTCGTCACCGGGTCATTTCTCAGGTAATTTATTTTAACTAGGAAAGTGTGCACGTGATTAACTAATTTTATATGTTAGTTGAATTATACAATCATTTTTCAATCATCTTTATGACATATATATTTTTTTGACTAATTCACTTTAATTATTACTATGTTATTACCAAAAATTATCATAAATACTTATAATCATAACTTGAAAATAAAAAATGAACTATAACTATTAAGTATTTTTAATTTGAAACTACATGTCTACTGAACTATTATTCTAAAACAATCATTTGAACGAATAAACAATATCGATGATTTTCTTCCTTTACCTTGATATTTTCATCTCAACCATTTTACAGGTTTAACCCATTTTTTTTTATCGATTTAACCAGTTTTGTCTGTTATACATATCTTTTACTAAATTTATCCATTTTCACATACATGTCTAATCATTTTTTAACGATTCTAACCCATTTTTACCAACTCTCCCCGATTTTCTAGTGTAAACCTGCTTTTACATTAAGTTTACCCTATATTTGTGTTATTTTAATCTGTTCTTTCATTGTTTTCACCATTTTTTTTATTTATCCCATTCTTATATCGATTCACTCATTATATCCGCTTTAACCCAATTTTACCTATTATTTTGCCGATATACACTATTTTCTCGACTATTTCCCATTTTTTTTAAATTTAACTCGTTTTTTGTTCTTGTTCTTTATCGATTTTACCCATTTTTTGTTATCTTATGTTTAGTAGATGTCATTCATTTTTTACCAGTTTACCCGTGTTCTTAGATTTACCTCATTATTTTATCGATCGTACCATTTTTTGTTGCTTTAACTCATTTTTATTCGATCTAACCCATTTTCCCATTGTTTTACCGTTATCACCAGTTTTAACCACTTATATATTTTGACTTTTTTTAGCAAAAACAATTATAAGTTTTTCAGTTAACTAAATATGATTACTCTAGTTTATTCGTATTGAAGAAATATGATTTCTTTTTAGGTTTTTTAATAAGTGGTCATTTCTTAAGAATTATCTAAAGAAACACCGATTGCTATGTTTGACTTATTTAAGCTTAAGCCAAATATAAGTTTTTCAGTTAACTAAATAATACTTTTTTTTTTATTCATATAGTTTGAATGTGATCTTTTGTTTTCAGATTCTTTAATAAGTGATAAATTCTTAAGAATTTTTTAAAGGAATATCGTGTGTACCCATTTTACACTGAGTTTATCATTTCTTTTCTTTTTTATTATTTTAGCCCGTCCTTTCACCGATTTCATCTATTTTTTTTGTAGTTTATCTCACTTCTTAATCAATCCATAATTATCTCGAGTGTAACCAATTTCGGTTGATTTTCACATTTGTAAATCAATTCACTAAGTTTCTTCGGTTGAACCCAATTTAGTCTGATTTTACTTATTATTTTGCTTATTTAACCTATTTTCTCACATATTTCACCTTTTTTTTTTTGTCAGTTAACTCATTTATTTGTTTTTGTTCTTTTATCGATTTGATCTGATTTTTTGTTATCCCGTGTTTAGCCGATTTCATTCATTTTTTTACCGGTTTTACCTATTTTTTTGCTTGTTAACCTTGTTTTTTTTATCAATGGTACGATTTTTTTTTAAACCTGCTTTTCTTTCTATCTAACCAATTTTCTCACTGATCTTACCATTTTTATCATATATTATTAATCAAAATTTTAATTTTTTTGCCGGTTTTAACAATTTCGATGATTTGAAGTTTTTTTGCTTAAGCCAATTATACATTTTTAGTTCTCTCTAGTGTAACCCAATTTCAGTCGATTTTCACATTTGTTAATCAATTCAATAATTTTCTCTGGTTGAACCCAATTTAGTCTGATTTTACTTATTATTTTGCTTATTTAACTTATTTTCTCACATATTTCACCTTTTTTATTGTCAATTAACTCATTTATTTGTTCTTGTTCTTTTATCAATTTGATCTAATTTTCTTTTATGACGTGTTTAGCTGATTTTATTCATTTTTTTTTACCGATTTTACCTATTTTTTTGCTTGCTAGCCTTGTTGTTTTATCAATGACACTTTTTTTTTAACCCGCTTTACTTTTTATCTAACCAATTTTCTCATTGATTTTACTAATTTTATCATACATTATTAATCAAATTTTTACATTTTTTGTCGATTTTAACAAATTCTATGTTTTGAAGTTTTTTTGCTACGACAATTATACATTTTAAGTTCTCTCTATTTTAACTCAATTTCAGTCGGTTTTCACATTTGTTAATCAATTCACTAATTTTCTCTGGTTGAACCCAATTTAATCTGATTTAACTTATTATTTTGCTTATTTAATTTTCTCACATATTTCAACTTTTTTTTCTTACAATTTACTCATTTATTTGTTCTTTTTTTTTTATCGATTTGATCTGATTTTTTATTATCCCGTGTTTAGCAGATTTCATTCATTTTTTTTTACCGATTTTACCTATTTTTTTGCTTGTTAACCTTGTTGTTTTATCAATGGCACAACTTTTTTTTTAACCCACTTTTCTTTCTAACCAATTTTCACATTGATTTTACCATTTTTATCATATATTACTATTCAAAATTTTACATATTTTGCGGGTTTTAACAATTTCTATGTTTTGAAGTTTTTTTGCTTAAGCCAATTCTACATTTTTTGGTTAACTAAATAGTACATTTTTTAATCACGTAAAACGAATTCGACATAGAGGTTCCTTAATATTTTTTAGGTTCTTCAAATAAGTGATAACTTCTTAAGAACTCTTCAAAGAAATTTTTGAAGAAATATAGAGTTATAATTTTTTTATTACCATTAATATTTGAATGAGTTGCAAAACTTTAAAAGATAATTATAAGTTTGTTATATAAGGGACTTATTGTCTAATTATACTTACGTAATTCTTTTCTTTTAGGATTATTTTATTTTACATTTTTGCCATAAATTTACATATCACAATATAATTTAAGTAGGGTTATATTAGTCTTCATAAAAAAGAAAAGAAATTTTCTTAGGCCAACTCGTACTTTTATATGTATAATATAGATAGAATATAGATTATTTATATATTTTTTTTAATTATAGTTTGTGTTCTTTTAATTTGTTGGGAGAGATTTGATTTTCTTGATTGATTTGATTATATTGTAAAAGGATCAAATATTTCGTTTCGTTATATATGACGTTCAATTAAATATTTGAAAATTAAAAGTAGTTTTGTTTTCAATTGACTCAAAGACGGAAACTTTTTGATGTTTTAAATATGCGTGTATTTATAAATCAAATTTCATTTACATTCCTTTGATTTTAAAGGTGGTTTTGTTTATATGCTAGAACAATCTTCTTCTTATTTTGCAATGTTTCAAGGCTTGATTCTCTGTTTCTACACATAAAAGGATCAAAAATTTACTAACTATAATTATTTAGATGTTATTTTCTAGTGCTTCATTGTGTGTAAATTATTATGGAAAATCATATGGAATTGATTCATTATGTATGTACTGAGTTTGGTGATACTGATTTATAAATTTATTGTCTTTCCTGAAGGTTTTGGAGTTGGGAATCATCGTCCACTCTGTTATCATCGGAATCGCTTTAGGTGCTTCGGAAAGTCCGAGTAGGATAAAACCTCTAATTGCGGCTTTAACTTTCCATCAATTCTTCGAGGGTATAGGTCTTGGAGGGTGTATAACTCAGGTATAAGTCTAATACACATTTACGGGACATTCTTGCCTAGATCAGGCTTCGATGTTAATTTACATATTAATTAATATTTTTAATTGTAGGCAAAGTTCAATGCGAGGGCGGTAACCATAATGGCCCTTTTCTTCTCCCTTACGACTCCGGCTGGGATCGCGATTGGTATCAGAATAATCAAACTTTACAGTGAAACAAGTGCAACTGCTCTTATTGTAGAAGGTGTTTTCAATTCGGCTTCGGCGGGGATTTTGATTTACATGGCACTTGTTGATCTTCTTGCTGCTGATTTTATGAGCCCTAAATTGCAAAACAATGGAAAACTTCAATTAGGAGCCAATGCTTCTTTGCTTTTGGGTGCAGGATGTATGTCTCTATTGGCTAAATGGGCTTGAATTGATCAATCCTCTTTCAACTTATTGAATATTGAGTTTTAGATTCCATATGTTCAATTTATTATTCCTAGGAAAATATTCATGATATTTTGTGCAAAAATAAATTTAATTTGATGCAATTTTGAAGCCATGTTGTTTGGTCTCTATTCAGAGATTATATTACCAGAAGTGAGATAAAAGCTTGATGATTAATTAATTTTGTGTGGTTCTTTCTTTATTTTCAATTGATTAGAATCTTCCAAAATGTGCTTAGTTAGTAGTTACTCTCAATGGCTGCAAGTTTCTTGATCATATTTTAATCCCAAGACCACTTTTGGGATAAAGCTTTTTTTTATTCAGAAATTAATTAAATGTTTAATAAATAACGACTTTTTTCTTATTCTGGTGTGTAGGGTACATATTCAAGTTATGTTTTCAATGAATTTTAATTGATATTTTAGAAAAAGTTTGGGTCCGGTTTTAAATGTTTGTCATTTGTATTAGTCATGTTAACCGAAATTTAATTGCTTGAAGCTCGATTATTATTGGGCTCGATAAACATCAATCATATATTTTGGTTTTGCTTTACTCAAACTCAACTCATATAATTTCGGATTTTGAGCTTATATCGACTTGGCTCATACAAGGTAATGTTAGTTGACGTACTACGTACTCAAACGCACAAAAACTGATAGTTACACATGCTAGTAGTTTTTAGGGTTTTTTGCAATTTACACCCCCGAAATATGAGAAATAAATATTTTGCACTCCCGAAACTTATATTTAGCACTTTACATTCTCAAAATATGAAAAATGCAGCACTTTGCACCCTTTTTTATATTTAAGCAAAAATTTAAAGGCAAATAGGTAATTCAATTATAAATCTTTGACATTTTACACCTCCAAAATAGAATTAACACTTATCACCCTCGAATTAATAAACAAATTAGCAACTTGTATCCCCAAAACACAATAAATGAACATTTTGCACCCCAAAACACATAAGTAACACTTAAGACCTTCAAATCATTTTATATACTATATTTTAAATTAGTTAAACATTTTATTGAGTTGAGATTTATAATTATTGAGATTCATTAGTTTACTAAAATTGCTCAAACGTGATCCGACTCAACATTTAATTAAGTTTAGCTCAAATATAATCGAGCTCAGCCATTGGACATCGGATAGATCCAATTGAATTGACTTTTAGAAAATTGTAGAGTATTTCTTTAAAGAGTATTATTTTATGTCAAATTAAAGTTGTAATGTAAATGAAGTAAATATAAGAGTGTATTGTTTTATATTAAATTAAAGTAAGATTATAAAATTTTCTCTAGATTATTAGAGATTTTTTTTTTTATTAAAAGAACTTTCTTTTATAAGTAAAAGAAAAAGGTATACAATTATACACTTATACTTTTATGAAACAAAAATAGAACTTATTTATTTGATTATTCGAAGAGTAAAAGAAAAGGCGCAAAAGTGAAACAGACAGCCTAAAGTGTGAGACCAAGTCAATCTACATTTGAGGCCATTCATTGTCTTTTCAGAAACATGTAACATATACGTAGAATCTTTACTTCCAGCGTACGTAGATTCTGTCCTTCACATTGGAAGAACTGAACTGAAATGTAAGTCAACTTCAATTAATTTATGTCAATGTCATGCATTCGATCTCTTTGAATTTGGGCCTCACACCAGTTCTGTGCGTCCCACATTACGTTGTCCTATCCTAGGTGGCTACATGCATAAGGATAGCCACGAAAATTGCCCCTTTTTTATATATATCTCTTTATTTTAATGGTTAATTTAATTATATCTGAAAAAATTTCGACTTGATCTCGCGAGTCAGGATATAAAAAAAATAGTTTTGGTGGTTTTAGCTCAAATTATTGAGAATTAACTCCATTTGGTTAGGTTTTGAATATTGAGTTTTGTAGTTTTGAAAAAGTTGAAATTCCACTTGAATTGAGTTAGAATGTCATCTAGGGGAAATAAATAGATAATAAGTGTCAAATCAATTTTTTTTTTAATAGAGTTTGAGAGAAAAAAAAGTAGATGATAGATGTCAAATCAATATTTTATAGGTTTCAAGAATTTAATTGTAAATTTGTGATAAGATTTATCGGTTTTGCCAAATTCCATTTAAAAGAGTTTTGACTCAGTTTCGCAAGACCGGGTCAAAACTCTTCCAAACATGCCCTAAATTCTTGGCTCAAAATTTTAAATGAAAGTTAAAAGAGTAAATTATTTAGATATTTTTACATGTGCATTAGTAGTTGAGAGTTAAATGTATCAAATCAGGGTATCTTTAAGAAAAATAATTTCGTATACAGAAAGTGATTGTGATTAGGATGTCCTGAAAAGAAAACATTAGTGAAAATTTAGGAAGAAAAGGAGTATTACATAGCTTAATTGATTATATTTCACTAACAATTAAAAATATTACATGACATCATATATATTCATGTTTAAAGGATGCAAAACATCATATATATGAAAAAAAAAATTAACAAGTTATTTGAAACGATTGAAAAGTTTGGCTTTGCACTCTAATTAATAAAAAAATTTGAACAAAATAATATTTTCTCGTATGTATATCCACATCTTGTATTCGTATATGTGTGCACCAATCTGTTGGAATCTATATTCTATATTTGAATAAAATTAGTTGAGAGTAAGGGGTCGTGTCTGTTCGATCTGAAGAGGTACCCTTTGGATCGAAACAGTACAATCCAAACATTATGTCTCTTGCGAAAAGACATTTTTTAGTCTATAAATAGGAGACTTAATCTGGCCAATTAAGTATCCTATTTCCGACAATAATCAAAAAATTACTCTCATCTCAACTTTAAGTTTATGTCGAATTTTCTATTTGCTTCGGTTCGCCGTGGGTTCATTATTTGTGCAAATAATGAACAACAGACTGTTGTATCTTGGGAGACTACCGGGAATTAAACTGTATGCACCGTGACAGCCCCGGAAATATTGTCTTAAGGAAATTTGTTTCGACAAACCTCAGTCTAATTTCCTTATTTTTTACGTAAAGATTGAAGTGATCTTTGGTTTCGATACAAGTAAGTATTTCTCACTATTTTTTTTTGTGTTAGATTGAAATATTTAAGTACACAGATTGTTAGACACCAACAATCTTAAGACAATAATATTTGTTTAATTAATCTGTGTGAATGCATAAATATTTATTAAGAACAAATCGGTGTTTGTCACTTGAAATAAAGAGGTGATTATGATCTTTATGAGTAAATAGAATATGAAAATCTGCTAGATATATAGATTCATGGTTGTATGACTGCATGAAATCATTGTGACATTCGTTTCGTTTGAATAGCATTCAGAATTTTAAATCTCTCAACCGGAATACTGAATTTATTAATGGGCTTAGAATTCCATCAATTTGGAGTATACTGGATATCATAATTCTGAAACATCTTTCGAAACTAATTAGAGAAATATCTTACTGGAATGATATGAAAGACTATCAGTTATTTGAGAATTTCCTTCTGCAAGGCATTTTTTTTCCTTTTGAAAGCCTCATAAATAATTATTAAGCACACTTGCATATGAATCGGTACTTTGGTGACGCTTCATCATGAATTGTGATTTAAGAATAAGCACTATGGCATGAGAAACGGCATATGTGTAATGCATCCAAGAGGTATCTTTAATTTAAGATTACGTTCCATTTAACAATTCTGCATCATATGAATATGTGAATCGGTGCATCGATAAAAGAAAATTTTGATTTTAAAGTTGTGAGTTACTGAAGCCCAAGGTTTCGAACTCTTGCGAAGAGGTGGTCCAATTAGTGGGAACGCTATTTTCAAAACTAATGAAAAATATACTAATGCTTCTGTGGGTGCTTTTTAGTTAATTGACAATATATATGTGAAGCGGTGGAATACTTCATTTGTGGCTAATGGTTTGCATTGTTATAACATTATGCGGTCATGTTTGAAGATCCAAAAATTGAGTACTAAAGAAATGAATAATTTTTTTTATTCTTGAGATTAGAAATCATCAATTGAATTAAAAGGAAGTCCATAACCATTCAATTCATATGCCGATTCCGTACAACTACGGACATGTCATGAATGGGTGCTAGTATAAAATAATTTTGGTTAGATTGTGTCTTCAATATTCCAAGTCTAACTACAAAATTTGATTTCAATGATTTGGGTAACCGGAAGTAAGTCAATGCATTTCTTTGTGAAAGAGTTATAAATGGATGCATTTATAGCATTGCATCTTTACGGATTGAGCCGTAACTATTCACATGATTGAATGTGATTTTATTACATGAATTTTAAAATTGGTCGTGGGTCATTGGATAAATAGGAGTTCCTATTTAATCTTGTACAAATAAAAATAATGAAACGATTTTCGTTTGAGGAATTGTACAAGTTAAAATGAATTATTTTTCTTATAAATACTTTAGAGGTGAACTAATTTGTTTATAGAAGTAAATGATAGATGTCATTACTTAGATAATAGTTTAAATAAAATATAATGACATGAGCATTAAATTATGGAATTCATATGAGTATGTGATTCATGGCTCATGTTGTTGGTCCCAAGTGGTCAGAAGAGGTTTAGAGGGGGGGGTGAATAAACCTCTTTAAAATTTTCTTTCAAATTTAACTTTAAAACTTTACTCCAACTGAACAGACTAAGCTGATCAGATTAGTAAGTTACAATTCTGTTCGCGAACAAATCTTTGAACAGTCTTGTTGACCACTCGTCTGATAGTTACTTAGCTGATTTTGCAGAAATCAGTTTTAATACTTAGAGTACTTGCAGCGGATTTTCAAAGTATTTTTCACAAGTATTCTTAGCAGTTTGAAAAATGTTTCCCCAGTTTTATAAACTCCTTTTTGTTCTTTTTCAAACAGTTAACTTAATGTGTTTTTATGCAAACAGAAGATATGCAGTTTTGAAACAATGTAAAAACACAAGTAATTTTTATAGTGGTTATATGGATTTAAATATCCTTTAGTCCACTCTTCCAAGTCACTCAGATCTTGGGTTATACTATAATCACAAAGTTTACAGTATACTCTGCTTGCGTCGAACAACAAATGAAACGACCACAAGTTCGCAATAGGAGATCACACAGAAAACCTATCCTCTGAAGTTTGATCACTCACAAAGATGGATCACAACTCCGCACAACACTCTTGTTTACAAAATCACTCAGAAGATGTATTTTTCTTGATTCTTCAACTCTGCTTTCGTCAACAAATGACTCAGCTGATGAGTGAGCTGTTCTTGAGACTTAAAGAATTTTGCTTCGGAAATTTCTCTCAGAAAGTGTGTTGCTTGTTCCTTCTTCGTCTCTTGCAGCTATTTATACTTGAGGATTGAAAAGTGTCCGTTGAAGAGAGACAGGATTCAAATTCCTCGAGTACTGGTCCTTAAAATCCGCGAACGGCTCTTTTGCAGTCTGTCCGTACTGTAAACAGTACTATTCTGCAGGCAGCATTAAATGCAGCATTAAATGCACTCGGCTGATGCGAAGCTTTTCTTCAATCATTTGTCTTAAATATCCTCGTACTTCAGCATTTATTACACCAAGGGGCATTTATTACCGTTGGGAACACTTCATGATCTTCTTCACTTGGCTGACGAAAGTATAAGTCTGATGACGAACTCGGCTGATCTCAAACTTGAACAAATCTGATTTGAGTCGGCTGATCTTCACTAGTCTGATAACTTCTCTTCAGCAGATCAGAAGTCTTGGACCTTGAAACTTTGACTCTTCTGATGTCTTCATTACTTAGTCAAAATTCTTTGATAAGCTTATCAGCTAAGTCACTCCATACTTAGCCAATTTTACGAAGTTTTGGAATGCATCAAAACCTCCCTTATCAAACTTTCTTCAGTGCCTTCATCTTCATCTTCATCCAACAATTTCCCCCTTTTTGATGATGACAAAACTTCAGCTTAGTACCTGTTGAATACCTAAACTAAAGATTGTAATCCTCAAAATTTTCTGAGATAGAAAAAGTTTATTGGATTGAACTTGAACATTTTATTGATATAGAAAGTGAATTACATGTACAAATTCATCAGATGAGATTTCTGAAAAAGTAAACTGATTACAATTGATTTTTCAATTTCTAACTATCAGCTTCTTCATCAGATTCGAGCACTTCTTCATATTCATATGATGATTCTTCATCATCATCTTCTTCATCAACTTCTTCTTCCAGGGTTGCTTTGGCAGCTTCCATCTTCTCTTTAAGTTCTTGTTCTTGAAGAGCTTTCAGAGCTTCCATAGCTTTTCTGGCAGAATCTGTATTCTTGTACTTGGTGTCTTCTTTTTCAATCTTATCTTCTTCTTCCACCTTTCCAAGCACTTCAGCCTTGTCAGTAGTGTCTTCAGTTTCCTTGGCTTTAATAGTTGCATCAGTTTCTTCCAAAGTTGTTTCTTCAGCAGCAGACTCCTTTGCTGGTTCATCAGTAATGGTCTCTTTAGCTGGTTCTTCAGCAGCAGGTTCCATAGCTGATTCTTCAGCAGCAAACTCCTTTGCTGGTTCTTCCCTTTTATCTTCCCCCTTTTTGTCATCATCAACTCTGATGACAGTAGAAGGTTCAACAGCAGGGTTGAGGGCAACTGTTGGAATTTTTACTCCAGCACATAAAGCTTTTAGATTCTGATTAACAACGTCATGACTTGCTGTTAGATGTTGTATATCAGTGCTGATGACGTCAGTCTTATCATTAAAGTAGTCAATGTTTAGGTTGATAGTTGCAATTTCATTTTGAACTTCCTGTGCAGCCTTTGCTACTTCTTGCAACATCCCCAGATTGATTTCCTTCTCTTCATGACTGACTTTAATGAAAGTTGCAGTTAAATCAGCAATCTTGTGCTCAGCTGATTTCAAGGCAGTGTGAAGATGATTTACATCACCCTTCACATCTTCAACGTTACGGTTCAGCTCTCTTAAGCTATTCACTAACTCTAGTGAATGATCTTGAGGAATAGGAATCTGATCAATAGCTAACTTGATAGAACTGCTGGTTAGAAGATGCGTTCTTTCCACTTGATGAGTGTGAGATTCAATCAATTCTGTCTTCATCTTCTGTAACTGCAGACTATTCCTCTCTTCCATATCTTTTATTTGATTTTCAATAAGTAACTGGAAGGCTTCCATCAGTGATGAGTGTTCATCCCCTGATGAAGTAGAAGCATCAGCTTCGTTCTCTTGAGTCTCCTGATGAACAGGGACATCTTGCATATCCGTCATCTGATGATCTTCAGAAGTCTTAGCTTGCGGCTCAATAGCTAAGGACTTATCAGCAGACTTGTGCTCATCAGTGACATCATCGTAGAACAGATTTGTAATGGTTCCATCATCATTAAAGCATGTAGTCTGTCTAATCTGTCTTACAATGATCCAAGGGTTGACAGGAGCATTGTTACCCTTAGGGACTTCATGGTACGGTTGTACTTCCTTGCCAAAAATGATTTGTTGAATACTTGGCAGCAGTGGCAAGTCACTTGAACATCCTTGCTGATACTTTGACTTTTTAACCCATCTCTTCAGAGCAGTCATAACAGCAAACTTAATTGCTCTCTCTTCAGCATCTTCAGATTTCTTTTTCTTTTCAGGCAAGGTGTTTTTAATCTTCTTGGCCTCCTCCAATGCAAAACTTTTTGCATAGTTATGCATGACTTCTCTTACATAACTGGGATCAAGGGCCTTTTGGATGGAGTTTGTCTTCAGCCAAGTCAGAACCCAGTGTTCTTCATCAGCTAACTCCTTCATGTTTTGAAGTTCAGTTATTGAGCTATTCAGCCTGATATCTCTCCACTTGATATATCTTGGTTTCTCCTGGGTGAACATAGTCCTCAACATAATCTTCTGATCATAGTATGCTAGAGACTTCTCAAACTTCTTGAAAAGCTCCTTATCAGCATATACTATCTCAAAAGCTTTCCTGACTTCAAACTTGTCTTTGGACTTGGTTTTGGGAGCAGGCAGTAGTATCTTCTTTTTGTCTTCTTCAGTCTGCCCTTCACCAATCTTGATGCCACCTCCATGGACAGGTCCATAGGCATCAACCTTGCTTTGTTCAATCACCATGGCCAATTCAGCATCTTCAGCAGCTTTTCTCTCTGCTGCAGACATTCTTCTTCTGGCCTCATCCTTTGCTTGTTGAGCTTTGCTCAATTCAAGAGCTCTTTTCTCTTCAAGCTCATCCTGCTTCCTCTGTTCAGCTTCTTCTCTTGCCTTCTTATCAGCTTTGGAGATTTTCTTTCTCCTTAGCACAATTTTTCTTTTCCCTTTATCAGCAGGGGCTGGTCCAGCAGATGATATAGGAGCAGCAGCAATGGGATAGATGATCTGGACATCTGGATCTTCTTGAGGTTGGGGAACCTCAGCTGTTGGTGCTTCCTTACTTGGCTGTTGTTCATCAGCTTCGTCAAGCACAACAGTTTCAACTGTTTCGGCAGGCCTTTGAGTAGCTTCAGGATCTTTCCTTGCTACATTTTCCAGATTGGTAGGCTCTTCAGGAAACGTCATCTGCTTTCTAGCAGTTTTCTTTGTCAGACCTTGAACAACTCTTGAAGTAGCAGTATCCTTCTGCTGACTTCTTGTTCTCTTAGAAACATTCTCAGCAGGCCTCTCTGCTGATGGAGTTCTTGATGGTGATGCAGGGGATCCAGTCCTTACATCAGCCATTATGTTCTCAACAATTTTAGTGGCTTCAGCAGAAGTCACTCTCTCCATCTGCTTTAATTCTTTCTTCTTGGGCTCATCAGCAGCCCTCTTCCTCTTAGTCTCAACAGCCAGACTTGCTGTTTTGACTAACCTCTTTTGCCTCTTGGCAGGAACCTCCTTTGGTTCCTCAACTTCTTCTCCTTCAGGCTCATCAGCCTTCCTCTTCTGAACAGGTAGGTACTTGTTCATTGCTTTGGACTTGTGAATTTCTTTGCCATTTGTCATGACACAGCCCATCTTTGATAAGAGGTAACTTAAAGTGATTCTGTGGTTGGTGTAAGGGCCTTTTCCCTTCTTCACTTCCAGAAAATCAGCAAGTATATACCAAATTATGATGGACCAGTTTACCTCTATTCCATAGTATACGGCAGCCATGATGCTGAAACGCTTCATTGTGACAGCATCTAGAGAAAAAGTACAATTTTCAATCAGCTTAGACACCATATCAGCCATCCGCTGATATTCATCCTTAAGCTGTTTCTTTCTGATGTTGCCAGACAACATCTCTCCTTCCTTGGCGCAGATCGCCCAAAACTGTTGGTGCTTCTCTTCAGTCAGCACGATAACTTCGTGTCTTCCAGACTTAGGCAAACCAAACTGTTCATGAAGAACTTGTGGAGTGATGACAACAGATTTGTCACCCACTTTTGCTTTGATTTCTAGTTTGTGATAGTCAGCCTTTGCCGTTGAGTAATACTCCATAACCTGGTCAGTCCAGATTATTCCCTCGTTGTACTCCATGAAATTTATCAACTGTGCCGATTTGAATTTCTCCAACAATTCTTTCATCAAACTTGTACCAGATTGATAATAGGCTTCATAGTCTAAGAACATACCTTCAGCAGCCATTTTAATCTGTTGAGAGTTAGTGAAAAGGAAAGGATTTTTGCAGAAAACTTGTTTAAAATTTTCTCACAAGTACTTTTGAAAGTTTAGGGTTCGTAAAGAGCTACTCGACTGATCAGATGAGGATTTATAGAGTTGGGGTTTTTCGGTTTCCGTGATATCCGCCAACCGTTAGATCCGTTTTTCTGTCAGTGCTGATCGTGCGGCGTCAGTTACGACCTTTCGAATTCAAAAGATATTTTAATGAGGAGCGGGAAAATGTACCGCCCGACAGTTTACTTGTAAAGGCGTGTTTTGGATAAAACGTTTTTAAATAGTTCGCTTTTACTTAAGTAATCAGATGAGTATAAAAACACTTATCTGTTGGACTAGTGTCCTGATGACAATGCTGTTATCAGAGAATGCCAATAGCTGATAACCTTCCTCAGCTGTTTGTCAATCCAGCTAGATAAAATAACTTCAATCTTCGATAGTTGAGTCTTCTGATGAAAACATAACTTCAACTAACTGTCATTAACAAATTTCATCTTTAATTCAGAAGTACCGCTAGTCTTACACGTTCCCCCTGAGTTTTAAGAATTCATAAGTTAACTAGTCTGTTGAGAGTTAATCCTTGAAGATAATAACGAATTGCTAAGCTGTTGAACTCCAGTCTTCTGATGAGTTCCCCCTCAGCTTATGCTTCCAAATTAAGTAGTCCTAGCTCAGCTCTTAAGGTTGAAAACCTTACTTCACTTAAAGGTTTGGTGAAAATGTCAGCAATCTGATTATCAGTATGAACATACTCAATCATTACATTGCCTTTTTCCACATGATCTCTAATGAAATGATGCTTGATCTCAATATGCTTAGTCCTTGAATGACTTGTAGTGTTCTGAGTAAGAGAGATTGCACTTGTATTGTCACAGTAGATTGGAATTCCACTGATCTTGATATTGTAGTCTTCTAGTTGATGCTTCAACCAAAGTATCTGTGCACAACAAGCTCCAGCAGCTATATATTCAGCTTCAGCAGTAGATATAGAAACTGAGGTTTGCTTCTTACTCATCCATGAGATCAGACGACTGCCTAAGAACTGACAGGCACCTGTTGTGCTCTTTCTGTCAATCTTGCAGCCAGCAAGGTCTGAATCTGAATAACCAATGAGTTCAAATCCAGATTCTCTAGGATACCACAATCCCAATTCTTGAGTGCCTTTAACATACTTCAATATTCTCTTGGCAGCTAAGAGATGAGATTCTTTGGGGTTTGATTGAAATCTTGCACAGACTCCAACTGAGTACATTATGTCAGGTCTGCTTGCTGTTAGATACAACAATGAACCAATAATGCCTCTATATTTGGTTATGTCCACTGATTTGCCATCTTCATCTTTATCCAAACGAAGACTTGTAGACATAGGAATGGTAGCTGTTGAGCTAGTTTCCATACCAAATTTCTTAAACAGATCTCTTGTGTACTTTGCTTGGCTGATGAATATTCCATCAGGCAACTGTCTAACTTGCAATCCAAGAAAGTAATTAAGTTCACCCATCATGCTCATTTCAAACTTATTCTGCATCAGCTTGGAGAACTTATCACACATCTGTTGGTTAGTTGAACCAAAAATAATATCGTCCACATATATTTGCACAAGTAATATATGATTTTCCCATTCAATAGTGAACAAGGTTTTATCTACCTTACCTTTACGAAATCCTTTAATTAAAAGAAAATCAGATAGGGTATCATACCATGCTCTTGGAGCTTGTTTTAGTCCATAAAGGGCTTTCTTCAGACGATATACTTTGTCCTCTTCTTGATAGACTTCAAATCCTGGAGGTTGTTCAACATAAACTTCTTCTTGCAATTCTCCATTGAGAAAAGCAGACTTCACATCCATCTGATAGACAGTGAGGTTCTTGTGAGCAGCATAGGCAAGAAACAGTCTGATTGCTTCAAGTCTTGCTACTGGTGCAAAAGTTTCATCAAAGTCAATTCCTTCTTCTTGACAATAACCCTTGGCCACTAGTCTTGCTTTGTTTCTGGTGACAACACCATCTTCATTCATCTTATTTCTGAATACCCACTTAGTGCCAATTACTCTTTGATGACTTGGTCTAGGAACTAAGTACCAGACTTCATTCCTTTCAAATTGATTCAACTCTTCTTGCATAGCTTCTATCCAGAAGGAGTCATTTAGAGCTTCTTCAATTTGTTTAGGCTCTATTTGAGATAGAAATGTGACAAACATAGCATCTTGTGCAGCAGCTCTTCTTGTTTTCACTCTATCTAAAGGATCACCAATAACTAGTTCAGGTGGGTGATTCTTGAGCCATCTGAGATCAGGTTGCAAATCAGGATGTTGTCCTCTGTTATGATCTTGCAACACTACTGTTGGAGTTCCAGTAGTAGTCTGTTGAACACGTGTCGTCTGTTGAACAGTCTCTGGTCTGTCAGCTGTTAGCAACTCGTCTGTTAGACAATCAGCACTGTGATTATGAACAGCACTTGAGTTAGCAGCTGAACTTAGATTAGGTAGTATGATGGGAACATATTCTTCATTTCTTCCAACGTCCAACTTCTGTAAATCAGCAGACAGATCTTGATTTACACTTTGATTCTTTTCAGAAGATTGACTTGGCTCATCAAATACTACATGGATAGATTCTTCTATTAGTAATGTTCTTTTGTTAAAAACTCTATAGGCCTTACTAACAGATGAGTATCCTACAAAGACAGCTTCATCAGCCTTTTCTGCAAATGCAGTAAGGTGATTTTTCCCATTATTCAATACAAAACATTTACAACCAAAAATCTTAAAGTAATGAATGTTTGGCTTTCTGTTGTTCCAAACTTCATATGGAGTCTTGTTCTGATTTTTGTTGATCATACATCTGTTCTGGGTAAAACATGCTGTATTTGTTGCTTCTGCCCAAAATCTTTGTGGCAGCTTAGCTTCAGCTATCATGGTTCTGACAGCTTCTTTCAGTGTTCTGTTTCTCCTTTCAGCAACACCATTCTGTTGAGGGGTTCTAGCAGCAGAATACTCATGATGTATTCCTTTGATATTACAATACTCTTCAACAGTAGAGTTTGTAAACTCTGTCCCTCTATCTGATCTGATCTTCAATATCTTGATACTCTTCTCATTCTGGATCAGTTCCATCAGATTTGTGAGATGTTCCTTGGTTTCACTTTTCTTCTTCATGAAAATCACCCAAGTATATCTTGAATAATCATCCACAACAGCTAGGCAGTATTTCTTTCCACCATTGCTGACTGGATCAATGGGTCCAAATAAGTCCATATGCAACAGCTCCAATATTCTTCCAGAAGATTGGTGCTTCTTTTCTTTGAATGATGACTTGATTTGTTTACCCTTCTGACAGGCGTCACAGAGCTTGTCTTTGCTCATGACTGCTTTTGGAATCCCTTCTACCAAATCATTCTTGATTAATCTGTTTATGGTCTTGAAGTTTAAGTGATTCATCCTCTTGTGCCATAGCCAACTGACTTCACTTGGTGCAGATGCCACCAAACAAATACTTGAATTCTTGTCAGCAGAATTCCAGTCAACTATGTAGATATTTCCTTGTCGTCTTCCAGATAAAATTACCTTCTTTGTACCAATCTGTTCAACGTAGCACTTATCTGCTGAGAAGATGACTGAATATCCCTTGTCACAAAATTGACTTATGCTCAGCAGATTATACTTTAGGCCTTTAACATATGAGACGTCAGATATCTCTATGTTTCCCTTGATTAATCTTCCTTTAGCTTTAATCTTGCCTTCTTTGCTGTCTCCAAAAGTGACTTTTGGACCATCCACAGCAACTGCATCAGTCAACTCATGTATGTTTCCACACATGTGCCTTGAACATCCACTGTCCAAGTACCAAATCTTCTCTACTTTACTCCTACTCCTAATCCTAACCTACAAAACAAAAAATGAAATTGTTTTAGGTACCCTTATTGAGAGGGTCCTGAAGGATTAGTTCCACCCTTGACAACCCAAGATGTTGAAGTCTTAGGCTTCTTAGGTTTCTGAGTTTTAGGAGCATGAACAGTTTCATTTTTATCATAGTTATCAGATAAGTCATGTTGATGATCAGTATGATATGAATAATGTTCATAAGCAGGGTAAGGTGCATGATATGCAGGATATGCATGCATTGGATGAGCAGGGTAAGGTGCATAGTAATTAGGAAACTGAGGTGCATGATACATAGGATGATATGCAGCAGGTTGCACATAATATGACTCATTTCCATACCAAGCATTTTGATTTTTCTTGTTCTTATGCTTCTTTGGTTTACTAGATGCTTGCTCATTTGATTTTGACTTAGTTTTACCAACAGATTGATTCAATTTAGCTTTATCAGCAGACTTCTTAGGACTCTGCTGTTTGGTCTTACTAGTCTGATTTCCTACACTAGGCTCTTTGCTCTTTTTAGCCTTAGGAGATTTCTTCTCCTTTACCACTTTCTCAGTTGAGGTAGGTCTAGAGGTTTGAACATACAGAATGACCTTACTATTGTCAGCTGATACAAATTTTTCAGTATGGTTCAACTCTAATTTTTCCTTTTCTAAAGGTGTCTCCTGTTTACTAGATGTATGCATGGATGCAACAGTAGACTTATCATGAGACTCAATGATTTTCTCAAGTTCCATGATTTTTCCTTTATAAACCTCACATTCAGCTTTCAGAGATTCATGCTCTTGCTCAAGCTGTTTATATTCAGCTGATTCTTTTGGCTTTTCAGCTAAAAGTTTCAGTGAACTATTTTGCTCTTTTAGCAAGTTCATCTCTTCCTTAAGCTTAACAAACTCTCCAGCAATAGTAGTATTATTCAACATCATTTGCTCTAGAGAATTAAACAGTTCATTTTCTTGAGGAGTTACCTCATCCTCAGAGTCATCAGATTCCTTTGCCATCAGGCACAGGAGAGCAGGTTTTTCTTCATCAGACGATTCTTCATCAGACGAGTCTGAGTCTGAATCAGATGAGTAGACAGCAGCTGGCTTTTCTGCTTCAGCCATCATTGCCTTGGCTCTCTGATGCTTTCTTTCTTTTCTCATTTTCTTCTCTTCCTCAGTGTACTTCTCTGCTTTTGGATATGGGCAGTCTCTTATGAAGTGTCCCAATTTCCTGCAGTTGTAACACATCAGTTTTGATTTATAATCTTCTTTATCCTGAGAAGAAAAATTAGGTTTAGAAGTAGAAGCAGCATGATTGTATTTGTTTTTCATCTTTCTCTTATAGAACTTCTTGAAGTTGTTCATCAATAATGCTACATCTCCAGCAGTGTACTCCTTTTTGTTGAGTAGAGTGGCTTCATCAGATGAGTCCACTTCTTTGCTTTTCTGTGCTGGTCTTCTGGTGTTTTCAGCAGCAACAAGTGCAGCTGTGGGTCCTGAAGTTGAGGTTTCTTCAATTCCCATCCTTGGCAGTTTATACTCATAAGCCTTGAGTGCGGAGAACAGCTCTGTTAGAGAAATCTTGCCCAGATCTCTTGATTCTTCCATTGCTGTCACCTTCATGTTGAACTTGGGAGGTAGAGCCTTCAGTACTCTGACAGAAATCTCTTTGTCAGTGAAAGTCTTTCCCAGCTTCAAAACTTCGTTCAGAGTTCTGGTGAATCTGATGTCCATCTGATCAATGGTTTCTCCAGACTTCATCTTGAAGTTGTCCAGCTTCTCCAAGGCAACACTGAGCTGATGCTCTTTAATAGCATCATTGCCTTCGCTCATGTCACGAACCTTATCCCACATCTCCTTTGCAGTTTTGCAATGTTTGACTTTGTCAAACCGATCATTATCCAGGGCTTTGGTCATGATGAATCTTCCGACTTTGTCCAGGTTGAACAGCTTTATTTCTTCTGCTGTCATTTCTGTTAAGTCTTTTTCCACCACTATTTGAGCTTCATCTACGATGATGGTCTTGGTGAATTTGAATGGACCTTTAATGATACATGTATGCATGTTGTCATTATAGGCAGCAAGGAAAATCTCCATTCTGATTTTCCAGTCCTCAAAAGACATACCAGCAATGTGGGGAACATGGCTGATACAATCCATTTTTCAAAAAGTTTTTGTTTTTCAAAAAGATGCTCTTTTGAAAAGTTTTGAAAACCTTTGAAAAACACTCGGATCAAGCTCGTTGATCAGGCAGCTGATTCTAATGAACCACCTGCTCTGATACCACTTGTTGGTCCCAAGTGGTCAGAAGAGGTTTAGAGGGGGGGGTGAATAAACCTCTTTAAAATTTTCTTTCAAATTTAACTTTAAAACTTTACTCCAACTGAACAGACTAAGCTGATCAGATTAGTAAGTTACAATTCTGTTCGCGAACAAATCTTTGAACAGTCTTGTTGACCACTCGTCTGATAGTTACTTAGCTGATTTTGCAGAAATCAGTTTTAATACTTAGAGTACTTGCAGCGGATTTTCAAAGTATTTTTCACAAGTATTCTTAGCAGTTTGAAAAATGTTTCCCCAGTTTTATAAACTCCTTTTTGTTCTTTTTCAAACAGTTAACTTAATGTGTTTTTATGCAAACAGAAGATATGCAGTTTTGAAACAATGTAAAAACACAAGTAATTTTTATAGTGGTTATATGGATTTAAATATCCTTTAGTCCACTCTTCCAAGTCACTCAGATCTTGGGTTATACTATAATCACAAAGTTTACAGTATACTCTGCTTGCGTCGAACAACAAATGAAACGACCACAAGTTCGCAATAGGAGATCACACAGAAAACCTATCCTCTGAAGTTTGATCACTCACAAAGATGGATCACAACTCCGCACAACACTCTTGTTTACAAAATCACTCAGAAGATGTATTTTTCTTGATTCTTCAACTCTGCTTTCGTCAACAAATGACTCAGCTGATGAGTGAGCTGTTCTTGAGACTTAAAGAATTTTGCTTCGGAAATTTCTCTCAGAAAGTGTGTTGCTTGTTCCTTCTTCGTCTCTTGCAGCTATTTATACTTGAGGATTGAAAAGTGTCCGTTGAAGAGAGACAGGATTCAAATTCCTCGAGTACTGGTCCTTAAAATCCGCGAACGGCTCTTTTGCAGTCTGTCCGTACTGTAAACAGTACTATTCTGCAGGCAGCATTAAATGCAGCATTAAATGCACTCGGCTGATGCGAAGCTTTTCTTCAATCATTTGTCTTAAATATCCTCGTACTTCAGCATTTATTACACCAAGGGGCATTTATTACCGTTGGGAACACTTCATGATCTTCTTCACTTGGCTGACGAAAGTATAAGTCTGATGACGAACTCGGCTGATCTCAAACTTGAACAAATCTGATTTGAGTCGGCTGATCTTCACTAGTCTGATAACTTCTCTTCAGCAGATCAGAAGTCTTGGACCTTGAAACTTTGACTCTTCTGATGTCTTCATTACTTAGTCAAAATTCTTTGATAAGCTTATCAGCTAAGTCACTCCATACTTAGCCAATTTTACGAAGTTTTGGAATGCATCAAAACCTCCCTTATCAAACTTTCTTCAGTGCCTTCATCTTCATCTTCATCCAACACATGTACATTTGCTTAATAAGTACGACTTATACATATGCGAGATATATAAGAAGCATATACTAATAACTTTTATCTGGAGATAGAAGATTAATTAGTATTTACTACCAAATCATTATTTTATTTGAGAAATAATGATAATTTATTTGTGAAAATATTTAAAATTTATTTACGAAATAAATGTCAATATTTATTGAGAAAATATTGATTGTAATTTATTCACAAAATAATTATAATTTATTTGTGAGAAATAATTATAAATTATTTGTGAAATAATTATAATTGATTTGTTTGTGAAACAAATGTGCAAGAGTTCAAAACCTTTGAACTAATTTAAATTAACTATGTGATTTTGAAATCATTAGTAACTCGTGGAGTTTGAGAATGTATTTAATCACATAGATATTATTGCTCTATTTATTGAGTTATAAATACGAGGCAATAAATGTATTTGCGAAATACGAGAAGATGCATTTGTGAAATACAAATCCGGATAATGGAATAAGAAAATTTAAATTCTTATATCCAAATTGTGGGGGTAAATACGAATATATTCATTTACACAAAAGTGTGTTAAATTGGGAATAATTCATCAAATTATTTACCTAGCTCAACTCAATTGAATTTGGTAGCTAAAATAACAGAATTTTAAGATGTGGTTAAACGTCAATCTTTAAATTCAAATTTACTTGACAACTTGTGGGGAAACTCGTTAGATGTCTACACACATACTAAGTCGAGCCGCATACTAAAAAGAGTTTCACACAAGAAAAATAATACAATTCCATATGAGTTATGGAAAGGGAAGAAAAACCAAATACCTTAAAATGTGGGGGGTATTTAGGTCAGATTTCGGTTTCACCACCGAAAAAGAAAATAACTTAAAAATATTAATTACTACTAGCATATGCGATAAATAATAGTAATTCATATTTTTGGTATTTAAATCTGACATAATTGTAATCATGTGAACCGAGTCACGTGATGTAGCATTCATTGAAAATGCAAGAAGGATTTGAGAATCATTTCTCATAAATTGATATTTCTTTTGTTTCAGATTTATTTTCAGTAAGTGTAATTTACTGATATTAAAATATGATAAAGTAATATATTTATTATATTACTTACATAAACCATTTTAGAGTTTATAATTAGAGTTAATTATAAATTATTTATGCTGTGAGAATAAACATTATAGTCTAACCCATTTCAGACTAGAATATTTTTTAAAATTTTACTGAATATTTTGCGAAAATATTTAATTGATTTTGATCAAAAGGATCAACTTTGTGAAGTTTATAATTATAATTAATTATAAATTACAATATTCTGTGAGAATATACATATGAATCGCTTACTTCAACATGAGTTTGTTGACGAGTTGAAGAGACAAATGAGCTAAAAGCTCCAAGTTCTTCAATCAAGACATTCTAACTTATATGTAGAGGATTAACCTCAAACATATAAATAAATTATATCACATTCCAATATCTTGGATTAGAAAGAAGCGATTGACAGCGAGTTACATTCATAAAATTGGTAGACCTCGGGGAGTGAACCAATTAGATGTAGATGGGTGTTTTAAGATCAATAGTTTAAAAACTTTGATAAGTCAATCGATAAAAACTACGCTAGACGAGTAGCCAAGTTGCTTTATAAAAGAAATAATTTTACTTCTTTGACTCATATTCACTAGCGATTAGGATGACATCCATTTGAATGTTAATAGCTCTAATAGCTATATATAATGGACGTTGAGATTATCATTCTGAATGGTGAATTAAATGAGGAGTAACCAGAGAGTTTAGTTGTTAAATGAAAAGAAAACATAGTTTGCGAAACTTTTGTATTTTCTTGTTGACCTTTAACAAACTTATAAACAATGACATGAAAAATGTGATAGTGTCACTAATAAATTTTGACTGTCATATTAACTCATATGACAAGTGTGTCCATATAAACTAACTGGATAATTGAGTATCAGAGTTTGGTTATGCGCAATCGATATGTTAATATTTGAGATTAATACTGTGAGTATTAAATCCATTGAGAAAATATTAACTTATGATATGAAAAACTTCGGCTTAATCAATCATGATTAAGAGGTCATGTGATGATATTAAACTATCTCAAGCACATTATGTGAGATAAGTTATAAATAGTTTAATACTTATGAAAAGGGATTTCATAATTCTATTTAATTCATACCTTGTGTGCAATACGAGAATAAATGTGATATAGTATCACAATTTGAGTATGCTCATAAAATTATATGTCACGGATATATCGTAAATTGCAAGAGGCTAGACATCGTCTCTTTAGTTAATAAACTAAGGAGATACATGAACAATCTTAGCAAGATTCGTTGGGATGCATTAATGAGAATGCTTGAATCTTGATAGAATACATACATATGTGCATTAGATTTGGAAAATTTTCAAACGATCCAGGAGGGATATAGTAATGCAAATTAAAATTCTGATTTAGATGAATCAAGGTTTATAAGCGGATATGTATTCAATTTCGGAGGCACCGCTATTTCTTGAGAATCTTCCAAACAAACGCGTATAGCTCAATCCACTATGAAATTAGAGTGCATAGCATTGGATAAAGCTAGTAAAGAATTTGAGTGGCTTCACAAAATTCATGGAAGATATTTTAATATGACTAAAAATTGTGTTAGTCATACATAAAATGCGATAATCAAGCGGTGATACACAGAGCTCAACAAACTCTATGTATAATTGTAAAGTCACGACATATTCGTTGTCGTTGATACAATACCAATAGACATCTACTTTCAAATAGAATGAAATTTATAAAGTCAAGAGATAATCCTAATTCCGGATATTAAAGGTTTATCTAGAGAGTAGTATGTGCATCGAGGGGAATGGGCTTAAAGCCTAAATTAGACTAAGTTACCTCGTACGGAAACCTAACCTGGCGACTGGAGATCCCACGGACCAGGTTCAATAGGACAACCAGTCTTGGCTAATTTAAAAGAAAGCACTTAAGAGTATAACTCTATCCCATTCTTATGATGCAATAAGTGCAAGCCTACCGCGTTTATAAGGTTAAGCAAATGCTTTTAATGACGTCTATACCTTGTCAAGAACAAGTAGAGTATGGTAGGATACTCTTGATAGATGCGGTCACCTATGTTAGTGTGAGCTGGTTCGGCTCGTTGAAAATTTCTTTATAGGTTGGAATTCTCTAAAGCACTCGCATAACCAAGAATGTTCAGGGCCAAAACGAACACAACCGAGAACTTGAAGCAAATCGGTTTAATGCTGTGTTAAGTTTATTGTCTTGGTTTACACCAACAGCCGACGGTTCAAGATGAAATATTTCACCGATTGGCTAAGTAAATCCGATAAGCTTTAACTAGGGAAGGTTCAAGATGAAATATTTCACCTATCTCGATGCGGTATTATTCCTAACGAAATTTCGACATGATGTCTTATGTGAAGGAACTAGGAGAACTATTTTATTCATGTGGGGGATTGTTGGAATCTATATTCTATATTTGAATAAAATTAGTTGAGAGTAAGGGGTCGTGTCTGTTCGATCTGAAGAGGTACCCTTTGGATCGAAACAGTACAATCCAAACATTATGTCTCTTGCGAAAAGACATTTTTTAGTCTATAAATAGGAGACTTAATCTGGCCAATTAAGTATCCTATTTCCGACAATAATCAAAAAATTACTCTCATCTCAACTTTAAGTTTATGTCGAATTTTCTATTTGCTTCGGTTCGCCGTGGGTTCATTATTTGTGCAAATAATGAACAACAGACTGTTGTATCTTGGGAGACTACCGGGAATTAAACTGTATGCACCGTGACAGCCCCGGAAATATTGTCTTAAGGAAATTTGTTTCGACAAACCTCAGTCTAATTTCCTTATTTTTTACGTAAAGATTGAAGTGATCTTTGGTTTCGATACAAGTAAGTATTTCTCACTATTTTTTTTTGTGTTAGATTGAAATATTTAAGTACACAGATTGTTAGACACCAACAAAATCATCTGGACATTTACGTTGTTCGACTAAATTTTTGGTGGTGCGGACATTAGAATTAATTAAAACATTCGATAAAAATTTACATGACCAATACATTTATCAACAAATCGGGCTACAATTTGAGAAGATTAAAGAATGTCAAGCAGTAGTATATATCTATTATTTCATCTAAAATTTAGTTTTATTTTTATGGTTATCGTTTAGATTGTATATAGATTTATCTTAGGCAACTTTAACATATTGTTTAGTTTGGTTATTTTATCGATTTTAGGGTGAGTTTGGCCTAGCGATTCGAAAAACAATTATAGGAGAATTAATTTTACTAAAATTGATTTTGGTAATAATTGATTATAAAAAAAATTAATTATAGAATAATTGCTTTTGTATAATAGCTTTTGCAAAAATAACACTTTAGCACTTCTAAAATAAGTTGATTTTTTGCTTCTCGAGATCCCAAAAGTGATTATATTTTTGGAGGCCAAACATCATGAAAATCACGATTGAGCCAAAGTAATTTTTATAATCTAGGCCAAACACTTCAAAAATCACAATAGAGATCTAAAAGTAATTTTATGAACTTCAACCGCTAGGCCAAACTCACCCTTAGTGATTTAATTTAAAATCTATCTCTATCTCTACTATCTATCTATCTATCTATCTTCTACTATTATAAAAGCATGAATATTTCTTAACTTTTTTGTACGGATTAAAAATACCCTTATTTAATTTAAATTGTAAAGTGATATTTAATTCATTGATATATATGTAAAAGTAATTAAAGAGGTATAATTAGACATGGTCTTGTTATATTTAATTTATCTCCTACATAAACTCCTAAAATTTATAAATTCTCTCTTACATCAAATATACTATTATTTTAAGTAGCCCCTAAAATATATATAAAATTGTTATATTTTATCATCAGTATTTATTTACGTATTAAAATGTTAATTTAAATATTTAGTACAATATAAGCCGTAAATACTCTAAATATAAAAATTTAAAATAAAATTCTCTTAAATGTCATTATGTTACAAAAACAAAAATATTGAATCACGTCTTACTATGAAAGAATAAAAAATATTTAACGCAATCGATAAAGAAATTGAAATTATTGAAAACATGTGAAGTTGAAGAAAATTCAGGTGAAACTGGTGAACATTGACGAAATTGGTGATAATTTGGGTAAGATCGGTAATAAAGTGTCCCTGAAATAGATAAAAGTTAGGGTGTAATTCGTGAAAAATGATGAAACCGGTGAAATAACAACATAAAAAAAAGGTGACGAAATCTATGAAAAAATGAATAAAGTCGGCGAAAACGTGTCAAATCAAATAAAAATTCAGGTGAAATTGGAGAAAAAAACATGTGAAATTAGTGAAAAAATGTGTGAAATATGTGAAAATGGGTCAATTTGATAAAAATGAGTTAATATGGTAAGCACGTGTGAAATCAGCAAAAAAAGAGTTTAACCGACAATATAAGATGAAACCGGTAGAAAAATAATTTAAAACGAACAAAAACAAAAGGACGAAATCGTACAAACAGTGAAAATAAGTTAGAACCGATAAAAAAAATGGGTAAAACAGTTAAAAAAATATCAAACTGGTAAAAATAAATAAAAGTGGCTAAAAATCAGGTTAAATCGATGAGAAATGAATTAACCCAATGAATTAAATAGGTGGAAAATGAGTTAATTTGCTCTATTTTAAGACATAATAAAATTAATTTTTCTCTAATTAACAAAAAATATCGATGAAATTATCTAGATACGTACGTGCGCTTTCCTAGTAACTATAAAGATGAAAACTAGTGAATAGCACAAAGCGACCTCAGCTTTTTTGATATTTGAACAAAGACTTTGTGAGAAGGTAAAAGTTTCTTCTTAATTTCACACCATAATTAAAAATATCATTAATCTTCTTTACGTGATACCACTAATAATTAAAAGCACTAATTAAAAAGATAAACTTGTATTGATATTTGATATGACACAACTAATAATTAAGAAAAACAATAAAAATCATCTCTTCTTTGTTTAACATTGACTTGACAATTATATCGTATAATTTCTGCAAAAAGGCGAAATTAGTTTAATTAGGTCGCTTATAAGTTTGCCCTATAAATATCAACAGAGTGATAAAATGTTTTTTTTCCAATAAAAGGAAGATAAATTGAACATTGAAAATATGACATGGTAACTTGCCCTTATCTCTTTAAATACATATGGGAGCTTTCAACAGACTCTTAAAGGCAGCATCTAGGGGGGTTTCACTCCTCGGGTTCTCACTTCCGCGGAGGCGCCGTGGCTGATGCTACCTTCGAACGAGGTGGTGGACACCTTTACGTGTGATGCCGAACTACGTTCAATGGACTACTCCTTTTACTGGTTGTCGGACATGAAAACCATTAGTCTCCGCAACAAAACCAACGGGAAAAAATCCAATACCGCACGACGCCTTCTGCGTTGGTTCTTCGGAAGGCTGGCTTTTGTACTCCGATCCAGGGATTGCCCCCTGTTTCTTACCAATCCATTAGTATCCCCTTCTCTCCCTACAGCTCCACTCTCCCATACATATGCCCTATTATTGGTTGCAGCAAAAAGTATAAAACCGAACCCTGTAGATTTTTAATATTGAGTATTGACACATGAAAATAACCTTTTTCCACCTGAATATACATATGTTAGAATAACATGGTTAATGTGTATGGGACCAACGAGCTTTCGATCTGTAAGCCGGGATTGAATATGGAGTCAGGGACGAACTTGGTCGACAGCCCCCTTGAGCCTTTTTACGCGATATTCTACTCTTCTAAGAAAGAATTGTTCTATACCTTGTTCTCCGATGGTGGTATTGTGACTTGGGATTTACGCAACCATTTGGAACCCAAACAAGAGGCATATCACCCGGTCTTCACCGATTCTGAGGATATATATGAGGACCCTTAATTGGCTTACCGATGAATACCTTGTGGAATCCTCAGGGGACATTCTTTTGGTGATGTGGCACCACTACAATTATGTTGGTGTGATGTTGATGAAGATTACGATGCCAATCTGCCTCGTAGGACGCTAAGATTTGATGTATATAGACTAAACGATGGAAAGGATTCGTGGCAACGTATGAGTCATTCGGTGATCCTCAAACACAGGCGGATATCAAGCCTTCTAACCTAGAAAATTTACCATAAAAAAGGAGAGTGCACAACATTTTGTAAACACAGTGTATTTATGTAACAAAAATAATGCAAGGAGTTCTGTACAGATTACTCAAAATGCAGGTGAATATCATGTTTTTTGTTCATGAAAAAGCCTAAAATAAAATTTAATTATTTCTATATCATCCACATGGTTACACAATCGAATTACGAAAACAAGATTTCCCATGTTATTCTAATATGAAATTGAAATTCACAAAACATCACAAAAATCTAATTACATTCCTAAGAAGCATTCTTGATAACATCCTCAATAAAAACACCTTGAGCATTATAAGAAGAGCCACCCTCCATCAAAGCCATCCTACTCCTCTCCTTCATTTCCTTCACCTTATTTCTCACTCGACTCCCACCCTCCTCCGCCATCAACCGCCTTATCGCGGCCTCGATCTCCCCGGACCGCACAGTTTCCGATAGTTTCTCCCCCCTCGTATCCCTCCTATAATCAATCCTAATCTCCTCTGCCATTCCCAACTCCTTAACCAATTCAAACGCATTTATCTGTTGTTCCGCATACAAAGGAAAAGTTGCCATAGGAACCCCAAACCACACGCTCTCCAAAGTCGAGTTCCATCCGCAGTGTGACACGAATCCCCCAATCGAGGGATGCGAAAGAACTGCCATCTGCGGGGCCCACCCTATAACTTTCCCAATCCCTTCAGTCCTTTCCAAGAACTTTTCAGGCAGCACTTCTCGAAAATCCTCGTACTCTATCGGAACCTGCATCACACCCTGGCTCTCTCCCCCTGGCTTTCTTAAAGACCACAAAAAACGTTGTCCACTTTTTTCTAAAGCAGAAGCAATTTCTTTTACCTGGGATTCCTCGAAACTTCCCATACTTCCAAAACATAAGAAAATTACCGAACTTTCTGGTTGTTCATCGAGCCATTTCTTGATTTCATCATAATCCTGATGGCTACTCTGTTTGTCATCGCTACTCAAACTCAAAATCGGGCCTACAGGATAAACTTTTGGGTACTTATTTTGATTAGATAAAGATTCAATTGCGAAGGGTTCGAGCTCATGGAACGTGTTCACCATAATCCCTTTTGTTTCCTGGATTCTTTTGAAGTAATTCAAGAAAATATCTGACATTGGACCTTCTTCTACAACCACATAAGGCAATACTTTAGCAGGAACGGGTATTGAAAAACAGGGGACCGACAATTCAACATCCGAGTTTTTGTAATTAGCAAGTTCTTGATTGTGTTCATATTTAAGTTCAACTAGATGTAAAATCAGGCCAAGTGAACTAGCACCGGACGTGATAAAAACATAGGAGGGGAGATTAAATTCATTAGCGACGTCAATGAATTTCGTGCAGAACATATCAAGAACTAGTCCTCCAAGTTTATAATCACCAGATTGAGATGGGTTTTTCATAAGATTGGAAACTATTTCTCTTATGTGATCTTTTTGATTGTCTATGAAACCAAAAAGGACGTTTGTAGAAACAGGGGAATTTTCTTGATAAGGGAGATTGGTGAACTGCAAACGAGAGTTGGTGTTGGAATTTGATGAATATTTTTGGGTGTAATCATCTATGAGATTATCATTAGGACGTCTGATAATGAGGACGGTTATGGAGAGGCGTTCGTCTCTTTGGAGGAGGAGCTTTGCCGTTTCCACGGTGGAGACGAGGTGGCTCAGCCCTGGTGAGGGGATGAATATAAGTTCGGTTTTCTGCATTTTTGTTTAGTGTTTGATATTGGGGTGAGTTTTTTTCTGATAATTAAATTGGGGTGAGTTTATATATGAAGAATAGGAGGGGTAAATGTAAAATATTTTCATGTGGTATGGTAAACCTGCACGAAATTTTTGAAATTTTAATTGCGTCAAACTTCTTTATACTTTCATAAACCCTGCAAAAACCGCTCAGTTTGTGCAAAATATGTCGTTTTGGAAACACATATTTCAAAAAACCGTTACAACTTTACATAAAAATTTTAAAAAATGGTTTCTTGTAATACGTTGATCCAAAAGGACCTATTCTTTTTTTTTTTAAGTTGAATATTTTAAGCATGGTTTCTAAAAGTATAAAGACGTTTGGTAACAATAAATTTTTATAGAATAATTTCATACAAATTTTACATAATACAAAGAAATATCTTCCATTTCCCCGTAGTAGGATAAGGTGAGACCTTCTCCAAGGGGACTCTTATATCCTATATTATAAGAGATAGGATAAGATTTGGACAAAAAATCCACTCCAAGGGAGTCTTTAAAATTTAAGAAAGCCAAATTTTTTTAAGTTTGGACTCTTATATTTGAGAGTCCAAACTTAAATCTTAAAATTACTTTTTGCATAGAAAAGTACAAACAACAGTACTTTTCTACTCTCCTTTGCAGAAAATTGAATCCTCCAACCTCCAATTCCCAAAAATTAATGGAAAAGGTAAAAATGAACTGAATTTTTTATTTTTAAATTATAATAAATTAAATATATAATATATATATCATTATTATTTATATATTAATAATTTTTTTAAATTTTTTATTTTTTAAATTATAATATATTAAATATAATAATATATATATATCATTATTATTTATATATTAACAATAGTACTTTTTAAATTTTTTTATAATATATTACAAAAATTTATGAGATAATAATTTTTTTAGTTTTTCAAATTATAATATATTAAATATATATATCATTATTATTTATATATTAATAAAAATTAAAAGTAATTTGTTTAAATATAAAAGAGTTGTTGGAGTGATGTGATGTGATTGTTTAAAAGTGAACTCTTAAAATATAAAGAAGCTGTTGGAGTGCAGAGTAAAAAGTGGGAATGTATAACACTGTTCACTCCTTAAATTTTAAGATAAGAGGCCTGAATTTAAGAGGTCTGTTGGAGATGGTGAGGCTGATTATTGAGGAATTAACCAGTCCCATTTTGGTGTTATCTTTTGACTATTGTCCTTGCGTACATACATATGATTCTTACAAAGACATTAAGCGCATGTTTATTTGGTGTTTTAGAAAGTAATTTGAAAGATTAGTAGAAGTTTGTGAAATAATTTTGATTACGTAATGTTGTTTGTTTGAATTTTGAGAGTGTTTTGAGAAATAAAGTAGATGTAAGTTTTTCTGGAAGACTTAAATTGTAGGTGTAAGATGTGTAAGACTTTATGTCAAATCATGTTTGTTATGTAAAATAAATTGTATAAGAGATATGTTACTTTATGTCAAATCATTTGTAAATGGATTGTTTATAGATAATAAAATTGTTATTTGTTTGACTTTTGAAAGTGCAATTTAAGAAAATTGAGAGATGAAAATTTATTTCAAAAATTTTTAAAAATATATTTGTTTGGTATTTCTCAAACATGAAAAAAATTTGCTAAACGCCAAACAAACAAGTGCTAACTATTTCTTGGGGAAAATCAAGCTTGTAGATAGGGACATCAAATGGTTCAATCTCGGTGGCGTAATTTAAAAATATTTCATCGGAGTAATTAATTAAATTTATTAAAAAATTGACTTAAAAGAATCAACAATGAAAATTCTTAGTTAGGACTTAGGCATAACTATTTTTAAGGAAAAAAGCAGGGACAACAAATGATTCAACCGGACTTGATCATGATTGGATTTATGTGCAATGGATTCAGAATTTACCCAAAAGTGCGGATCCAATAAGGATCCCAGTTCAGATCCATTCACAAGTTATTTTTCCTCAAACTAGTTTGACAAAATAACAAGATGGATTACCACTAAGTGGCAACCAAAACCTCCATATGGTTAACTAAAAGTGGTACAGAGGATCTATACTCAGTTTAAATACTGGTCTTATTTTCGACGAATTTAGTACTGAAATAGTGTATAAAAAGACTAAAACTGCGACAACTTAAAATATGAGAGATGTTAATCTATGTTATTCGTCTTTTGATTATCAAACAAAGTTATTCAATACAACTTCTCAACTAATTCCAATTAAATGTTTAATAGCATGCCTAAACTCGAGTTCTTTAATTTTTACATGGTATCAATAAACAATATTTGAGTCATATATTCTTTCTTCTCTTATCTTCACCGTGTCATTATTTTCACAATCATCAATATCTATCAAAACATTTCCTCACCATATGTCATCATTTTCACAATCATCAATATCTATCAAGACATTTATTTCTATTCATCACTCAAATAGTCTCTTCTGTGTACATAATATTTAATCATGTGAATTTTTTTTAATTTTTATTATTTCCATAAAGTTTTAATCCTTTTTAAGGTGTGTTGGGTATAATAAATGGGAAACTTTTCCAATAGAGATTTGAATTTTTGTTCATTACTTTGTAGTGACTAATGTCTTCAACTATTCCAATCACCCGTTGGTATTAAATGTGAATATAAATGGAAGCAACAACAGTCTTTTCCTCAACAAGACTGCACTTGAAAATTGTCAATTAATTTTCAGAATATTTACTTTGAGGTGCACTGTGATTTATAATTGCGTAAGGTAGAAAGTAAAATTACAAAGTATATGGAGAATAAAAGTCTGAAACTCACTAAATTATTGATCTCTGTCAGAATATAAAATTCCAATATACAAGATAAATACCAAAGAATTCGACTCTATCTAAAATGTTGTAAAAAAAAAATTGACTAATAACTAGACTCTAGTAAAATAGTGGAAAAGAAAAAATTAATATGGTTGATCTTTGAATGAAAAAATTAATATGGTTGGGCTTTGAATTCGTCAACAACCTATTACTTCGGTGGAAATTAAGATGGTATACTTGTACAACTCTTCACTGTTTTTTAAGACCAGATAATTCTTTGAGTCAAAACATCTCCTTTTTTTTTTTTTTTTTTTTTTTTCAGGGTTTAATCCATTTCGAGACGCGTCATATATATTAAGTGCAAATGTCTCCCGACAGAAATTCAAACCTAAACTCAGTACTTTGTAGTGATTAATCCCTTCCACTATACCAATCATTTGTTGTTAACTTGTTTTCAGTATGTTAAAAGACTTGCCGTTTGCCTTAATCTTTTTATTTGCCTTGCCTTTGGTGTGTTAATGTTTTACAGCTGGTTATGGATGTAATGTAATTGTAAGGAAATTTTTATTTGAATCAAGTTTGGTGGCACTCAGCGTAATTACATGGCAAGTGTAATACATTTGTTTTGTGCTTGAATATATTTCTGTGAGAGTAACCAATCACAAAGTAAATAAAATACACTTGATTAATGGTTGAATGTGTTTGATCAAGCCGGACTTGGACAAGAAATTTCCATTATTGTGCATGTCAGCACATTTTCACTTCAATTTTACAAAATTTTCCGTTCTGATTCATAACATGAATTTAAATTCTCAAAATATCGCCACAACATTTAAAGACAATCTACTTACATTCTTGATTCATCCTCAATGAAAATAAAGTCGGGTATCATGCCTATTATCCTAGAAAAACTAAAAAATTAATAATTTAACGGTAAAATTATGAGTGTGCAACATTTTTTAAAACACATGGATATCTACGTAATAAAAATAATACAAAACATAAATGAACATCATATTTTTTACACATGGAAAAGCCTAAAAATAATATATCAGCCAAATGGTTACACAACCGAATTACAAAACCAAGATTTCCCATCTTATTCATAACTTGAAATTGAAATTCACAAAACATCACAAAAATTTAATTACATTCCTAAGAAGCATTCTTGATAACATCCTCAATAAAAACACCTTGAGCATTATAAGAAGAGCCACCCTCCATCAAAGCCATCCTACTCCTCTCCTTCATTTCCTTCACCTTATTTCTCACTCGACTCCCACCCTCCTCTGCCATCAGCCGCCTTATCGCCGCCTCGATCTCCTCGGACCCCACAATTTCCGATGGTTTCTCCCCCCTTATGTCCTTCCTATAATCAATCCTAATTGCCTCCGCCATTCCCAACTCCTTGACCAATTCAAACGCATTCAACTGTTGTTCCGCGTACAATGGAAACGTAACCATAGGAACCCCAAACCACACGCTCTCCAAAGTCGAGTTCCATCCACAGTGCGACACAAATCCCCCAATCGAGGGGTGCGAAAGCACCGCCACCTGCGGGGCCCACCCGATAATTTTCCCAATCCCTTCAGTCCTCTCCAAGAACTCTTCAGGCAATACTTCCCGAAAATCCTCATACTCTGTCGGAACATACAGCATACCCCTTCCCCCAGGCTTTCGTAAAGACCACAAAAAACGTTGTCCACTTCTTTCTAAAGCGGAAGCGATTTCTTTTACCTGGGCTTCTTCGAAACTTCCCATACTTCCGATGTTGGATCTAAATCGAATACAAAAACATAATGATCATTAGATCTAATTCGATTTAATACCGAAAACCTTATTGCCTAACCATGTCGATTGTCAAGAGATTAAAAGTAGATCTGAAACTTTAATGTAGCGGAAACTTACCTTGATTCATGCCAGCAATCTTGATGTTATTGATGATATAGTGATGATGGGTTTTATGATCTTCCACTTGATACACACCTTAGAACCTTAATACTCACGCAGAAAGGGATTGCAGAGAATATGAGTTATGTAACTCTATATTTTGTTATTGTGTTGTGTACAAGTGGGGATCATAACCCCTTATATATAATAACCTACTAGGGTTAGTATATGTTTCATTATTTTCAATTCGGCCCTTCATCAAATTGAAAATCACAAACTGGTATCTACACTTTTATTCCATGATAAACTTAATACCCATAGTCCAAAAGTTAACATAATTAGACCACATAATTATGGACTTTACTTTATAATAGCAATACACACTAAATTAACATAATAGGCCCACATAACCATTGGAATTTTCCAACAATCTCCCACTTGGGCCACATATGTTATCAGATAAATGTGTATATCCTTATGAGCTCAAAATTTGCTATTATTTCCTTAGGTATTCCAAACAATCTCGTCCATTGGTTTAGTCAGCAAAGGACTAAAGGAGCTTTCGTCACAAATAGCGTAACTAAACCCATCAGTAATCACATATACCAACAAAACCAAATGACATAGATCTATCATGGAGCGTAGCATGAAAATTACATGTAATGTGATCTTAAACATGCCTATTTTCAACTGATCCTCCTTAATCTTTATTGAGATCAAACTTAACATAATCGTACAGAGTGCAAAAACTGAAAACTTTATTTCTGCAGAAATATCCAAATATAATAATGGATCCAAAATTACCATGTATAAAGCAACTAAACTACAAACTCCCACTAAAACATGAAATCCTTACAGAATATTACACCCATGTGAGCAGTATGCTCATGAAAGATTTTGGGTGGTAATCCCTTAGTAAGCGGATCCGCAATCATGGAGTTTGTCCCAATATGCTCTATAGAAATATGTCCACTCTGTACCCTTTCCTTCACAACTAGGAACTTAATATCAATGTGTTTTGACTTAGTTGAACTCCCATTGTTGTTAGAATATTGAACTGCTGAATTATTGTCACAATATAACTTTAGTGGTCTTTCAACTCCACTCATAATGCGCAGCCCAATGACAAAATTCCGCAGCCATAATCCTTGATTAGATGCCTCATAACAAGCTACAAATTCTGCCGCCATGGTAGAAGGAGTCACTAGTGTCTGTTTGACACTTTTCCAGGAGATAGCTCCACCGGCAAGTAGATAAATGTAGCCTGATGTGGATCTTTTAGTGTCTTGGCATCCAGCGAAATCAGAATCAGAATACCCAATGATCTCCAATAGATCTGACCTTCTGTATGTGAGCATGTAATCTCTCGTTCTATGCAAGTACCTTAAAACCCTCTTGGCTGCTTTCCAATGATCCATCCCAGGGTTGCTTAAGTATCTACCAAGCATCCCAACAATGAATGCTATGTCGGGACGTGTACAAACTTGAGCATACATCAGACTTCCAACTACTGAAGCGTAGGGGATCTTTTGCATTTCTTTAACTTCAAGCTCATTTTTAGGGCACTGGTCGAGACTAAATTTGTCTCCTTTAGCAACAGGGGTGTCTCCTGGTTTACAATTCGACATGCCATACCTTAAAAGCACTTTTTCAATATAGTTCTTTTGTGATAATCCAAGAATACCTCGAGTGCGGTCTCGATGTATTTGAATTCCTAATACAAAAGAAGCTTCCCCAAGATCTTTCATATCAAATTTCTTTGATAAAAATTTCTTGGTTTCGTGCAACATATTTATATCATTTGTGGCAAGTAGTATGTCATCAACATATAAAACCAAAAATACAAATTTACTCCCACTGAACTTTTGGTAAACACAATCTTCAACAGTGTTTGTCTCGAAACCAAATGAGACAATTACTTGATGAAATTTGCAGTACCATTGACGAGAAGCCTGCTTAAGTCCATAGATGGATTTTCTTAATTTGCAAACCATTTTCTTTGGGTCTCCAGACACAAAGTTTTCCGGTTGCACCATATAGATCGTTTCATCAATGTCACCATTTAGAAACGCCGTCTTAACATCCATCTGATGTAACTCAAGATTTAAATGCGCAACAAGAGCCATAATCGTCCTAAAAGAGTCTTTCGAAGATACCGGAGAGAAAGTTTCTTTATAGTCGATGCCTTCCTTTTGAGTAAAACCTTTAGCTACAAGACGGGCTTTATATCTTTCCACATTACCTTGTGAATCCTTCTTGGTTTTAAATATCCATTTGCAACCAATTGGTTTCTTTCCTTCAGGTAATGGGACAAGATCCCAAACTTGATTGTCTTGCATAGACTTGTACTCATCGTTCATGGCTTCAATCCATTTGAGAGAATTAATATCTTGCATGGCTTGACGGAAGTTGATTGGATCATTTTCCGTCGATCCATTATGTTCCTCATTTTCTTGGAGAAACACTATATAATCATCTGGTATAGGATTTCTCCTCTCTCTCGTGGATCTCCTTAAGGGTGGTTCTTCTTGAGGTTGTTGATGCTGAACTTGAGGTTGTTGAGGTTGAACTTCAGGATCAATCATCTCAACTTCAGTTGGGGTTCGATCAACATTGTCTTGTTGAGGATTCAAATCTGCTTCTCGACTAAATGCAGGAATGAAAATCTGAACAGTATCAGAAGTAGTAGGAGGAGATATAATTGATTCCTCCTCCGTGATTGATTCTTCTTCAAAGACAATGTCTCTAACCTTATTTCTCCCCCCAAACTCAACATCCTCAAAAAATATTGCGTTTCCCGTTTCAAAAATTGACCTTAATGTGGGATTGTAAAACTTAAAGCCCCTAGATCGTTCAGAGTATCCAATAAAGTAGCTGCTCACTGTTTTGGAGTCCAATTTTCCTTCTTTGGGCCTATAAGGCCTAGCTTCAGCAGGACATCCCCAAATGTGAAAATGCTTTAGACTAGGTTTGTGGCCTGTCCAAAGCTCATAAGGTGTTTTGACGGCTGCTTTAGTTGGTACTCTATTCAGAATGTAAGCTGCTGTCTTTAGTGCTTCTTCCCAGAGTGATTCTGGCAAGGTAGAATGACTGATCATACTCCTTACCATGTCTTTAAGTGTTCTGTTTCGTCTTTCAGCTACACCATTCATGCTAGGTGACCCCGGCATGGTGTATTGTGGGACGATTCCACATTCCTCTAGGAATCTAGCGAATGGTCCTGCACGTTGTTCACCTGAACCATCGTATCTGCCGTAGTACTCACCACCACGATCAGACTTGACGGACTTAATTCTTTTGTTGAGTTGGTTCTCAACCTCAGCTTTAAAAGCTTTGAACATGTCCAGAGACTCTGATTTTTCATGAATGAGATACAGGTACCCAAAACGTGAGTAATCGTCTATGAATGATATGAAATATTGTTGGCCATTCCAAGAAGCCGAAGGGAATGGTCCACAAATATCTGTATGAATCAACTCTAAGACGTCTGAAGATCTATAGGCACCTAATCTTCTTTGTTTGGTCTGTTTTCCTTTAATACACTCGACACAAATATCGAAGTCCGAAAAATCGAGTGAATCTAGAATATTTTCTGACACAAGTCTCTCAATTCTAGACTTTGAGATGTGACCTAAACGCTTGTGCCATAATTTTGAAGAATTTTCTTTATTTATTTTGCGTTTAGTACCACGTGATTCCACATGCAGGGTTTCATTATAAGAAGTAATAGTATCAAGTAAGTATAGGTTATCATACATGCTTAATGAACCAGTTCCAATAATATTGGAATTTAATGAAAGACTGAATTTACTGTTTCGAAAAGAACAATGATAACCAAATTTGTCCAATAAAGAAACAGAAACCAAGTTTCGTCTAAAAGACGGCACGACAAAAGTGTCTTTCAAATCCAAATAATGACCAGTTCCTAACAATAACCTAAAATGACCTATTGCTTCTACTTCTACCGATTTTCCATCGCCCACAAAAATGTGTCTTTCAACATCATTTGGCTTTCGGTAGCTTAGGCAACCATGCATAGAAACACTTATGTGGGTAGTAGCACCAGAATCTAACCACCAAGTGTTTATTGGTACTGAAGCTAAATTAACTTCAGAACAGACCAAATTAAAGAAAGAACCCTTAGCAGCATTATTTTCTGATTTTATTTTATTGCCCAAGTTATTCCCATTGAGCATGGAAATGCGATCATTATTCTCAAATAGTGAATTGGTAGATATAGTAATAGCAGAAATTATAGCTGTTACAAAGAACGAATTTTAAGTTAGGCACATGTTCACAAATTGAATAATTATAGAATAATTATTTACTTTATGAAAGACATTAATTCAAATAATTATTAAATACATAGCAAGATACCTAGCACAACATTAATATCAAGTCTTTGGACAGTAATATTAATTGTAAGTGGTACTCTTGTTGTAGTGATCGAATGTTGAAAATAAATCCTGTCAAATAAAGAGTCTATCTTTGGATCGACTAATTACCCACATGGACACCTAATAATAATCACACATTCATCACCACAGGTGTATATGCAATTCGGCCAAACATTATCCTTCCTTTGGGCCGGTTTAATATTCGCATGAATTTGCATACACAAATTCATCTTAACATTCTCTATAAGCCAATCTACACAAGAGAGGTCACTTTGGCGACATGTTGCTTCAATTGGTTATATTGGATGTTAGACTGACTCATAAAGTCACTGTTATGTATAAAAATTATTCGAATTTTATTGCCAAACCAGGCAATTTCCTTAATTTTTTTTTTTTTTTTAGCCAAACAGGCCCTTAGGAACAGTAATTTCGGATTTTCAGGAAGCCAAACAGGCCCTTGGGAACAGTAATTTTCGGATTTTGTAGGAGCCAAACAGCCCCTAATTTTGGTAAGGTTTCGTCAATTTCGCCCAACAAGCAGAATTCGCCGGAAAAAGTAGTAGTTTTGGCCAAGAAATGAACCCAATCTTAATCTTGAAGCATAATATAAAAAATCACCGTAATTCTTTACAATTAAATCAGAGAAGAGAAAAATTGGTGATTTCAGGTGCCATGCATTACTGGACCGAAATTTGCTTAAACAAAAATATCAACCATGGCATCCCAAGGTTGAGTCTACAAGCAGATTCTGTATTTCCCAATATTAATTGCGTATCAAATCCTTTCACTTTTCCTTTTATTTTCTTAATTATTATATTATTCAATCAATTTAACTTATTTTAAAGAAAACAAATAATACCTAAATTTCTCAATCAATAAAGAGATCTAAACTGAAGTCCGATATTCCTAGTCAAGAAAACATATTTCTACTAGGTCTAACTTAAGGGATCATGCGAAAGATCAATAACTCCATAAAACAACTTTAATTGCATAAATATAAAGCATGAAATTGAATCTTTATAAAACAAGATCAAGAAAGCAATAAACCCTAATTTGCATAATCAAGATCTACAAATCATGAAATTCTAAAGTTTTTATAAACAAGATCAAAATAGCAAAAAATCATAATATGCACAATCTAATCTTTTAAACTTAAGAACCAAATTCAGATTTTCATATATCATAAACATAAGTTTATGAAAATCTCAAGTAATCGAACATGGATGGCTCTGATACCACTTGTTGGATCTAAATCGAATACAAAAACATAATGATCATTAGATCTAATTCGATTTAATACCGAAAACCTTATTGCCTAACCATGTCGATTGTCAAGAGATTAAAAGTAGATCTGAAACTTTAATGTAGCGGAAACTTACCTTGATTCATGCCAGCAATCTTGATGTTATTGATGATATAGTGATGATGGGTTTTATGATCTTCCACTTGATACACACCTTAGAACCTTAATACTCACGCAGAAAGGGATTGCAGAGAATATGAGTTATGTAACTCTATATTTTGTTATTGTGTTGTGTACAAGTGGGGATCATAACCCCTTATATATAATAACCTACTAGGGTTAGTATATGTTTCATTATTTTCAATTCGGCCCTTCATCAAATTGAAAATCACAAACTGGTATCTACACTTTTATTCCATGATAAACTTAATACCCATAGTCCAAAAGTTAACATAATTAGACCACATAATTATGGACTTTACTTTATAATAGCAATACACACTAAATTAACATAATAGGCCCACATAACCATTGGAATTTTCCAACATCCGAAACATAAGAAAATTACCGAACTTTCTGGTTGTTCATCCAGCCATTTCTTGATTTCATCGTAACCCTGATGGGTACTCTGTTCATCATAGGAACTCGAACTCAAAATCGGGCCAACAGGATAAACTTTCGGGCACTTATTTTGATTAGATAAAGACTCAATTGCAAAGGGTTCGAGCTCGTGGAACGTGTTCACCATAATCCCTTTTGTTTCCGGGATTCTTTTGAAGTAATTCAAGAAGATATCTGACATTGGATCTTCTTCTACGAATACGGCAGGTAATACTTTAACAGGAACGGGTACTGAAAAACAGGGGATGGATAATTCAACATCCGAGTTTTTGTATTTAGTGAGATCTTGATTTTGTTCAAATTTAAGTTCAAGTATATGAGAAAATAGGCCAAGTGTACAAGCACCGGAAGTGAAGAAAACATAGGACGGGAGATTAAATTCACTCGCGATTTCGATGAATTTCGTGCAGAACATATCAAGAACTAGTCCTCCAATTTTAGATTCAGATGGGTTTTTTAGAAAATTGGAAACTATTTCTCTAATGGAATCTTTTTGATTGTGGATAAAATCAAAAAGGAAGGTATCCGAAACAGGGGAAATTTCTTGATTTGGGAGATTGATGAATTTCAAACGAGAGTTGGTGTTGAAATTTGACGAGAATTTTTCGATGTAATTATCTATGTGATTGTCATTGGGATGTTTCATGATAAGGACGGTAATGGAAAGGCGTTCGTCTCTTTGGAGGAGGAGCTTGGCGGTCTCCACGGTGGAGACGAGGTGGCCCAGCCCTGGTGAGGGGATGAATATAAGTTCAGTTTTCTTCATTTTTGTTTAGTGTTTGAAATTAGAGTGAGTTTTTTTTTTTGTGATAATTAAATTTGGGGTGAGTTTATATACGAAGAACAGGAGGGGTAATTCATAATACTCCCCTGCATTATCTTAAACCAGCACGAAATTACCATGCAAAATTTCAATTGCGTCAAACTTTTTTGTACATTCATAAATTATGCATAAAACATTTAATTTTAAAAAAAATAAGTTGTTTTGAATCGACATATTTCATGAAACCATTTTTAAATAATTTATTTGGTTCCTACAACTACCTGTCAAATATTATTAAAAGTATTTCTTCAAATAAGTCTATCCAAAACGGTTGACTTTTTTACAATTTTTTTTTTATTGCCGGATTCTGAAACTACAATTACGATTTGGTGTAATAAAAAATTTATGGAATAGTTTCCTATATATTTTCTCCGTAATAGTTTTGACTATTGTACTTGCGTACAGAAGATTCTTACAAGTTGCAAAGGCATTTACCATTATATTAAATGGTTCAATCTTGGCGGCGTAGTTAGAAAAATATTTCATCGGAGTAATTTAATTACATTTATTAAAAAGTTGACCGAGAAGAAACAACCATGAAAATTCCTAGATAGGTATTAACTATTTTTGAGGAGAAAATAAAATTTGTAGATAGTGTGAGGAGAAAATAAAATTTGTAGATAGTGTTATGAAACAATGATAAAAGGAACAATTAAAGTATACAAATTAGAACAAATAAAGTCGAAGATAAATTAGGGAGAGAGTTTTTTATTACTCATATATTCTTGTCTATATAAAATCATTTACAATGCACTTATTTATAGGACTATAAGTGCAATTCAAAAGTCAAGAGTTAGAAGATAACTTTAAGTGAAGTTCAATGAATAAAACACTTGACTTTTCACATGGTGTTCAAAGAGTCTTTATATAACTATTGACCTTCCAAATTCATCCATCAAATAAAGACTATATTCATAACACTCCCCCTTGGATGCATGTTGCTTAGAAAATATGCCTCGTTAAAAACTTTGACAGAAAAATCTGGTGGGAAAAATCTGAACAAAGAAAAAAGAGTACATATCCATATGGGGCTAATAAGCGTGTAACACTGCCTCGTTAAAACCTTGCTAAGAAAACCCATAAAAACAAAACTTGGACGAAGGAAAAAGAGTACAGTGTGTGAATTATTAATAACACACTCCCCCTGATGCGGGCGTAAGGTCCACAAGTTGACGCATTCGAATATTATGACCATCAATTTGAATGACGTAGTCGGCAATGCTTTAGTGAACAAATCAGCAAAATTATTGCTTTACTGAATTTGTTGAACATCAATACTACCATTTTTTCTTAAGCTCGTTGGTGAAGAAAAACATTGGTAATATGCATTTTGTTCAGTCTCCTTTTAGATACCCATTCTTGATTTGAGCAATACAAACGGCATATTTATTGTAAATGCATGTTGAATAGTAGACCTTAATCATAAACATTCACAGCTTGCTTTAAACAATTCCACTTTGAGATACACACACACACACACACACACACACACACACACACACACATATATATATATATATATATATATATATATATATATATATATATATATATATGCGTGTGGATCAAAAATGTATCCAGCATTGGCATAACAGACCATACGTGGATTGGAACCTCTGATTAAAACAAGCACATGTCGGTTGTTCCACAAAGATAGCGTAATACATGTTTAATTTCATTTCAATATCTGCATGTAGATGCAGAGTTATATCTTTCTAGTAAGTTAAAAATGCAATATCCGACATCATACAATTTGCAGAATACATTAAAGCTCTAATTGCATTTAGATAAGGTACTTCAGGACCTAACAGTTCTTCATTGTTCTCTTGAGGACAAAATTGATATTTATTTATTACTAAAGATCGAACAACCATATGAGTGTTTAATGGATGAACTTTATTCATATAAAATCTTTTCAGAATTTTCTTTATATGGACAAATATTTTCTCTAATAAATGCTCGATCTGCAGGCCGAGATAAAACTTTATTATTTCGAGATTTTTCTCCCAAACTCTTTCATCAAGTAGTTTGCGGTCTCAATGAGCTCTTAAGGAGTCCTCACAAGATTTAAAATCATCAGCACATACCGCCATAATAGAAAACTCATTTCAAAATCTTTCAATGCAAAATACATGGACAAATTGGATTGTGCACGAATCCTTCTTTTACGAGGTATTCATTTAGCTGGTTATACCACATCAGACCAGATCACCAGTACTCGTATAAGCATCGTATTTGTTTACTAAAAGACGAGCATGAGACTATTTAATTCCTTTAGGAATTTTAATATAAATATCACTGCCCAATGATCTATCTAATATGCGGTAATTAAATCCATAAACACATTTCAAGTCCTTCAGGGACTACAAATCAATTAAATACCGCAACGTGATTGCACCAATCACGGGGGAATATGTTTCATCGTAGTTATTGGTCTCTGTGAGAATTCGTACAAGAAGTTGTGTTTTATATATCACATTTTCATCATGTTTTCGTAAAATTATATGTTTGTGACATATAAATTTCACGTATTTGGGCGTGCGGACAACTAGTCCAAATATTTTTACAATTTAATAGCGATCTTGAATCGCGTCTTTCTCTAAGGCCAAATTATTTATTTATGTCGACATTAATATAATCGTTCACGGTTCAGGATCCTGATTTTATAGCTTTTATTTAGTTCGACACAAACAAGCAAAACTATTATTTATAATTACTTTGCTTTCTATCCCAGTTTTCTTGAATTCTTCATATGTTTTATTTCTATGTCATGTGCCTCTTAATGGGCATCTCGTGATCTAGACTGATCAGTCATTTTTATTTTATAGCGCTTTATTTTGAAACAGTTTCCTCTTCAGGATGGACATGTACTTTAAGAACCATTTTCCTTCTTAAGTCTTTTGTTGCACCAATAGTAATTTCACGCTTTAATTGCGTATATAGTATGCTAGCATATTGTCCTTCAATGACTTCAATTCATGTTGGTGCAATTTTCAATTCTTGCTCATACTATTTGTGCGTGGGTCAAGCTGAGACAAGTAATGTACATCTATGTACTCTTGTCAAATAATTTCACGCTGTTCTACATGCTGACATCAATTCTGCCCCCTAACGGCGAGAAAACTATCTCAAAAAAAATTATCATGATATTTTAATTTAACCATATCGTTTCGTCAGACGTTTAAGATATATGGTTATAGCCTCGTCAGGCGTTCAAAATACATGATTACAGTCGAGAAATAAAAACTAACCGACACGTCTCTGTATACCCATATTGGTGAAAATTCAGAACATAAATCGCACAATCATAAATTTTAATTGAGAATTATTAGGCTTCCAATCTGACACAAGTTGCAACGTTGTCCTCAATCTTATACTTGAGCAAGAATCTCAGCAAAAGCAATACGTGTTGACAATAGACATATTTAAATAAAAAAAAAACTTTTACAGGACCATGAAATTACATAATGGTCCACAAAGTGGATCTATAAGTCCACATACATCCCATTAAAATTATTATAAAAAGGTTTGGGATTCATGACCAATTTTCACAGTAGATGGTCTTACAATTTACTTTATTTGTGAGCAATCAACACACACATACTCATGGGGTTAATAATCATATGATTCTTTAAAAGATGCCCGTAATAATTCAGCGCATTTGTAATTTTCCCTGGATGACCAAGTTTATCATGCTACTTCATAATATTATGGATCATTGAACTTCTGGTTCAACTTAAACTTCTGATCCAACATTGCTTATGATCGCATAATTCATTTTGATGAGAAAACTGGGATTTTATTCAACAAAATTTTTCTGGCATGAAATATTGGATGTAGTATAAGTATATTTCATATTCCCCTCATATATATAATTTCCATATGATATTCGTCAATACGTTCTTCAAGACGTATTTATCTCAATTCAACAAATCCATTTTGGATTTTATAGAGCACAAAGCCTCTTTTACAAAAATATTTGCTCATCCAGACAATTTATATTTGCTCTTCTGGAGCCTTTATAGTATACCTCAATATGTATTAACTTTTGCTTTTGCTAAGTTCAAGTTAGAAAATATTTTCAATCTCGAAGAATTGTGTGTCTCGACATATTGTCAACTAAATAAATATTTCCACCGTTGATATTTACAATGCTCACATAATTGTCCATGTATCTTCAGGATGCTCGCATAATCTGTGCATCTAACATGATACTTATATGATTGTGCATCTTCAAGATGCTTATAGCATTATAATTGACATTATGCTTTTTACTCCACACCTCTAGTAAGTGCTAACAATTTGCACACCCCCTTGTCTATATTGTTTGTGTTCGAGTGGCATGATGTAATGCAATGCATAATAATAAATTTTGATCATGACTAAACCATGTCATGTCTACAGTTAATTTCATTTGCTTCCGGGAAATAAACTATTTAAATTCATTTCCAGGAATGAACAATTTATATTAACATTTGCATTCACTTTGGGGAATCAGTCCGGTGAGAGTTATGTTTTTTCATCAAGAGGTCATTACTCAAAATAAATTAATTTGGAGTATTTCTCAAAACCTCTCTTTCATTTTTTTCTTCTTCGCGAGCCATTTACAATTATATTTTATCTCCACATAATCTCGATTGAGATACAATTTCATAATTGTGGAGTATAATCATATACCAGTTTAAGACTATAACTTCGGGTGCGTATATTTATAGTGAGCATTTGTGAGAATCCCATGACTTTGGTGATTATATTGCTCTTTCAGAATTTCATATGGTGCAACATCATGTGCAATCATTTTTACGGAGCCTTTGAAAATATCACATTTGTGATTAAATTGCTCCTTCAAAATTTATAGCACAATCAATTATTCACTTTAGGATCTCAATCCTCCAAGGAGGAATTGGCTAATGCAAGCAGTGCCCTCACTTTACCTTTTTCGTTTGCCCAATCTTTCATTTCATACAGAATTTCCGAGGCTCTTTTTTTTTTTTTTAATTCAAATAGATTTCAACATCAAGAATCCATGTCATAATATTTTGTTTTTCTTTCGGAAATTTCAAGGGCAACAATGCCTAAATTGATAATATTGTCCTTAACTTTAAAGCCCAAGCATATAATTTGAGGTTGCTTAAAATATACTCAATCTTTGGGTTTGAGTTTTATTACTTAGGCTTCAGGCCTATCATTGGTTGAGCTCCGGTCAGAGTTGTCATCCATTTAGGAAAAAGATTAAGGAAACAATGTGTAATACCCTGCATTTTTAAATAAGAGTAAAATGAATTTTTAGTTAAATTTTAATTTAAATAGGAAACTTAATTTATTAGGTTTGGAATGGGACTTATAGGACTTGAATGTTTTCTAGAAAGAAAATGGGACTCATTAAACTCATTTAGAATCAATTGAATAGATCATTAATAGATGTGGGTAATATGAATGTCAAAATAAAATTATGGACCTAATGTGAAATTTGTAGTTTGATACTAATATTAATTGTAAGCTTATCTATCTATCTATCTATCTATCTATCTATCTATCTATCTATCTATCTATCTATCTATATATATATATATATATATATATATATATATATATATATATATATATATATATATATATATATATATATAGTACGGTACCAAATTACTTCAACATTTTATTACAATAATTGAACATTAGAAATAAATTGGAGTGTCTAATCATAGTAGAGGACTAAAGTAAATGTTTTAAGAAATATAGTGGACTTTAACGATCATATATAAAAATTAAAGAAGTCAACTAAATTAATTATGGGCTATAGTTTTTATTATTGAAGCTTTGGGGTTAATGTTTAATTACTAAAAGGCAGGGACTTATTCTGGAATTGTAGTATTCCTACCTAACAATATTTCAGTACCTATATCCATATTATATACTTTACGGACTTATATAGTAATATTGGTTGAGAAGGAAAATAATTGCAATAATTGGTCTAATGAAAACCAAGATGGCACGTACTTGCCTTAAAGGATTATTCCAAATTAGTACTTTAAAATATACACACAATTGCAAACATAGTGAAAGATAATGAGTAAATCTTGCATGAAAAGAAATAAAGAAAAAAGGTGAGTAATAACTCAAGGACACGTGGATTATTATCAATAATGTAGAAAATAAAAGAATGACAATAACCCGTGGATTATTATCATTAATGTAGAAAATAAAAGAATGACACTAACCCTCACCTTAAGCATGTATATCCATGATCTCCTTATTATTACACCTATGCTAATATATAATATCTTGCAGTCATATACATATCATCACAAAACATAAATTGTTACACTTATCCACACGATTTGCAATAAATTACAAAGGAGGAGGATCGGTGATGGAGATGAATGAAACAATGGGATAATGGGTTGAAGATAATTTGAGATTAGTCGGTATGTGATCGATTGACTATAGAGTCAAGACATGGAAGGATTTGAAGCGATTTCATTCATGTAATTAGTCTAGTTGGTGAAAGCGATAGCAGGTCAAGAGGTCAACTTTCTACTAGGGATAAGCATCTCCAGCCTGAAAAAGGTGAGCACCTCAATAAAACGTTTTAAAACTGAAGGAGCTTCTAAAGAAAATCATATCATATATATGCATTTCTCATTTAAAATAATTGTAGTTGTTATATCTATGTTTATAACGGTTTGCAATGCTCGCAACATGTACTGCATATTCATAATGGAACTGATAGCCCTATATCTGCCTATGATGCTTGCAGCATGTACTACTTCTTCATAGTAGAACTAATAATTCTATACTTGTCTGTATTTCTCCCAGTATGTGATAATTGTTAAATAATGGGGTGTAGTACTTTATCTCACCTCATATTGATGAATGGTACCAAGGTGTAGTACTTTATCTCACCTAAGTACCAATTGCTTGTGCATGATTATTTGCGCGCTCATCTGCTCTCGTATAGTGGTATTCTCTGAATAATTCTGGGTAGCTGGGGGCTACAGAACTACCAGAGCTCTGCCATTGACGGACTCACAAACCAGGGATTAGAGCCCCTTGGGGAGTGACTCACCTGTTAGGCAAAGACATGTCAAGGCCACTTTAAAAAGGAAAGGTAGCGCCTTATCCCTTATCATACCCGCACGCTAACTATTGATCACATCCTGATCTTTCTGTATCCTTTTTGAGGTGGAGGAGTTGTTTATCCCGTATTGACGGGTAATTGATTGTGATATCATCTATGATATTTACGTATCTGCTATACTAGTCTTAAATATCAAATACTTTGTAAGTTAATTGGCAGTACATGGATTTTTAAATCGTTTTCTGCATAAAACTCAATTTCACACCTGCACTGGCATCACTAAGTTGTTTTTACAACTTACGCTTTCAAATTATTACTCTTTCAGAACCTCATTGAAGGGCAAGATGGACCACATGAGACTAAGGGATTTCGGTTGGGCGTCGACCATAGAGTTTCTAGATGTTGTCAGGTGAAGGTCTGGTTTATAATGAAAGTTTTAAAGTAATAAGTTAGTTGGAAAAAAATTAATGTATTGTAATAGATAGTTAGAGCTCTGAACTGCAATTATTGGAAATTTATCAAGGTTAATTTATTATTTATTTATGTCTTAGCAGGCAGGTACCGGTTTTGGGCCGTTACAGGTGGTATCAGAGCATTAAGTTGTGTTAGTGCTATGTCAGGATAGGTTCCTTTGACTGTGGGTGGTTATACCAAAGAAATTCTATAGAACCCTTAAGATTTTCAATCGAGTCATAGGAACCCTCAGTACCCAATTGTCGTGAATTACTATTGGGGCGCGCGACCAACATGTGGATAATTACAATTATGGTACTAAGATAGATGTTTTCCGACGGGGTAAGTTTGTAATAGAAAGTTTTAACCTGGGAATTGGTCTAGACCTGTAACAAATCAAGCAAGTTAGAATCCTATCTTTCCATTTTCTATTTAACAAGATTGTTGAAAACCTTTGGTTTCTTTTTAGAACAACTAAGTAGTTGTAAGATCTTTTCGTATATCTATCGATTTATCTTGGATTGCTCGAATGTCTGCTCTTTCCTTGGTTTCTCATACTCATCTTTTAACATTCCCTGAGCGGAATTGAATCCGAACTTTTCTAAGTTCCTTGTACACTAAGATAATGACCTGATTGTGATGGACTTAGATTATAGTGATCCTTAAGCCTACATTTAACTCGATTAACTCTTAGGAGTTATACTTAACTCGAACTATAGTAAATTATTATAATAATATTTATGTTTCTACTAGAATAATTGAACAATTAGTCAACTCGTATGTATTAAGAATAACGCTATGCTTGATTACAATGTTGGGTAATCGAACTCTGAAATAAAGATCGAGTATTTTCGTGTCTACAAGGATAAGAGTAGGCGACAAATTTATGAGAAGAAGACGATGGAAGATGCCAACTTCACATGACAATAGAGTTATAATCATGGAGAATCGAACTTCTCAAATTACGATCTAGTCATTGGAAATTTATTTCAACGACAATAATAGATTATGGGACATAAATTAGATAATCATAAAATGATTTATACATATCACTCAATATAGAATTTTGCGTTATGATTTCGTCTATTAATATATTCGATGAGTTAGTCCACAATCTATCTTACTACGAACCATTTTAGAGTAGTAAGATTAAGTTGTTAGATTGTGAATTGTGAAAATGTAAAAGACTTATATGTCCTTATGAATGGGACAAAGGAAACCAGGGTAACGGTAGGACAAAGTGTAAGATCTGCCATAATAAATTAGATTGAACCAATTAAGTGAGAGAGAATTTTGGGGGCCAAATTCTTTGAAGGAGGGGTGAGTGTAATACCCTGCATTTTTAAATAAGAGTAAAATGAATTTTTAGTTAAATTTTAATTTAAATAGAAAACTTAATATATTAGGTTTGGAATGGGACTTATAGGACTTGAATGTTTTCTAGAAAGAAAATGGGACTCATTAAATTCATTTAGAATCAATTGAATAGATCATTAATAGATGAGGGTAATGAATGTCAAAATAAAATTATGGACCTAACATGAAATTTGTAGTTTGATGCTAATATTAATTGTACGCTTATATATATATATATATATATATATATATATATATTGTACGGTACCAAACTACTTCAACATTTTATTACAATAATTGAACATTAGAAATAAATTGGAGTGTCTAATCATAGTAGAGGACTAAAGTAAATGTTTTAAGAAATATAGTGGACTTTAACGATCATATATAAAAATTAAAGAAGTCAACTAAATTAATTATGGGCTATAGTTTTTATTATTGAACTTTGGGGTTAATGTTTAATTACTAAAAGTCAAGGACTTATTCTGGAATTTTAGTATTCCTACCTAACAATATTTCAGTACCTATATCCATATTATATACTTTACGGACTTATATAGTAATATTGGTTGAGAAGGAAAATAATTGCAATAAGAGAATTGGTCTAATGAAAACCAAGATGGCATGTACTTGCCTTAAAGGATTATTTCAAATTAGTACTTTAAAATATACACACAATTGCAAACATAGTGAAAGATAATGAGTAAATCTTGCATGATAAGAAATAAAGAAAAAAAGGTGAGTAATAACTCAAGGACACGTGGATTATTATCAATAATGTAGAAAATAAAAGAATGACACTAACCCTCACCTTAAGCAAGTATATCCATGATCTCCTTATTATTACACCTATGCTAATATATAATATCTTGCAGTCATATACATATCATCACAAAACATAAATTGTTACACTTATCCACACGATTTGCAATAAATTACAAAGGAGGAGGATCAGTGATGGAGATGAATGAAACGATGGGAGAATGGGTTGAAGATAATTTGATATTAGTCAGTAAGTGATCGATTGACAATAGAGTTAAGACATGAAAGGATTTGAAGCGATTTCATTCCTCTAATGAGTCTAGTTGGTGAAAGCGATAGCAGATCAAGAGGTCATCTTTCTACTAGGGATAAGCATCTCCAGCCTGAAAAAGGTGAGCGCCTCAATAAAACGTTTTTAAAACTGAAGTAGCTTCTAAAGAAAATCATATCATATATATGCATTTCTCATTTAAAATAACTATAGTTGTTATATCTATGTTTATAACGGTTTGCAATGCTCGCAACATGTACTGCATATTCATAATGGAACTGACAGCCCTATATATATCTGCCTACGATGCTTGCAGCATGTACTACTTCTTCATAGTAGAACTAATAATTCTATACTTGTCTATATTTCTCCCAGTATGTGATAATTGTTAAATAATGGGGTGTAGTACTTTATCTCACCTCATATTGATGAATGGTACCAAGGTGTAGTACTTTATCTCACCTAAGTACCAATTGCTTGTGCATGATTATTTGCGCGCTCATCTGCTCTCTTATAGTGGTATTCTCTGAATAATTCTGGGTAGCTGGGGGCTACAGAACTACCAGAGCTCTGCCATTGACGGACTCACAAACCAGGGAATAGAGCCCCTTGGGGAGTGACTCACCTGTTAGGCAAAGACATGTCAAGGCCACTTTAAAATGGAAAGGTAGCGCCTTATCCCTTATCTAACCGGGGTGCTAACTATTGATCACATCATGATCTTTCTGTATCCTTTTTGAGGTGGAGGAGTTGTTTATCCCGTATTAACGGGTAATTGATTGTGATATCATCTATGATATTTACGTATCTGCTATACTAGTCTTAAATATCAAATACTTTGTAAGTTAATAGGCAGTACATGGATTTCTAAATCATTTTCTACATAAAACTCAATTTCACACCTGCACTGGCCTCACTAAGTTGTTTTTACAACTTACGCTTTCAAATTATTACTCTTTCAGAACCTCATTGAAGGGCAAGATGGACCACATGAGACTAAGGGATTTCGGTTGGGCGTCGACCATAGAGTTTCTAGATGTTGTCAGGTGAAGGTCTGGTTTATAATGAAAGTTTTAAAGTAATAAGTTAGTTGGAAAAAAATTAATGTATTGTAATAGATAGTTATAGCTCTGAACTGCAATTATTGGAAATTTGTCAAGGTTAATTTATTATTTATTTATGTCTTAGCAGGCAGGTGCCGGTTTCGGGCCCTTACACAATGAGTCAAAAGAACGCTCCATATCTCGTGACACGCGAAGCGATTTTCATTTTAAAACTTCAAGTTCTTGATAACAATAAGAGTAACATTCTTTAAAACATAAGCTTTATGAGAAAATATTAATTCTCAATTCACCTTTCCTTTTATTCATGATGTAAATCAAAATTAGTATCACAATATATACCAACTATTAGGTAAAAGTTTGACAAAACTTTTAAACACACACCCGAAGAATAATCAATAAATTATAAATTAAATAATTTAATTTATGAAACTCTTATTATTTCAGGGGTAAACTGAAAATCAGAAAAGTTCAAGGATTGTAATTTGAAAAATTTCATGGTCTAAACTGTAGTTTCAGTGAAATTAGTGATTGAACTGCAATTCTGCTAAAAAATACTGTGGCTGAAGTGAGATTTTCCAGAAAGCTAGGGAATAAGCTGCATTTTTTGTTCAAAGAAATTTAGGGACTAAACTATAGGGCTGAAAATCAAACCAAGCTATTCGATACTCGACTCGAGCTCGTTCGATAAAAGCTCGTTTGAGCTCGGTTCGTCACACTAATCAAACAAGCTTGAACATCTTTTTTCGTTCGATAACTTTTGAAGCTCGGCTCGAGCTCGACTCGATAAGCTAAAAATTGAAAAAACACATGTAAAATATCAAGCTACTCGATACTCGGCTCGAGCTCGTTCGATAAAAGCTCGTTTGAGCTCGGCTCGATTGAAAATCAAACCAAGCTCAAACACAAAATTTAAAGCTCGATAAAAATCAAACCAAGCTTGAACAGTGTGTCGTTCGGTACTACTCGGCTCGATTACAGCCCTACTAAACTATAATTTCAGAATTTTCATATTATTCTTTTAAATCACATTCGAACGAAGACATGTTCATATGTTAAAAGTACTTCAGCCTTATTATTTCTTTTAATATTTATTTTTATTTGTCTTCCTTAACCTTGAATAGACAATTCTCTACACTTTTGCGGACTTAAAATTATACTATCATTGTAATCACCTTAAATATAATATACAAAAACAATGAATCGAAATAACCATACCTACTACATGAATTTCTTACATGCAAGCTTAATTATAAGAGGAATGAATCCATGTTTAGCCTTGTAGCACACGGCCGAGCTTTCAAAAGCTAAATATATTTATGCACATTTGAAATTGCATGTATCGTTAGTAAAGTATAGGTAAAATCATGAATATATATATGCTAAAATAAATTATGAACTATAACAAATCTATTGATCATCATCTAAATAAATTATACATCAAAAATAGTAATTTGTTCAAATTAGAGAGTGAGGCATTGAGCATAGTTTTAAGATACTTCTACCTCAAAGAATGGGCCTAATTTATGCAGCACACATATATGTTATATCATATTGTCACAATGAGACAATAAATCAATCTTCAATTAAATTTGAGAGCAATAGATTAAACTATAGGAACATACCTGATCATTCACATTTGGTGTAATTTGTTAAAAGAAAGAATCCGTTTTCTTTCTTTACCTCGTATATTCATCTAAAGTTGATTAGCAATTAGTAATATATTCACTCGTGCATAGAGCTTTCGTATGCCTCAGTGTTGCAACAACTTATTGTTGATCCAATAGCTAGTTTGGAATTGAAATAGAGCAAGTTCGTGCTGATAACGTGTTATGAAACAATGCTAAAAGGAACAACAATTAAAGAATACAAATTAGAACAAACAAAGTAGAAGATAAATTAGGGAGAGAGTTTTTTATTACTCGTATATTCTTGTGTATATAAAATCATTTACAATGCACTTATTTATAGGACTATAAGTGCAATTCAAAAGTCAAGAGTTAGAGATAACTTTAAGTGAAGTTCAATAAATAAAACACTTGACTTTTCACATGGTGTTCAAAGAGTCTTTATATAACTATTGACCTTCCAAACGCATCCATCAAATAAAGACTATATTCATAACAGATAGGAAGATTTATTTGATTAATAAGGACTTGTTGCAATGTGTTAAAATACTTGCCTTTTGCCCCAAGTGGTTTATATAATTATATGCATGCCTTGCCTTTGGTTTGTTTTACAGCTGGTTATGGATCTACTTGTGGGAAAATTCTTATTTGAATCGGGTTTGGTCGAACTCAAAGTAATTACATGATAAGTGTAATACACTTGTTTTGTGATTGGATAAGTTTGATCAAATCGGACTTGAACAAGAATTTTTCCTATTTGTGCATGATAGCGCATTTTCGCTTCAATTTTGCCAGATTTTTCAATCTGATTGATAACATGATTTAAATTCTCAAATTATCGCCACAACATTTAAAGACAATCTAATTATATTCATGTTTCATCCTCAATGAAAATACATATCATGCCTTTTATCCTAGAAAAACTAAAAAAGTTAGTAATTTAATGGTAAAATGATGAGTGTGCAATATTTTGTAAAACAAAAGCGAAGTTTACGTAATAAAAATAATGCAGAGAGTTTGTTGCAACATCATATCTTTTAAATAACAAGTAATTAATGAAAATGACCATTCAACAAGTTATATCTATTCTATACAATATTTTAATTTTAACAGTCTATATCTATACTAATCCTACAAGTCTGAATAATTTAAGTTTTTTTTTTTTTAGGATAAAAATGGTCTTATTCAAATTGTAAAGTATAATAATAAAATATAATTAGACATGAAATTTTCCTCAAATTTTCTCATAAAAAATTTGGTAGGAAAATATTTTAAAAAAATTTGTAAATTCCTTTCCTCCTAACCAAGCACCATGAATATAGAAGAAAAACAAAATTATATTCAAATTATTTGAGTTGAAAATTCGGTAAGTATATGTGAAATCAATAAAAATTTGGGTGAAATTCGTGAAAGTTGACGACATCGGTGAAACAATGAAATCCAAGAAAAAATGATGAAATAGGTGAATAAATGGTAAAATCGGTGAAAAAGGCTAAAGTCCGTGAAATCATATGAAATCAATTAAAGTTCATGTAAAATTGGTGAAAAACATGTGAAATTAGTGAAAAACGTATGAAATTTGATTAAATTGATAAGAACGAATGAAATCAATAAAATAAAAAAAGTTCAACCAACAAAAATAAGATCAAACCATTAGAAAAATGGTTTAAACCGAAAAAAACTAAAGAAATCGGTTAAAAATGTGAAAAACAATAAAAATAAGTCCTAATCGATAAAAAAATGGTAAAGCCAGTAAAAAGAATATGAAACCAGTAAAAATGAATAGATTGGTAAAAAATGGATTAAATCGGTGAAAAATGAATTAAACTAATTAATTGAATAAGTGAAAATGTCGTAGGTCGGTAAAAAGATGCATTTCAAATGATAGGGTAAGAGAAATAATTGAAATCTACTTAGAAATGAACCCAATTTCATTTGATAAAAAATTAGGATTTCAATATTTTTGTTGTCAAACAACACAAAAGATTTGGATGGGTTCATAGTATATAAATCAACATAATTATTTTTATTGTATCATACTTGATGTCATATTCACATTACAATTTTCGATAATAAAAATTGCCCGTGTTTGAAAGATACGAAGAGAAATGATATTAGTTTATATTGTTAAAATAAAAAACCTGAAGATGTTAAATGATGTATATATTCCTTAAAAAGAAAATATGGAATGAGCTAAATAGTTTTCTTATGATATTATTTTAGACTTTTTTTTACAAGATCTCGTGACTAAATCATTCATCATTTATATTTGAATTGAAGGCCATTATTTTTTCAATATAAAATAATAATTTTCAATTAAAAAAATTATCGAAAATTTGTATGTGAATCATTAATATGTGCTATTTTATGATATAATGAAGTTAATTTTACTCTAATTTACAACAAATACCATATAATTAACTAGACATGTACTATACACGTGCACTTTTCTAGTTTTAAAAAATACCCAAACTCTTTTTTTTTTTTTTTTTTTTTTATCTTTTAAAAAATATTTATAATTATTTCATCCTTCTCTCTTCCTCTTCACCACTCTCTTCACCATTTGAGTGAATATACTAACTCCATCTTCTTCTTCAAGCTAACTACATCACCACCACTAGCGTTCGAGCGCCACCACCAGCACGCAAACGCGCCACCACCCTAACCTCTATCAAAATGTTCCAAAATCTTCAAATTTCCACCCAAATAATAAGACTAGGTGTCGTGAAGAGCCAAAATCATCACATAGGGCTTTAACAAATAAATCACAAGGATCCAATGGGATTTCATAGTTTTCTTTTCCGTTCCCGATCAATGTTTTTAATATTGTGCACCTAGAAGGGCCCAAAAGCACAGTCACAACTCGCTACTGCGCTTGGGCCCTTTCAGGAAAATAGAAGCAAAAATTGGGTCATGTTTAAAATTAAGTTTTAGGTGGGTCATTTTTTAAATTTAAACTTCTAAAAAGGTAATATATCAGCCAAAAGGTTACATACACAACTGAATTACAAAAACAATATTTCCCTTCTGATTCATAACTTGAATTTAAATTCTCAAAACATCACCAAAACATTTACATACAATCAAATAAATCGAAATTTCGTTTCGAATGTATGTTTCGATTAATCAAATATTAATAACTCTTCGAGACTATTCGGAAATATTTCGGAAACACTAGTGAAAATTTGTAAAAAATAAATTACTAAAAATTTAAGAAAATAACAGAGTTTAAGGCAAATAAATAATTTCGGAATTACATCTTGTTTTCGTTTCGCCTGATTCAAAAACGAAAACTTTTTGTTGTTTTCGATGGAAAAGATAGAAAGTTTGATCCATGCAAATAACATCCCTAAGAAGGATTTTTCTAGGGTGCGGGCATGTGAGTTACGCTCTCACATGTTGTTCATTTGACTCAGATTGATTTGGATCGTTGATTATGTAACTTGGTCAAATTTAATTTGTAACTATTGACTTTAATTTAATTACAATATACCTAATTTACCCTTTCAATTAATTTTCTTCTAAAAAATCCGGCCATTATATAAAATGACAACTTTACCCCAGATCTTATTAATTGACTTTGATAATTTTGCAAATTGACTCCTATGTTCCGCGATTTTACAAATTAAATTATTTTGCTTCTAAAAAAATATTAAAAAAAATCTCCTTTCATATAAAAAGACCATTATACCCCCAATTTTGATAATAATTGACTTTGATAATTTTGCAAATTGACCCCTATGTTCCGCGATTTTACGAATTGAATTATTTTGCTTCTAAAAAATATATAAAAATCTCTTATGATTTAAAAAGACCACTTTACTCCCAATTTTGATAATAATTGATTTTGATAATTTTGCAAATAAATCCCTATGTTTTGCGATTTTACGAATTGAATTATTTTGCTTCTAAAGTAAAATAAAAAAATGCCTCTCATATATAAAAGACCGCTTTACCCCCAATTTTGATAAGAATTGACTTTGATAATTTTGCAAATTGACCCCTATGTTTTGCGATTTTACGAATTGAACTATTTTGCTTCTAAAATAATTTTAAAAAAAAAATGCCTCTCATATAAAAAAGACCGCTTTAACCCCAATTTTGATAATAATTGACTTTGAATAATTTGCAAATTGACCCCTATATTTTGCGATTTTACGAATTGAATTATTTTGCTTCTAAAAAAATAAAAAATAAAACGCCTCACATATAAAAAAGACCGCTTTACCCCAATTTTGATAATAATTGACTTTGACAATTTTGCAAATTGACCCCTATGTTTGCGATTTTACGAATTGAACTAGTTTCTTCTAAAAGAATTAAAAAAAAAGCCTCTCATATAAAAAAGACCGCTTTAGCCCCAATTTTTATAATAATTGACTTTGACAATTTTGCAAATTGACCCCTATATTTTGCAATTTTACGTTTGTTTCTGAAAAATAAAAAAAAGGGTTGTCATATAAAAAAGACCGATTTACCCCCAATTTTGATAATAATTGACTTTGACAATTTTGTAAATTGACCCCTATGTTTTGCGATTTTACGAATTGAATTTATTTTGCTTCTAAAAAAACCGCATGTCATGTAAAAAAGACCGTTTTACCCCAAATTTTGATAATAATTGACTTTGACAATTTTGCAAATTGACCCCTATATTTTCCGATTTTACGAATTTAATTATTTTGCTTCTAAAAAAATTTAAAAAAAAAAGGCCTCTCATATAAAAAAGATCTCTTTAGCCCCAATTTTGATAATAATTGACTTTGACAATTTTTCAAATCGACCCCTATATGAGAGGCAGTTTTTTTTTATTTTTAGAAGCAAAATAATTTACTTCGTTAAATCGCAAAATAGAGGTGTCAATTTGCAAAATTGTCAAAGTCAATTATTATCTAAATTTGGGGTAAAACAATCTTTCTATATGAGAGGCGTTTTTATTTATTTTTTTAGAAGCAAAATAATTCAATTCCTAAAATCGCAAAACATAGGGGTCAATTTGCAAAATTGGGGGTAAAACGATCTTTTTATATGAGAGGCCTTTTTTTTTGTTTTTTAGAAGCAAAATAATTAATTCGTAAAATCGAAAAATATAGGTGTCAATTTGCAAAATTGTCAAAGTCTATTATTATCAAAATTAGGGGTAAAATGGTCTTTTTTATATAAGGCATTTTTATTTTTATTTTTTAGAAGCAAAATAATTCAATTCTTAAATTCGCAAAATATAGGGGTCAATTATTATCAAAATTGTGGGTAAAACGGTCTTTTTATAAGATATGCGTTTTTTTTTTAAGAAGTAAAATAATTCAATTCGTAAAATCGGAAAACATAGGGGTCAATTTGCAAAATTGTCAAAGTCAATTATTATCAAAATTGGGGGCAAAGCGGTTCTTTTTTATATGACAAACAGTTTTTTTTGTTTTTTCAATTTGTAAAATCGGAAAACATAGGGGTTAATTTGCAAAATTGTCATAGTCAATTATTATCTAAATTGGGGGTAAAGCGGTCCTTTTTATATGACAAGCGATTTTTTCATATTTTTTTAGAAGCAAAATAATTCAATTCGTAAAATCGCAAATGATAGGGGTCAATTTGCAAAATTGTCAAAGTCAATCATTATCAAAATTGGGGGTAAAGCGGTCTTTTTATATCATAGGCGTTTATTCTTTATTTTTAGAAGCAAAATAATTCAATTCGTAAAATCGCAAAATATAGGTGTCAATTTGCAAAATTGTCAAAATCAATTATTATCTAAATTGGGGGGTAAAACGGTCTTTTTAATATGAGAGGCATTTTTATTTTTATTTTTTTAGAAGCAAAATAATTTAATTCGTAAAATCGCAAAACATAGGGGTCAATTTGCAAAATTGTCAAAGTCATTTATTATCAAAATTGGGGGTAAAGCGGTCTTTTTTATATGAGAGGCGTTTCATTTTTATTTTTTTAGAAGCTAAATAATTCAATCCATAAATCGTAAAATATAGGGGTCAATTTGCAAAATTATCAAAGTCAATTATTATCAAAATTGGGGGTAAAGCGGTCTTTTTTATATGAGAGGCGTTTTTTTTAAATTTTTTTTAGAAGCAAAATAATTTAATTCGTAAAATCGCAAGTCATAGGGGTCAATTTGCAAAATTGTCAAAGTCAATTATTTTCAAAATTGGGGGTAAAGCGGTCTTTTTTATATGACATGCGTTTTTTTTAGAAGCAAAACAGTTCAATTCGTAGAATCGTAAATATAGGGGTCAATTTGCAAAACAGTCAAAGTCAATTATTATCAAAATTGGGGGTAAAGCGGTCTTTTTTATATGAGAGGCGTTTTTATTTTATTTATTTAGAAGCAAAATAATTCAATTCGTAAAATCGCAAAACATAGGGGTCAATTTGCAAAATTGTCAAAGTCAATTATTAAAGGTTATAAATGTCTTTTATTAATTGAAGATTATCTCAACTTTTATTTAAAATACAAAAAAATGATAAAATGGTCTATTTACAGACCGAGTCAACTCGCCGAGTTACATATTAGTTACACGCGCCACACGACATGATTTCAGGGCCGTCCTGCATGTGAGGGCGAGTTACCTTGCCCGCACCATAGAAGCCCCGCCCTAAGAAACATTCTTGATAACATCCTCAATAAAAACACTCTGAGCATTATAAGAAGAACCCCCCTCCATCAAAGCCATCCTACTCCTCTCCTTCATTTCCTTCACCTTATTTCTCACTCGATGCCCACCCTCCTCCACCATCAGCCGCCTTATCGCCGCCTCGATCTCCTCGGACCCCACAATTTCCGATGGTTTCTCCCCCTTTATGTCCTTCCTATAATCAATCCTAATTGCCTCCGCCATTCCCAACTCCTTAACCAATTCAAACGCATTCAACTGTTGTTCCGCGTACAATGGAAACGTAACCATAGGAACCCCAAACCACACGCTCTCCAAAGTTGAGTTCCATCCACAGTGCGACACGAATCCCCCAATCGCGGGATGCGAAAGCACAGCCACCTGCGGGGCCCACCCAATAACTTTCCCAATCCCTTCAGTCCTCTCCAAGAACTCTTCAGGCAATACTTCTCGAAAATCCTCGTACTCTGTCGGAACATGCATCCTACCCTTTCCCCCAGGCTTTCGTAAAGACCACAAAAAACGTTGTCCACTTTTTTCTAAAGCGGAAGCGATTTCTTTTACCTGGTCATCTTCGAAACTACCCTTACTTCCGAAACATAAGAAAATTACCGAACTTTCTGGTTGTTCATCGAGCCATTTCTTGATTTCATCATAACCTTGATGGGTACTCTGTTCATCATCGGAACTCGAACTCAAAATCGGGCCTACAGGATAAACTTTCGGGTACTTATTTTGATTAGATAAAGACTCAATTGCAAAGGGTTCGAGCTCGTGGAACGTGTTCACCATAATCCCTTTTGTTTCAGGGATTCTTTTGAAGTAATTCAAGAAAATATTTGACATTGGACCTTCTTCTAAGAACCCGGCAGGCAATACTTTAACAGGAACGGGTACTGAAAAACAGGGGATGGATAATTCAACATCCGAGTTTTTGTATTTAGTGAGATCTTGATTTTGTTCATATTTAAGTTCAAGTACATGAGAAAATAGGCCAAGTGTACAAGCACCGGAAGTGAAGAAAACATAGGACGGGAGATTAAATTCACACGCGATTTCGATGAATTTCGTGCAGGACATATCAAGAACTAGTCCTCCAAGTTTAGATTCAGATGGGTTTTTTAGAAAATTGGAAACTATTTCTCTAATGGGATCTTTATGATTGTGGATGAAATCAAAAAGGAAGGTCTCAGAAACAGGGGAAGTTTCTTGATTTGGGAGATTGATGAATTTCAAACGAGAGTTGGTGTTGGAATTTGACGAGAATTTTTTGATGTAATTATCTACGAGATTGTCATTGGGATGTTTCATGATAAGGACGGTAATGGAGAGGCGTTCGTCTCTTTGGAGGAGGAGCTTGGCCGTCTCCACGGTGGAGACGAGGTGGCTCAGCCCTGGTGAGGGGATGAATATAAGTTCAGTTTTCTTCATTTTTGTTTAGTGTTTGAAATTAGAGTGAGCTTTTTTTTTTTTTGATAATTAAATTTGGGTGAGTTTATATACCAAGAATAGGAGGAGTAATTCAAAATACTCTCCTACGTTATGTTACACCAGCTTGAAAAGTGTTTCCGAAATTAGGCATAAAACATTCAATTTTTATAAAAATAAGTTGTTTTGGATCGGCATATTTCATGAAACTATTTTTAAAAATAATTTATATTAGTCCCTACAACTATATATGAAATATTATTAAAATTGTTTCTTCAAATATGTCTATCCAAAATAGTTTATCTTTTTACAAATTGAGTGTCTTATGTGGGATTCTAAAACTACAATCACGATTGGTGTAATAAAAAATTCATGGAATAGTTTCCTATGATGCATTTTCTCCGTAATAGTTTTGACTATTGTACTTGCGTACTGAAGATTCTTACAAGTTACAAACGCATTTACCATTATATTAAAATATAATGGTTCAATCTTGGCGGCGTAGTTAGAAAATTATTTCATCGGATTCATTATTTTAAATTTATCAAAAAGTTGACCGAGAAGAATCAACCATGAAAATTCTTAGATAGGTATTAACAATTTTTAAAGAAAAATAAAATTTGTAGAAAGGAAGATTTGTGTTAAAATACTTGCCTTTTGCCCCAAGTGTTTTATATGCCTTGCCTTTTGCTTTGTTTTATATGCCTTGCCTTCTACTTGTGGGAAAATTCTTATTTGAATTGGGTTTGATCGAATTCAAAGTAATTAATTGACAAGTGCAATACATTTGTTTGATGGTTGAATAAGTTTGGTCCAACCGGACTTGAATATGAATTTTCCCTAATTGTCCATGATAGCGCATTTTCGCTTCAATTTTGCCAGATTTTCCATTCATAACATGATTTAAATTCTCAAATTATCGCCACAACATTTAAAGACAATCTTATACATCCTCAATGAAAATACATATCATGCCTTTTATTCTAGAAAAACTAAAAAAGGTAGTAATTTAATGGTAAAATGATGAGTGTGCAATATTTTGTAAAACACAAGTGAAATTTACATAATAAAAATAATGCAGAGAGTTTGTTGCAGGTTTTTCAAAACATAAGTGAACATCATATCTTTTAAATAACGAGTAATTAATGAAAATGATTTTTCAACAAACTATATCTATTCTATACAATATTTTAATTTTAATAATCTATATATATACTAATTCTACAAGTGTGAATATTTTAAGTTTTTTTCTTTTTTTTTTAAGACAAAAATGGCCTTATTTAAATTGTAAAGAATATTAATATAATATAATTAGACATGAAATTTTTCTTAAATATTCTCATAAAAAATTTGGTAGGAAAATATTTTAAGAAGATTTGTAAATTCCTTTCCTCCTAACCAAGCACCATGAATATAGAAGAAAAACAAGACTATATTCAAATTATTTGAGTTAAAAATTCGGTAAATACATGTGAAATCAATAAAAATTCGGATGAAATTCATGAAAATTGACGGCATCGGTGAAACAATGAAATCCAAGAAAAAATGATGAAATAGGTGAATAAATGGTAAAATCGGTAAAAAAAAAGGCTAAAGTCAGTGAAAACATGTGAAATCAATGAAAATTCATGTAAAATTGGTGAAAAACATGTTAAATTAGTGAAGAGCGTGTGAAAATTGATTAAATTGATAAGAACGAATGAAATCAATAAAATAAAAAAAGTTCAACCAACAAAAATAATATCAAACCATTAGAAAAATAGTTTAAATAAAAAAAACTAAAGAAATCGATTGAAAATGTGAAAAATAATAAAAATAAATCGTAATCGATAAAAAAAATGGTAAAGCAAGTAAAAAGAAAATGAAACCAATAAAAATGAATAGATTGGCCAAAAAATGGATTACACCAGTGAAAAATAAATTAAACTAATGAATTGAATAAGTAAAAATGTCTTAGGTCGGTAAAAAGATGCATTTCAAATGATAGGGTAAGAAAAATAATCGAAATCTACTTAGAAATGAACCCACTTTCATTTGATCAAAAATTAGGATTTTAATATTTTTGTTGTCAAACAATGCAAAAGATTTGGATGGGTTCATAGTATATAAATCAACATAATTATTTTTATTGTATCATACTTGATGTCACATTCACATTACAATTTTGGATGATAAAAATTGTCAGTGTTTGATAGATACGAAGAGAAATGATATTAGTTTATATTGTTAACATAAAAAAACCTAAAGACGTTCAATGATGTATATCCTTAAAAATAGAATATGAAATGAACTAAATAGTTTTCTTATAATATTATTTTAGAATTTTTTTACAAGATCTCGTGACTAATCATTCATCATTTATATTTGATTACAAATTGAAAGCCATTATTTTTTCAATATAAAATAATAATTTTAATTAAAAAAATCATAGAAAATTGAATGTGAATCATTAATATGTGCTATTTCATGATATAACGAAGTTAATTTTACTCTGATTTACAACAAATACCATGTAATTAATTAGACACATACAATATACGTGCACTTTTCTAGTTTTAAAAAATACCCAAACTATTTTTTCTTTTTTCTTTTTTTATCTTTTAAAAAAAATTTATAATTATCTCATCCTTCTCTCTTCCTCTTCATCACTCTCTTCACCATTTGAGTGAATATTCTAACTCCATCTTCTTCTTCAAGTTAACTCCATCACCACCACTCCACCACCAACACTAGCGCTCGACCGCCACCGCCACCACTAACACGCGAACGCCACCACCCTAACCTCTATCAAAATGTCCCAAAATTTTAAAATTTCTTCAAATTTCCACCCAAATAATAAGACTAGGTGTCGCGAGGAGCCAGAATCATCACATAGGCCTTTAACAAATGAATCACAATAAGAAGGTCCGATGGAATTTCATAGTTTTCTTTTCCATTCCCGATCAGTGTTTTTGATATTGTGCTCCTAGAAGGGCCCAGATGCACAATCGCAAGTCGCTACTGCGCTTGGGCCCTTTAGGAACATAGAAGCAAAAATTGGGTCATGTTTAAAATTAAATTTTAGGTGGGTCATTTTTAAAATTTAAACTTCTAAAAAGTAATATATCAGCCAAATGGTTACATACACAATTGAATTACAAAAGCAATATTTCCCTTCTGATTCATAACTTGAATTTAAATTCTTAAAACATCACCAAAACATTTACATACAATCAAATAAGATGGATCGAAATTCGTTTCGAATGTATGTTTCGATCAGTCAAATATTGGAAACTCTTCGAGAATATTCGGAAATGTTTCGGAAATACTAAGGAAAATTTGTAAATAAAATTACTAAATTTAGGAAAATAACAAAGTTTAAGGCAAATAAATAGCTTCGGAATTACATCTTGTTTGCGTTTCGCCTGATTCAAAAACGAAAACTTTTTGATGTTTTCAATGGAAAATATGAAAATTTTGATCCATGCAAATAACATCCCTAAGAAACATTCTTGATAACATCCTCAATAAAAACACTCTGAGCATTATAAGAAGAACCTCCTTCCATCAAAGCCATCCTACTCCTCTCCTTCATTTCCTTCACCTTATTTCTCACTCGACTCCCACCCTCCTCCGCAATCAGCCGCCTTATTGCCGTTTCGATCTCTTCGGACCCCACAATTTCCGATGGCTTTTCACCCCTCATATCTTTCCTATAATCAATCCTAATCTCCTCCGCCATTCCCAGCTCCTTAACTAATTCAAACGCATTTAACTGTTGTTCCGCATACAACGGAAACGTTGCTATAGGAACCCCAAACCACACGCTCTCCAAAGTCGAGTTCCATCCACAGTGCGACACGAATCCCCCAATCGCTGGATGCGAAAGCACCGCTACCTGCGGGGCCCACCCAATAACTTTTCCAATCCCTTCAGTCCTCTCCAAGAACTCTTCGGGCAAAACTTCATGAAAATCCTCGTACTCTGTCGGAATCTGCATCATACCCTTTCCACCAGGCTTTCTTAAAGACCACAAAAAACGTTGTCCACTTTTTTCTAAAGCGGAAGCGATTTCTTTTACCTGGGCTTCATCGAAACTTCCCATACTTCCGAAACATAAGAAAACTACCGAACTTTCTGGTTGTTCATCGAGCCATTTCTTGATTTCATCATAACCCTGATGGGTACTCTGTTCATCATCGGAACTCGAACTCAAAATCGGACCGACAGGATAAACTTTCGGGCACTTATTTTGATTAGATAAAGACTCAATTGCAAAATTTTCGAGCTCGAGGAACGTGTTCACCATAATCCCGTTTGTTTCCGGGATTCTTTTGAAGTAATTCAAGAAGATACTTGACATTGGACCTTCTTCTACGAACACGGCAGGCAATACTTTAGCAGGAACGGGTACTGAAAAACAGGGGATGGATAATTCGACATCCGAGTTTTTGTACATAGTGAGATCTTGATTTTGTTCATATTTAAGTTCAACTAGATGAAAAAATAGGCCAAGTGTACAAGCACCGGAAGTGAAGAAAACATAGGACGGGAGATTAAATTCATTCGCTATTTCGATGAATTTCGTGCAGAACATATCAAGAACTAGTCCTCCAAGTTTAGATTCAGATGGTTTTTTAAGAAAATTGGAAACTATTTCTCTTATAGGATCTTTTTGATTGTCGATGAAATCAAAAAGGAAGTTCGTAGAAACAGGGGAATTTTCTTGATAAGGGAGATTGATGAATTTCAAACGAGAATTGGTGTTGGAATTTGACGAGAATTTTTTAGTGTAATTATCTATGAGATTGTCATTGGGACGTTTCATGATGAGGACGGTAATGGAGAGGCGTTCGTCTCTTTGGAGGAGGAGCTTGGCCGTCTCTACGGTGGAGACGAGGTGGCTCAGCCCTGGTGAAGGGATGAATATAAGTTCTGTTTTCTGCATTTCAGCTGTTTTTGTTTAGTGTTTGAAAGTGGGGTGAGTTTATATTTGAGGAAGGAGATAAGATGAGGCTTATCTCTATGCTGCGACAACCACACAAAAATGGCTGACAAGTTAAGCTCAGGTCCAAAACATTATCATTCTTGTCTTGTCTTTTGCGTATAAATCCATGATCCTATCTTGTGAATTTTTTTTTCAACAAACTCTCACGTATTTCAAAAACTTTGGGCATAAAATACTCAATCACCATTAGTTTCTAACACCGTTAATTTTTTCATAATTCTGTATGCATAAAACTCTCTTGTACTTTTAAATGTTTGCGTAAAACTTTCTTGCTCTTTTAGGCGTCTCCGCAAAACTCCCTTGTATTTCTTAAAGTATGCGTAACACTTTCTTATATTTTTAAATATATCTAGGGGTAATTTATAATATTCAATTTAATAACGGTATTTGTAACTAACGGAGATTGATTGTTTTTTCTAAGGCTTAAGGAAGTTTGGTGTCAAAAAAATTTACAAGGTAGTTTAGTGTAGGTTTCGCATAACACAATATAGTATCGTGCATTTTCCCCGATCTTTTGACTATTGTACTTCGTACAGAAGATTCTTACAAAGGCATTAACTAATTTTTGGGGAAAAAATCGATATTGTAGATAACTATTTACCCAAAAGAGTGGATCCAATCTGGGTATGTTACATATTCATTGATCATCTGCATTTTTTTTAGCTTAGAAGTTAGAATTGAGTACTTTACTTAATTTATAAGAGTAAAATGCAAAAATATCCCCCTATACTTTGCCTAATTAATTGTATATTTGCATTTAGCTTTAATTTTTGCAGGATGTATTTTTGCATTTAGCTTTAATTTTATTGTATATTTTGTCTTCATCTTCTATTTTAAAGATTGTCTTCGATTATTATGGTATAAGTGGATGGGTTTTGGTTCGGTCTCACGGGTTTTGAGAGACCGAGTCTTTTCAAATAAGTTCTCGCAAAACCCATAAAACCTTAAAAAACATATTAAAAAACTTACGCTCAAACTCTTCAAAAAGTTAGTGAGTTCGATTCCCACTGCCGACATGAGAAATGTGTTGGTGGGAGATCTGTAAGAACCTCTGTAAGCAACCTTTGGTCCCTGAGGCATGCCCTGACCCGTGGTGGATACCGGAGCTGAACCCACTCAAACTTTTTTTCAACCAAAAAAAAAAAACAAAAAACTCTTCAAACCTATAAAACATTGATTTTGTTATAAATATTATTAAATGGTGGATGTACATATGAAGGGTTGTATATCATGCATTGAATCATTTGATGAGTCATATGAAAGGACTCATAACTTATGTAATAAATAATATACCTTTGGTTGTATTTCCTAGAATTATAAATAGATGATATTGTAATGTATTTTGTACATCCACAATAATGAAATGAAATCAATATTCCTCTCCCTACTCTATTCGATCTCTATATTTTAAGTTCTTAGTTTTTAGTTTGTTCTTTTAGATTTTTTTCATAACACGTTATCAGCACGACTTGCTCAAACCTTTGTTACCAATATAGCTAATCGGATCAACAAGGAGGTTCGTATTTCTTACTTCAAATTTGCAGGATCAAAATCAACACAAATATGAAATGGTAAGATTACCAAGGTTCTTTCTACTTAAAATACGTATTGATTTATGTAGTTATGATATACTTCATATTATGAAATCAAATGTATTACAAACTACATATTCTTTTGACTAGAAGATCTGAGAAGGTCATACAGAAATATACAGTTGGCCATAAACTTTCAAATACATGGGACATTTTCCTAATCTAGATAATTTTTATATCTACATTCATAAATTTCTTTTATACATGGAACATAGTTTATTGAGAGACTGCATCTGAATTAGATTATCGGATTTGACCGTCATTTTCTTGAAACCAAATTTGGATCAGATGGAAAAAAGAGAGGGATTCCTGATTGGATCAAATTTGATTAATATTGGTGAAATTTATTGTCATGACAGTGTGATAATACATGTATATTGCTATTTGCCCAATTCATCCCCACTCTCTCAATTGAACAAATTGATGCTCCGAATGTATGATCAATTTAGAAAATAATACTCTCTTGTAGTTCATAAATTATCTTGGTAATCCATGAGTTTACATATGATTGGGTGAAATCAGTGATATAATTTTTCTAAATTGCAGTTTAGTCCCTATTTTTATAATTACAATACAGTCCTCGAAATTTTAAAAAAAAAATTACAGTGCAGTCCTTGAACTTTTCTGATTTTCAGTTTACCCCTGAAATAATAAGAGTTTTCTAAATCAAATTATTTAATTTATAATTTATTGTTTACCTTTCGGGTTTGTGTTTGAAAGTTTATCCAACTTTTACCTAACAGTTGATATTGTACCACTAAGTTCGATTTACATCGTGAATAAAGAGAAGGTGAATTGTAAATTTGTATTTTCTCATAATGGTTATGTTTTAGACAATGTTACTCTCATTGTTATCCAAAACTTGAAATCCTAAAATGAAACATTCGGTTAGTCTCGAAGCCTAAATGATAAACTCAAACCCCAAGATTTGAAAGGCATGAATTATGTTTAATATCACCAAGTTTAATCTTGATATTTTTGAATAAATAAGGCATGAATTCTTGACGTTGAACTTCATTTAAATGCCTTGAAAATTCTATCATAGAATGAAAAAGATAAAGTTACGGCAATATTTCTTTATTAGCATTATCCTCCTTGAATGATTGAAATCTCAATATATTTGAGTAAAGCACCGGTTTGTCCTAAGAAGAAAATTGGAGGTCACCAAAAGTGACTATATCTTTATTGAGATTATATGTTGATAAAAGTATCACAACTTTGAAGATTTTAAAATGCTCATGAATAAGAGAGGTTTAAGTGTTTAACGAAATACCGTCAATTGATTCATTTTGTTGTTGTACACTGAACTCTCAATGAAAATCATAACCCTCACCACACTGATCGAATTAATCATTCCCTGAAGTGAATGCAAATATTAATATAAATTATTCATTTTCAAAAGTGAATGACATGATTTAGTCATACTCGAAATATCTCATGATTGCGTCAAACCACTCGAAGTGAAACGATTGTGATGATAAACAAGAAAATGAAAAAGGGTGTGCAAATTGATAGCACTTACTAGAGGAGTAGAATAAATGGTTTGGTACATGTTGTACACAAATGCATATTGTTGTTATTTTCTAAACTTCCATTAAGTGGAGATGGAAATGTGTAAATCTATAGATTCCAATATCATCGTTGATGATACAATTGAACCACTTGATATCACTAATATGTTGTTTGGTGATTTATTTTATTAAATCAAGAGGAGGTAATAATGATAACGAGAAAACCAATGTTGATTAATTTTATGGTAACACCATGTTGTTAAGTCATTTTATATTCTCATGTGTGAATCTCTAATATGATTTGTTATGCTTTCTATTATTTGTTTAATTTCTCATGTCCATAGTGCTAAACAAATATGATTTAAGTGGACTTAAAAATCTTTGTTAAAATTTATTATTTTATGATAAAACAATATTGATATGAGCATTATGAGAATGCAAAATGATACGTGCATGTTAGATGCATAAAATTATTTAAGCATTCTGAAGATCTATAAACAATTATGTGAGCATGGTAAAGATTAATGATGGAAATATATATTTGGTTGACAGTGGGTTGACACACAATTCTTCGAGAAAAAAAAGTATTCTCGAACTTGAAATTAGCAAAAGCATAATTTAATATAAATTGAGGTACTAATCTCCAGAAGAGCATATATATATTGTCTGGAAGAGGAAATATTTTTGTTAAAGAGACTTTGGGCTCTTTAAAATTCAAAATGAATTTGTTAGATTCAAATACGTATTGAAGAACTTATTGACCAGTTTTATATGGAAACTATATATATGAGGGGAATATGAAATATTTAAACTACATCCAATATTTCATGCTAGAAAAATGTCGATGAATAAGATCCCAGTTTTCTCATCAAAACGAATTATTCGACCATAAACAATGTTGGATCAGAAATTTAAGTTGAACCAGAAGTTCAATAATTCAAAATATTATGAAGCATGACAAACTTGATCGTCCAGGAAAATTTCAAATGCTCCATCTAGTACGGAAATTTTTTGTAGAACCATATGATTTTTTACCTCATGATTATATGTGTGTCGATTGCTCACAAAGAAAGTAAATTGTCAGACCATCTCCCGTGAAGATTGGTCGTGAGTCCCAATCCTTTTTACGATGATTTTAATGGGATACATGTGGACTTGTAGATCCACCTTGTGGACCATGTTGTTATATCATGATCTCGTAAACGCAAATTTTTAATGGTATAAGATATACATACTGTCATGCATATGGCTTTTCCTGAGAATCTTGCTCAAGTATAAGATTGAGGGCAACGTTGCAATTTATGTCAGACTGAAAAATCTAATAATTCTCAATTAAAATTTATGATTGTACGGTTTATGTTTTGATTTTTCCGCCAAAAATGAACAAATATGGGTCTAAAAAGATGTGTTGGTTGATTTTAATTCCCCGTCTGTATTCATATATTTTGAACGCCTGACGATGCTATAACCATATATATTAACCGTCTGACGAGGCGATATGGTTAATTCAAAATATCATGATAATCCTTTTGATGAGACAATTTTCCCGTCATTAGGGAGAGAATTGATGTCGTCCCATGTAGAACGACGTGAAATAAATGTACCATACTTGTCTCATCCTGGCCCACGCACAAATAGTACGAGCAAGAATAGAAAATTGCACAAACTTGGATTGAAGTCCTTGAAGGACAAATGCTAGCATCCTGTAAACGCACTTGAAGCGTGAAATTACTATTGGTGCATAAAAGAAACTTCTAAAAGAAATTGGTTCTTAAAGTATTTGTCTCTTCTGAGGAGGGATCTGTTTCAAAATAAAGTGCTATAGAAAAAAATGACTGATCAGTCTAAATCACGAGATGCTAATGAAGAGGCACATGAAACAGAAATAAAATATATGAAGAAATTTGGGATATAAAGAAAATAACTATAAATAATAGTTTTCCTTATGGGTCGCAGTAAAAGTTATAAATCAGGATCCTGAACCGTGAACGATTAATTTAATGTCGACATAAATAAATAAAAGAGATAAATTGGCCAAAATAGAAATGCGATTCAAGATAGTATTAAATTGTAAAGTATTTGGACTAGTTGTCCGCACGCCTGAAGACGTGAAATTGGTATGTCACAAACATATAATTTTACGAAAATGTGAGATATAAGACACGACTTCTTATACAAATTCTCGCAGAGACCAATAACCACGATGAAACATATTCCCCCGTGATTGGTGTAATCACGTTGCGGTATTTAATTAATTTGCAGTCCCTGAAGGACGTAAAATGTGTTTATGGATGTAGTAACCGCATATTAGATAGATCATTGGGTAGTGACATTTATTTTAAAATCCCTGAAAGAATTATATGGTCTCGTGTTTTTTTTTATTGAACAATACAATTCTTATACTAGTTAGGGTAACCTGGTCAGATGTGGTATAACCTGCTCAATAGATACCTTGCAAAATAATGATTCGTGGATAATCTAATTTGTCCATGTATTTTGCATTGAAAGGTTTTAAAATAAAATTTTCATTATTCAGTATGAGTGGGTGATTTAAATCTTGTGAGGACTCCTGAAGAGCTCACAAATACCGCAAATTACTTCATGAAAGAACTTGAGATGAAAAATCTCAGATAACAAAATTTTATCTCTACCTGCAGATTGAGCGTTTAACAAATGGATATTTATACATCTTTGAACATATAAAGCTCATTTGTTGAGCATCTCATGGTTCGCACATTTAATATGAAGAAAAATATTTTCATCTTCGACAGGATAATGAAAAGGAGTTAGATCATGAAGTACCTTTTCAAAGTAATAGTGAAGCCTTAATAATTTTGTGAGGCCATACATAACCTCCTTGGTTAATTTACTGAATATATATAGCTTTATACTGACGCAGAATAATTGGAATGATGTTAAAGATGTATTATCTTTGTGGAACAACTATGAACATGTTTTACTCGAAAGGTTTAAACCCACAAATAGTCTGTTATGCATAAATTGATTACATGAAATACTGCCGACTAAATTATTCAGAAAGATACATCAACATATGGGTCTTGTATCGGCATCAAGGGGAGCATGTCATGAATAACAATCTAAGCATTGTACTCTTTTTCCTTCGTCCAAGTTTTTGTCCCAATGGGTTTTCTTGGCAAGGTTTTAATGAGACAATATTACACTATTATCAATCACATATGGATATGTACTCTTTTTCCCTTGTCCAAATTTTTTCCCACCGGGTTTTTCTGACAAGGCTTTTAACGAGACATATTCTACAATATGTACATCCAAGGGAGAGTGTTATAAATATTATTAAATGGTGGATGTACATATGAAGGGTTGTATATCATGCATTGAATCATTTGATGAGTCATATGAAAGGACTCATAACTTATGTAATAAATAATATAATTAATGACCTTTGGTTGTATTTCCTAGAATTATAAATAGATGATATTGTAATGTATTTTGTACATCCACAATAATGAAATGAAATCAATATTCCTCTCCCTACTCTATTCGATCTCTATATTTTAAGTTCTTAGTTTTTAGTTTGTTCTTTTAGATTTTTTTCATAACAGATTTGACACTTACCATCTAATTTTTTCTCCAAATCTCACTAAAAAAGATATTGATTTGACACATATCACCTACTTCTTTCCCTAAACCCCAACATCTAAATCCAATCCAAGTGGGGTTTCAACTTATTTAAACCACAAAATCCAACATCCAAAACTTATCCAAATGATGTCTCAAAGATTTCATTAAAACCACCCAAATTGATCGAGACCCATAAACCGAGTCAAAACTCGTCCATGTAGACCCTTAATATTTTCAATGTATTCTCTGTCTTCCTCTAGTATTTCAAAGATTGAAGGAACATTATATGTTTAACGTAGAAGGTGACCTCCTATTCATTTGGAACAGAGCTTTCGAGCTGCTCATCTAGCCATTTGAGTACATTTATGTTATCGGTCTGCGATTCCAGAGATGGCCCACGGTTTATGTAACTTTGAGTCTCTTTCAAAAATACATCTAATCTTTTAACTTTTATTCAATTTTAATTTTAGATTCTCAGATACTTTTACACTTTTATGTAACTAATAAACATTGGTCATTTAAAATAGGTCTTTACTTATAGTGTTACATTTTAGTTCCTCGTAAAATTGTTTTGTGTTGATTTAATCTCTCATAAAACTGTTTTGACACTTTATTTTAGAGGGAAAAACACTTTTGGTCCCAAACTTTACCCCAAAAAACATATTTGGTACCATGCTTTGCAGAAAAACAGATTTGGTACCACAATTTAGAGAGTCTTGACACATTTAGTCATTCGGTTAAATTTTGGACGGAAATTTCGCGCGTGACAGTCACGCGCGCGTCAAGTTCAAATTGGTCACGAGTTTTGCACGTGAGAAATCGGTCAAAACACTTTTGGTCCCAAACTTTACCCTAGAAAACACATTTGGTACCATGCTTTGCAGAAAAACAGATTTGGTACCACAATTTACATACTCTTGACACATTTAGTGTCCCTGTTAAATTGATAAAAATCACATATAATGAACAGACAACAGTTTCTCTAAATATTTTGATAAAAATCACAAAATATACTTAAATCATTAAAAATATTCTTAATAAAAGAACCTTGGATACCTGACTTGGTGCACTTTGACTTGCACTTGTATTCCAGTGTTGATACAAGCACCGATCAAAAGTTCCATCTTTTCCATCGAAAACATCGAAAAGTTTTCATTTTTGAATCAGGCGAAACGAAAACAAGATGTAATTCCGAAACTATTTATTTGCCTTAAACTCAGTTATTTTCCTAAATTTAGTAACTTTTTTTACAAATTTTCCTTAGTGTTTCTGAAATATTTCCGAATAGTCTCGAAAAGTTTACAATATTTGACTCTCCGAATCATACATTCGAAACGAAATTTTGATCCATGGATACAAGTGCAAGTCAAAGTGCACCAAGTCAGGTATCCAAGGTACTTTTGCTAAGAATATTTTCAAAGATTTAAGTACACTTTGTGATTTTTATCAAATCTTTTAGAGAAATTATTGTCTGTTCATTATATGTGATTTTTATCAGTTTAACGGGGACATTAAATGTGTCAAGAGTATGTAAATTGTGGTACCAAATATGTTTTTCTGCAAAGCATGGTACCAAATGTGTTTTCTGGGGTAAAGTTTGGTACCAAAAGTGTTTTGACCGATTTCTCACGTGCAAAACTCGTGAACTTAACAGTCGCGTGACGGTCACGCGCGCAAATTCCGTCCAAAATTTAACGGAATGATTAAATGTGTCAAGACTCTCTAAATTGTGGTACCAAATCTGTTTTTCTGAAAAGCATGGTACGAAATGTGTTTTCTGAAGTAAAGTTTGGGACTAAAAGTATTTTTCCCTCCTTTATTTTATCTTGGATCACCTGAAAATGATAAAAGTGAAACAAATAATTCATAGTGAGTACAAACATGAAAAGAAAACACAAGAGGAGTCATTCTGTCAAAATTTAATAATAAGGAGGTCTCGTAGTGATGTTTAGCCTAGAAAAAACTTTCCTATAATTTATGAAGAAAATTTTAGATGGTTTTTTTTTTTTTTTTTTACTTCTAATAAAAACACAAATGGAGATTTTTGTTAGTTAAAACAATATAGGAGTTTTTTTTTTTGTTAATTAGACAAAATATATTTTTGAATTTAGCTCAATTTTTAAGACTTAATTTACGCATAATATAAGACAAACTAGTTGAGTGATAGGTCAGTACTGTAGATGAGGCCGCAGTCTATTGGGAGAAGCTGAGGCCCCAAGATCAGAAGATATTTTTATAAATGTGAATATTTTTCTGTTTTAATACGAGTATTGATAATTAATTTACCTTTGATCTAATGTGGTTGGATCAAGTGGTGAAAACTCAAATTCCATCCTACTATAGTCATCACACTAGGAAGAATCTGTACCCAATTTTCGTTCTTCGATCCGAGCTATAAATGCTCAGTTTTGTTGATAAAAATAAATGTTAGTTTACCTTTGTAATTTTGTAGTAAGCAAATGAATTTGAAAAAAAAAATTCAATGGTGTGTAATCACTGCTTAAATGTAATAAAAAAAATGTATTTCAGTATTTTATTAAAAGTTAACTGACCCTTTTGCTTTTTAGCGAGGGGCTTATTCTACAAGTTTTTCCATAAATTATTAGAAACAATTTTTAAAATCAATTGACCTATTTTAAAACAAATTTAAACATATTCTACTTTAATTTGACATATGTAACACAACTCGTAAAATATCTTTCGCCTTTACAAAATTTTCTAATCTAAACGAAAAATTCAGACAACAATTTTAATTTCACACGAGTAATACAAATTTTACCATACTTCTCTTTTTTAAGTAATCCCTGAAAAAATCAATGAATCAACGTAAGACTAAACCTACTTCTCATTTTATATCTAAAATTAAAATATATATTTCTCTTTTATCAAAGTAAAACAAACGATCTTTTTTAAGTGAAAAAAGTAAGAACATCCCGAAATATCCTTCAAAACTCCAAAAACGCTCTAAAATAAATAAATAAGCCGGCACCTAGAAAAATCATTATAAACGCACAGCACATCACATGTTATGTAATAAAAATTGTCCTTTTATGCAAAATGATATATTTTTCTCCAAAATTTCGTTTTCGTCGGAAGGAGCTGGGAGTAAGATTCCACAAATGATTAAGACAAGTGAATTAATACATATAAAAAAATGCACGAAGAAAAAAAATTAAAGAGTGAGGCAATCTCTTTCGACAGGTCGATACGATTGACGTCACTACGCCGGAGGAAAGATTTTATTACACTACTGTTTAATCCCACCACCAGATAAAGTTTAGATGTATCAAAATAAACATAGAAATTTAATTTATATTGAGAGTTTATACCAATTCTAATTATAAAAAAAATCGAGACCTGTATCTGATTTAATTTTCATATTATTGTATTTAATTAATTTTTTTAAAAGAAATGACGTGGCGAATCCTTCACCATTTCTTCGATTTTTATTATTTCTCTAACTCTAAAATGAAATGTTGGTTATAATTTTTTAATGTAATCCTCAATTTTCTAATCTATCATTTTCCTACTGAGTCCCCATCCAAACCCACGATTAATTAACACGAGGTGATGTCAAATTTTGGGAAAAATCTCACTTTGCACCATAATATTTGAATATTTTTTCACTTTATCCCCTAACCTGTGTGAGTCCCACTTAACCCTCTATATTATTAAGAATGTCCCAGATCACTATCTTTGGACGTTCGCCGGAGGAATCTGTTCATATAGTGGGTGCAAAGTGCGAAAATGTTCAAAGAATTGATGGCAAAGTGGAAAAAGGTTGAAAGTGGATCACAAAGTGGGAAAACGTTTTAAAGGTTGGGTGGCAAAATGAGAAAACGTTCACAGCCACATCATTAAAGCTGAACGGAGTATTCTGTTGGATTCTAGCTTTTTGCATCCTAGGGGGCTGCCTGATATATATATATATATATATATATATACTAGAAAAGTGCACGTGCTTTGCACGTGATTAACTAATTTCTTTTAATCAAATTAGAAAAGTGCACGTGTTTTGCACGTAATTAACTAATTTCTTTTAATCAAATTAGAAAAGTGCACGTGTTTTGCACGTAATTAACTAATTTCTTTTAATCAAATTAGAAAAGTGCACGTGTTTTGCACGTAATTAACTAATTTCTTTATATCAAATTAGAAAAGTGCATGTTTTTTGCACATGATTAACTAATTTCTTATGTTAGTTGAATAATATCATCATTTTTAATCATATTATGGTCTAAATGACATACCAAATAATTTCTTTGATTAAATCGCTTTAATTATGACTATGAGTTTATCATTTATTTTTTGTTATCTCATGTTAGGTCAAATCATTCATTTTTACCATTTTCATCAATTTTAACCATTATATGTTTTGATTATGAGTTTTCCAGTTAACTAAATAATATTTTTTTATTCCTATAGCCCAAACGTGTCCTTTTATTTTTAGGTTCTTTAATAAATTATAATTTCATAAAAACTTAGGAAAGAAATACCGATTTTACATGCTTTTACATTGAGTTTATCATTTCATTTTTGTTATTTTAACCCGTTCGTTCACAATTTTTTTATGGTTTGTCCAGTTTATTAATCGATCCATCTATTCTCAAGTTAACCCATTAGGTGATCTTCACATTTGTTAATATTTTTCAATGATTCAAGGCTTGATTCTCTGTTTCTACACATAAAAGGATAAAAAATTTACTAACTATTATTATTTAGATGTTATTTTCTAGTGCTTCATTGTGTGTAAATTATTATGGAAAATCATATGGAATTGATTCATTATGTATGTACTGAGTTTGGTGATACTGATTTATAAATTTATTGTCTTTCCTGAAGGTTTTGGAGTTGGGAATCATCGTCCACTCTGTTATCATCGGAATCACTTTAGGTGCTTCGGAAAGTCCGAGTAGGATAAAACCTCTAATTGCGGCTTTAACTTTCCATCAATTCTTCGAGGGTATAGGTCTTGGAGGGTGCATAACTCAGGTATAGTTCTAATACACATTCACGGGACATTCTTGTCTAGATCAGGTTTCGATGTCAATTTACTTATTAATTACTATTTTTAATTTTAGGCAAAGTTCAATGCGAGGGCGGTAACCATAATGGCCCTTTTCTTCTCCCTTACGACTCCGGCTGGGATCGCGATTGGTATCAGAATAATCAAACTTTACAGTGAAACAAGTGCAACTGCTCTTATTGTAGAAGGTGTTTTCAATTCGGCTTCGGCGGGGATTTTGATTTACATGGCACTTGTTGATCTTCTTGCTGCTGATTTTATGAGCCCTAAATTGCAAAACAATGGAAAACTTCAATTAGGAGCCAATGCTTCTTTGCTTTTGGGTGCAGGATGTATGTCTCTATTGGCTAAATGGGCTTGAATTCATCAATGCTCTTTCAACTTATTGAATATTGAGTTTTAGATTCCATATGTTCAATTTATTATTCCTAGGAAAATATTCATGATATTTTGTGCAAAAATAAATTTAATATGATGCAATTTTGAAGCCATGTTGTTTGATCTCTATTCAGAGATTATAGTACCAGAAGTGAGATAAAAGCTTGATGATTAATTAATTTTGTGTGGTTCTTTCTTTATTTTCAATTGATTAGAATCTTCCAAAGTGTGCTTGGTTAGTAGTTACTCTCAATGGCTGCAAGTTTCTTGATCATATTTAAATCCCAAGACCACTTTTGGGATAAAGCTTTTCTTTTCAGAAATTAATCAAATGTTTAATAAATAACGACTTTTTTTCTTTACTCGTAATTTCGTTTTACTATTTATTGATTGATTTAAATATATTGAATTATATCTTGACAAGATAATTAATTACGTTAGTTGAATCATCATATAATAATTTTTCATCGTATTATCGTCTTAATGACATTCTACACAATTTTTTGATTAAGTCAATTTAATTAGGGGATTAATATTTTTTACCAAAAAATTAAAGTTGAGATTATAAATACCCAAAATCAAGATTTAAAAATTAAAAACAAACTATAATTACTAAGTATTTCTAAACTAAAACTACATGTTTGCATAATTATATGTACATTTTGTCGACTAAACTTGTTTTTTCACTGATTTCACCGGCTTTTACATTTAGTTCACTATTTCTTTTGTTATTTTAACCGAATCAAAAAGAATTAAACAACAAAAAATGATAAAAATCGATAAAACAATGAAGAAAACTGGTAAAATATTGAATGAAATCGACTAAACACATAATAACAAAAAACTGATCAAATTGACAAAGAACAAGAACAAAAAGATGAGTTAATTAAAATGACCAAAAAGAAAGGTGATATAGTCGAGAAAATATGATAAATCAGCAAAAGAATAAGTAAAATCGACTTAAATTTGGTTAAATTGGAGAAAATGAGTGAATTGATTAACGAATGTAATAAACCACAAAAATCGGTGAAATTAGTGAAAGAACGGATTAAAATAACACAAACTGGTTTAGACGGAAATATCAAAGACAAAGAAGAAAATAATTGATATTATTCATTAGCTCAAATTGTTGTTTTAGAATAATAGTTATGTAGACATGTAGTTTTGTATTAGAAATACTTCGTAATTATAGTTCATTTTTTATTTTCAAGTAACAACTTTAAATTTTTTGGAACAACATAGTAATAATTAAAGCGATTTAATCAAAAAAATTATGTGGTATGTCATTTAGATCATAGTATGATTAAAAATGATGATATGATTCAACTAACATAAGAAATTAGTTAACCAAGTGCAAAACAAGTGCACTTTTCTAATTTGATTAAAAGAAATTAGTTAATCACGTGCACTTTTCTAATTTGATTAAAAAAAATTAGTTAATCACGTGCAAAGCATGTGCACTTTTCTAATTTAATTAAAAGAAATTAATTAAACACGTGCAAAGCACGTGCACTTTTCTAGTTATATAAAATGAATGTCTATCTAAACCGTAATGAGGTGGTGGAATAACATTTAGAGATTGACTTTATTGTGTAACGTTACTTCATGTTTAATATATGAGTATCCTGTTTATGTGCGTTTTGAGTAGTACGTTAACTAACATTACCTTGTATGAGTCAAGCCGATATAAGCCTAAAACCCAAAATTATATGAGTTGAGTTTGAGTCAAGCAAAACCAAAATATATGATTGATGTTTATCGATCCCAATAATAATCGAGCTTCAAGATTGCATCACATTAAATTTATTTTTGCACAAAATATCATGAATATTTTCCTAGGAATAATAAATTGAACATATGGAATCTAAAACTCAATATTCAATAAGTTGAAAGAGCATTGATCAATTCAAGCCCATTTAGCCAATAGAGACATACATCCTGCACCCAAAAGCAAAGAAGCATTGGCTCCTAATTGAAGTTTTCCATTGTTTTGCAATTTAGGGCTCATAAAATCAGCAGCAAGAAGATCAACAAGTGCCATGTAAATCAAAATCCCCGCCGAAGCCGAATTGAAAACACCTTCTACAATAAGAGCAGTTGCACTTGTTTCACTGTAAAGTTTGATTATTCTGATACCAATCGCGATCCCAGCCGGAGTCGTAAGGGAGAAGAAAAGGGCCATTATGGTTACCGCCCTCGCATTGAACTTTGCCTACAATTAAAAATAGTAATTAATAAGTAAATTGACATCGAAACCTGATCCAGACAAGAATGTCCCGTGAATGTGTATTAGAACTATACCTGAGTTATGCACCCTCCAAGACCTATACCCTCGAAGAATTGATGGAAAGTTAAAGCCGCAATTAGAGGTTTTATCCTACTCGGACTTTCCGAAGCACCTAAAGTGATTCCGATGATAACAGAGTGGACGATGATTCCCAACTCCAAAACCTTCAGGAAAGACAATAAATTTATAAATCAGTATCACCAAACTCAGTACATACATAATGAATCAATTCCATATGATTTTCCATAATAATTTACACACAATGAAGCACTAGAAAATAACATCAAAATAATAATAGTTAGTAAATTTTTGATCCTTTTATGTGTAGAAACAGAGAATCAAGCCTTGAAACATTGCAAAATATTAACAAATGTGAAGATCACCTAATGGGTTAACTTGAGAATAGATGGATCGATTAATAAACTGGACAAACCATAAAAAAATTGTGAACGAACGGGTTAAAATAACAAAAATGAAATGATAAACTCAATGTAAAAGCATGTAAAATCGGTATTTCTTTCCTAAGTTTTTATGAAATTATAATTTATTAAAGAACCTAAAAATAAAAGGACACGTTTGGGCTATAGGAATAAAAAAATATTATTTAGTTAACTGGAAAACTCATAATCAAAACATATAATGGTTAAAATTGATGAAAAATGGTAAAAATGAATGATTTGACCTAACATGAGATAACAAAAAATAAATGTTAAACTCATAGTCATAATTAAAGCGATTTAATCAAAGAAATTATTTGGTATGTCATTTATACCATAATATGATTAAAAATGATGATATTATTCAACTAACATAAGAAATTAGTTAATCATGTGCAAAAAACGTGCACTTTTCTAATTTGATATAAAGAAAATAGTTAATTACGTGCAAAACACGTGCACTTTTCTAATTTGATTAAAAGAAATTAGTTAATCACGTGCAAAGCACGTGCACTTTTCTAGTATATATATAAATGGGATTAAGTGGGAACTCACAAAGGTTACAAGTCAAAATGAAAAAACGTTCAAAGATTAGGGGACAAATTGAAAATTTCCTTAAATTTTATCCAATGTAATCAACTTCTTGGCTTGATGCACCACTTTGCACTTGGTGACGTGGTGCAATGAGGACATAGTACATCAAACACATGAATTAATTTCTTGAATGTTAGGTGGTCAAGCTTCTATTTCAACCACAAAATAAGATGCAGCACAATCAAAACTTAAAGTTGTAACATATTCAACACTCAACAACACAAACGCAGCATATCAATGGAAACCGAAGAGCACCACATGATCTTCATCCCCGGGCCGGGTATGGGCCACATCGTCGCCGCCGTGGAGGTAAGCAAGCTACTCCTCAGTCGAGATCCTCACCTTTCCATCACTTTCCTTCTCATAAATGATCCTCAAATTCAAAACTATATGCAATCACTCCATACACAACCAAATCCAAACCTCGAATTCCTCGACCTCCCCAAAGCTCAAACTCCGAACAACACAACCGCCCAACTCGATTCAAAGTCTCCTCCGGTAATCGCCTTTGAAAAAATCCAAAGACATAAGCCACAGGTCAAGGATGCAGTTCATACCATAGTTAAATCCAAGTCTAATGTTGTTGGCTTCATTGTGGATATGTTTTGTGCACCCATGATTGATGTGGCTAAAGAATTTAATATCCCAACTTACACTTTCTTCACTTCTAGTGCTACTTTTCTTTCCCTTAAATTACAAGTTCAGACCCTTTATGATGAACATGGTATAAATGTCTCTGAGTTCAAGAATAGTGATAAAGAATTTAACATTCCGGGATTCTTGAATCAAGTTCCGGCAAAGGTTTTGCCTAGTACAATGTTGGACAACATTAATGGAGGCTTCGAAACAGTTCTAACAACTGCTCGAAAAATTAAAGAAACCAAAGGGGTTCTAGTTAACACTTTTCAAGAACTAGAGTTAACTGCAATTGAATCTTTATCAAACCGGGTTGATAAAATTCCTCCTGTTTATCCAATTGGGCCTATTATTAACCTCAACAATGAACCGAGAAACGATGATTATAAAATAGTGAGCTGGTTAGACAAGCAACCTGTTTCGTCAGTAGTTTTCCTCTGCTTTGGGAGTCAGGGGAGTTTCAGTGAGGCACAGATCAAACAGTTGGCGGTAGCCCTCGAAAGAAGTGGCCATAGATTTTTATGGTCTTTAAAGAGACGCCCGCCGTTTAATTACACGAACCCGGATGAAGTTTTGCCACAAGGATTCTTACAGAGGTGTTCGAGGTTCGGTAAAGTGATCGGGTGGGCCCCGCAAGTGACCGTGCTTTCGCATAGTGCTATTGGAGGTTTTGTATCGCATTGTGGATGGAATTCGATATTGGAGAGCTTGATGTTCGGTGTGCCTATTGCCGCGTGGCCAATGTATGCCGAGCAACAAGTGAATGCTTTCCAAATGGTGGTTGAGTTGGGAATGGCTGTTGAAATTAAAATGGATTACAGAAATGAGATGAGTGATGATGAGATTGTTGTGAGTGCAGAGGAGATTGAGAAGGGGATAAGGAAGCTCATGGAGAAGGACTTAAGTGGAATTAGGGAAAAGGTGAAGGGTATGAAAGAAAAGGGAGAAAGAGCTTTGCTTGATGGTGGCTCATCATGACATTTTGAAGAATTCTTCCACTTGATATCAAGTTTTTAGCAAAGCTAAAGATCATGTGATTGAATAGTTCAAATGTACAATATATGCTTTAGTTTTCAAGATTGAACATTCAACACCATATATGCCTTAAAATTTGTAACTTTCTTAAAATTTTATCCAAGGTTTATAGTAAGTAAAATACCTAAATACATATTGTATTATCATTTGGTTTAATGAAATGAGAATATTTTCTTTCCAAAAGTATTGATCCTTGGGAAAAATTTGAAGTATTTTATCCCAAAATAAGACTCCTTTCTATATATATAATTATTTTTCTCAAAAATACCTCTAATATAAAGTAATAATTTGACACAACTAACTTTCAACCACTACTTTAAAGGGTATAAAAGTAAAATTACCAAAAAATTTACATTTTCAACTCTTACCTAAAACTTCGTGCACCTACGCTTGCCATTCGTGTTGTGCTTTTGGTTCGGAGTTGCGGGGTGAAGTGAGTGGGAAAAAAAAAGGGGGACGGAGGTAGTAATATGTTAGATTTGTAAACGTGTGTTTAGATAAGAGGATACTTAAATACAAAACAAAGACGGTGTCTTTTTTCTATCTAAATTTTACCGAGTAAAAATATTAAAATAAGTTATTAAAAAGTAAAATAAGATAAGAATAACATGTTTATGATTATTGTGCAGAGAAATGATCAGTTTATCTCTCCATCGGCGACATTCATGAGTTTTTTTTTCAAAGGATAACACATTAGGTTCATAATGTCATACACATTAAATTTCTAGGGTGCAGAGTGTCAAAAAATTTAAACCAAAGTTAAAATTTTCAAAATTTTATATTTTCAGAGTGAAAAGTGCTAAAAGATATATTTGAAAATGACTATTCTAGTCTTTTATCAACGAATTTTTTCACCAATACATACACTAGGGTGCAAATAGATTATATTTTCAGAATGCAAAGTCTCAAAACTTTTAAATCAAGATACAAAGTGCTAAAACCCTATAATTTCAGGATACAGAATGCAAAAACCCTTAACTTTACTATATTTAAAATTTCGATTAGTGTAAGTTTTGCCCACAATTCATTCCAATTCCTCTTTTCCCATTCACTGCACTAGACTTTTGGGTTCCTTTTCTTGACCACAGGTTTATCTCTGCCCCATTGCAAGTCAATTTTATTTTTAAATTTTTCGCTTTAATTTCTACTGCTTGATGAACCCTTTCATAAATTAATTTATCAACGCTGAATGTTACTGTTATGATATAGAAAATTTATTAGATATACTCCAATATGTTTCTTCATTGGCAAATTAGAATTTATTTGTATAATTATCATTTCATGTAGAGTTTCAATATTGATTTGTCATTTGTGCTTATCAATTGGTGCGCAAGATTGGTAATAGCCAATAGGTAAATTCATGTGTTTTTAGAGTAATTAAGGTGATATTATTTATATTCTTAACCAGAAGTAGCCAAGTGATTAAGGATGAGACTCCATGACGATGAGGTCATGTGTTCAATTCCTATGAATGTGTTCTCTAATTTCATACTAGCTTTTCTTTAGTTTAATACTATTAATTAGTTCACTTTGATATTATTGTAATAGTTTCGATATAGTATTTGATGTAATAACGTATTTACCATCTCAAAAAAAAAAAAAAAAAAAACCAGGAGCATATCTTTAGTTTTTTTTTTTTTTTTTTCACGCTTTTGTGTGTGTGTGTTAATTAGAAATTTCACCGGAGGAATTTTTTTTCTTTTACCCATAAGATGTTCGTATATTTTTTTTATCATGAGGTTTCTTCAAATGATGGTGATGATGATACTTGTCTTTCTAATCATAATTTCAAACCATGTATTCAAATTTTGGTCGAATTTAATTTCCTAAAATCGATTTAGAAACAAATCATTATAGTATGGAACAAGATCTAGCAGAAAAACTCATGATTTATTGAAAAAATAGAGACAAGTTTGGCTAGCTTAATTAAATACATGGTCGTTATTATTAAGTAATCAGTCAAAACATTGCAATACGTTAATCGGGTACCAAGTAATTTTTCTTCTTGATACTTTTTTAATTTAGTCTCGCCTCCCTCTTCTCAAAATCCTGGCTCCGTCCCTGCTTAACTCATCTTTGAGGGAAAATGCAAGATACTCCCTTGTGTTATGTTAAACCTGTTAGAAACTATCCTCTGAAATTTTTATTGCACCAAACTTCCAACTTGAATTTAAAAATAGTTTCTCGAAATATGTAGATTCAAAACTTCTCAAACTGAGTATTTTTTGCAGAGTTTTTAAAAGTACAAGAAAATTTGACACAATAAAAATTCACAGGATAATTTCTTGCAGGTTTAATTCACTGTGTCGTGCTTTTGTTTATCAATTCATTTTAGGTCTTTTAACTAATCTCCATTAAAGATAGAGAGAAAAATTTCAAAAAGGTTGACTCATGAAGTTAGGTTCTGTTAATGTTTTTGTACTATGATATCAAGTGAATTATGCATCATTCTTGCTTTGCTACTAACCATGAAAAGGAAATTAAAACAGTTAACTTTCTCGAGAATCAATAGACTGAAGTGAAGTGTTTTTTTCATTTTTTGGTAACATTATGCTCGAGTGACGAAATCATATACACGAGTTAGGACACTAAAGCCAAAAAAACTTGTTCAAAATTGGCATACAAAAGATCTTAAACCGTCATTGTACAAATATAGTACGGAGTATAACTTTTATTAAAAATCATAAAAACTATAAACTCGACATATATAGAAAACGAAAAGTCTAACAATGTGTGTAACTAATTTATGCCTCTAGTGAATGTAGAAAGCCAAAACCGAGGAAGTAAAAAGCACTATGAGTCCCAACTTGTTATGGAAAGAGACGAGGGGTGATGAAGAATCGATAGGCAAATCTAAAGGGTAAGCGTAAACTCCTTCACCTACACCTCTAGGCTTATTCGTGTTGGGGACTGAGTTACCCACGGGAGGTGTGGGGGCGTAGCCATAACCAGGCATATTGGTGCCGGGGCCTGAGTTGCCGCCAATAGGGCTTGGCGGAGACTGGTTGTTAGAAGAGAAAACTTGGATTTTGACTTTTTGACCAGCTTGGCACATGCCAGGATAACTGCAGATGTAGTAATGTTCACCGAGTGTGGATAATATCACCTGATCGTTTCCACTTGCATAAGCGACTATCGGAGCTGTAGTGCGACATGCATTGAAATCGTCACTGCTCACTTCAAACACATCGTGCATTTGACGGTTGTAGTTGAAAACTGCATCAATAGTTGTAACAAACATGAATTGAATAAAATTGTCGGAATAAATTGTGACAATTAAGTAACGAGTCAACTATAGTTGAACAAGTTGTGAATTTGGTTTTGTACTTAAACAACAAGTATATATTTATTTATTTTGATAAATCTAAAACATATATATACTATATCAAGAAAATAAAGGAATTGTTACCAATAGTGTCACCAAGTTGGAAGTTAATGTTGGAAGCCCAAGCATTATAATCTGTACCCATGTTGTTCCAACCAGCAGCATCACCAACTTGATAAACAGCACCCATTGAAGTTGAACACCCCAAAAATCCCAAAATCAACAACAAAAATATTCTTTTATTTGTATAATCCATTGCTAATTATAAATTTGTTTTTTAAAAAAAAATCAACAAGAAAAACTTCAAGGGTGAAAAAGGGCGTTGAAAATTGAATGAAAATAGTTATTTGCCAATGCCAAGTATATATAGGCCGTGAAGATCTTAAGTTGAAGAGAATGTAGAATTTAGGGAGATCAAGTTCAATTTTGGAAATATTTAATATATTTGGTAAGTTTTGACACGTTTGGAAAATAAATTGTTCCTATGTGTTTTCGGAAGTCCTAATTTTGGTAATTAATGTTGGAGATTGTTTTTTAGTTTTATGAACATAGATAGATTTCGAAAGTTAGTAGGAAAAGAAGCAAAGGGGGATCTTTTAATTCGGTTTAGGCAACAGGATATATATATTATATACTATTTTGAGGGAGAATTACATATATTACCCCTGAAGTTTTGTTTGATTACATAGACCACCTGTCAGGTTTGATAAATTACACAAACTTCCCTCAAAGTATTTAAATCATTACAGTTTCATACTCTGAGATCTCTCAGGTTTAAATACCCATCGTATGATTTTTCAAGTTTTTTTTAATTACTCAAATTACCTCTAAGGTTTAGAATGATTGCACTAATAATCCGTCAAATTTGGAAAATTACTCAAACAATCCCTGATATATTGAATTCATTACAGTAACGAATTTACGACGTTAAGATCAGAAAAAAAAAATCCGAAAATACCTCTAAATGATTTTTCTAAAAATTTTAAAACATTAAAAAAAATGCCCCCTACCCACCACATGGAATGATTCGCGAGTTGTCCTAGTGCTACACTTTTTGGTGTCCTAGGTGTAATTAAAAAAATTGAGCCCTGTTTTGGAAAAAAAAAATATATATGCAAAAATTTGTTCTTGTTACATAAATGTAAATTATGATTAAATTTGTGTATTCAATTTTTTCTAACATAATTAGATCCATAGCTTAAAATAATTAAAACTCTATTAGATTTCCTAAAATCATATAATATTTGCCACCTGACATGTGCTTACTCGCACATATCAGATTTGTTAAGTCGTCCCATCTAAGAATTTTCGATATTTAAATTAGATCAGGTTACATAAATAATTGCATCACAAAACATAAACTACAATACAAATTATGTTAAAAACTTCCAAAATATAATTGCGTGGAAAATAGTTAGATACAAATTAATATGAAAAATCTACAACAAAGAATATGAAGATCCAAGATTTAAATGTTTTCTAGCATATGCAAATAATACTATTAATTAGAGATATCAAAATGAACATTGGAAATATCCTTCTTTTTGTACTTCTTGAAATGCTTTGAAGCAACTTTCATCACTTTAGCCCATGCCTATACAAAAAAGCAGAATAGTTAAAATTTAATGTTTTATAATCCAATAATATACATGCAAAAATATTATTCTTCAAGAACATAAGCGTCATTTTTCAGCCATCGACTAATCTAATATAAATATTTTGACTTTGAATTATAATCATAAAAAATCAACCAGACAAAATATTAATGTGTTTTAAATGTCAAAATTAGGACAATTGAATTATAAGCACCAAACCCTTATTTATTAAATTAAAATTTAGAACCTCAAAATCACAAAATTAATCGGTCACCTAGATTCAACAAGGCAGTGTCTTATTTTAAAAGTACTGAGTAAGTGAATTACCAAACCACCCTTAATTTGTAAATTTTAAAATATTAGCACTTTGAAGCAGAGCACCCAGATTTACCAAAAATAAATAAAGGGAAAAACAGAGCAACCGGTTCCCGGCCGGAAGGACCCATTTTAAATCCAAGGTTTTAATTTAATTTTAGAACTTTAAAATCAATTAGAAAATCATCAATAAAATTCATGAATTTAAATTAGCATATATCTCAATAATTCTCTTCTTCTTTTTTACAGTTAAGAAAAAAACAGAGTACCTTTCTTGGAGTTGGGGAAGAGGAATTGACGACTGGAGAAAACTCAAAAGACTTTCTTCTTCTCTTCGTCTTCTTCATGTTACGATACTTGTAAATATTATCAGAAACAACATTCGTAAATTTCCTCTTAATATTAGCAGCCATTTTCTTGGTATTTTCCAACAAACCCACATGTTCATATTCATCGTACATCAATTTTCTCGAAATCTCGAGGCTACAGTCATGTGAGAAAGAATCTACGGGTCGAGAAAGTAAAGGGGACCAAATTGAGCTCTGTGTGTAGTCGAAATCGAAAGCAGAGTTGTCTGGAAATTTGCAGAGGAGATTTGTTGACATGGATGTTTCTAAATACTCGATTACCTTTATCAGTGGCAAGAATTCTCCTCCATTGATTGACATTTTTGTGTGTGTGTTTGGGTTTTTTGAGTGAAAATGGTTGTGGGTGTTTAAAGAGATTTATTGGGTTTGATTGTTGAAGGGAAGGAACAGAAAAAAGTAGCCGTTGGAATGATTCGGTTTTTCGAGAGAAGACAAAAGAGGCCGATTTTGCATTAAATAGGATTTTTTATCTCAATTTCTATGTCGGTGGGTAAAAGTTCTTATAAATATTAATGCACAATTTAGTTGGATAATTTTCGGGTTGTAATAAAAATGATTAGATAATGAGAATTTGCACCGTGTCAAATGCATACTATTTAATTTATCCCTTATAATTTTAAAAGTATCAATTTGCCCTTTAAAGAAGCAAATTACTTTTGTTTAGCGGGAGAATTTAACTTAATTGCTGAAATTGAGAGTGTACATGAAAAATATTTTGTAACATAAGGGATATATTGTCATATTCATCTCAACAAGGTGGTGGAGGGGGTAAATTGCCATATTTTCATGATACAAAGGGATAAAGTGCAAATTATAAAAATATCAGGGAGACGATGTGAAATTTTTATAAGATTATAGAGAGTAAAATGTTTTTTTTTCAAATTATAGGAAGATAAACTGAATATTATGAATATCACGGGGGTAAATTTCTATTAATTCTTAAAAATAGTTGTAATTTTTTCCCTTCTCTTTTTACTCGACAAGTTTGATCTTATTTAACTCTGGGACAATATTTCAAAAAAAAATATTAAATTACGAAACGAAATTCGATAATGTAATATAATTTTGAGTGAAAAAAAAAATCGATAATTAATTTAAGATGTGTTATGCAATTTTCCCGATTTCATCACGAACTATTTATTTTGCCTCTCTCTATACTGTCTCGTGTTTTATATGGATCATATTATCCTCTCGTATTGTTTTATTGAATCAGTTTAATTCTTATTTTCTTGTACGAATCATTTATCTCCTAATGTTTGATAGTTAACACAACTTTCATCACGACCTATTTATTTAAGTATGAGTCTAAGTTTCGGTCCAAACTCATTCATTAGTTTTAGGTTTTGAGGAGGGTCTATATCCTACTTTTGAAAGGCCTAGATGGGTTATGGTCACTTACCCCAATTCCAAAGAAAATATATATATATATAAATTTTATGTACACATAACGTAAAGATGTTGGGCCAGTGGTATTGTTATTTTAAGGTACATGAGGTCTTGTGTTCAATTTTTGGAGAGCCTTTATAAATTTCTTTCTGTCATTTTTATCCACTTTTTATTTCTAATATAAGAGCCCTTTGGCCTAGTGATATAGTTTTTCCTTGAATGTGTCCAAGGACCATGTTCAAGTTTTGAAATGCTCTAGTAATTTTTTTTTTAATTTATCGTTTTTGAAAAATCTAGTTTCTTTAAGATATTATAAATCAAACACGAGGTTTAAGCTAGCAGACGTACAATAACTATTGGCAAAGTTAAATTATAATTAACATAATACTAATTCCGCATTCTGATGTCTTACATAAGTAATACTTATTAGTGTACAATCCAACCAAATTGTATATTGAACATTAGGTATTGAGTATTTAAGAATTAGTACTCTTAAAATTTGTTAAGATTTCATTTATCAAATTAATGAATTATCATATATGAAATTAATTTTCACATGGTTTAGCAATGTGCGTAGCACGTGCAAACATGCAAACAACGTGTGACACACGTGGACGTGATATGCGAAATAACGATGAACATTTCTAAGTTATCATATTTAAGGTTTCATTTATTTAATAATTGAATTATCATATATGAAATGGTTTAGCAATGTGCGTAGCACGTGCAAACATGCAAACAACGTGTGATGCACGTGCACGTGATATGCGAAATAACAATGAACATATCTAAGTTATTATAGATATTATCAATAATATATATAAATACATATATATAAACTTTATTTAAATCTCACGACACTCTCATCAGCCCAAATCTTTTTTCGGCTTGATCGAATGAGTTGCCTGTTACTTCAGTTGGATATAAGAGATTGGCAAATCTATCAATCGAAAGTTCATAAATGTCCACAACACATATCCGAGATTGCTCCAAGCTCATGCCACACCATTTTCCACAAACCTGAAATATCTTACCCTTCCCAATCTCCTCAGCTTTCTCACGAACTATCATTACAAACTGTCCAGGCTTAAAGTGAAGACCCGGTCGTGGAATACCACCCATAGGAGTTGAAAGTGAAGCCCCTGAGTCCTCATCAACACTATCTCTAGGTGTAGTGTCTTTAACCTTGATGAGTATGTTTTCGTTAGGGTGATTATTTCTAATCGAACGCGACTCGCCAATATGAGGATCTGCAGGTCAGCTATGCCGGTCCTCGATTTGTATAGGGGATCCTAACCTGAAAACAAAGATAACTACGTCAGGTTAATGCCGGTGGTTACCCGGCGATAACCCTCCGATGCTTAAGTAAGTTTCGAGATAAGTTGGGAAGTCGGAGCGTATTTAATGCTTAGTAGTGCGTACCTTTAATCTCATTTATGAGGGCTATTTATAGCTTCAGGATTGATCACCGGGTCGAATTAGGATTGGACGTTTCGGTTCGAATATGGGTGCTCCGTATTTTACTTGATCCGATTATAAACGGGTTAACTGTAAGTGAACGTCGATTACCATGTCGGATAAATCGAAGACATTAATGTTAACGCGAACTCGTAGAGGGGAGGTTCTCGATGTCGATCGACGATCGACTGATTCATAGTTGTTTATAATGACGAAGACTTGGTACATCAAGAGTCCCCCAAGTTCTAGAGTTCGAGTGTAAGTCGAACTCTGGAAGTTTTGAAGTGATGATCGTTGAATTTTGAATTTTAAATTCTGCTTTTGTATCTCAGTGGGAGTCCCCCAAGTTTGAGAGTTTGATTGTAAAGCGAGGTCTTGAACTTGTAGTATTGGAACAGGATTTCCCGCCCTGGTGTCAATGTTTTCGCGCCTTCCAGGTCTAGGGTTTAAATTGGCGGGAAATTCCCATATTAGGGGTGGAAGATTAAACGTCGCGTCTTGTCACGGGGCATTGTGCAATTATGATGAAGCGGTAGTTTTCGCGTCTATATATAGGTTGGTTGTTCATCCTGTGCTTTTACACTACGGTAAAAATAGATTTCTAGACGTCGGAGCTCTGTAAGCAAAGAAAGGAGATCTTCATCGATTTGAATTCTAAGATACTCAGAAAATGTCGGACAGCGAAGCATCGACTCCAGAGGCCGTTCATGTGGATGAAGTGGTTAAGGATGTTTTCGGTGAGGGAGCAAATCGAGAAGAGGGGAACGAAGGTGATATACCAACTGGTGGTGGTCACGCTGACGAGGATGATGAAGAGGAAGTGGAAAGGCAATTGGCTTATCAAGAAATTCAAGCCGGAGATTATAAAAAACCGTTGGCGACCTGGATATCGTCGTTCTCGATTGGTCAGGGCTGGGGTTTATCTAGTCCTAGTAAGGTACAGCGAATGCATAACCCTCCAAAAAAGTCGATAGCGATACACGAGGCATCGATGGAGTGTGGGTTTCGAGTTCCTATCGCTCCCGAGCTCGCTGCAATCCTTAATTACTTGGGTGTCGTTCCGGCCCAGATCGTCCCAAATGGCATGTCGATGATCCTAGGGTTTATTGTCGTCATGAAGGCTCTCAGACAGGAGGCATCGTTTGGCAACTTCTGGTGTTTATTTACTGTGAAAGAGTCTCCTAAGTCAGGAAAGGGCTTCTATCAGGTGAAGTCTAGAGGGAACAGGAATAGTTTCCTGACAAATGCTAAAAGTTCTCATGGGAAAGGGTGGAAGGCTCGATATGTGTATCTTAGGCCATCGAAAGATCAAAATTTGAATATTACATCGTCCTGGCGTAGTGGCCCTATTAACGTGCAGAAGCCCCCGCCACCTACTCTATCGCCTCAGTTTTTGGAGAATCTACGTAAGTATTCTCTGGATGTGAAGGTCCTTACCCAAGAGCGCTGTCTTCGAACGTGCGGGTTATCTCCATCCAAAAAGAGGGGCGATGATCCTTCTTTAGATGACCTTCTTAGGATTGCCATGGTTGCGCCCAAAGGGAAGAAACGGGAAGCCCTCGAGGCCGAGAATCGACGCAAGTGGCCACAAGGTTTTGGCGTCATGGCTGGATCTAGCGCGGAGGGCAGAGCGAAGAGTGCAAGTGACAATGAGGCTCGTCGAATCGAGATTAAGCGAGGAAAGAGGCCTCGCAGAGAAGAAGAAGAGACGATTTCGAAGGCGGAAAATGATCCCGTCGTTTCAATTGAAGATGCTAGCGACAAAAGCTCTGATGACGATGATTTCGATCTTGATTGGTCGATATCTGAATGGGTCGATTCCGAGCATAAGTATCCCGGTGGTTTGGGCTCTCGTGATTCAGTTCTTCAACGAGATTCAAAGGATGCTGGTTTCCGAAGTTTCATCCACAGTGTTTTTAGTCGCGATCAGAGGTGGTTGTCGAGAAAGTCTCTACAAAAGAACTTACACACCTCGGGGCGAGCAGTTGCTGCAGTAAGTACTAATTCTCGATACTAATTTTGTAAATTTGATAACGAATCATGTATCGGAAATCAGTTGTTTCGCTTTACGCAGGTAATACAATACTTGTTTCAAGGTTACCTTCAGGCGGATCTCGCAAAACAAGAACTGGAAAAACTTAAGGCTGAACACGATGTTGCCATCAAGGAGCGAGAACGGCAACTCGATGAGGCTATGAAGCAGCTTAGCATTTCTTCCAGAGAAGTTGATCGACTTCGTGATGGGTATCCCCCAGAAACTAGGGTGGTTTCTTCCGCTCAACGTCTGGAGATTGTCAAGGAGTTTCTCGCATCCCCTGTTTATGATTTCCTTGCTGAAGCTAGAATGGGAGATGCCCTGATCGAGATGCATACGAAGACTGTAAAACAGTGTCAATACAGAGGTTTCCTTACTGAGAACTTCGATTCATCACTTATTGGGGCATCACTCGATGAGCAATGTCAACCCCCGGTGCTCGATGGTGTAGAGGAGGAATATGAAGCTGCTCGATCGCATGAGTTCGGATGCTTAATCGTAGATAGGATGTAGTACTTAGGGGTATGGTTACATGTGAATAACATTTTGATTGTATCTATTAATTGTCGAGGGATTATTTTGGATTGATAAATATATACAACTGTCTATTCGTCGTTAATTGTTCTTAATCGAATTATCGACTTCGAACATTGTAAATGGGCTAACAATTGGGCCAACTTCCTCACTTCGAAAGGAGTGTTATTGGGCCGAAATATTGAACCAGTTCACTTTATTGTGAACCGCCACATCTATTCAAACATTTTTGCCAATGGGCGCGCTCTTTAGAAATCCTCGCCTATATATATGGCGTTAGAGGTTCAACTGTTCATACTCACAAAAAACGTCTGGGCGGAAGGTTGTCGGAGCTTTCGTCGATCAGTGATAGCTTGGAGCCTCTTAGTCGAAGTACTCCTTCCTTCTTAGGTATTTCTATCTCTTTTCTTATTTATGTCTGGTGGGTCTAAGTCCATAGGAAATGAATCAGTCGGGGAAGGGGAAGGTGTGTCGATAGGTTCTGTAAGGCGTTCGAATAAGGAAGTTATGATTCCTTCAGGGTCCAAGTCGGATCGTCATCGAACGAAAGACTTATTTAGTACCATATCTGCATGTCGTCTTCGTATGTCTGACGAGTCGTTAGTATTGAAATATGAATTCCCCCCAGGTTGGGGTATTAAGATGCCATCGTCGGATGATAGGATGAATAAGCCTCCGAGCGGCTATAGAGCCTTCCATATCGATAGTCTGGAAAATGGCCTCCGTTTTCCTTTAGCAAACGAATTCATCGAAATAGTTAATGGTCTCGGTTTATGCCCTACTCAATTGGTTCCTAATGCTATTGGTTATATCATTGCCTTCTGTATAGTGATGAAAGCGGTCGGTCAACCCGCTTCTTTCGCTAATTTTTGTGGTTTATTCGACGTCCGTCCTTCCCCTCAATCCAATGAAGGTTTTTATTTTGTACGGTCAAAACCCAAAGTTAGGTTTCTTAGTGATTTAAAATCATCCCATGGGAAAGGTTGGAAGAATAGGTTTATTTTCGTTCATGGCCCCGAGAACTACGTATGGAGGACGACACGCGAATGGAGGTCGGGTGCCATTCATTTGAAGAACATACCTGAACCTTCATGGGGGCCCGACTTTCTTTCTCAGTTGTCGGAATCGACTTACGATACTAATGCACTTCTGCGGGAGCCAATTTTGAGTTTAGGAGGAATGTCGATGGCTCCCATACCTGTCGATTGTCCTCCCTTAGGTAGTTTTAATCGTTCTTCGTGTTTTGTTTATATAATACATTGATATATTCCTTTAATATATTTGTCTGTGCAGAAGACATCGTCCCTATGTCGAATCGTTACCTTAGATCGATATGGAAATCTCAACATCTCGTGAAACCACCTGTGCCTCCGTCTCCAACTACTGCTACTGAGAAAACTTCGAAACCTCCCGGTCACTCGAGCACTATCCCTCCACCGACCAATCCTCAAGTGGAGGGAGAACAGGAAAATGATAAGGGAAAAAGACCCATGTCGGCTGAAGTCGATCAGGAAGATATCCCTCCGCCAAAAAAGGCTAGGGTAGATGATCAACCGACCCCTACTAGTAGTGAGATCCCTGCCTCTGCCGGAGGTAATCTTGAGTTTATTCTTGAGGAACATAAAAGAAAGCTGGGATCAAGGACGGCCGGCATTTCGATGATGAATCCTGCAATCTTGGATTCTTCAATCGCGCCTCAGGCCTGGGAGAAATTTTTGTCTACCGTGTCTTTCGAGGATCACGCCACGCTTCTGAGAAAAGATGATGCGGATATCCTACGATTGCAGGCGTCTCTCCTTCTTTCGGTATTTTTCTATCGATATCGATACGCGATATGTTTTCCTTTAATTCATTTTGATAACGTAAGAATTTCGAATTTTGCAGCTAAGCCAGACCATCTATTCTTCAGCTGCCCGACATGATAGCCTGGGTAAGCGTCACGAGAAGAGCAAAAACTCTAATGCACATCTGAAGAAGAAGGTTGGTCATTTGGAGGAAAAGATGAAAGGAGTTACTGAAAAGATGGCTGTTCTGGAACAAGAGGCGACGGCGAAAGATGGTCGTATTGCCGAGTTGGAGGCAAAACTTGAGCAAAAAGATCAAGAACTAGCCATGAAGCTTAAGGAAGAGGCTGCCAACAGCTTTGAGTTGGGTCGACAAGAAGGATTGAGGAGTCGTAGTGAAGCGACCGCTGCTGAGAGGAAAGCTATCGTCACTGAATTCTTCAACAGCGTCGTGTATGAGGAACTTGTCGAACGGCAATCTGGAGTTGATTTGATGAAGGTTTTTGAGAAGGGCTGGAAGCAGTGCAGGGCGCTTGGCTTTCTGAACGATCGTTTTGACGAGACGCAACTTAGCGCGACGTCGGATGAAAACGGTGTTCCGCTCGACTTGGGTTTCTTGACGGAGGATAACTCCAAAAGTGCACCAGAGGATCACGAATTTGGATTCTTACTTGAGCTGCAAGCGGCGAAGCTGAAAGCCGAGAGTGCTGATCAGGGAGGCGAAGTCCCCCAGACGACAAACTCCTCCGATCATATCGATCGTCTCAATTTCGAGACCCATAATGACTGTTGACGGCATTTGTTTTGGCCCTGAGTTTGAAAAAAGAAAAACTTTTATTTCCTCTAAAGCTCGGTTTGTTGGTTATCGAGTCTCGTATGGGCGGCGTGTTTTGTTGTATTATGTGTTGTATTTGTCGAATATTTTCTTTTTACTTAATCAATTGCGTACAATCCAATTATCTTCATTTTGCTCGTAAGTGATAAATTCTGACGTGTGTGTGCTAATTGGCCTTTGGCCTTCTGAGTATGTTCCAAGAAGGTTATTTTTTATCTCATCGCATAGTCGGATATGATCGATTTGATTTCCTCCTAATTTAATTTGGTCGACGTCGATGGTTCGTTCCCTAATTAATTACACTGGGTAGTTGAGGCGGTTAGCGCATTAAATGGGAACAATCTCAGCCGTTGATCGTGGCGTTTCCCTGACCATTGGATGTAGTCCGCGTCAGTTACCTTGGGTAGCGTAACAGTCGGCTACTTAAATGCCTTTAATCTGAGCCATTGATCTAAATCATTATTGACCGTTGGATTTGGTAGTCTTTTCCTATAAATAGGTTAGGTATATGGTACCGTACTTCATTCTCAACCCAGCAAAAATGTCCTCTATTAAGAAATGTCCGATAAAAACATCTCCTTTCTATATGTCTTTTGTTGTTGAGTTATCGAGAGATCATTCTCTTTGTTTCATGATTTTTCATTCTACTCGACCTCCCGATCGAGGGAAGAGAGATGGAATGATTTTCGATTGGGTGGTATCGGTAAAAGGAATGCTTCAATGGGTAGGCCTCGTCGTTCGAATGGGTGGCATCGGTAACGACAACGAGGTCTACCCGGGGGAATCTCGGAATCCTCTTTTGGATCGGCACTCTGCAACATAAGCAGGGTGGTCGATGATTCCGTGGTTCTCCCGAGAACTAGGAGGGCAGGTGTGGAGAATAGAGGGTAAGGTTGTCGATTAGGTGGTGGAGGATTTGAATCGCCAAATATTGGTCGATTTTTTCCTTCTCTTTCACCGAGTCGATGCCGAGAGACCCATCACCCATGGTCATCTTATTGACTGTGATGGTGTGTGTGCTCGGTAAGCAACCTGGTATTATTAAAAGATCCACCTGTCTTTCACTGACGCCGAGGACGTCTCGTCCCCTCAAGGCCTCGACCAATGAGAGAAAAAGCTATAGGCGGAAAACCTCCATATTTAAGCCTATAGCTAATCCGAAATCGGGCGTGATCATAGGTTCTCGGTTGCCGAATTTGTAGGAAATACTCGGGATTTCCTCGACTTACTAGAACGATCAATGTAATAGCTTGTAATAGGTTTTTCGATAATTCAGCGTAGTCGATCTCGATTTGTACACTTTTGTAATAGTTTTGATATAATTAATGAAATAAATTTCATATTATCTCAACTTTGTTTGAATTTTTGAATTTTTGAATTTGTCAGTAACTTTGTAGTTATCGAGAGAATGCACTTAACCCATAATATAAAAGAAATCGACGCTTGACGTAGTTTGACTTGTAATCGGTTGACAAAATCGACAATCATAGTAGATCCTAATCTTCTTGAAGAAATCACTGACTTTAACTTAGATTCGTTAGTAGATATCGATGATCATAATAACTTCACTTTCCTTTGAAGAAATCGATGAAATTTCTAGAGGATATCGACGAATATTATTATCGGAGAGATCGACGATCATAATACTTAGGTTTTTTAAACATTCGAAAATATCGGCAATCTAGGAACGTTTGGCGATTCGTCAATTTCCTCTCGATGCCTCAACGGCTATCGAGGTACGTTTGGAGAATTGTAGATTTCCTCTCGATGCCTCAACGGCTATCGAGGTACGTTTGGAGAATTTGTAGATTTCCTCTCGATGCCTCAACGGCTATCGAGGTACGTTTGTAGATTTGGAGATTTCCTCTCGATGCTTCGACGGCTATCGAGGTACGTTTGGAGAATTTGTAGATTTCCTCTCGATGCCTCAACGGCTATCGAGGTACGTTTGGAGAATTGTAGATTTCCTCTCGATGCCTCAACGGCTATCGAGATACGTTTGTAGATTTGGAGATTTCCTCTCGATGCTTCGACGGCTATCGAGGTACGTTTGGAGAATTTGTAGATTTCCTCTCGATGCCTCAACGGCTATCGAGGTACGTTTGGAGAATTGTAGATTTCCTCTCGATGCCTCAACGGCTATCGAGGTACGTTTGTAGATTTGGAGATTTCCTCTCGATGCCTCAACGGCTATCGAGGTACGTTTGTAGATTTGGAGATTTCCTCTCGATGCCTCAACGGCTATCGAGGTACGTTTGTAGATTTGGAGATTTCCTCTCGATGCTTCGACGGCTATCGAGGTACGTTTGGAGAATTTGTAGATTTCCTCTCGATGCCTCAACGGCTATCGAGGTACGTTTGGAGAATTGTAGATTTCCTCTCGATGCCTCAACGGCTATCGAGGTACGTTTGTAGATTTGGAGATTTCCTCTCGATGCCTCAACGGCTATCGAGGTACGTTTGTAGATTTGGAGATTTCCTCTCGATGCCTCAACGGCTATCGAGGTACGTTTGTAGATTTGGAGATTTCCTCTCGATGCTTCGACGGCTATCGATCTATACGATAATCTTAGTAAGTAACAAAAAGAGCTTTTTCATTAGATTCAAAAATAAGAGAAAGGAAATTACAAGAACAATTGGAAATATAGACAAACTAAAGAAAATTCCTTAGGCATAGAATTTTCTGAGGTTTCTCCCGTTCCAAGTTCTCTTCACGGGTTCTCCTCCCATTTTGCTTAACCGATATGCGCCTTTTCTGCCAGCTTCGATTATCTTGAATGGCCCTTCCCAGTTACAATCGAGCTTATCCTTTTGTTTGGATACGTCCACTCGTTTTAGGACGAGGTCTCCTACCTGAAAAGATTTTAACCTTACATTTTTATCGTAAGCTTTTGCCATGGTGGTTTTGTACGCTTGGATACGGATGGATGCCCTTTCTCGTTTTGCTTCCAGCTGATCGAGTTCGAAATTCCGTTTGTCTGTATTATCCGATTCCTTGTACAGTCCGGTTCTTGGCGACGTGACTTCCAGTTCAGCAGGAGCAACTGCCTCAGAGCCATATACGAGACTGAACGGAGTTTCCCCCGTCGCAGCTCTTTCCTTCGTTCGATTGGCCCAAACGACCCACGGTAATTCATCGAGCCAAGCACCTCCAGCTTCCGATAATCTCTTCTTTAAGAGCTTTACGATCTCCCGATTCGTAACTTCAGTTTGTCCATTTGTTTGCGGGCATCCTACCGACGTAAGACGCAGATCGATTTTGTGTTTCGAAACCAATCCACTACTCTTTTCCCCACAAATTGAGGTCCATTATCGGAGATGATAATTCTAGGTATGCCAAACCTACAGACGATCGACCAATAGAAGTTGATTATCTGAGTCTGAGAGATTTGCTTCAGTGGCACCACTTCTACCCATTTACTGAAATATTCCACTCCTACCAGTAAGTAACGCTTCTGGCCTCGTGCCATTGGTAGCGGTCCAACCAAGTCCACACCCCATTGATCAAAAGGCCAAGCAATCGATATTGATTCCATCTTTTGCGCTGGTTGATTCGGCATGGTGGCATGATATTGGCACTTGGCACACTTTTTAGCATAATTGTTGGCGTCTTTGACCAAGGAAGGCCAATAGTATCCCAGACGCGATATTCGAACTGCTAATGCTCTGCCTCCAGAATGGCTTCCACAAGATCCTTCATGGACCTCCTTTAGTATTAGGTCGATCTGAGAAGAATCTACGCATTTGTGCAATACTCCAGTGAACGATCGTCGATATAATTCGTTTCCAATAATTGCATAGCGAGGTGCCCTATACTTGAGCCTTCTTGCTTCTGTGTTGTTTGACGGGAGGGTTCCGTTCGCTAGATAATCGAGTATCGGGGCTTTCCAACTACCGCGGTCGTCATCGAGATTGAATACGTCCATACCAGGGGCATTCCTTTGGATATCGATGGCAGGTTTCTCCGAAATCAACAGTGTCACTTTCCGAGTTTTGATTCCTTCTATTAGATTCCCGAACTTAGAGAGAGCATCGACCCTTGTATTCTCTGTTCTCCTTATATATTCGAGTTGGAATGTATTGAGTCGTGATACTTGGTCATTGACCAAGGCTAAATACCTAATCATTGAATTCTCTTTGGTTTCGAAAAGACCCTTAAACTGCTTTTCCACGAGCTGTGAATCGGTGTAAGCGATTAAGTTTTTTATTCCCGTTTCCACTGCCATTTTCAATCCCGCCAGCAAGGCCTCATATTCTGCTTCGTTGTTGGATACAAGGAAGTCTAATTTCAAAGCAAATTCGAGCTCTTCCCCGTTTGGGCCTTGGAAGTAAATTCCTGCGCCACCCCCTGTCGACGTAGAGGATCCATCGACATGCAGCATCCATTGCTCTTCTTTGTCTTCTGTCGTGACAGTGCTTTCTAGTACGAAATCAGCTAAAATCTGCCCTTTGACCGACGTCCTTGGCATGTAATCGATGTCATACTCTCCTAGCTCAACCGCCCATTTGACAAGCCTTCCCGACGCATTAGGCTTTGAAAGTGTCTGCCTTAGTGGTTGGTTGGTCAGGACGATAACTTTGTGCGACTGGAAGTATGGTCTCAACTTGCGCGCAGTAGTTACGATAGAGAGAGCAAGCTTTTCGATCTCGGAGTAGTTTCTTTCGGGGCCTTGCAAGACGCGACTCACATAATAAATTGGGTTGTTTTCTTTTGCTTCCATCCTGACAAGAGCTGAGCTGATTGCTTGTTCAGAAACTGCGATATAGAGGTATAGATCTTCATTATCTTTTGGTTTGGCCAAAAGGGGAGGTGACATAAGATAGGACTTGAGTTCGTCGAATGCCTGGTCGCATTCCTTCGACCACTCGAACTTTTTTGCATTCCTCATCACTTTGAAAAAAGGGAGGCTCTTATCTGCCGAACGAGATATGAATCGATTGAGGGCTGTGATTTTTCCAACAAGCTTTTGCACTTCGTTTAAGTTGCGAGGAGCCTTCAAATCGATTACTGCTTGTATCTTCTCTGGATTTGCTTCAATACCTCTCTCGTTTACCAAGTACCCAAGGAATTTTCCCGATCTAACCCCGAAAGTACATTTGGCTGGGTTGAGCTTCATTCCATATTTCCTCATTATGTCGAAAGCCTCTTTAATGTGTTCCAGGTGATCTTTCTCACTTAGGCTTTTGACTAGCATGTCATCGACATACACCTCCATCGATTTACCCAATAGTCCTTCGAACATCTTATTCACCAATCTTTGATAAGTGGCTCCTGCGTTTCTCAATCCGAAGGGCATTACTTTAAAGAAATACACACCCATTTCAGTGATAAAAGCTGTCTTGTCTTGATCCTCTAGTGCCATAAAAATTTGATAAAACCCCTGAAATGCATCCATCATACTCAAAATTGCGCAGCCAGCAGTGGAGTCGACCAAGGAGTCGATTCTAGGGAGCGGATACGGATCCCTAGGACACAGTTTTTTAAGATCTGTGAAGTCATTACACATTCTCCACTTTCCTCCTCCCTTAGAAACTAGGACGACATTGCACAGCCACTCCGTGAATTGTATCTCAGCGATATAATCAGCATCTAGAAGTTTCTTCACTTCCTCTTTTATAATCCTGTTTCTCTCAGGACCAAAATTTCGTTTCTTTTGTCTTGCAGGTCGAGATGACGGGTCAATATTGAGTCTATGAACGATAACCTTTGGATCTATTCCTTGGAGGTCAGTGGTCGACCAAGCGAAGACATCCACATTTTCCCTCAAGAATTCGATCAACTGAGTTTCGAGCCCTTCAGATAATTGAGTGCCTATCCTCGTTGTTTTCGATGACTCTCCTGGTACCAATTCGATCGACTTATGTCCTTCGGAAGGCTCGATTCTTTCGAATTTTCTCTTTTTGGGATTCATTTCCTTCTGCATCTCGCTTCTTTCAGCGAAACATGTTTTCTTTACCTCGTCCACGTCAACCGGTGGCGAAGGACTATTCTGCTGGTCCGCTGGTGACTTTTCGTTGTCAAAAAGAAAGTTTTCTTTTTTATGCTGTTTATCTAAAGATACTGTGTAACAGTCCCAGCCCTCCTTTAGATTTCCTCGAACTTCTCCTATTCCTGGAGTGGTCGGAAATTTCATCTTCTGGTGGTAAGTCGAGATTACTGCTTGGAAATTATTTAAAGCTGGTCTTCCCAATATGACATTGTAGGCACAAGGCGCGTCGACAATTAAAAATTTAATCATTCTTGTCCTCGAATTTCCTTCATCTCCCAAGGAAAGAGACAAAGTAATCGTACCCTTGGGAATAACTTGAGCGCCTCCAAAACCCACAAGTGGGGTAGCTACTGCGTCGAGAGGGGTCGGGCCTAGATCCATTCGCTCTAAAGCATCTTGGAAGAGGATATTTGCCGAACTGCCCGAATCTATCAAGATTCTCTTGACAGTAGCTCCTGCAATCTGTGCTGTAATCACCATAGGGCAGTCCGGTACATCCTGGTCATTGAATGATATGAAATCGGGTTGTAGGTCAGACTCATCGAAACCGATCATTTTGTTCTGCTGAGTCGGTCTTATCGAGAACACTTCCCTTCTTTCATTTTGGGCTCTGTCCCTTATAACTCGAGATACCACCCTTCTTGAGTTTTTACTGTCTCCCCCTGCCGGGCCCCCCGAGATCATATTAACTATCGTTCCGGGTTGTGCTCTTCTTGGCTGGTCTTCTCTATCCTTCGAGCGTTGCTCTCTTCTGGCGGGGGATCTCGATCGTGATCGATTGTCTTTCGGTCGATCCCTAGGTTGCTCCTTTTTGGATGTCTTTACATATCCAGTGAGGTGTCCTTCTGCTATCAATCTTTCTATCTCGTCTCTGAGTTGATAGCAGTCATCCGTATCGTGTCCTCTCTGTCGATGAAATCGGCAATACTTTCTTGAAGCCGGGTAGTCCTTAATTGGAGCCGGTTTTCTCAGCAAGTTGTGGTCCTGGATCGCGAATAGGATTTCGGATCTCGGTTTTTTGAGGGGAGTGTAATTGTCGTAATATTCTTTGTTCGATCTCCCTAACCCTTGTCTTCCTGGATTGTGATTTCTCTCTTCTCTATATACCTTCCTGTTTCTACCTTCATAAGACCGATTGAGTTGCGGCCCTTCGATAGGTTTATCAGGTACGCCCGACGATTGTCCCTCTTCCGGCTTTGTCAACCCAAAGAAGGTTCCTCTCAATTTATTCATTTCTTCTTCGTTCATGTATTGATTCGCCATTTCCATCAATTTTTCGTATGTAGCGGGATTTTCTCTTACTATTGCACTGGCGAATCCTCGATTTAAAGTGCTTTGGAAAAGAACAGTAATCAGAAAATCAACTCTTGGCATTTCAACCTTGAGGAGCTCATTGTTAAATCTTCCCATGAAATTTCTAAAAGTCTCTCCCGGGTTATGTATGATTGAATATAAATGGTTCGCAGGGGGTCTGACAGCTCTCTTACTACCAAACTGACTCATAAACTTGTCACAGAGTTGATCATAGTCGAAGATAGATTTTTCCTCCAATCTTCCGAACCAGGATTGAGCCATCCCGGCCAACGTGGTAGAAAATGCTTTCGCTGCTACATTATCGGAAATGCCATGAAGTTGCATTTGGAGATTAAATGAGGCCAGGTGTTCATCGGGATCCTCCGTTCCGAAGTAACGGGGTAACTGAGTGGGCAATCTCTTGTCGAGGGGCAACCTTTCAAAGAATATTTCATCACAAAATGGTGATTTCCTTAATCGAGAGTTAGATACTGGAGGTTCATTCTTCTTTTCTTGTTTATCCAATTTTTGGTGCAGCGATCTTACTTCTGAGGCCAACTTGTTGACCTCTCTGACTGATTGCTCCTGTAAGTCTTCTTCTATGCCATGTCTGTCTTGATGTTGATCGGCTCGACTTATCGCTTCGTTTGCCTCGAATCCTGCTCGTGCACCAAAGGCGGCAGCATGTGGGGGTCGTCGAGTTTGAAAGGCGGTTTCTTTAATCTCTGCGAGCCACTCCTTCTTGGCTTCATCGAGAATGGCTTTTAGTTCATCTCTCGTAAGTTGTATTACCGGAGGAACCGGTGGTCTTGAAGCTCCGGCCTCGATATGAGGTGCAGGATCAGGATCACGAATTAATAAATTATCTCCCTGACCCTCTCCGTTTTGATCGCGATTTCCCTCTTTTTCTCGTGCAAGATTTGTTTTCGATCTTGTAGTCATATTTCACGTTCTCAAAGTTATTGTTCCCACAGACGGCGCCAATTGATGAGTATGTTTTCGTTAGGGTGATTATTTCTAATCGAACGCGACTCGCCAATATGAGGATCTGCAGGTCAGCTATGCCGGTCCTCGATTTGTATAGGGGATCCTAACCTGAAAACAAAGATAACTACGTCAGGTTAATGCCGGTGGTTACCCGGCGATAACCCTCCGATGCTTAAGTAAGTTTCGAGATAAGTTGGGAAGTCGGAGCGTATTTAATGCTTAGTAGTACGTACCTTTAATCTCATTTATGAGGGCTATTTATAGCTTCAGGATTGATCACCGGGTCGAATTAGGATTGGACGTTTCGGTTCGAATATGGGTGCTCCGTATTTTACTTGATCCGATTATAAACGGGTTAACTGTAAGTGAACGTCGATTACCATGTCGGATAAATCGAAGACATTAATGTTAACGCGAACTCGTAGAGGGGAGGTTCTCGATGTCGATCGACGATCGACTGATTCATAGTTGTTTATAATGACGAAGACTTGGTACATCAAACCTCATTTATAGTGCTCCCTCTAGCAGTAAATGGAATATCCATCGGCCTTTGGAGCGAATCAAATTGTCCAGAACCCCCTTGTCTAACGAGATTATCCCCTTCATGTGATACACGAACATCTTTTGCAACATATGAGCAAGCCTAGCCTTTCGGTTTTTGAGACTGTCCATTACAAACAAATATATATATATATATATATATATATATATATATATATATATATACTAGAAAGGTACACGTATGTTGCACGTGACTAACTAATTTTGTATGTTAATTCCCTCATACTCGATCGTGTTATTTTTCTAATTGAAACATAAATTTGTCACTAAATAAGGTTATATATAATATATTTTTATTGATTAGATCATAAATAACTAATACCAAAACTTAAAAAATAAGAACGACCTATAATGAGTAAAACCTACGTGTCTACATAACTACTATTTAAAAAAAAAAACTATATTTACCAAAGGATAACATCAATTCTTTTCTTTCTTGATCTTGATATTTTGAATCTTCTCATTTGATTTGACCACATTATTTTTCTTTATCGTCTTTAATTTATCTAACGTCTCTTCGTCACTCAAAATTTCAATTGGGATGAAATCTTCTTTGACCTTTGTCGTAACTCGCCTTTTCTTTCTTTCAGTAGTTTCCTCATCAATAATAACTTTTTTTAGTAATGTTCATGGTTGTGTCATGAGCTTCATCCTTTTTATTTGTGATTCGTCTTTTCTTTTAGTTTCTATGTTTTGAGCACCGATTTTTTATATGTGCGACACGTTAGCCATATTTAATTTTTTCAGATCATTGCATATAATATAATAATATAGGCGAGTAGCAATCTTGTCCATATCCGTTTTTGAGTCCCATATCAACTGCTTTAATATATAAACACCTAATAATACACATTCCAAAAAAAATAAAAATAAAAACTAATTCTAGGGCTGTCAACCGGGTAGATATCAATCTGAATTCGTTCCGTATGTATTTTGATTTTATTAGGGTATTTGTCCGATTAAATCCAATTATGAATATTCGTAATCCGAATTACGTGGTACAAATATGGATCTAGGTCGATCTGCTCCGTTTAAAAAATCAGGTTGGATAATATGAAAAAAAATTATATATATTATTATAGTAACTAATATTAATAATATTTTATCATCATCGTAAGAAGATATTAATTAATAAAATTCATTCAAAATTCAACTTTTATGCCATTTTTCATGTAAAAATATGAATATTAGTTAAGAAATTTCGAGCATATAAACTAAATTAAATGAAATTGTAACTAAACAAAAACAATTGGGAAGAAATTAGTGGGTTCTGGTAGTTTGCACCCTGAAATATAAGGTCTTGACATTTTGCCCCTCGACTAATTTTTTCTGCCACTTTTCCCTTGGTAACACAATTATTCTCACTTTGCACCCTAGCGTGTGTTTTGGTGAGAATATTATTTGATGGCAGATTAAAATAGTCATTTTCAAATATGTTTACATTTGCACCTTGAAAATATAGATTTTGACACTTTACACCTAGCTTGAAATATATAGAATCTTGACATTTCGCACCCGAAAATATCTTTTTTGAACTTTCCCCGACCCTGGTCCGCTTGACCGACCCGAACTTTTTGACCCCACTTTGCCCAACCCAGACCACTTGCCCCGACCCAGACCCCAATATATTTCATGAATTAATTCATGAAAAATAGATATACCCGGACCATTAATTTAATTAATTAAGTAAGAATGCGTCTGGAGTTGGATCATAGACCTAGACTTTTTCATTTAAGTAAGTAAGTATGTTGGTCCCAAGTGGTCAGCTGAGGTCTAGAGGGAGGGTGGGTGAATATACCTCTGAAAATTTTGGATTTCAAAACTTTTCAAGTCGTCTGTCAGCAGACTAAGCTGATCGAGAAATGTAAGCTGACTCAACTGATCGTGCACACAGCTTGAACAGCAGAGTTGACAGCTCTTCTGATGATAACTTAGCTGATTTCAGCAAAAACAAATTTTCAATCAGAATACTTGCAGCGGATATAAAACACTGCTTTTCACATGTAATCTTATAAAGAATTTCATCCCCAGTTTTGTAAACTCCTTTAGAAAAATCCTTTAGTCCACTCTTCCAAGTCACTTAGATCTTGGGTTATACTATAATCACACAAATTACAATATACACTGCTTGCGCCAAACAACAAATGAACTGGCCCCAAGTGCGTTACAGGAAATCACACAGAAGTCCTATACTACAAAGTTTTACCACTCACAAAGATGGATAGCAGTTTCTCACAACACTCTTCTTGCAGATTCACTCAGAAAATGATTTATCATTTAACTTCAACTCAGCTTTAGTTAACAATTAACTTCTGCAGACGAGTGAGCTGTTCTTGAGATTTTGAGACTTAGAGGATTTTGCTTAGCAAAATGATCTCAGTTGTTGTGTTGTCTCTAACTCTTGAATTCAGCTCTATTTATACTTGAATTTGAAAATATATCCGTTGAAGAAACACATATTTCAAATCACAACTGGGCCCCCAAATTCTGGAACGGTTGCCTGCAACTGTTGCACTGTACACTCTGATGTACTTTTCTGCCAGTTGCATTTAATGCACCCTGTTGATCCAAGGATATCTTCAATCATTTGCCATTAATACCCTTCTCTAGCAACATTTATTACACCAAGTGCATTTATTACCGTTGGGCAGATTTCTTGATCTCTTCCACTCTGCTGATCGAATTGACTCGTCTGATAGACACTCTGCTGATCAAAACTTGAACTCATTTGATTTGAGTCAGCTGATAACCTACCCGCCTGATGTCGAATTCAGCATAAGATCAGCAGTCTTTTGGAACTTGAATTTTGACCCTTCTGATAGTCTTCTTTCTTGATCAAAATTCTTCAAAGGGTTCTAAGCATTCCTTACTTAGCTAGTTCTGATGTTTTGGAAATCATCAAAACCTCCATTATCTTCTTAACTTCCTTGTGTTCATCTTCATCTTCATCCAACAAAGTATGAGTCTAAGTTTGGGTCCAAACCCATTCATTAGTTTTAGGTTTTGTGTAGGGTTTAGATCGTACTTTTGATAGGCCTAGGTGGGTTATGGTCTCCTACCCCAATTCCAAAGAAAAATATGTATATATTTATTTTATGTACACTTAACATAAAGAGGTTGGCCCAGTGGTATTGTTATTTCAAGGTACATGAGGTCTCGAGTTCAATTTTTGGAGTGCCTTTATAAATTTCTTTCTGTCATTTTTATTCAATTTTTATTTCTAATGTAAGATCCCTTTGGCCTAGTGATATAGTTAAAGATCTTATTTCATTTGATAGGAGGGATTGGAAAGTGAATATTCTGAATGAGCTTTTCCCGGTCAATATTTTTAATGAAATAAGGAAAATCTTCATTTCCCCCTCCCATACTACTCAACAACTTATTTGGATTTCATCTAAGTCGGGGAAATTCTCCACAAAAAGTTGTTACTTCGCAAGCCAAAAGGTTTGCTTCCCTCAGTTGAATTGGATGATATCAAGATGTTCAAAAATTTATGGAGTGCCCGACTTCATAATCGGTACAAAATTTTGCTTTGAAAAATCATCTTTGATATTCTCCCCACAAAGAAAAGGTTAAATAGCTTTATTCATATTAACGACATCGAGTGCCCCCTCTGTGGTGATGAAGCCGAAAACCTTGACCATCTCTTTCTCCGATGCCCATTTGCTAAAGCAATTTGGTTCAACTCTAGTTTGAACTTGAAAGTTGAATGCTTCGCTAATGTGCCGATCCGTAATTGGATTGCAATGTTGCTTGATAAAAATGCCAACTTGTTCCCATCAAATGAGATCAGGGAATTTTTCCTCATTTTTGCCGTTCTCACATTTGAATCTATTTGGTTTAATCGTAATAAAGTTTCTCATAACTCCCCCCCAACTTGATTTGCAGGTTTTGATCCAGAATTTGGAAAAGAAAGCTAAAGAGCATGATTCTGTCCAAAAATCTATTCGTGTCGCTATGGCTCTCAATTTCTCTTCCAAAGGATGGCGCCCCCCAAACTTTGGGTAGTTAACGGTTAATACGGATGCATCCTTCAAAGATGAACTCAATGAAGCTTCCTTGGCTATTATAATCCGTAACCACACAGGTTCAGTCCTCTTTGCCGAAACTTTTTCTCGTCCCTGCTCCAACGCCCTTGCGGCTGAAGCCTTTGCGATTGTTGTGACGTGTTCCCGTATCCACGATGTGAAGGCTAAGAATGTCATTTTTTAAAGTGATTGTCTTATTGCTATTAATGCTATTTTGAACCAAGGTGGGGATATGGATTGGGCAATTCGAGAGCCTGTTGACGAAATTAGAAGATTTTGGATTTCTTGGCCAAAATGGCGTTTTAAATTTATTGCTCATGCTTCGAATTATGCGGCCACTAATCTAGCTTCTTGGGCAGCTGTGTTGAAGACTTGGGAGAAAATTCCCTTACCCTCCCTCCGGGTTTTTTGCACTTTGCAGCCCCGAAACATGGGAAATAGGCACTTTGCACCCCCGAAACTTAGATTTAGCACTTTACACCCTCAAAATATGAAAAATGCAGCACTTTGCACCCTCGTTTACTTTCAAGCAAAAATTCAAGGGCAAAATAGGTAATTCAATAGTACTGGCACTTTGCACCCTCAAAACTTGAGAATTTCGCACTTTGCACCCCCAAAATAAAATTAGCACTTAATACCCTCTAATTAAGAACAAATCAGCAACTTTCACCCCCGAAACACAATAAATTGGTATTGCACCCCAAAACACAAAATTAACAATTAACACCCTCAAAACCCAAACCCCTCATTTTTTTCTTCAAAGTTGACTATCGGAGTAAAAAAAATCTAAGGCAAAATAGGTAATTCATTTTTTTACTTAAATTTGCAAATTACAATTATAAATACTCGAATACTCATCTATCTCTCCATCTTTCTTTTCAACAATATAACCATAAATAAGTAAATAAAGTACTCTCGAAGACCCATTGTATACTTCAACATATCAAAGACCCATAAACATACCTATTTTGCCTTAACAAAATTTACTTTAATGGTCAACTTTGTCGGAAAAAATGAGGAGTTTGAACTTTTTTTTTTTTTTACTTTGAGGGTATTAAGTGTTAAGTTTGTATTTTGTGGTGCAAAGTGTTCATTTATTGTGTTTCGGGGTGCAAGTTATTAATTTATTCTTAATTATGGAGTGTTAAGTGCTAATTTTATTTTGGGGGGACAAAGTGCCAAAGATTTACAATATAATTACCTATTTTGCTCTTGAATTTTTGCTTGAAAATAAAAGAGGGTGCAAAGTGCTGTATTTTTTATATTTCAAAGGTGCAAAGTACTAAATCTAAGTATCGGGGATACAAAGTGCCTATTTTCTATGTTTCGGGGGTGCAAAGTGCAAAAAAATCCCCCTCCCTCCCCCTTTCTTGTTTTTTTGATGGGGGCTCCCATGAGTTGATGTTGTTCCAAACCTTTACTTTTATTAATATTATATTTTATTTGATAATATATATTATAGCTTATAAGAGCCGAAGCGGTCAAGAAACAGTACAACATAATTTACTTTCGATTTTTGTTAAATCGATTTAATCGAAAAACGCCGCCGTTTCTTTATTTACCCGGATTATTTGCTCTTCGTTCAATTTCTTTTCTCTTTTTATTTAATGCTTTCTTGGCCGTCCGTTTGCAACCTGTGGCCCCGCCAGGGGAATTTTGGTCGTGCGAGTCTGGTTTTGCAATTTAATTTTTATTGGAATAATCACGAAACGGTGCCGTTTTTTCAATTTAATATTTTTATAGCTTATAAGAGCCGAAGCGGTGCCGTCTCGTCCATACTTTAATATCGATTAAAAACAACAACTAAGTTCCCGATGTGCCTTATTGCTTCCAAATATCTTTCAATTTTTTAAAATTACGCATAATCACCAAACGGCGTCGTTTATTAAGTACCTATTTTTATGTTCATACTCTCCTATCGATTAGAAACAAACACTATATCTCCGATGAACAATTTTTCTTAAAACGGTATGATCATGAACGGCGCCGTTTCTTGACTTTATCTTTTAAAAAAAATCATTTTACTATATTTCTTAAAAAAAAAATTATTTTACTCTATATTTACTATAGAGGATTGTTGGTTCCATTTTTCTTTTATTTTAATTTATTGCTTTACTGATGTTTTTTGTTATTTTTTTGGAAAATAGAGGATTCTTGCTTCCAATTTAGTGATGTTTTCTATTATTAATTATTTTTGTGTGAACAATTTTTTTTTTTTTTTGCAATACTACTAACACAATATATTTTCTATTATTTTTGTAACAGTATATTGGAAAACGAATTAATGTTGGTCGGACTTAACCTCCTCATAATTTAATGCGTGTATTTTTGGTAAATATATATATATATATTTATATAAATATATAGTCATAAAACGGCATCGTTTTTTCTGCTCGTCTCGGATATTTAGTTCGTGCTTTAGTTCTCGATTTAAACAATGTTGCTCATTAACATTGATATATGTAATGTCGACGTATTGTCGATATGATCTAATATAGCACTGTCGCACATATTATTTCCTCTATTTTTTAATACATCGATAATGTTATTATCGACTACGTATTTTACATTTATCTCCGAGATTACTAACCAATCTTAGGCTGTGTATTGAATAGTTACTAAATATTTAGATATTTCTGAGCATGACATCACTCTTGCTCGTCATCTTAATTAAATTATTTTATTTATTGTAATTTTATATGGCGGTTGTTTTGGTTTTTATGCTATTCTCTTCTCTTACTTTTTAGATATTTCTTATATTGGTGGTTGCGTCTTTCGTACTCCATTTTTTTATCTATATGCTTTTTCATCTTCACGTATTCGTCATTTATTATATTTTTATTAACCATTTCGAAGGTTTTTTGTTCTTTTGCTTTTTTTTTTTTTGTTTAGATTTTGTGCTGATCTTTCGTTATTCGGTATGTTGTTATCTTTCTTGATTGGTTAATATTCGTTTTGATTGATCGTATTTTTTTGTCTTTTTATTTTAACAGGTTATGGATTCCGGTGGAGGTAATGTTAGATTGGATGATGATACTGTTAATCTTTCTTCTGCTTCTACTGTTGTTTTTGGCCCTGCTCCCTTTTGTGTGGATCATTCTAGTGTGAATCTAAGTGAGCTACTAACCAAGTTTTCTTAAATTAGATATTTTATTTTGGTTTTTAACATTCATTATTAATCTTGTATTATTTTTACCTTTTTTTATGTTTATGTTGTCTGATTGTCTTCAGGAAACCGTGCTGTTGATGATTTCGAGTCTGTTAGGTTGGCTCGGAATGAAAAGGCTAGGCTTCGTTACGCTGCCTTCACTACTGAGGAAAAATCTGATATGTTGAAGAAGAGGAGGGTTCGACGTAAGGAACTTTCGACAAGTAATCGGTCGTCGGATGTCGCGGTTGACCTACCTTTAATTGCTGAATCTTCTAATTTAAATGAATCTGCTTTTGTTGAATCAACTAATGTTGTTGGGGGGTCGTTCGAATTATCGACATGTATTCGGTTGTCGGATGTCGCGGTTGAGCTACCTTTGATTGCTGAATCTTCTAATCTAAATGAATATGCTTTTGTTGAATCAACTAATGTTGTTGGGGGGTCCTTCGAGTTATCACAATCTTCCTATGTTTCAGGTATTATTAGTTTGGAGTTTTGGCTTTCTTATTATTTTTGTATATAATATTGAATTATTTATTAATATCTGTACAGGCTGTAGTGAAATATCGAACAATATTATTATAGATGACAATGGAAGTTCTATTGGATTGGATGATCGTTTGGTTGATTCGTTGCCTCATGTTACTTCTATTGAAAGTAAGCTCTAAACTATAAGGATTATATTTATACATGTGTTTAAAATTTTTTTATTATTGGTTTCAGGTAACAGTTCCGGTAGATCTTCGGATTATGTTAGGTTAGCTCGAAATGAAAAATCGAGGATTCGTTATGCTGCAATGACGGCTGAAAAAAAAAATTGTCTTTTGGGAAAAAGGAAGGTTCGATGTAATGTTGAGACGACTTTGTTGTCGTTGAATGTTCCTACTGTGCTTCCTGGAATTGGTGAATCTGCTAATGTAGATGAATTAGCTAGACCTTCTCTCTCGGGTATTTAAACTGTGGAAATATTTTAACTGTGATATATCTGTGGTTGAAGCTCTAAACTATAAGAATTATATTTATACATGTGTTGAAAATTTTATTTATGATTGGTTTCAGGTAACAGTTCCGGTAGATCTTCGGATTATGTTAGGTTAGCTCGAAATGAAAAATCGAGGATTCGTTATGCTGCATTGACGGCTGAAAAAAAAATCGCTATTTGGGAAAAAGGAAGGTTCGATGTAATGTTGAAACGCCTTTGTTATCGTTGACTGTTCCTACTGTGCTGCCTGGAACTGGTGAATCTGCTAATGTAGATGAATTAGCTAGACCTTCTATCTCGGGTATTTGAACTATGGAAATATTTTAACTGTGATATATATATTTTTTTTGCTGTATTTTCTCATTGTAATTTATTTGTTTAAATATTTTTCAGGATTTAATGTGAGGTCGTGTTCTTCTTCTATGCGTTTTGACAGGATACATAATATTCCTACTGTTCTGTGGTGTTTGCCTAAGCAGGAAGGTTGCTCGTTTTGTGGTGCTCATCGTTTATAACGAGAGGTTCCAGGTTTCTGTTGTGCAAGTGGTCAGATTCATCTCAGTCCTACAGTGATTAATCCAATTATGTGGTTCTTATTTACTGATCCTGATTCTGAAGTTGCTTGTGAATTTCGTAGGAAGAATCGTTCGTATAATCATGCGTTTTCTTTTACTTCCATTGGTATGCATGTTGATCCGGACTCCGCTTGGGCTAAAAAAGGAATATATTCTTTGAAAGTTCTTGGGAAGGTGACGCACTTTTTTAATCCTGTACATGGTTCTGCTGATGTGCATCGTCTGCTGCAATTGTTTTTCCTGGACACGGCTGATGATTTAAATGTAGGTGTCGTGGTAGATCGAGATCTACGTGTTGATGTAATGACACTTTTGATTAAAGCTTTGTCTGACAATCCTTATAGCAAAGTGTTCAAGCGATTGCGCTCGTGGGATGATCTTACTAATGCACAAATCATTATTCGAACTGGACCCGTGTTGGACCAACGTAATTGTAATATACCTACAGTTGACCAAGTAGCTGGTGTTTGGAAAGATGGTGACCAAACCGCTGATATATCTGAAAGGGATATTCGTGTGTATACTGAGGATGGTCGTACTCACAAAGTTAGCTATTATTACTCGTGTTACAATCCTTTGCAATATCCTTTGTTATTTCCTTATGGACAGCCTGGTTGGCATGCGGGTATTAAAAAAAATAAGCGTGGATTGATTTCAGGTTCTTTTAAGCGTAAAGAATGTTCTTCCTCATCAGTTGACGCTGGTTTTCCGTTGTTTGGATCTGCTGTACATATGCTTGCTGCTGAAGAAGAATGTGTGTTGTTTGCTTATTTTTTTTTTCTTAAATTTGTTTTCAGATATTCTGTATTTTCTGATTATGTTTATTTTGTTAATGTATTTTGCAGGTTTACAAGAAAATAAGAAGTGTCGACTGAATGTTTCGTGTCGGGAGTATACCTGTTATCAATCGCAAATTCGTCTGAATAATAGATGCTTATTATTGCATGCAGGAAGATTGGGGCAAGAATATATTATTGACATGTATATTAAGATAGAAACTTCTCGTCTCGATTATTATCGGTCGGAGATACGCCAAATGGAATATCGCACTGAGAGTTATCGAGCAATAGTGGATAGCCTATCTGTTGATGGTCAGACTAATCCTTCGAACGTAGGTCAACGTGTTGTTTTGCCTTGTTCATTTATTGGTGGGCCAAGAGATATGAAGAAGCGATATGTAAATGCAATGGCATTGGTGCAAAAATTTGGGAAACCTGACCTATTCTTGACGATGACTTGCAATCCTGGATGGTCTGAGATAACGGAACATTTGCTTCCTTCTGAAAAAGTTCATGATAGGCCAGATTTGATAGCACGTGTTTTCAAAGCAAAGCTCGAGGAATTAAAGGATGAGATTGTGAAGAAGAAGATTTTTGGTGAGGTTGCAGGATATGTTTATGCGGTTGAGTATCAGAAAAGGGGTTTGCCACATGCTCACTGGGTTATCATTCTTGCTAAATGTCATAAAATAATATCTCCTACTACCTATGATGAAATTATTTGCGCTGAACTGCCAGATAGTTTGCATCCTTTTTTACGGTCTTATGTTGTTAAGCATATGATGCATGGACCTTGTGGTCTGTCCAATCCGAATAATGTATGTATGCAAGATGGGAAGTGCAGAAGTTACTATCCGAAACAATTTGCTGAGTTTACCAGCGATGCACTTAACTCTTATCCAAATTATAGAAGAAGGAATGATGGAAAGTCTATTCTCTATAAAAAAACTATGCTTGATAATAGGTCTGTTATACCTTATTGTCCATACTTGTTAGCAAAATTTGATGCTCATATTAATCTTGAAATATGTGGTGATATGAAGTTGGTTAAATATCTCTATAAGTATATCTATAAAGGACATGATAGGCTATCGTATAATGTTATCTCTGGCGTACAACAAGAATTACGAGATGAAATCAAGGATTTCCAAGAGGGTCGATGGATTTCAGCTCCTGAAGCTTTCTGGAGGATATTTGGTTTTCCTATGAGTGAAATATATCCCCCTGTCATAGTGTTGCCTGTTCATCTAGAGGATCACCAACCTCTACGTTTTGGCATCAAACAGCCATTGGAAATGATTGTTAACAATCCTTTATCTGGGAAAACTATGCTGACTGAATTTTTCTCAATGAACAGTTCTGATTCAGATGCTTCTCGTTTGAATATTTTGTACAAGGATTTTCCAGAATATTTTGTTTGGTTATTAGCTGAGAGGAAGTGGAAGTTGCGTAAACGTCAAACAGTAGTTGGTCGTTTGTGTACCGTGAGTCCATTTGAGGGTGAACGGTATTTTTTGCGCTTGCTGTTGATTAATATTCGGTGTCCGACGTCCTTTGATGATTTGAAAATGGTTTCAGGACATCAATATAGTTCATTCAGAGAAGCTTGTGTTCGTAGAGGCTTGTTGGAGTCTGATCAGTATGTCGATAGTTGTTTATCTGAGGCTGCTTTGTTTGAGATGCCTTATTGTTTGAGATCGTTGTTTTCTATGCTACTTGTGTATGGAATTACTGGCGATATTAAGAAATTGTGGGACAAATATTATCCTGCATTATCTGAAGATTTTGCTCGTGATGGTTTATGTTCAGCTTTTGATGTGCTACGCAAGACTGTTTCTGCTGTTGATGCAGTTCTTATGACAATGGATAAGTGCATATATGATTTTCCTATTAAGTTTGTCCATAAATCTTTGGTTCATCTTGATAAGTATAGCAAAGACTATATGCATGAATGTTCAATAAAAGTTTCTGATGAAGATATGCTGTCTATTGATCGTTTGAATGCTGGGCAGCGAGTTGTGTATGACAAGATAACTCATAGGATTGTTAGTGGTGGACATGGGTCTTTCTTCTTGGATGGCCCTGGAGGGACTGGAAAAACTTTTCTTTATCGAGCTTTACTTGCATTTGTACGTTCAACTGGTGGAATTGCTTTGGCAGTTGCAAGTTCCGGCGTTGCTGCATCTCTGTTACCTGGAGGAAGAACTGCACATTCGCGGTTTAAACTTCCATTTGATGCGGAGGATAAATCAAACAGTAAAATAAGCAAACAAGGCTCTCTTGCTAAGATGATCTATGAGGCGAAATTAATTATCTGGGATGAGGCTTCAATGGCAAATCGATATTCTATAGAGTCGCTGAATTTTTCTCTCAGTGATATATGTGATAGCTCAAAGCCATTTGGTGGTAAAATTGTTTTGTTTGGTGGTGATTTTCGTCAGACACTTCCTATAATAGTTAGAGGATCGAGACAAGCATTAATTGATGCTAGCTTCATAAGTTCTCGTCTTTGGAAGGGTGTGGAGAAGTTATATTTGCATGAGAATATGCGAGCTAGAGAGGATCCTTTATTTACTAATTTTTTATTGCATGTGGGTAATGGTGATATTCCGTACATATATGATGAAAATATTCGGATACCATCTCAGATGTTAGTACCATTTGTTGATATCAATAGTTCTCTGGATGAACTCATTAGATGGGTTTTTCCTTCCTTTGATGCTTTTGTAACGGATCCACATTTGTTAGTTGGAAGAGCTCTCTTGACTCCGAAGAATGATTGTGTTGCTGAACTAAATGATCTTTTGATGGATAGATTTCCAGGCGAGGCAAAGGAGTATGTTAGTTTTAATAGAACTAATGATGCTTTACAACAGGCCGAGTACGATGATTATCTAACGACCATATCAGCTAGTGGACTTCCTCCACATATTTTGAAGTTGAAAAAGAATTGCCCAATCATGTTGTTGAGAAATTTAAACCCAGTTCAAGGTTTGTGCAATGGTACTCGTTTGATCTGTAAACAATTGGGAGATAATTTTATCGGTGCTGAAATTAGTACTGGTGATTTCAAGGGTCATCATGTCTTTCTTCCTCGAATTCCTTTAGAATCTTCTGATAAAGGACTGTGTCCAATTCCTTTCAAGAGGCGTCAGTTTCCTGTAAGACCATGTTTTGCTATGACCATCAACAAAGCTCAGGGTCAGACTCTTGATTTTGTTGGTATTTATTTACGAGAGCCTGTGTTTTCGCATGGGCAGTTCTATGTTGGAATATCTCGTGCGAAAACATCAAATTCTGTGAAGATTCTTATTCATCCGGACTTGAAAATGCAAGGATGTGTAGATTTTACGAAAAATATTGTGTATAAAGATATTTTTATGCTTGCTGCAATTAAATAAACTTGTAAAATAATCTAAATACAATATGTATAGTGTAATGATGGTTGTTCATCTGTATGCTGCTCAATATTATTTTACCTGTCTGTTGTTCAATGCAACAAAATATATTTTCCCCAGCATCGCGTTGTACAGATGATATTTCATTAATTTAAACAGAAAATGCTATATTATTGCAATGTACATATTATAATGAACATTTAGATCGACACATGTATTTTCGAACTTCATTCTGTATGTTTTACTTATGAGAAATAAACTTATGTTTTACAGTGTAGTATTTCAGTCTCCTGACCGTCTAAATACGGTGCATTTTTCCGCACTGAATGCAATATATTTATATTATTTTTTTGTGTTCTTATTATTTACAGTCCAGTCTAATATACTATTTTTGTTTTATCACTTTAATTACAGAAACACATTTTAATCTACTGCTCTAATTCCGATTGCCACCTAATATATTTAATTATGCGTTTTATTATTGATTGTTTTAGTTGTTTAACATAAAGAACAAATACCTGATAAGTACAGATCGGAAATTAAGATCAAAATTATACGTAATTTTAATCATCGTTTTTTCTTATTATACATTCTTTTAAAAAATATATATATATATTCGTCAGCCATACGACGACATTTCATGATTATATCGACCTATTTGTTCTTGCTTCTATTTCGCTTAGAGTGTAATTCCAATATGCTTTTCGATTTAATTTAATCATATTTAAAGAAAATGGTTATTACAACGCAGTATAGTTTTCGGAATTATTTGCTCTTGCTTGAAAGTTTAATATATTCATTTCGATCTGAATTCATGTTTAATTCTTGTCAAATCTATGTAGGATTGCAAAACAAACATAAATTACTCTTGCAACATTTTCTGTTATGACCAACTATTGCAATGGTTGATAAATAATTATCGACCAGTATAATTATATTGTTATCGACCGTTCAATACTGCCTTCACAATGCGGTGTTAATTGGCTAATTGAACAGACAGACATTTGTGAGCGTCATATCATTCTTCGTGGCATAAAAATAAAATATATATATATATATATATATATATATATATATATATATATATATATATATATATATATATATATATAATATAATAGTTATATATATAAGTCTAATTGAATAGTCAGATATTTGTGAGCGTCGTATTATCCTTCTCGTCATATAAATAATATATAAATAATATATATAGTAGTATATAAGTCGGTTTGGTTTTTATTGTAAGTCTTTACCTGATAAGTACAGATCGGAAAGTAAGATCAGAATTATATTCGAAATTAAAGTAGACATGAGAAAATAATTGAAATGCTATATGTATTTATAGATTTATGGGGAGGCTTTTTTAATGCAGAGACGCAGCCGTTGTATAGTACTTCAATTATACGTTTTATTAATCATCGTTTTTTCTCATTATTATATATACGTTAAAAAAAAAACACAAAAACTCGTCAGCCAAACGACGACATTTCATGATTATACTGACTTATTTGTTCTTGCTTCTATTTCGCTTAGAGTGTAATTCCGATATGCTTTTCCATTTACTTTAATCATATTTAAAGAAAAAGATTATTACAACGCAATATAGTTTTCGAAATTATTTGCTCTTGCTTGAAAGTTTAATATATTCATTTCGATCTGAATTCATGTTTAATTCTTGTCAAATCTATGTAGGATTGCAAAACGAACATAAATTACTCTTGCAACATTTTCTGTTATGACCAACTATTGCAATGTTTGATAAATAAATATCCACCAGTAAAATCATATTGTTATCGACCGTGCACTACCGCCTTCACAACGCGGTGTTTATTGGCTAATTGAATAGACAGATATTTGTGAGCGTCATATCATCCTTCGTGGGCCGCATACAAATAAAAAATATAATATATATATATAATATAATATAATATATAATATAGTATATATATAAGTCTAATTGAATAGTCAGATATTTGTGAGCGTCGTATATAAATAATATATAAATAATATATATTATATCTTATAAGTCGGTTTGGTTTTTATTTTAAGTCTTTAGATATATTTTCATTGGCGGTTGCGTCATGTTGCTACTTTTTTATGACTTTGCGGTTACCCCATTACTTCGTTACTACTTTATCTTATAAATAAATTTGTTTGTTATGCTCGGTTCTTCCAATATTTAAGTACACCAAACAGTTATGATCTTTCTCGAATCTATTAAATTTTATGCAAGTCGGAAAACTATTTATAGTCTTAGTTAACTATTTAATAACAATTTGGTTCTCTATTCGTTTCTTCCCAAATTGAAAACAATAAAATATATTGGAGACAGTGGTATACTTTTTTACGCTCTTTTTAGTTATAATTCCTTAATTATGGTTTCAAAATTAGTTAGCCAAAGAAAATCTAACAACGTAGGTCCTAAACCAAAAAAATTGATCGCTGGAATGTGGCTTAATTTCGATGCATTCAAAGTTTCGGGTACTGAACTTATGGGAGAGATAATTGACAAAATAGTAGCTTCTGGCTTAGAGGGATTTTTGTCTTCGCATGCTGATTTTGTGTTTGAGGAAGATGTTCTGCAGTTTTACACCATGGGTAAGGTTGTGAACAATAATATAATAATTTCTTATGTTAATGGTAAAGAAGTTAGGGTTTCAGTTAATTCTCTATGTGAAGTTTTTCAGTTGCCTAAATCTGGAATAGTAGATATTCATAAATATGCTGTAATTTTGAACAAGAATTTTGGGCATTAGCTGCTAAACCTGGTGAGCAGCTTTGTAGTTTAGTGACAAAAGGACAGTTGAAAGATGAGTTTCAAAGATTTGCTGATATATTATCTAAAATCTTTGAGACAAAAGCTGGCTCTTTTGATGGTTTTACTGGAGAGAGATTGCATCTGATGATTGCTATCTGGTATGGTCAAAAAATAAATTGGGCTGAAGTTCTGTTTAGGAGTTTATGTGTTAAAGTTCGGAGGGGCATTTACCACCATGGTATTGCTTTAAGTTATTTATTCAAGAAGTTGGATATACCTTGTAATACTGGAAAAATTCTTCACGCTAATAAGGAGATGAAGAAATACGAACCCCCTTCAGAAAATGTAAGGAAATTAAAGAGGAAAGCTAAAATTGAGGAAACAAAGGGTGGGGTTGCGACAAAGAAACTTAGGATTCCTAGAAAAAAGTCTCTGGTTACGGAAATAAGTGCTGCATCCTTTCATTGCTTTGATGAGGGTTTTGAGGTTTCTGCTTGTCATAGGTTAATTAACAGAGGCAATGTGAACGTGCCTGCTGTGTTGGAAATAAATCAAGCTTTAGTTTTTGATGAAACATCTCAGGAAATGGATAATGCAGGATCGATAGTTCGCAGTTCTGACGGAGAATGTAGGAGTGACATTGAACATCAGAAAAAAAGCAATAGAAAAATAAAAAAAATTAAAACAATTGATGAAATTGTTTTGTGTTCTGATTTGTTAACTCGAGGTAATTGTGTTTTGACAACGAATGATACTTCTGTTCAAAATTGTGAAGAATCTTTGCAAAAACAAGGAATATGCATGGTAATTGATGTAGATGAAGAACGTGAAGTCATGGTTCATGATTGTTCTTTTTCTCAAGCGCACACTGCTGTGGAAAAAAATCATTCTGTTGTTCATGGTCATCAAGAATATCTTCAAAGAGAAGGTAAGGGCATTACAATTGATGTTGATAATCCAGAAACTGAGGTCATTGTTGTTTCTTCTTTTGCTGTACAACCATCGTTGGGATTTCCATTTGGGAACACTCTACTTTTAGAGGATTCTACTGGTGCTGATGCTTTGAATCAAAAGGTATATGCACATGATCTTGACCTTTGTACACAAAGTTTGTCTGCATTTGATATATTTAGGGAAGCTGATTCTAAAGATAATGTTGCATTTAGATCTTTTATGAACAACCCATATTTGTTTGATATGTATGCTCGATTATTAGAAGATGTAAATACAAAATGGCAGACATAAAATAATTTTGATAAGGTTGCAAAAGCATACTTTAAGTGGAGAGAATTTCGAATGAACCGGTCCTTGAAAGAAATGAATCAGTGGAAGGATTTTGAGAAAGTTGATTGTTGGGTTATCAAATTTATGAATGCTTCATCACGGAAAAGTGCGTTGGATGAGTTTAAATTTATGGATGTGCTTTATGAGAAGATGAAAGAAAATTTTATTAGCATCAAAGATGCATTGGTGTATTCGCTGCCTGCAAATGGATTTGAGAGAGATGTGAGGACAGCTGTGATTTCAGCAATTTTAAAATGGACAAGTGATTTTAAAATTTCGTTTGGTGAGAAATATGATCTGCTCTGTTTACCTAGCTTTCGAGAGGTAGCAATAGATCGTTCTTATTGGTATCCTCATAGATATGTTCTTTATAAATCCATTGTTTCCCTAAAAGATGAAGCCGAGAGGGAGCTATTTTGTAGGTCAATGAAAAGTTTCATTATTGATAGACAGTTGTTAACAGACTTGTACAACCAAGTGTTAAAGCAGGAACTGGGAAGATTGCAAATTCATGATAGATTTCCTTTGTTTTATTTGAGAAGCAGTTGTTCTGATGATTGTATGGAAGTTAATCGTGTTTCTGATAATGTTACAGTTGATTTGTTGAGTTCAACAGAACAAGTTGCAAAAGACGAGCAACTAAGTTTTGTGAATTCACTGTTAGATCAAAATTCGGACTCATCTTGTTTGTTGGGAAATGATGATGTTATGTTTGATGAATTAAGAAAAGGAGATTCTCTTGATGGAAGTTATGAGAAAGATAAATTTGGCAGTGTCAATGATGAGATTCTGATATCTGACAAAGATGAAGATGTGAATATAGATAGATGTTCTGCGAAGGAATTTAAGGATTATCTAAACAGCTGTCTTAAGATGTTGAAGGAATGCCGTAATATGACTGGTATGGGGTTTCATAGGATAGTAGAGTTTGAAGATAGGCTGAGGGGATATTTTAGTAAATCAGAAAACAATAATGAGCAAAGATATAAAGATTTCGTCAGTATTGCTGAGTCGATTCATGCTAAATCAATGGAGTTGGGGTTATCTACTCAGGATAAGAATTCTTTTATCAATGTAGCTAATGAAATCAATAATGAAATAGCCCAGATGAGATGTTCTGTTCAGAATTTACGAGAAGATGTTGCTGGTAATATTAGGGAAATATCGTCTAGGCTATCACATGCTGAAGAGAAAATTAGCTCAATTTTCATTTTAAATGATAAAAGAATTGATAGGTTGAATAAATTAGTGATTAGTGAGATGAAGGAAATCAAAGAATATATTAAGGATGTTAGAGAAATGCGGAATAATCTGATTATTTTAGATAATAACCAGCGTATATTGTCAGCTGCCATGGCAGATCAAATGAAAGAATCAAAAGCCAGCAATGCGCTTATTGTACAGATGAGTCTTCAGCTTAAGGAAATGACAGATCATATGAACAGACAAACTGAAGTTGAAAGGAAAAATAATGGTGGCAATTCGGGAAGAAAAAGGAAATTGGTAATTTAAATTAATTTTGTTTTACGGTGATTGATGTTTAACAAGCTTTTAAATAAAATTTGTTTATTTCTCTGTTAGAGCGATTAACTGGATAATATATATTATGTAGTTTACTTGCGTATATTAGTTAAATTAAGTTGATCTTGCTGTTGTTGTTTGTTTAGTCGATATTTATGTAACGGATATGGAATTTTATTTATGTTAATGAATATTATATAATTCTTAGATTGGTATATTTTTCGAGAGATAAATTATTGACACCAATTAATTTTTTAAAATTAGAACTTTTTTTCTGTGCTATAATTTAAAGACTATGTATATATATTTTTATGTAATATCTATGCAAATTTATTTATTTTATCGTGGTATTGTTATTACAATTTTATAATATTTTTATGGACAGGATGTTATATTTGGAGTATTATGTATTTTTATAATGTCTATATATTTACTATTGGAACGTTTACTTACAAAATATTGATAGTATTTATTATTATCAGATGCTTACGTTGTATACTGTATATAATTTAATTTTATGCTTTTTCTTTATATTACATTATTATTTATTGAAAAAAATATTCTTAGCATTAATTATATTTAGCGTTTGTCTTCAAGTATTTGTTGAATATTTTTATAATACACAGGACGAAAATATAGTGGGGCAGTGGTATTTGAATTGAGGTTTATTTTACTTTTTTTTATGTTTCTGCGAAGGTGGTTAGTATATTATTTTCAGGATGCTAAAATCATCTCTTCTTAAGAATTACTTTTTATTTTCAATGATTTTCCTAGCATTCAACTCGAGTATTATCTTTATTTGTTGGTTGATTATGCGCTATCTCGAAGTGTATAGATCTTTATTATGCACTATCTGGAACAAGTATATATTTTGATAACCAAATACGTAATTGCAAGAACAACTTGGCTTAGCACTATAATAAATTTTATATTTTATGCTTATTATTCATACAAAAAAAAATTTTCTCAAATTATCTACCTATATTTAATATATATTTATAGCAGGTGCCTAAAAAAAGGATTATGTGTTTAATTTAATGCTTATTGGTAGATATGTTAAACTGTGTAAGAAATTTCTACAATACAATAGATTTAAGCTTCTATCCTAATCGAATATTTTAATGAGAGGTTGTTCTATTTTTTTAGACGATGAAATTTTAATTTTTTTGTAAAAGTTAAATTTATTACATAATGTTTCTTTCCTAATAATTTAGTCTTTGGTATAAAGCCGGATTGTTCACAAAATTTTGGGCCTTCTTTTTCATCTTTGATTAGTTATAATTTGTACAAGCACAAATTTAACTTTTGATAGGCTTAAAAATTCTTTCACAAAATATTCTATTTTTTTCCATGTTACACATATATTTTATGTAAAATATTTTGCTTGGATAAAGTGTGTTTTATTAAATTAAGGATATGTGTTTTATGAATTTTTTTTAGGCGAATGCTAATCTTTATTTTCAAGTTGTAGCTATTGTTTTAGTGAAACGCTTAATTGGAGTTAAAATTTATGTGTAGAGTAATAAATCGTATATGTATTGAAAATAATTATAATATCAATTTAACATTAAAAATATTAGAGAAGAGTAATGGATCGTTTATTTAGAAAAAAGTAGTAAATGAAAATATGATAAATTAAATACTTATACAAAGTGAAACAAAATATAATTTGAAAGTTTTTCCCATTTGCTAAGTTGAATGAGAGTTTTATTACTTATGTTTTCTCACTGAGATCGTATATTGTATTCTGAAAATGACATTTTTTTGTAAATTCGGGGGTTACTTCAACAATATATAACAAATTTTTTGCGACATTCAATGTCGTGTCTTAAACATTTACTGGATCGTTTAGTAATCAAGGTTTTGCTTTTTTCCGACTATAAAATTTTGTACTTGAGATTTATTTATTTTAATCGAACTGATCTCAAACGATATTGTATTAAACGAGGTCAAACCGAGTTGTTATTAACTTTATATTTGACGCGTACTTTTCTAATTCTTAGCTTATTGAATCGATCTAAACCATATGTTCGAATAATATTGGACTTCGATCAATGTTATAAATTGTACGATTAATGTTATTAATTTAGATATGACGAACTTTTACTAACAAGATTGACTTGTAGATCGAGTAACGAAGATTGTTTTTCGGTCCTAAAGTACCTTTCAAAGCATCATATTGTCCTATGTTTTTGGATTTCCACTATTATATTCGTAGAAATTCTTATTTTATTATTTATTTAATTTAAATTTATAAGCCTACTCTTTTTATAACAACTTACAAATATTCTTTTTATAAGTCTAATTTATCTTTTCGGAATTTTTTACTTACACCGACTCAATATTTGCTTATTTATATCTTCTTCTTATCGTTGTGCTCTATCCTGAATTATTTCGAAATAAATTTTATCTGCTTTAGAAATATGTCTACTAAAATGATGTTTATTAAAGATGTTACTGATGTAATTGATTCTTGGAAAGTAAGAGTTATTGTGGAAGAGAAGACGCAGCCACGTTCTTCGTCTGGAGGTTCTGTTCAATATCAGCGTCTTGTACTAGCCGATGAAACGGTATATGTGTTAACTACATTTGCTTCATAGTATTTACAGTGTATCAAAATGTAGTTTAAAGTTAATTTTTTTTTTAGACAAATATTGGAAGTTATTCCAGAGCTTCCAGAATTAAACGGCGCTGTTTTATGACTATACCGTTTAGAAATTAAAAAAACAAATAAAAAGTATGTTGTGTTGGGATTTGTAAATAACAAAACGGTGCTATTTTTTTATTAAACCGAACTAAACTTTCGAAATCTTCGCCGATTAATATAAACTTATAGTCTCGAAATTTCGTATTGTTTTAGTTTTGCTTGATTAAAAAACGGAAATGTTCCAATGTTTTTTACGAGAATAAATGGAAATATTTATCTATGGTATTTTCGTAGACGGGATAATTATTTAAATACTTGTATATATATATTTTATCTATCTAAAATAAATTTCAGGGTCAGAAAGTGGTGGCAACAATATTTGGATCTGATATTGGATTTTTTAAAGATTCTTTCCGTCTGTACAATACATACGTCGTTTCTAATGCAAAAGTGAAGCATTGTGATCCTAAATATGACAAATTTAGTTATCCATATCAGTGGACAATTAACTTAAAAACTGCTCACAATCCCGAGACAGAAAACTGTATTCCTCAATCGGTCTTGAATCTTCAGTTTGCTCCTTTTATAAATTTGAAAGAACAAATTGGCAACGATAACGTTGTAGGTATGTATTTTTTTATATTAATTATATATATAATCTTTTCTTATTTTGTATAAATAATCTACATAATATGTCCAAAGATATTATTGCCATCGCTGTTGATAAGAAAGATCAACGCGTGTTTACTGCCGGAGAAAAAGAATATACAGTAAAAGAGTATGCTATAGTTAACCAAGAGTAAGTTTATATATTATATTTGATTTGTTTAACATGTATTTTTTTTATTTTAGAAAGTTGTTGAATAAATTATGTGTTTCTTAATCTCTAGGAAGAAAGTGGTTATTCTTACACTCTGGAATGCAGTGGCAGAGTCAGAAGGAGAAATCATTGATAGTACTTTTGATAGTTATCCTGTACTCAGAGTGTCAAACTTGTCTGTATCTGCACATTATGGTATTAATTTATATTAATCCTTTAAAAAATCATAATATATGCAACAAAAAAAAAGATGTAGATTATAATCACAATTTTATTTTACTACAGATGGTTCGCTTGGTTCCACTCCATCTATTGCAGTTGTAATAGATCCTGATATTCCGGAGGCCAACGAACTTCGAATATGGTGTTTTTTTTTTTTAAATATATGTATTCATAAATCATCAGATAAACTCTATTAAATTCATTACGTGTATATTTTTCAGGCGTTCGAATAACTTGAAATATATTGTTGAAACTTCTGCTGAAGATCATTTTGTGCATACTGAATCTTCGGAAGGTTTGCCGAAGGAAGAAATATTCTTGATAGAAGATGTTTTGAAAAATGAAAAGGTAATATGTTCTTATATGTATATTTTATATATAATAGATATATATTATCTGAATTTTTTTTAAAATTTTAGTTTTAAGTATAATAAATTGTTTTTTTAATTTTATAGGTTGATAAGTTTACGCTGCAAGTGAATGCTAAAATAGTTGACGTTGATCAGAAATTTTTCTACATGGCATGCGGTAAATGTTATAGTGGCATAAATGCTGAGTATAAGTATGAGTACAATTGCGTATCTTGCAAACGGTCTACCAAAGCAGAACCTAGGTACAGAAAATGTATTTTCTTATCTAATTAATTTTGTTGTTATTGTGTGATTATATATGGTTTGTTTAATCATTTTTAGAGAGAAAGTTCAGCTCAATATATTCGATCAGAGTGGTTCTTTAGATGTGACTGTTTTTGGGCCCCAAGCTATAAAGATTCTCCAAATGGATTCTGTGATGTGCATGGATTTATGCAATGCGGTAATATCCTAATTTCAAATATTTTTTTATTATATTAATTATATTCTTAATATATCTTCAACATTTTAAATAATTATTGTTCCAGGAAAGCTCTCCTTCTGTCAATAGGATTAATCAAACACTTAATTCTGAAGTTTTTCTTATGAAGATTAGAAAGCGAAAGCGTACTATTGGTGGCATGGAAAGAAATGTGTATGCTGTTGGTAATTTAAGCCGTATTGAAACGGTAAAAGAAGAAAAACAAGATAAACATGAGGTGGACGAAGAATATACTATTTCCCAAGACAACCTTGAACAGTCGGCAGTTATTATTGATGAAGTAAATGAATCTGGTTCGACAAATAATAATGTAGAATTTAGAAATGAGTGTGTATAATGTAACTTAGTGTACTAATATTTTGATTAGAAGGAATGGTTCTACAATAGTAAAGTGAGATTTGCGAACTTCATTTCTACTTAACTGAAGTTCGATTAAAAGTAATGTTTCTAAATTTGAATGTCATCTTACTAGAATATATCAAATCGACCTAGACAATTATCTTACAAAAATTTCTATATTGGGTATTACTCAATTGCAAAGTTGTCTGCTTGAGTTTAAGATTAATATCAGTGAGGCGCATATATATTGATGATTTATTGTGAGAATATAGTGTATTTAATGTTATATGTAGTTTATAGTAACGAAAATAATGGGATGAACTTATAAAAAAGTATTAACATGTAAGATGCAACCGCTAATGAAAAATAATAAAATATCTAAAGATTTTAAATAAAAAAAAACGACTTATATACTATTATTTATTATTTTTATTATTATTATTTAAATAATTTGGACAAGGACGATATGACGCTCATAAATATGTAAATATTCAATTAGCCAATTAACACTGCGTTGTGAAGGATTAAATGTAAGGTCGATAATCATATGAGTGTATTGGTCGATAATTATTCCTTTACCATTGCATTAGTTGGTCAGAGTGGAAAATATTAATCGGAATTATACAATGTTTATCAATGGAAACGTATATAAAACGTAATTATCTGAGTATAAAAATTATTGCAGATTTAAAAGAATAAATTAACAAAATTTAGTTACATTTAATTTGATTCAAAAGCTCAAATTTAATTATTTTTTTAAACTTATGGGTAGTTAAAAAAGTAAGTAAGTTTCAACATAATTTACTTTCGATTTTTGTTAAATCGATTTAATCGAAAAACGCCGCCGTTTCTTTATTTACCCGGATTATTTGCTCTTCGTTGAATTTCTTTTCTCTTTTTATTTAATGCTTTCTTGGCCGTCCGTTTGCAACCTGTGGCCCCGCCAGGGGAATTTTGGTCGTGCGAGTCTGGTTTTGCAATTTAATTTTTATTGGAATAATCACGAAACGGTGCCGTTTTTTCAATTTAATATTTTTATATAGCTTATAAGAGCCGAAGCGGTGCCGTCTCGTTCATACTTTAATATCGATTAAAAACAACAACTAAGTTCCCGATGTGCCTTATTGCTTCCAAATTTCTTTCAATTTTTTAAAATTTCGCATAATCACCAAACGGCGTCGTTTATTAAGTACCTATTTTTATGTTCATACTCTCCTCTCGATTATAAACAAACACTATATCTCCGATGAACACTTTTTCTTAAAACGGTATGATCATGAACGGCGCCGTTTCTTGACTTTATCTTTTAAAAAAAATCATTTTACTATATTTCTTAAAAAAAAAAAAATTTACTATATATTTACTATAGAGGATTGTTGGTTCCATTTTTCTTTTATTTTAATTTATTGCATAACGAATCTTTTTTAAATGATCATTAATAGAATCTATAAATATATAATTTATATAGAGTTGTGATTTGCTTATTGACGTGCTGGGCTCGATTACCTTCCTAATTCTTGTTCTAATCATGCGTTTATCCTAGCTGTCCATTCTCAAATTACTTAAATTCTAAAAAAGTTAATATATAATTTATTATATTGAGTTGTACTTTTGCTTATTGACGTGAGATTTGTGATAGATGTCAAATCAATAATTTTATAGATCGTTGTCTATATACGTTCAAAATAATAGTCTTTAGCAGTTTTCTAATGTAAGAATTCATTATTCATAATATTTATTTTAACAAATACTTTGTTTATAATACTATATTTTTTGTCTACCGATGATGATAATATAATTAAATTGTATAATATATATTTTTGGGATCCAAGGGTGTCAAGTTGTAAAACATATTTTTATCCAAAGGTTTAAATTATTGCCGAACGTTGCTTAATTTTTGGGAAGTGGAATTTTTGTTTTCATCATACGATCATCTTGGCTGTTCATCTGTAATAAACTCAACCCTTCGATCAAAATTTGTTTTACTATAAATTGCTCGTGTTACCAGCGTCAAAATAAATTGTCTATTCCTTTGCAAATTTTATAAAAATAAATTTTCTAATTTTCTTGTACACAATTTTATTGAGTTTGTAATTGTTCATAATTGTTTGAAGTTCAATGAAGTGTTCTTTGCGACCAATTATACATCGTGTTTTTTGTTATACGTTTAGAATATCAACAAATGATGTATTATCTAATCCTTCAAAGATTGGATCGCATCTGGGATACCTCTTAATGATAACCTCTATAAGAGAATTTTTTTTTTCCCCTTTTTCCGTCCTCTGCTTTCGTACTAGCACTTGATCCCGTGACCTTATGGAGAAGGTAACCGATCTAAACCATCTGGACAAGGAGTGCCAGTACCAACAATTTATTATAATTTATTAAAGGTAATATTTTTTTTTTGTTTTTAAGTTTAATAATTAAACGATATCGTTTGATCCATTGATTTGTAAATCTAAGCTAATTTATTTTTAGTTTTTATTTGTTTGCAGTTTAATAATTAAAAAATCCCTTCTTATTGCAGATGGTTTGGTTGTTTATTAATTCCATTACGTCACAGGATCAATATTTATTACGAGAGCATAGAAAGGAGAAAGAAAGGAAAGAAAATAAACTTGTTGAGGCGGTCATAAAATGGTATTCCTGATGCAATGCCATTGTATCAAAATCAAATCTGCATTGTATATGTACATCTTTTGACTAAAAAAAATGTACAATTATCGATGGACTAATGTTTTTAGCTTGTTGAACTATTGTACATGTATATCTTTTGAATAAATAATTTTTTTTTTATATGATTCTTAGATTTTGTTTGATAACATATCCATCAGATGTTTGTACAAATAATATTTTTTTATTACTATCCTCTTCAGAATTATTTCTTCCTGCCTTAAATTATTTTTTTATTTTTCGTTTTTATTTTATTAATCTGTTGTTAATAAATATAGGAGGTTATATTTTTTTATATAACATTTACATGACATAAATTTAACAACAGTATGTTGAATATTCTAAATAAAATATATTTTTCTACCATTGCTTTTGTTAGTAAAATTTATTTTTGTTTTTTTTTTAAATAAAATTTTCAACATAATCCGTGTAAGATTCGTTACCGGATTCATCGGAATCTTCCTCCATTTTAAAAAATATTTTTTCTTCCTCATCATCGTCACTATCGTCTTTCTCATCCATTTTTTCTTCCTCATCATCGTCACAATTGTCTTTCTCATCCACTTCTCTAACAATATGTTCTCTTGTATGTTTTTGTTGTTTTCCTATTTTTATTTGTTCATTTTTCTGGTTATCGTATGAAAGATGTTGGTCAGTTGGTTGTCGTTTAGCTACTTTCCGTTCTTCATCGAAAATTTCTATAACCCTATCTCCTAGACAACTGTTTGAAATCCTTATCCGTACTATTTTATAAGCAGTACGATATTGTAGATTTTGCTATTTGTCTGGAATAACAACAAATGATAAGTAATCCGATCTCTCCAAAATAAAATCACATCTAGAATACCAACAAATTTGAATTGTATTACCAAATATTCAATAACTGCCATATATATTTTGTTTAAGTATTTTATTTTCGTAGTATATGATAAGTTACATTTTTTTAAAATTAATGGACACATCCAATAGTTTTAAAAAGTGAAAGGTTTTAGCATTTAATAAGGGCTGCTAAATTTTTTTTTTTAATATAACATTTACATAACATATATTTAACAACAGTACGTTGAATATTCTAAATAAAATTTATTTTTCTACCATGGCTTTTGTTAGTAAAATTTATTTTTGTTTTTTATAATTTTAGTAATATGTTGTTATATAAATAGGAGTATTAAACTAATCAATGCAAAAAAAATAATAAAGTGCTTAATTTTATAAATATTGAATTATATATTAACTTGAAACATAAAATAATTTAATTGAAGATTCGTTACCGGATTCATCGGAATTTTCCTCCTTCTTAAAAAAAAATTAAGTGCTTAATTTTATAAATATTTAATTATATATTTCCTTAAAACATAAAATAACTTAATAAACAATAACTTAATAAACATTTCTAAAAATACAAACTAAAATATTATTTTAAAATAAAATTTTCAACATAATCCATCCAAGATTCGTTACCGGATTCATCGGAATCTTCCTCCATCTTAAAATTTTTTTTTCCTTCATCTTCATCGTCACTATCGTCTATCTCGTCCATTTTGTCTTCCTCATCATCGTCACTATCGTCTTTCTCATCCACTTCTCGAACAATATGCTCTCCTGTTTGTTTTTGTTGTTTTCCTGTTTTGATTTCTTCATTTTTCTGGTCATCGTCTAAAATATGTTGGTCAGTTGGTCGTCGTTCAGCTACTCTCCGTTCTTCATCGATAATTTCTCTAACCCATTTCTCCATCTCTTCGGCAAAAGCTTCCCTGAATTAAAAAAAAAATTGTTAAATTATCTAAACGGAAATAGATATTTATATATTTTTATATTTTACCAGTAAGCATCGTCCTTTTCTTGTTCGGAGACTACTTTATTAGAATTCATTTGAACTTGTGCAAGTTCGAAATAGTGAAACGCAGGACTTAAAAAGAGTGGAAAAGCTCGGTTAAATAGTTAAAAAAAAATGCTACGTATTCCGTCTTATTTTCTTTAATTATTAAAATTAATTAAGAACATTAAGTATACTGGTCTGACACGCGAAAGTGGGTGACAAATCTGTTGTCATCACTCCAGAAGTTCTTCATGAACAGTTTGGTTTGCCCAAGTCTGGAAGACACGAAGTTACCGTGCTGACTGAAGAGAAGCACCAACAGTTTTGGGCGATCTGCGCCAAGGAAGGAGAAATGTTTTCTGGCAACATTAGAAAGAAACAGCTGAAGGATGAATATCAGCGGATGGCTGATATGGTCTCGAAGCTGATTGAGAACTGTACTTTTTCTCTAGATGCTGTCACAATGAAGCGTTTCAGCATCATGGCTGCCGTATACTACGGGCTAGAAGTAAACTGGTCCATCATAGTATGGTATATACTTGCTAATTTTCTGGAAGTGAAAAAGGGAAAAGGCCCTTACACCAACCACAGAATCACTTTAAGTTACCTCTTATCAAAGTTGGGCTGTGTTATGACAAATGGGAAAGAAATTCACAAGTCCAAAGCGATGAACAAGTATCTACCTGTTCAGAAGAGGAAGGCTGATGAACCTGAAGGAGAAGAAGCTGAGGAACCAAAAGAGGCTCCTGCCAAAAGGCCAAAGAGGTTAGTCAAAACAGCAAGCTTGGCTGCTGAGACTAAAAGGAAGAGGGCTGCTGATGAGCCCAAAAAGAAAGAATCTAAGCAGATGGAGAGAGTGACTTCTGCTGAAGCCACTAAGATTGTTGAGAATATAATTGCTGATGTAAGGACTGGATCCCCTGCATCACCATCAAGAACTCCATCAGCAGAGAGGCCTGCTGAGGGTATTTCTCAAAGGACAAGGAGTCAACAGAGAGATACTGTTACATCAAATTACCGTGAAGGTAGAACAAAGAAAACTGCTAGAAAGCAGATGACATTTCCTGAAGAACCTACTGATCTGGAAAATGTAGCAAGGGAAGACCCTGAAGCTACTCAAAGGCCTGCTGAAACAGTTGAAACTGTTGTGATTGACAAAGCTGATGAGCAACAGCCAAGTCAAGTCACATCAACAGCTGAGGTTACTCAACCTCAAGAAGATCCAGATGTCCAAATCATCCATCCTATAGCTGCTGCTCCCATATCATCTGCTGGACCAGCCCCTGCTGATAAAGGCAAGAGAAAAATAGTGCTAAGGAGAAAGAAAGTCTCCAAAGCTGATAAGAAGGCAAGGGAGGAAGCTGAACAGAGGAAGCAGGATGAGCTTGAAGAGAAGAAAGCACTTGAGCTAAGCAAAGCTCAAGAAGCAAAGGATGAAGCCAGAAGACGCATGTCTGAAGCAGAAAGAAAAGCTGCTGAGGATGCTGAAATGACTATGGTGATTGAATTGAGCAAAGTTGATGCCTATGGACCTGTCCATGGAGGTGGCATCAAGATTGGAGAAGGTAAGACTGAAGAAGACAAAAAGAAGATATTACTGCCTGCCCCCAAACTCAAGTCAAGGACAAGTTTGAAGTCAGAAAAGCATTTGAAATAGTGTATGCTGATAGGGAGCTTTTCAAGAAGTTTGAGAAGTCTCTAGCTTACTATGATCAGAAGCTTATGTTGATGACTCTGTTCAACCAAGAAAAGCCAAAATATATCAGTTGGAGGGACAACAGGCTGAACAAGTCAATCACTGAACTTCAAAGTATGAAGGAGTTAGCTGATGAAGAACGATGGGTTCTAAGTTGGCTGAAGACAAACTCCATTCAAAAGGCTCTTGATCCCAGCTATGTGAGAGATATCATGCATAGCTATGCAAAAGGCTTTGCATTGGAAGAAGCCAAGAAAATCAAGAGCACCTTGCCTGAGAAAAAGAAGAAGTCTGAAGATGCTGAAGAAAGAGCAATTAAGTTTGCTGTTATGACTGCCCTGAAGAGATGGGCTAAGAAGTCAAAGTATCAGCAAGGCTGTTCAAGTGATTTGCCACTACTGCCAAGTATCCAGCAAATCATTTTTGGCAAGGAAGTACAACAGTACTATGAAGTCCCTAAGGGTAACAATGCTCCTGTTAACCCTTGGATTATTGTAAGGCAGATTAGACAGACAACATGCTTTAATGAAGATGGAACCATTACTAATCTGTTCTACGATGATGTCACTGATGAGCACAAATCTGCTGATAAGTCCTTAGCTATTGAGCCGCCAGCTAAGACTTCTGAAGACCATCAGATGACAGACTTGGAGGAAGTCCCTGTTCAACAGGCGACTGAGGAGAAGGAAGCTGATGCTGATGCTTCTGCTTCATCAGCTGATCAACACTCATCACTGATGGAAGCAATCCAGATGCTGATGGAAAACCAACTTAAGGAACTGGAAGACAAGCACAAGCAACAGCTATTGAAGGTTAAGGAGGAGCTGAAAGCAGAGTTGGCAGAAACCAACAGACTTCAGCTGGAAACTGTTCAAGGATCAACAGAAGAAATCATCAAGAAGGAGATCAACAGTATTCCAATTCCTCAAGATCATTCATTGCAGTTAGTGCACAGCTTAAGAGAACTGAACCAGAACGTGGAAGATGTGAAGGGTGATGTGAATCATCTTCACACTGCTTTAAAATCAGCTGAGCACAAGATTGCTGACTTAACTGCAACCTTCATTAAAGTCAGTCATGAAGAGAAGGAAATCAATCTGGGAATGTTGCAAGAAGTGGCAAAGGCTGCACAGGAAGTTCAAAATGAAATTGCAACTATCAACCTCAACATTGACTACTTCAATGATAAGACTGATGTAATCAGCACTGACATTCATCATCTAACAGCCAGTCACGACGTTGTTAATCAGAATCTAAAGGCTTTATGCGCTGGAGTAAAAATCCCAACAGTTGCTCTCAACCCTGCTGTTGAACCTTCTACTGTCATCAGGGTTGATGATGACAAAAAGGGGGAAGATGAAAGGGAAGAACCAGTTAAAGAAACTGCTGCTGAAGAACCAGCAAAGGAATCTGCTGCTGAAGAATCAACTAAGGAGGAAACTACTACTGCAACAACAGAAGCCAAGGAAACTGAAGAAACAGCTGACAAGACTGAAGCTGAAGCTGACAAGATTGCAAAGCTTGGAACGGTAGAAGAAGAAGAATTGACTGAAAAAGAAGATACCAAGTACAAGAATACAGAATCTGCAAGGAAGGCCATGGAAGCTTTGAAAGCTCTTCAAGAACAAGAACTTAAGGAGAAGATGGAAGCTGCCAAAGCAACCTTGGAAGAAGAAGCTGATGATGAAGAAGATGATGAAGAATCATCTTATGAATATGAAGAAGTGCTCGAATCTGATGAAGAAGCTGATAGTTAGAAATTGAAAAATCAATTGTAATCAGTTTACTTTTTCAGAAATCTCATCTGATGAATTTGTACATGTAATTCACTTTCACATCAATAAAATGTCCAAGTTCAATCCAATAAACTTTTTCTATCTCAGAAAATTTTGAGGATTTCAATCTTTAGTTTAGGTATTCAACAGGTACTTAGCTGAAGTTTTGTCATCATCAAAAAGGGGGAAATTGTTGGATAAGGATGAAGACGAAGGCACTAAAGAAAGTTTGATAAGGGAGGTTTTGATGCATTCCAAAACTTCAAAGATTGGCTAAGTATGGAGTAACTTATCTGATATACTTATCAAGGAATTTTGACTAAGTAATGAAGACATCAGAAGAGTCAAAGTTTCAAGGTCCAAGACTTCTGATCTGCTGAAGTAAAGTTATCAGACTAGTGAAGATCAGCCGACTCAAATCAGATTTGTTCAAGTTTGAGATCAGCCGAGTTCGCCATCAGACTTGTACTTTTGTCAGCCAAGTGAAAAAGATCATGAAGTGTTCCCAACGGTAATAAATGCCCCTTGGTGTAATAAATGCTGAAGTACGAGGATATTTAAGACAAATGATTGAAGAAAAGCTTCGCATCAGCCGAGTGCATTTAATGCTGCATTTAATGCTGCCTGCAGAATAGTACTGTTTACAGTACGGACAGACTGCAAAAGAGCCGTTCGCGGATTTTAAGGACCAATACTCGAGGAATTTGAATCCTGTCTCTCTTCAACGGACACTTTTCAATCCTCTGTTGGGATATAGCTCGATTTGTCAGACAACAAAGTGCGGAATTTAAAATTTTTCGAGGTATCCAATGGTCCCATATAGATGTCTCCATATTATGTATACAAAAACTTAAACAAAAACGCACACAATGAATTAATCAGAGGGGGGTTTTGCGATATACCTCACCACAGGCAAGGCGGTGGAAACCTCCGGTCTTCGATTCTGATTCAGATCCGGTTCACAGGAGTGATCCAATTGTCTCACCTCCAGGGACAGTCCACACCAATTGGATTCTGGCAACACCTCAAGATCTTAGGCTCAGAACTCGATGCAGGAGATTTGTTATTGAAGGATTGTATCAGATCTCTTGACAGATCAAGATCTAATACAATGGAGGAGGAGATCTCGGCGGCGGCGGCACCAGGAAGCTCACGGCAGCACAGTGGCGGCGGCTAGTGGTGGCGGCGACGGCTAGGGTTTTCTTGGAGAGGGGGCGGCTACTCAGGGCAGAGGGAGGCTAGGGTTTTCTTTTCAGAGTGTTAGCTTTTCAGCTCAAGTAGTTCCCCTTTTATAGACTCCTTCTGACCTAGGTTTGCAAGACTCCTTATGGGCTTTTAATTAATAGAAGCCCATGTCTTGCAATCCTCCATTTAATTAACTACTTTAATTAAATGCCCAGTCCAATTAAATCAATATTTCTTTTAATTAACTAGCAACTCAATTATTAATTAAGTTAGCCAATTAATTAATCTCCCACTTGAATTAAATACTTTTAATTCATTTAATTGATTTAATTACCTTTAAATCAATTAATTCCTTTCATATCCTTTCATAACAGTCACCGTCCAATTGTATTGTGTGTGACCCTCTGGGTTCACCATCAATTGGCAGCAGGCCCACGAATCCTTCGTGATTTAATTTATGAACAATAAATTGTTCCGGTTAATTAAACTACCTTTAATTAACCACTCCTAGAATTAAATCCTCTATTAATTCAGGAGTACCCACACTTCATGGTCGATGTCTAGCCACAAGCCCATGAAGCCCAATTTCAGGTGAATTGATATTTGTGAACCTCGTCTCATATAATTGCCATGTACATACGGTCCTTCTATCGACTAATATTCCCGATCAAAACTTAGGGTGTGTGAATTAATCGGCACCTCTAAATTTGTCTCGATAGCTATACTTTCTAATTCAGGATAATATTCCAGTGTGACTGCTAAATTTGGAAACCCCTTTCCAAATCCGTCACCAACCGTGGCCACGGGTTTCTCGGATATATTATCTAAGAATCGTATAGGAAATTCTCTCACCCATTACAGTGAGTCAATAGATTCCATATCGGTACTAACCACCCGCGTACATGTCCATACGCACCCAACCTAGGCATGTTATGACCAAGCTACGTGGCCTATACCTAGATCTAAGTACGCACTTTCATGCACCGAATTCGCCCTAGTACCTCAAGTCAAAGGACTAAATCGTACACTATTATATTCCTTGAGAAACATCCCATCACCGATATGCGTCATGCGCTTCCACAATGGGTTTCTCTGTTCGGGTCGTTCGATGCGTTCAATCCTCCATTGAACCACCTACTCGTATGCACTGGACTCAAATTCCTTGCTCATGAAACACTACAAATTCACTCCATGTGAATCATGCATACTCGTACAAGTCTTTGCGATTCCTACGATACCCCGTCTCGTTTCGGAATCTATGACTTGGAACACTTTTAAGATTACGACCTTTGAGACTGTTTCATGATTGCACTCAGTACTGAAGTGAATCGTCCCATAGTCAAATGTAATCTAAGGGTTTCAACCAATCGCTTAAATGTATTCGCGAAAGATGAAGTTGGCCATTGTTTATCCTTATACACATATAAATAAACATGCGTATTAAGTCATTTATACTAAAGAAAGATAATGATAGTTTCACTACAAGCTCAATATATTGGCTTGCAGGGCACTATTCCATCAATCTCCCACTTGCCCTAAAGCCAATCATAAACGTTTCTAGGACCCATCTTTCTAAAGATGTTCTTCGAACTCATTTCATGATATAGACTCTTTTGGTGGATCCACTAAGTTGTCTTCTGAGTAGACGCGATCCATTACGCGCGTTAACTCTACCAATGATTTCTCTAATCAAATGGTACTTTTCTTTCAATTATGTTTAGATTTCTGGTAAGATCTCGAATGCTTTGCTTTGACAATAGCTCCAATATCATCATAGAAGATAACCATGAGCTTTGCAATGCTAGGCACTACATCCAACCATAGGATGAAGTTTTATATCTAAACACTTTCTTAAGCCGCATTTAATGCTACATTTAATGCTGCAATATATCTTGCTTCAGTGGTTTGAATGGTTACGGTGATTTGCTTGGAACCCTTTCAAATTTACCGTTACCCCATTGAGGCAGGATATGTATCCAAGAATGGATACATCTAATTCATCCACATCAGACCGAAAATTCGAATCAGTGAATCCTTCAAATTTTAATTCTCCACTACCACCGTAGACCAAGAACAAATCCTAGTCTTTGTCAAGAGCTTAAGGATATCTTTTACGGTGGTCCAGTACTTCTTCACTGGAGTTTGACTAGCAACTGCTCGCGACACTTGAGCATGTCCTACGTCTGGTCTAGTACATAGTAAAGCATGCCACATGCAACCTTTTGTTTGAAACATAAGGTATTTGAGACATCCTCCTTTGTTCTCATTTGATGTAGGGCACATCGATTTTGGAACAAGGTATACGGGTCTCACTGGAAGCAATCCTTTCCTGGATTCTTCATACTGAATATTTCCAGTATTGATTCTATGTACTTAGATTTAGAGAGTGTCAGCATCTTTTTCTGATCTATTCTATAGATACGTATCCCAATACGCAAGATGCTTCTCCTAAATCTTTCATGGAGAATTGCATGGACAATCATGCTTTCGTCTGTGCTAATATTCCGATATCATCCCAGATAACCAGAACATAATCGACATATAATATATGAGCTTCATCGCGCTCCCACTAATCCTTTTGTACACTCATTGTTTATACTCGTTTTGATGAAGTCAATTGTCTTGACTATCTCATCAGAACAAATGTGAATCTAAATGGATTCAGATATCGCTAATGAAGAAAAGCTTTCAACAAAGTCTGTTTCAGAACATTGTGAATAGCCCCTTTTCCGTTAGCCCATTCTTAGAGGTCAACACCTCTCCATTCATTCCAAGTTTGAAGATCCACTTACAATTTATAGCCAACTTAGGGATAAATCCCTCGGGTGGATCAATCAAGGTTATACCTTGTTGGAATGGATGGGATCCATTTTGGTTTACATGGCTTCGAGCCACGTACCCAAGTCTATGTCTGACATCGCTTCTTGATAGGTCTTTGGATCACTTTCCACATTCTCGTATTCGTGAATGAAACCAAATCGCTCTGGCTCCTTACGAATTCGATCAGACCTTCGAAGAGTAGGTGTACTAGTAGGTTTAGTAAATTCTAGATTAACTCCCACTGTTTGCGGGGATGGGTCCAAATCTTGGACTTCATCAAGTTCCATGACGTTTCCATTTCCTTTGACGTGTGATTCATCAACAGAGGAACTGGTATCTAGGAGAAACGATTGTTTCTCATTGTCGTGGAACAGGTATCCAATGGATTTCGTTGGATACCCCACAATTATATACAAATTGGATCTACTAGCCAATTTATCTCCTTTCTTGTTTCTACCATCGGCAGGAGATCTCCATACTCAGAAGTAAGAGCATAGAGGTATTTTGCCATACCTTTCTTGGTAAAGCTTTGCAGGCACAAACTTTGAAGGTACTTTACTTAGTATCTTCGATGCAGTCAGGAGCACTAACCCCTTAGAATGCATAAGGAAGCTTTAACAAAACTCAATATGGATCGAACAATGCCTAACAATGTTAGATTCCATCTCTTTAGACACTTCAATAACTTGAGGCGTCTTAAGAGAAGTTTGTTGTATGAGAATCTCATTCTCATTAAGATAATTGAGGAATCCTTGACAAGTATTTGCTATCTCAACTAGATCGAATGGTCGCAATACTTTGTCTTTGTTGATTCTCTACTTCGCATCGAAATACCTTTCTTGGTTTTTCAGATTTGCATCTCACTAGATTCATTTCTTACTAACGACCAGGGTCTTTAGCAAAAAGGTACGAAGTATGAGTAATCTCCTCTCACAGTAACCTTTAGTGATCCATACTCGTGGATTAAATCCAGATTTTATTTGGTTCGCCCTTGATTCCCTGTGACGGGAGATCTGGTCATCTCTCCTTTGAGACATGATTCGCAGGTTGGAAGTTCATCCAAGTTCTATTTTTCAAGAAGCTTAGGTGAAACCAACTTTTGAACCCTACTCTTGGAGATGTTTCCAAGTCTAGCGTACCAAAGTTATGGATTATTATCTTTGTATTAATTGAATTTTCACACATTAATTCAAATAAAATTGACCTAATGGTTTAATTCAATTAATTTACTTCCTTTCAATTAACTTCTTTAATTGAATCCTTTTTCTTTTCAATTAACCCTTTAATTGAAACGTTGCTTAATTAATTAGATCATCTAATCAATTAAACAATTTAGTGCCTTTCTTAGATGCAATGGGATAATTCGACTTATAGGCTACTTGCGTTCTTTTGACTACCTTTATGGTTGAATTAGAAGAGAATAAATTCCTCTTCATTTTACTCTTCTTTGACTTTGTAGTCCATGAAGTGTAAACGATCATGACAGGTCTATCCTATTTGCCTTTAACCAATTCTTTGGTTGATTCATGAAATGTGATCAACTTATCAAATAAGATCAGTTTATTTCAAGAGTCATTTGAATGAGCGGGAGGAGAATTTAGGAAGAAGTTAATGTTAAGATCACTTGCAGGCTTACGTTTAATCGATCCAGTTTTCAACCAGATTGATAAAACAAAGACAGTGATCCTTGACACTAGTTCCCTCGTTTATTCTCGAGTTTTGAAACAATTCCTTTAGAAGTCTCGAATCATATTGATTCAAAACTACTCCTCAAAACGAGCCTTTTGAGGTGGAGGTTTGTTTCAGAAGATTGGTCCTCAAAACTGGCCTTTTGAGGTGGAAGCTTCAAACATGCTCCTCATGTTGCTTCCATAGCTCGTTCAATCTTGATGCTTATTTTAGGAAACGATCATTTAAGATTCCTATACTCTATAGGTGATTCGTTTCACTATTGAGATTCATCTATATATGAGAAACGACCATTAATATTCCCATATTCTACGGGTGATTCGTTTCTTATATTTTGACTTATCTCATAAGCACATAAGGCATAGGATTGTCTTTTAAGAACATCATTCCACTCTTGGAATTCAAGACAATTCTCAAGTTTCTTGCCTAGTCGATATTTTAATCCAGCTATTTTATTTGTCGAGGATAAATAGTAAAATGGATAATTACTGATATCTCAGTATCTAATTTAAAGAGAAGACAAACATTCAGTGGACTAGTTAATGATTAATACTTATAATCTACGAAGGTTGGACTTTCTATCGTAGAAGTTCTCCCACTATTTTATCGAAACAATTACCCCTTCAATTGTTCGGGAAATTCTATTTCCTAGTAGGTCTTGACGTCCCAGCGGCAATTAATTGCACCCACGACTCGTGGCCATACAACCAATTCCCCAGGTAGGCATACGTATTGCCAATTGTGTTACTCCACAACCTTCAAGCTATTTTGCCTCGGTTTTCGCACTTATCTAGCACTGCTACATCATAAGTGTTACTAATCGTTAAGTCTAACCCATCAATCATGATGAGCAACGGGCCCGGTCGTGAGTTCTCCGTAACTAGTTATCGGTCGATCCTCACATCCCGACCAATCCTCACCCTTGTCGTGTTTAGTTAAAAACAGGAGTCAAGGAATTTCACGTATTGTCCCTTTCTTCGACTCGGGTGCCAGACTCTGGATCACCTCTATCGATAAGTAGACAACATACGCTAGTCCCTATTGATGGAAGGCTTGGATTTATATAAATACTTCATTTTATTTTAATCCAATATGACTTAATATTTAATTCAAGAGGGGGTTTACTTGTGTGAAAGTTATACTAACTCTCCTCGAGATCTCACCGATTCAATTATGCTTTATCTTTTATTACGATCTAGATTCTAGCGCGCAGCTAAATATAAATCGACAAATAAATAAAAGCCATACAAGCCTAGCATGCATACTACCACAATATGTTTTCGATCGGGAGCCTCCTATGCGGGCCATCATCGAGCCAATGATGTTGGCCCAATTGGTCAATCTAAAGGTTTCTCAGACGGGCCCTATGCTATTACACAATGTACCATGCATTCATGGCCTTCTTATCCTCTTGGGCTCCCACCTTGCTTGTAAATGGGCCTTCATCCTAAACTAGGAAAGCAGTAAAGCCCTATTCTATTACAAAGGCTCAAAGTGGCCCAAAAACAATAATAGGCTCGCAGGCCCAATGAAAAACAAACAATAAATAAAACCAATCACATCTACCCTAGGGTCAAGGCTCGTCTCGATCGAAAACCACGTAAACAGTTCACGTAGAGCAAGAAACATGTAAACTTCTTTTACTTTCTTCTATCTTAATTTTAAAACAACCTTTTAAAATTACTTCCTATGATTCTTGCTTTTTAGTCACTACTAATTATGACAAAATAAATATCCGGGTAAACAAAAGTTAATTTTCTGCTCAATTTCAGATTCTGTTTTTCAACTTTTGAAAATTGCATTTTCGCCCCTCAACTTTCGAAAATTGCACTTTGACCCCAAAACTTTTAAAAAGTTACAAAAACACCCCTGGGCAGTTTCGGGCAGCAGACCAGAAAATAAAATTTTGAATTTTGAAAATTTTCAATTTTTCAAAATGACCCCTCAACTTTCGGTAATTGCAAAACAGCCCCTAAGTTTTCAGAAATTGCAAAATGACCCCAAAAACCGTGCGACCAGATTTGCAAAAACAGTCCAGAATTTTCAAATTTTCAGATCTCAAAAATTTCGAATTTTCAGCCCCCAAAAACCCTGATATGCGATTTCTTGCCCAAAAAGTCCTGAAGTTTTCAAAAACTATAAAAACGGCACAGATCTTGAAAAGCAGTTTTACCCATTGATAGATCTAGTCATAACAAGCAAGAATCAACTTACAGAACATAATTATCATGCGTTCTCATACATATAATTAAACATATACGGTGAACACAATTATGTTCAGGCTTTTGTATAATAATAATGGAGTTGGCTCTGATACCACTGTTGGGATATAGCTCGATTTGTCAGACAACAAAGTGCGGAATTTAAAATTTTTCGAGGTATCCAATGGTCCCATATAGATGTCTCCATATTATGTATACAAAAACTTAAACAAAAACGCACACAATGAATTAATCAGAGGGGGGTTTTGCGATATACCTCACCACAGGCAAGGCGGTGGAAACCTCCGGTCTTCGATTCTGATTCAGATCCGGTTCACAGGAGTGATCCAATTGTCTCACCTCCAGGGACAGTCCACACCAATTGGATTCTGGCAACACCTCAAGATCTTAGGCTCAGAACTCGATGCAGGAGATTTGTTATTGAAGGATTGTATCAGATCTCTTGACAGATCAAGATCTAATACAATGGAGGAGGAGATCTCGGCGGCGGCGGCACCAGGAAGCTCACGGCAGCACAGTGGCGGCGGCTAGTGGTGGCGGCGACGGCTAGGGTTTTCTTGGAGAGGGGGCGGCTACTCAGGGCAGAGGGAGGCTAGGGTTTTCTTTTCAGAGTGTTAGCTTTTCAGCTCAAGTAGTTCCCCTTTTATAGACTCCTTCTGACCTAGGTTTGCAAGACTCCTTATGGGCTTTTAATTAATAGAAGCCCATGTCTTGCAATCCTCCATTTAATTAACTACTTTAATTAAATGCCCAGTCCAATTAAATCAATATTTCTTTTAATTAACTAGCAACTCAATTATTAATTAAGTTAGCCAATTAATTAATCTCCCACTTGAATTAAATACTTTTAATTCATTTAATTGATTTAATTACCTTTAAATCAATTAATTCCTTTCATATCCTTTCATAACAGTCACCGTCCAATTGTATTGTGTGTGACCCTCTGGGTTCACCATCAATTGGCAGCAGGCCCACGAATCCTTCGTGATTTAATTTATGAACAATAAATTGTTCCGGTTAATTAAACTACCTTTAATTAACCACTCCTAGAATTAAATCCTCTATTAATTCAGGAGTACCCACACTTCATGGTCGATGTCTAGCCACAAGCCCATGAAGCCCAATTTCAGGTGAATTGATATTTGTGAACCTCGTCTCATATAATTGCCATGTACATACGGTCCTTCTATCGACTAATATTCCCGATCAAAATTTAGGGTGTGTGAATTAATCGGCACCTCTAAATTTGTCTCGATAGCTATACTTTCTAATTCAGGATAATATTCCAGTGTGACTGCTAAATTTGGAAACCCCTTTCCAAATCCGTCACCAACCGTGGCCACGGGTTTCTCGGATATATTATCTAAGAATCGTATAGGAAATTCTCTCACCCATTACAGTGAGTCAATAGATTCCATATCGGTACTAACCACCCGCGTACATGTCCATACGCACCCAACCTAGGCATGTTATGACCAAGCTACGTGGCCTATACCTAGATCTAAGTACGCACTTTCATGCACCGAATTCACCCTAGTACCTCAAGTCAAAGGACTAAATCGTACACTATTATATTCCTTGAGAAACATCCCATCACCGATATGCGTCATGCGCTTCCACAATGGGTTTCTCTGTTCGGGTCGTTCGATGCGTTCAATCCTCCATTGAACCACCTACTCGTATGCACTGGACTCAAATTCCTTGCTCATGAAACACTACAAATTCACTCCATGTGAATCATGCATACTCGTACAAGTCTTTGCGATTCCTACGATACCCCGTCTCGTTTCGGAATCTATGACTTGGAACACTTTTAAGATTACGACCTTTGAGACTGTTTCATGATTGCACTCAGTACTGAAGTGAATCGTCCCATAGTCAAATGTAATCTAAGGGTTTCAACCAATCGCTTAAATGTATTCGCGAAAGATGAAGTTGGCCATTGTTTATCCTTATACACATATAAATAAACATGCGTATTAAGTCATTTATACTAAAGAAAGATAATGATAGTTTCACTACAAGCTCAATATATTGGCTTGCAGGGCACTATTCCATCAATCTCCCACTTGCCCTAAAGCCAATCATAAACGTTTCTAGGACCCATCTTTCTAAAGATGTTCTTCGAACTCATTTCATGATATAGACTCTTTTGGTGGATCCACTAAGTTGTCTTCTGAGTAGACGCGATCCATTACGCGCGTTAACTCTACCAATGATTTCTCTAATCAAATGGTACTTTTCTTTCAATTATGTTTTACCCATTGATAGATCTATAAAAATTACTTGTGTTTTTGCATTGTTTTAAATCTGCATATTTTCTGTTTGCATAAAAACACATTAAGTTAATTGTTTGAAAAGAAGTTAAAGGAGTTTATAAAACTGGGGAATCACTTTTCAAACTACTAAGTTTACTTGTGAAAAACACTTTGAAAATCCGCTGCAAGTACTCTAAGTATTAAAACTGAGTTTAACAAAATCAGCTAAGTGACTATCAGACGAGTGGTCAACAAGCCTGTTCAAAGATTTGTTCGCGAACAGAACTGTAACTTACTAATCTGATCAGCTTAGTCTGTTCAGTTGAAGTAAAGTTTTAAAGTTAAAATTGAAGAAATTTTTTTAAAGAGGTTTATTCACCCCCCCCCCCCTCTAAACCTCTTCTGACCACTTGGGACCAACATATATAATTTATTATATTGAGTTGTACTTTTGCTTATTGACGTGAGATTTGTGATAGATGTCAAATCAATAATTTTATAGATCGTTGTCTATATACGTTCAAAATAATAGTCTTTAGCAGTTTTCTAATGTAAGAATTCATTATTCATAATATTTATTTTAACAAATACTTTGTTTATAATACTATATTTTTTGTCTACCGATGATGATAATATAATTAAATTGTATAATATATATTTTTGGGATCCAAGGGTGTCAAGTTGTAAAACATATTTTTATCCAAAGGTTTAAATTATTGCCGAACGTTGCTTAATTTTTGGGAAGTGGAATTTTTGTTTTCATCATACGATCATCTTGGCTGTTCATCTGTAATAAACTCAACCCTTCGATCAAAATTTGTTTTACTATAAATTGCTCGTGTTACCAGCGTCAAAATAAATTGTCTATTCCTTTGCAAATTTTATAAAAATAAATTTTCTAATTTTCTTGTACACAATTTTATTGAGTTTGTAATTGTTCATAATTGTTTGAAGTTCAATGAAGTGTTCTTTGCGACCAATTAGACATCGTGTTTTTTGTTATACGTTTAGAATATCAACAAATGATGTATTATCTAATCCTTCAAAGATTGGATCGCATCTGGGATACCTCTTAATGATAACCTCTATAAGAGAATTTTTTTTTTTCCCCTTTTTCCGTCCTCTGCTTTCGTACTAGCACTTGATCCCGTGACCTTATGGAGAAGGTAACCGATCTAAACCATCTGGACAAGGAGTGCCAGTACCAACAATTTATTATAATTTATTAAAGGTAATATTTTTTTTTTGTTTTTAAGTTTAATAATTAAACGATATCGTTTGATCTATTGATTTGTAAATCTAAGCTAATTTATTTTTAGTTTTTATTTGTTTGCAGTTTAATAATTAAAAAATCCCTTCTTATTGCAGATGGTTTGGTTGTTTATTAATTCCATTACGTCACAGGATCAATATTTATTACGAGAGCATAGAAAGGAGAAAGAAAGGAAAGAAAATAAACTTGTTGAGGCGGTCATAAAATGGTATTCCTGATGCAATGCCATTGTATCAAAATCAAATCTGCATTGTATATGTACATCTTTTAACTAAAAAAAAATGTACAATTATCGATGGACTAATGTTTTTAGCTTGTTGAACTATTGTACATGTATATCTTTTGAATAAATATTTTTTTTTTATATGATTCTTAGATTTTGTTTGATAACATATCCTTCAGATGTTTGTACAAATAATATTTTTTTATTACTATCCTCTTCAGAATTATTTCTTCCTGCCTTAAATTATTTTTTTATTTTTCGTTTTTATTTTATTAATCTGTTGTTAATAAATATAGGAGGTTATATTTTTTTATATAACATTTACATGACATAAATTTAACAACAGTATGTTGAATATTCTAAATAAAATATATTTTTCTACCATTGCTTTTGTTAGTAAAATTTATTTTTGTTTTTTTTTTTAAATAAAATTTTCAACATAATCCGTGTAAGATTCGTTACCGGATTCATCGGAATCTTCCTCCATTTTAAAAAATATTTTTTCTTCCTCATCATCGTCACTATCGTCTTTCTCATCCATTTTTTCTTCCTCATCATCGTCACAATTGTCTTTCTCATCCACTTCTCTAACAATATGTTCTCTTGTATGTTTCTGTTGTTTTCCTATTTTTATTTGTTCATTTTTCTGGTTATCGTATGAAAGATGTTGGTCAGTTGGTTGTCGTTTAGCTACTTTCCGTTCTTCATCGAAAATTTCTATAACCCTATCTCCTAGACAACTGTTTGAAATCCTTATCCGTACTATTTTATAAGCAGTACGATATTGTAGATTTTGCTATTTGTCTGGAATAACAACAAATGATAAGTAATCCGATCTCTCCAAAATAAAATCACATCTAGAATACCAACAAATTTGAATTGTATTACCAAATATTCAATAACTGCCATATATATTTTGTTTAAGTATTTTATTTTCGTAGTATATGATAAGTTACATTTTTTTAAAATTAATGGACACATCCAATAGTTTTAAAAAGTGAAAGGTTTTAGCATTTAATAAGGGCTGCTAATTTTTTTTTTTTAATATAACATTTACATAACATATATTTAACAACAGTACGTTGAATATTCTAAATAAAATTTATTTTTCTACCATGGCTTTTGTTAGTAAAATTTATTTTTGTTTTTTATAATTTTAGTAATATGTTGTTATATAAATAGGAGTATTAAACTAATCAATGCAAAAAAATAATAAAGTGCTTAATTTTATAAATATTGAATTATATATTAACTTGAAACATAAAATAATTTAATTGAAGATTCGTTACCGGATTCATCGGAATTTTCCTCCTTCTTAAAAAAAAATTAAGTGCTTAATTTTATAAATATTTAATTATATATTTCCTTAAAACATAAAATAACTTAATAAACATTTCTAAAAATACAAACTAAAATATTATTTTAAAATAAAATTTTCAACATAATCCATCCAAGATTCGTTACCGGATTCATCGGAATCTTCCTCCATCTTAAAATTTTTTTTTCCTTCATCTTCATCGTCACTATCGTCTATCTCGTCCATTTTGTCTTCCTCATCATCGTCACTATCGTCTTTCTCATCCACTTCTCGAACAATATGCTCTCCTGTTTGTTTTTGTTGTTTTCCTGTTTTGATTTCTTCATTTTTCTGGTCATCGTCTGAAATATGTTGGTCAGTTGGTCGTCGTTCAGCTACTCTCCGTTCTTCATCGATAATTTCTCTAACCCATTTCTCCATCTCTTCGGCAAAAGCTTCCCTGAATTAAAAAAAAAATTGTTAAATTATCTAAACGGAAATAGATATTTATATATTTTTATATTTTACCAGTAAGCATCGTCCTTTTCTTGTTCGGAGACTACTTTATTAGAATTCATTTGAACTTGTGCAAGTTCGAAATAGTGAAACGCAGGACTTAAAAAGAGTGGAAAAGCTCGGTTAAATAGTTAAAAAAAAATGCTACGTATTCCGTCTTATTTTCTTTAATTATTAAAATTAATTAAGAACATTAAGTATACTGGTCTGACACGCTAAATTATTGCAAACTGTCAATAAATTAACTTCGTAAATAGATTAATTAGTTACTTATTTTTTTTAATGTTAAGCATTATTTTTTACAGAATAAATGTTTGTGAAATTGTCAATTATTTGAAATACAAAAAAAAAAATTCTTTATATAAATTTGATAATATGTTAAATCAAAAAAAAAAATTCTTTATATAAATTCTTCGTAAATTTTCAATATGCATATATTAAATCAAAATTTTATTATTAAATAATAATATTGCCATTTCAATCAATATTTTGAATAAAATTTGTAAAGAGGTGTAAAATTTGTTAAAATATTTGGGGAAATGATAGACCTACAGTCGTATCATCATTATATTTGTGGAGACTGGAGACAAGAATCGTCTGTTATAATATACATAAATATTTATTTTTTGGGGGGTGTTTAACAAGACACGCAAGTTCTGATAGTTCCGTCTTCTTTAATTTTTAAAATTAATTAAGGACATTAAGTTTACTCGTCTGACATGCATAAGTATTGCAAACTGTCCATAAATTAACTTCGTAAATAAACAAATTTGTACCTTTTTTTTTTTAATGTTAAGCATTATTTCTTTTAGAATAAATGTTGGTAAAATTGTCAATTAATTTGAAATAGACAAAAAAATATAAAATTTCTTTATACAAATTTGATAATATGTTGGGATATTTTGAATATGCATATATTAAATCAATATTTTATTATTAAATAATAATATTGTCATTTCAATATTTTGAATAAAATTTGTTAAGAGACGTGTAAAATTTGTTAAAATATTTGGGGAAATGACAGACGAACAGTCGTATCATCATTATATTTGTGGAGACAAGAATCGTCTGTCATAATTTATATAAATATATATTTTTTTTGGAGGGTGTTTGACAAGACACGGAAGTTCTGATAGCAATAAAGCTTATAAATAATTCAACTAATATTTAATCGTATCACGGCCAACATCAATTAGTATGGAAAATGTAATTTCAAACTCGTCTGACGACATAAAACATTAAGTGTCCATACAACATGATATATACTCGTTTGACATACCTAGGTATTCCAATCTGTCCATAAATGTACTCAGCAAATACAAATAAAAAAGTTAGTTTAAATGTTTTTTTATTGAATGTTATTCATTATGTTTTTTAAGATAAAATTTTAAATATTACAAAACTATTAAATTGTTAGTTAATTTAAAACAATTAAAAATCCTGATCTGAACTTTGCTGATATGTTTACAGATTTACAAGATGCATATATTTAAATTAATATTCTATTATTGAAGAATGATATTAACAGTTTAATATTTAGATTAAAATATAAACAAAAAAATTTGTGTAAAATATGATAAAATAAAATATTTAGATAAGAAGGAGATAAACAATCACAATCAAAATAGTATTTGCTTATCTATTTTTACTATGTTTTATTTAATAAGCAATGCTTGATAATAATAAACCTTTTATATAATTGAACTCTATCAATAATACGAGAAGCTGTAATTTGTTTTATATAAAAAAAAAATCGTGTCCTCGTTTGTCAAATAAACTTTCATTATTTGTTCCAATAAAGAAAGCAGATCAACCGTCATAAAGCAAGTTAATATTTTGTTTTTGGGTGTGTCATACACATTTATTTATCTTGTTTACATATATAATTTTGATTATGATTAAATTTGAAGTTTTTATCTTTCTATTATTTATATAATTATTTATTTAGGAAGTCTTATGTAATTTTGTCAGTTATTTTTTTTTTTTTTCTGAAAGTTAATTATGTAAATCAAAATATATGAAAATAGTACGACATGCTACCAAGCACCACGACCATTCTGCAAAAAAAAAAAATATTTTAAGTACCTTGTTTTCCCACAAATCTGTTTAACAATTTAGGCTTATCTAATTAATCTTGTCAATTAAAACATCAAAAATTACTATATTTGTTCAGTCTTCAGTAACGCACTGACGTTAACAAAAATTACAATATTCGTTTTGCTTCCGAAGGATTTTGTATATAATCTAATTTGATTCTACAATTTTATTTTTTACAAGTGAAGACCGACCATTAATTATGTTCATATGTTTTATTAATATGATCGAGATAACACATAATTGTCCTTAGTTTAATACATTAGCACATCTGGACTTTCATGAAACGTTCATTTAATTGTAACAAAACAAAATTAATCCTTTAATTAATATAATCTAATGATTATATAACAAAGTGTAATATTGTCAAAAGTTTGCAACGGGACGGATAATCTCCTCGTGTTGGCAGTTAACAAAATTCTTAATGTCTAAGGAAGCCATATATATATATATATATATATAATATATTGCTATATAAATTAATCTATATATATAATTGTTTGCCTTAGAATATTTAGTGTTACTGGTGATGAAAATGTTGACACTAGATTTGAAAGTATTTATAGAGGCATGAAACGTGGATACTGTAGACAGAACATTATTTTGTCCATCTTTTTTTAAATTTTACATGTTGAAATTCTGGTTATGATAGATGTTTAATTATATTCGTCATACATATACGAGTATGAGGTCTAATATATTGACTATATATGATATGATGTATATATAACCAATTAAGTCATTGTATTAATTTGTACTATTCTTCAAAGTCATTATATCTAATGAGATTAGATTTGTAGACCGCTTAGTTGAATTAACAGCATTATATTCAAAGTTAAGAAGTTATTTTTTATTAAATTGTTTTGTTAATTAATCATAATATTAAAATGCAATTGGATTAATTATATCTTCACCTTCTCATTATTCAATAATTTAATTTATCGGAGATGTTGTGGATAATAAAAGCTCGAAAAAAACCCTTTCCTCATTATAATTTTTGTATGTTAAAATATATTTTCTATTATCTAACATAAGGTTTTGCTTTCATGTGATGTAGTAGCATAGTTTAGAACCGATGTATTTGTTCTACATTTGCATCGACCTGATATATTTTACAAAAAACAAAAAAAAAAAAAATATTCGGTCGCTGGAGGATCAGATATATTTCGGAAACGAAACAAATATTTAAATTAATGGTGTGATCTTGGCCGTTTATATATGATAATTCAACCGTTGGATTAAAAAAATTTGGCTATAAATTAGTTATCTTACTTGAGCAGAATGAATTATTACTTCACAGAAATTTATGAATATGGTTGTTTCTAACTTATTATACACCCCGCTATCTCCTAAACAATTGTTTGAAATCCATATCCGTACTATTTTACAAGCAGTACGATATTGTATATTTTGCTATTCGTCTGGAATACCAACAAATGATAAGTAATCCGATCCCTTCAAAATGGGATCACATCTAGAATACCAACAAATGACGACCCGTATATTGTATTTCTTTGAGGAGGGTTGTCGTTGTGGTTTTTTCAGATAGTCTTCCAGAAGTGGAAAGCTAGTCAAAACTCAGAACTCGAACGAAAACTGATCGCTTCTTCACATTCATCTTCGTGTACTATAATTCATTCTGCAAGAATAGGATTTATAATTAATTATTTTATATATCTTGGTACGTGTAAGTGTTATAAAAAATTACCAAATATGTTTTAAGATATTTATTTATATTTATACGTCTTCGCATCCATGTTAATGTATTGTAATTAATTCTGCAGGAATAGGTGTATAAATTGTAGTATTCTATTTTGTTAAGGTATCTTGTGATTCCAAGTTACTCGATATTTTATGTAGGTAACATATACCGAATGTTTGTTTGTCTCTTGTAAATGTTTGCGATTTCCAGATCCGAAGCGGTCAACAAACAGTACTACATAATTTAATTTCGATTTGTGTAAAATCGATTTAATCATTACAATCATGAGATGGCGTCGTTTGGCTGAAGATTTTTTTTTTTTAAACGTTTTTTCCGGAATTAATTGCTCTTGCTTTTATTTCGTTGTTATCGTTTATACCATCGTTTTCATAAATTATATTCAGCTTTAGTTATCGACCCGTCTTATTGCTACCATTACATTCTACTTAATTAACTCTTTTTTTTTTTTTTTTGTCTTTTGCCTCAATGTTATATAAGTTAACCTACACTAAACGTATATTTAAGAAGTTATTTTTTTATAAAAAAATTTGCTTCGATAATAGAAATATTCTATTCAAATTATAAAATATATTATTATTTCAATATATACTTAAATAAATTATGATTTATTGTTGGAAAAATATAAATTTTCGATTAAGTTAATATAGGATATGCTTCTATATTTATTTAAAATATGTTAACCTTTTAAATAAATCGCCTCATCCTGGTCAAATCAGTATTCATCATGACTTTTTCGGGAAACGTCAAATCATTATTCGTCTGTATTAAGTTAAAAAATATAGGATGTGCAGTTTATTTTTTTGGGTATATCTAACTAGACACGCAGGCTATATAATGATGATGTTATGTAAATCATTATTCGTCTGTTCAAATAAATAATTTGATATTATGAGAAAATGAAGAGTAAAATTCATGTTATTTAGGTGTTTCTTCTTAACAATACAGCCAAGTTTAAATGATAATGAAACTTAAATAATACTTTTAACTTTTTTTTTATTATTCTTAATTGGTTATATAAGACGATATCTATATATATGTAATGTCGAATTAAGTGATATTGTTATAGATGTAAAAATAATTGTTTTTTATAGGTTGATACCTTAGCTTTAATATTTGTTTAAATTTTTTTTTATTATACTTATATTAATAAAGAAGTTGAGTCTATCTATAACACAAAACGAAAATTGACCAGACTGAATAATTTGTATAACCAATTATGCTGACAACGATTCTGAGTGACAGTTAAACCATATATATATATTTTTTCTCATCAGCTTGTTTACTTATTTAATTTGCATATATTATTAGATGTGTTATTATTATTTTTGTTTTATCTTTTTTTCTTAGTCGAATATTTTAAGGATTCGGACAAGAATAAACATCGTCTTATCGACAGAGCGTACAAAAAAGATTAAGAAATCTCAAATTTTCCAACTGCTCATATTTATACCGAAATTTATATTTAAAATATAATTTATTAAATAATTTGCACCATAGAATATGTTTTACTGACAAAATTCATCAGAAGAGTAGTGTGTTTATTTTATTTTATTTGACTTTCTAACTTAGCAATAAAATATTTTGTTCCCTACAGATTTAGTACGCTAGGATTTTGCTCTCCTTGCTTATAAAATGTTGGTGATTCTCGCCCCATATTTTTCTCTTCCAATACTTTTCAATCTACAAATATAATTTATACGACATATTGAATTCTTAATATATTTCTGTATATTTATATTATTAAGATTATCGTATTAAGTTGAAGTTGAAAATTGGAAAAAACAGTTTTTACTAAAAAATAACCGAGAAAAAAAAATGCAGGATGAAAATCAACAAGAGTTACGAGTTACGAAGAAAAATAACAGTAAGAGTGCTAAAAATTATGCAAAAAAAATGTTTACTAATAGCAAAATCTAATTGTATAATTCATATATGCAAGTATTTAAGAAAAAAAAAATTACAAATATCATTGTTCATAATCATTACGAAAATATGTAGGTTTATCGAGGTAATCAAGCATTTCCGTCGTCCTTGTATTATATCCACGAGAAAATCCTTCTTCATAACTTTTTTGCTTTTCTTTCTCGATCTGCACATTCATGGTATCTTTTAATTTCTGGTTTATAGTACAAAGACGATCTTTTTCCTTCAATATATTACTGTTTTCGATTTCCATATATGATTTTTCCTTCAGCAGGTTCTCATTTTCTGCTTTAAGTTTTTCTAGCTCTTCAAACATTTGTTCATTCAATAGCCCAAGCCGAGCAATTCGATGCTTTGTCTAATAAATATAAAATCCAACAGTTGTTGGTCCCAAGTGGTCAGTTGAGGTCTAGAGGGGGGGGTGAATAGACCTCAAAACTTTAAAATATTTCTTAAACTTCTCTTCTATAAGTAGAGTTCGCTTATCAGCAAAATAAGATGACTGAGCTGATTTTGCACTCAGCTTATCAGCAGAGTAAGCTGATCTTATTCGTGAGACTACTATGCTGATTTAGCACTTAGCTTATTCAGTAAAGTAGACTACTATGCTGATTTTGCTCATCAAACTTATATAATCAGAGTTTCAAACAATGATGCAGCGGATAATGTATATGTGTTTTTCAAACAATGTTTTCAACTCAATTAAACTTTTAAAGCACAAAGAAAGTTTTGCCCCAAGTTGGAAATTCCTCAATTTAAAAGACTCTTCTTTTAAAGCATTTACTTAGCTTATGAAATATGCAATGCAAGACAATTAAAGTAAATAACACAAGGAATTTTTATAGTGGTTATACAGGAACAAATCCTCTTAATCCACTCTTCCAAGTCACTTAGATCTTGGGTTATACTATAAACACAAAGTTTACAATATTTCTCCACTTACACCAAAACAACAAATGAGAAGGCTGTAAGCTCATAATAGGAAATCACTAAGAAGACCTATCCTCCGAAGTAATATCACTCACAAAGATGGATATCTACTTCTCACAACACTCAGTTGAATATCACTCAGATATACAAGGGTTTAATCTTGTTCTTCAACAATCAGCTTCGTCATAAGATGACTAAGCTTATGATAAGATGACTCAACTGATGGATTCTTGCTCTAAAGATTTGATCTTGAAAGTGTGCAAGTCTCTCTTGAATCTTCAGTTTACCATCTATTTATACTCTTGGATTTGTAATTTTGCCCGTTGAAGGTTGGCAAAATTGCATTTAAGTCCTTGAGCAACGGTCATAATTTGAATGGTAACTTTTGCAGACTGTCGCACTGTTCACTGTACACTCTGCTGTACTTTCTGCACTGTTTACTGTACACTCTGCTGTACTTTCTGTCAGCAGCATTTAATGCACTTAGCTTGTTACCGTTGGAGAGCTTTCTGACCGATTTTACTTAGCTTATGGGATCCACTCTGCTGATGATCACTAGTCTCATGCACTAGTCTGATCACTAGTCTCATGCACTAGTCTGATGCACTAGTCTTATGCACTAGTCTGATCACTAGTCTGATGCACTAGTCTGATGCACTAGTCTTATGCACTAGTCTGATCACTAGTCTCATGCACTAGTCTGATGTACTAGTCTTATGCACTAGTCTGATGCACTAGTCTTATGCACTAGTCTGATCACTAGTCTCATGCACTAGTCTGATGCACTAGTCTTATGCACTAGTCATCTCATGATCAGTCATCTGATGATCACCCATCTCATTTCCACCAAGCTGATTTTTACTAATCTGATTTTCAATCTTTCACTAATCTGATTTTCACTCTTCTCATAAGATTGAATCTTCATTTCTTGAATATTTCTGTTCTTGAATGATTTTCTTTTAGACCAAGTATCCAATCTTCAAAGGCTTACTAAGCTTCCGTAACTTAGTTTATGACACCTTTTTGTTATCATCAAAACCTTTTAACTAACTTAATTAACTCAACTGATAAGATCACTTAGCTGTTCTTGAGTTAATAAATTCTTCCAACAATTTCCCCCTTTTTGATGATGACAAAACCTTCAACTAAGAACGTCTTCCAAGTCTTCAGTTTAGTCTTCATACTCTAGGATTAAAATCATTAGATCCAATGCAACCTTTGAGAGTTCTTAGTTGCGTCTCACTTTTCCCCCTTTTTGTCATCAACACTAAAACTTAGTATGCTGAAGACAAGTAGGTGAATACTTAGCTGTTCGGGGTAGTTGGCTGTTAATTAATTCTTCTTTATACGCAAGCCAGCAATTTGTAGTCTTCTTTGCTGTTTATCACTCCAGTTAGAAAAGATGTTCCCCCTGACTTCAAGAATTGATACCACTTATTGGTTACTTCCTTCACCCTTTTTGAAGTGTATTCTTGAATGTCACTTGGTTGTTGAGTTTCAGTCGGCTGATGAGAAGCAGTCTTCTGATAACTTCATTTGACTTATTGAAAACGTCATCTCTAATCAGGAGTACCGCTCGTCGTACACGTTCCCCCTGAGTTCAAGAATATGTGGTCAAGTAGTCTTATGAGAGTCAGTCTCGAAAGATACTCAGCCGTTGAATTCCAGTAAGCTATTGAGATGATTTTTCTGATATGTTCCCCCTCAGCTCATGAATCCAAATTCAACAAATCCATTTTCAACTCTTGAGAGCTGAAAGATTGTTGTCACATGATTGACTATACCATTTGTTGGATACAAACGTTGATTCACTTGATAAACTTCAATTTTCCAACAATCTTGCTTTCCTTGTTATTTCCAAACAATGCGGTTACCATTTGTTGGTTGATATCACATGTTGATACAGTACTGGATACCAATTGTTGATATTCTCCCACTAGATGGCAAAACCACTTGTTGAACTTGTTGAAATCAGCAAGGGCAGTCAACTCAACCTTTGTCATCACACATGCGTTTTTCCTACAAAACAGATTACTGTTTTTGGTACCCCTTATATTGGGTCCTGCATGGTTAGTATAACCTTTAACATGTGATGATTTTGTGACTCAGTTTTATCATGAATTTCAGTAAATTTAGCATGGTAATAATTTTCATGATGAAAACAGTGCTCATAAGCAAGGTAAGATGCATGAAGTAAGTGATAAGCTGAGTTAACTGATAACTCTCCTATAGATTGAGCAGACTTAACATTTTTAATTTCACTCCTATCAGCAGCATCTTTCAGCTTACTAAGCTGATGAGTTTTACTAGTCTGTTTAGTCTTAGGTTGCTTACTAGGCTTCTTAACCTTTTGAGCTTCAGTAGGCTTCTTCTCTTTAGCCTCTGATTTCTTTATAGAGAATGATGCAATTACTTCTTTCAAGTTTATTTATTTTTCTATACGAATTGCACACTCAGCTTTTAGAGTTTCATTCTCATGCCCAAGCTTTTTGAAGTCAGCTGATTCTTAAGGTTTTTCAACCTGAAGTTTCAGTGATCTGTTTTGCTCTTTTAGCAGAGTCATCTCTTTCTTAAGTTTGGCAAATACACCAACAATATTTGAATTTGAAATTAACATTTGTTCAAACGATTCAAATAATGCAAGTTCATTAATTTGTAGAAGTTACCTCAGTTTCAGAATCATCAGATTCCTTGGCCATTAAGCATAGAGTTTCAGGTACTTCTTCAAACTCTTTATCAGACGACTGACGGTCTGAATAAGATGTGTAGGAGTTTATTAGCTTTGCTGCATCAGCTAACTTTGATTTGCTCTTACTAAGCTTACGCTCCTTTTTGGCACACTTTTCCTTTTCAGCAAACTTTTCAGATGATGAGTGAGAATGATCTTTGATCAAGAGTTCATACTCCTCTTCATTGTGGTCTCTAAGTCTTGCTTTGGAGGAATCCCTGTTTTCCTGAAAATGATCAGAAGAAGATGAAGTAGCATTTTATTATTTTAATTTCATTTTCTTCTTGTAGAACTTCTCAAAATCATTCAGCAGCAGGGTAACGTCGTCAGCAGTGTAGACTTTTTCTGAATTCAGCAGAGTCTTCTGTTTTGACTTGTCTGCTGATTTTCTTGATTTGTCTGACGCCATGAGAGCAGCAGTAGGGTCTGAACTGGTTGACACTTCTAATCCCATTCTTGGCATTTGATACTCATATGCTTTGAGGGATGAGAACAGTTCGGAAAGGGAAATCTTCCCTAAATCCCTTGATTCTTCCATGGCTGTCACCTTCATGTTGAATTTAGGTGGCAAGGCCTTGAGAACCTTTGTGGTGATCTCCTTGTTCGAAAATTCTTTACCAAACCTTAGAACTTCATTCAGAGCCTTGGTAAATCTGGTATCCATCTGATCAATCGTTTCACCAGACTTCATCTTGAAATTTTCAAACTCCTCAAGAGCCACACTGAGCTTGTGTTCCTTGATAGCGTCGTTTCCTTCGCTTAGCTCGCAGACTTTATTCCACATCTCTTTGGCGGTTTTGAAATGCTTGATCTTCTGGAATCTTTCTTCGTCTACAGCTTTGAACATAATGAGCTTAGCCTTTTTATCAAGATTTACTAACTTGACTTCTTTGGGAGTCAGCTCATCCAGCTCTTTGTCAACAATCTGATCTGATTGGCCAGCAACCTTCACAATCTTCTGAAATCTGAATGGTCCTTTTGTAAAACAAGTAAGCATGTTGTCGTCATAAGTGGCAAGAAGGATTTCCATTCTTATTTTCCAGCTTTCGAAGTCCACAAGGCCAATGTGAGGAACATGGCTTATGACATCCATTTTTTTTTAAAAGGTTTTTGATTTTCAAAATATGCTCTTTTGAAAAGTTTTGAAAACCTTTGAAAAACACTTGGATCAAGCTCGTTGATCAGGCAGCTGATTCTAATGAACAACCTGCTCTGATACCACTTGTTGGTCCCAAGTGGTCAGTTGAGGTCTAGAGGGGGGGGTGAATAGACCTCAAAACTTTAAAATATTTCTTAAACTTCTCTTCTATAAGTAGAGTTCGCTTATCAGCAAAATAAGATGACTGAGCTGATTTTGCACTCAGCTTATCAGCAGAGTAAGCTGATCTTATTCGTGAGACTACTATGTTGATTTAGCACTTAGCTTATTCAGTAAAGTAGACTACTATGCTGATTTTGCTCATCAAACTTATATAATCAGAGTTTCAAACAATGATGCAGCGGATAATGTATATGTGTTTTTCAAACAATGTTTTCAACTCAATTAAACTTTTAAAGCACAAAGAAAGTTTTGCCCCAAGTTGGAAATTCCTCAATTTAAAAGACTCTTCTTTTAAAGCATTTACTTAGCTTATGAAATATGCAATGCAAGACAATTAAAGTAAATAACACAAGGAATTTTTATAGTGGTTATACAGGAACAAATCCTCTTAATCCACTCTTCCAAGTCACTTAGATCTTGGGTTATACTATAAACACAAAGTTTACAATATTTCTCCACTTACACCAAAACAACAAATGAGAAGGCTGTAAGCTCATAATAGGAAATCACTAAGAAGACCTATCCTCCGAAGTAATATCACTCACAAAGATGGATATCTACTTCTCACAACACTCAGTTGAATATCACTCAGATATACAAGGGTTTAATCTTGTTCTTCAACAATCAGCTTCGTCATAAGATGACTAAGCTTATGATAAGATGACTCAACTGATGGATTCTTGCTCTAAAGATTTGATCTTGAAAGTGTGCAAGTCTCTCTTGAATCTTCAGTTTACCATCTATTTATACTCTTGGATTTGTAATTTTGCCCGTTGAAGGTTGGCAAAATTGCATTTAAGTCCTTGAGCAACGGTCATAATTTGAATGGTAACTTTTGCAGACTGTCGCACTGTTCACTGTACACTCTGCTGTACTTTCTGCACTGTTTACTGTACACTCTGCTGTACTTTCTGTCAGCAGCATTTAATGCACTTAGCTTGTTACCGTTGGAGAGCTTTCTGACCGATTTTACTTAGCTTATGGGATCCACTCTGCTGATGATCACTAGTCTCATGCACTAGTCTGATCACTAGTCTCATGCACTAGTCTGATGCACTAGTCTTATGCACTAGTCTGATCACTAGTCTGATGCACTAGTCTGATGCACTAGTCTTATGCACTAGTCTGATCACTAGTCTCATGCACTAGTCTGATGTACTAGTCTTATGCACTAGTCTGATGCACTAGTCTTATGCACTAGTCTGATCACTAGTCTCATGCACTAGTCTGATGCACTAGTCTTATGCACTAGTCATCTCATGATCAGTCATCTGATGATCACCCATCTCATTTCCACCAAGCTGATTTTTACTAATCTGATTTTCAATCTTTCACTAATCTGATTTTCACTCTTCTCATAAGATTGAATCTTCATTTCTTGAATATTTCTGTTCTTGAATGATTTTCTTTTAGACCAAGTATCCAATCTTCAAAGGCTTACTAAGCTTCCGTAACTTAGTTTATGACACCTTTTTGTTATCATCAAAACCTTTTAACTAACTTAATTAACTCAACTGATAAGATCACTTAGCTGTTCTTGAGTTAATAAATTCTTCCAACAACAGTCAAGACTTTAATATAAGTAAAAGAAAATAAAAAAATAAATAAGGATTTAGCATATACCAGTTCAATATGTTTAAAGGTCGATTGGACAAGCTCCAAAGGACCTTTGTTTTTCAACTTGTCTATTTCACCGGGCAAAATAGTACCCAGCCCTAACTTCCATGATACCCCATCTACCTCGGTGGAAGGGGGTATCAATGCACTGTTGGATACTCCTCCCGAACGTACATTTTCCGATCTCTTAATATCTTCAATTTGAACACTAAGAGGACGTTCATCTATTAGCGAAGGATTATCAGGAGCATTTGAAAAAATATTCCTCAGTTGAATACATGGTGCAATATTTGAGGTTAGGTCATTTGGAGACTCCATTAAATAAGAAATATTTTCTATCTCTACCTGGTTGCGGTAAACAGAGTACAAGTTCATCGTACTCCAATATGATTCTTCTTCGCTGGAAGTTATATTGGTGCTTATGTTGCTGTTTACATTGCTTAAATTTTGTTTTGTGGAGTAATAATCTGAGATCGAATCCATGTTCGGCTGCAATAAATTTTTTGACAAAAAATTTTTCGAATATCTATAAAATAAGCGCTTCTTGTAGAAGTAAAATAAGGATGACAAGACATCTGTTTCTGTTACTATATTTTATTTCGTTTTTCGATACACGCAAATAAGTATAATGATTTTACGTCTACAGCAGTGTGTATATATATATATTTTATATTATATAAATGTTTTAACATGTAATCAAATATTAAAGGAATATATTTTATATACTATCTTATTTTTTTTTGTTTTCAAACAATTAATTTGTCTAATTTAACATGTAATCAAATATTTGTGGAATATAAAAATCCTTGGTTAATATAAGTACGTTTTAAAAATTATCTGACCATATATATTATATATTTCGAAATACAACTTAATTTAAAAAACAGAGTTAACTATATTGGTATATTTCCCTGTAATGTATTCTATAACTAAATGTATATAAAAAAACCTTGGTTAATATGTGAAGTATAAAATAATTATATCACTGGTGTTTTATTGTTTTTTAGTATAAAAAATTTCTACGATTGTCATGTGTTTTATTGCTTTTTAGTTTGTACAAATTAAAACATTTTGTTTAATGACTTAATTTTTAGAAGAACATTTTAATTGTAATTTAGGTAGAACAAAAAATTACTATCTGGGTTAGTAGTTCATCATTTATATATGAACATATCTTTTCACACAACGAAGATATTAAAATTATTGGCGTCAAAAAGTAAGTTTTCCATAATAAAAAAATAAATGAGACGAGTATGCTGTTAAGTGCGAAAAACTATTTTAAAAGCACTAAAGACAAAGCGTACCAGTAAATGTCTGCACGCATTAAATGTTCAAGAGCTGTTCTTCAGAAATATATACGAAGATCTCTCGTCAAACGATAAAGATATGGAATAATTACTATAAAGATGTATGTTTCCGACGATCAATAAATATGAGACGAGTACTTTTTCTGCTGCCTAATTGAATGATAGAATTGGACTTAAACAGTAATAGTATACCTATATTATTTAATTAATAAAGAATGTCTGCGGATATTAAATTATTTATATGAAAAACGTTGTCAAAATGCTTCGTGCAAGTAAAAGTTTTGTTTACTTTTTTTTTTTATACAATATATTTATATTAAATGTTGTTTTGCTATGTTTCTCTAACAATGTGCTAGATATATAAAGAAACTATAATATATCTCTAGACCGTGCTTACTTCTATATAGATATGCTATATACCATACTTTGTTATGCAAAAAATATAATGTTAAATAAAAAAAAACCAAAAGCACCACACATGCGTGTAATTTCTGGGAGCATTAATAATATTTTTATATGCTTTTATAAAAAATTATTTATTAAATGATTTGCATTGATATATATACTACAAATCAGTTTACGTAAATTATCTACTGTAAAGATTGAAAATATATTATTTATACAATTACTTGACTGTTTAAATTATATACTATTATTATTATTAAAAAAATATTGTTGTATATTTTTCTTTAAATGATTGCTGAACCATATGTCGATGTTGTATAAACTTTTGGGTATGTTGGCTAGGTTAAGGATTAATACATGCAGAGTGAATTTGCTTAATTATAAAATTATCGAATGATTAGTTGCATGCTTAATAAGATTAACGTAATATATCTTCCTCTCTATAAATTTACTATATTGACCGAAATATTGCGATTTTATAAATGAATAGCTTGTCATTTACAAATCAAATTATTTAGCGTAGCCATTCAATTACGTTAATAAAAAAAAATGTTCGTTCACTATTAATGTATTAAAATACTGGAACCGTACATATAAGCATAAAAATATTATTAAATTAAAACGTTAATTATCAAAATACTCTATTCAATAAAGCATTATGAATGAATTAACCAACATGAAAAAAAATATCCGATCTATGAAACTTATTGTATTTCTTGTACTTATAGTCATCTGAAGACAAATATCTTACAGGATATTTTGTGCGAACTTTCTTCTTATAATAGCCTTGTTTTGATTAATTATATCAAAGTAACAAAGTTATATAAATTATATCATAACTATGCTGCCATAGCTCCACTATTTTACCGATCTAAAAAATCAATAAAAATGGAAAAAATAAATATACTTTACGAATTCAGTGCTCGTCCACCATTACTAAAAAACTAACCACCGCCAATTTCAAAGAAAATAATAATATATTTACTAAATAAATATAATTTACTAAATTTGATTAGAATGTTTTATTTCATCGACATATAAAAAACTTAGCGTCTACCAAGAGAAAATATTTAGCTAATATAGTTTTTGATATCTTTATTACTAAAAAAATAGTATTTAGTAAAAACTAATCATTTAACTTCAAATATAACTTTTCATTATAACATATATAACAAAAAAAAATTTAATCGCATCGATAAAATAATATTTCGTCCCATATACCATGGTATATTTTTCTGTTCATCTACATATATATAAATTAAGTACGACTCTTTTGGTAAATATGTTATAATATTCAGATATACACTCTAGTGTTATCGATCCTAATGCGTTGAATCACCAATCTATTGTAGATTATTATTAATTTTTTTTATTATTACTATATATATATATACAATTATTTTATTATCTGGATAAACATAATTTACATAAATAAATTGTTTAATTTTTTCTGAATACATAAACAATAAAAAAAAATTGTGTGGAAAATGATTTCAATTATTTCACTTCATCAAAAAAATAATTTAACGTAAATGCTATACTGACACATAACTGCAGATTAATATCAATATCAATAGAATTATTAATATTATTATTGTTATTATTATTATGATTATTATTATTGTTATAATTATTTAAAATATTTAACTTCAGCAAAATGAATAATGCTTTTCAGCCTAATTAAATTACTTTATTAATTATATTTTTAGTTTTTAGATATTTCTTATATTGTCGGTTGCGTCTTACAGATTGCTGTGTCTAATCTATATTCTCTCTTATCATTACATATATACTCTATATATATATTTTATTCTTATCACTCGTGTAAAAATATTTTTTCTTATGCTCTGTTTTTCGCTATCAAGGTTTCTTCCTGATCTTTCATTAGTCGGTATGTTGTTGAACTTTGGTTAATATCTTGCTTTAATTTTTTGCACTTATATGTTCACGAGATAAGTTATCTGAAATGATTTGGATTTCTATTCTATCAAATTCTTTCTTTAATAGCATTTATTCCTCATTTCCATTTTTTTTTTCTCTCTATTCTACTAAATTATTTGCTCTTTCTTTAATATGGATTTTCTTTTTATATATGTTCTGACTGCAACGTGTGGGCTCGCAATAAGACTTTTATTTTGTAAGATTTTTGCGTTACCAAATTGTTTATGTTCAAAAAAAATTTATATTATTTACGAAATAATTTATTTACTTTAGTACAAATTCATAATACCTAATATTGTTTTAGTAAGATAATTACTGCAAATATATATCTAACTAAACTACTTGAATAAATATTTTTTTAAATATAGAAAATGAGCATAATTGGAGGCCAAGGAATTACATATGAAGCATGCATAGTTCAAGGATGCTGTGTTGAGCCGCATCAACAACTTCAGCGGGAATGCCATTCATGTGTTTATATGGAACTCCTGAAAACAGAATTTCTCCATTTCATAAAAAACATTATTTCTCAATTTAACGGTCTAGAAATCTGGATACGCCTCAACCTACTTGAACAAAATTTATGCATGTTTCAAAAATTCAATCTATCAATGGCTTTCATCAAGAGACTACACGAGCATAATACACAACTAATTATCAAGTAAGCATTCTAAATAAATTTATATAGATATATATTATCATACTATTTTACTTAATAATCTAAATAATTCCATAAATAGTATTGCTTCGGAGAATATGCTACAAACCAGTGCCGATGTACCAGAGTCTTCAAATTACGGTCTTGGCAGAACTAGGTAAATTTATCTTTTAAAGTCAATATTTAAAAATAAAAAATGGTTAATCGTTAACAATATTAATTGAATTTGTAGATATTCAGAGCCAAAGTTTTTAAGTTCAGTATGTGACAACACTAAATTTTTGAGTAAGATAAGAACATGCTTATATATGATTATAAACGATGGTGAAATAGCTGAAGTAGTTCGATCAAAGTTGAATGATGATAAAACATATACTCTTCTTCATAGTATATGGCAAGAAGCAGAGAGCATGATATCTTCTGTATCAGCATAGCAATTAATCGAATAAATTTAGTACTGTTACTAACTTTATTTATATATCGAACATGTTTGCAGTTTAGTTAATATATTAATAATATCCTTTCATTTATTGTCACTCAGCAATAGTTCAGTATGTTAAAACAGTTATACTATATGTTATAATAAAATAACAAGACGTTCTACTAATTTTTTAAAATTTTACCTAAAGCTTTAACAGATACTCCCGGAATTAATATACTACAAACTTATGTACGACTAGCAATATCAAATAAAGTAGATAAGTCGAGAATACTGAAAAGTTCAAATAAAATAATACTACTAGATCACGGTATTAAATGGAACTAACTAATACATGCCAAATCAAATTAAAAAACAAATTGTTAAATTGTTAAACAGAAAATTTAAGAAATACAACAATCACAGTTCAAGATTATTATCAAGAGAAATAGCTTGACCAAGATAAGTAACCATTTCCTTTGTTCTTTGCTTATATCCTTGTTGAAATCCCTTACTAAATTCAGATCTCTTTGCTTGCTCGATCTGCTCTTTTAAATCGTTGTTCTCTTTCTCCTTCTCGGAAGATATATCAGCGTTCAACTTCAATAGCTTCTCATTTTCCGCTCGGAGTAATTCCACTTCGGTTATCTTTGCTCGATGAGAATTATTCATATTAGCCAGTTTAGTATCTGCAATAGACCGAGAAAATGAAACATCTTCGACTAGCCTCCCAAGCTGCGCAATTTTATGCTTTACCTAAGATAAATAAATTAGAACATTTTAGGCAAAAATGAAGATATGTATAACAGGATACTTAAAAACAATAATTTTAAAAATACCAGTTCTATTTGCTTAAAACTTGATTGAACAAGGAACAAAGGAGAACGGTCTTCCAACTTTTCCATTTCGCGAGGCAAAATAGTGCCAAAGCCTAAATTCCACGACACTCCATCTAGCTTAGTAGAAGAAGGGATCATTGCACTGTACGAGACTCCCCCAGAACGCTCAGTTTTAATTTCCTTAATCTCCTCAATTTGAACACTAAGAGAACGTTCATCAATTATAGAAGGATCATCAAGAACATTTGGAAAATCCCTTTTTACCTCAATATCTGCCACGATACTTTTATTTTTTTGGTTATTACTCACATCAGATTCAATAAGTTTATTTGTTTGCGAATTCTGCTCGGTTTCAAAAGTCCGACTTGAAATAGCATATAAATCCGCCCAATTTTCGGAACTTCTTAGGATTTCCTCTTCGTGAGAAACAACATCAACCGAATTAATCTGAACCGAAGGGTTATTCAGCTCAATTGGGGATTTTACAGGGGGAGCATTATTTTCATCCACGGGATGTTCGATGATAGCATAAGAGCTTTCTGTGGTCCTTGTATTGCTAATGGCATTCAAAACATCCTTCTCACCCAGAGAAATTACAAGATTTGTAGGAGACTTGGTCGCAATATTATCTTGCGAAGACACTTCCTTTCCAATTTTATCTGCAACTATTGTATTTGCATTACCTGGCTCCTCTATCCTGGCTTTTTTCTTGGGAAGACTATTCGGACTAGTGGTTCGGATACAACCTTTTTTTGCTTTAGCAAAGAAGCTGCCCTTGGAACCGTTCGACCCGTTCGAATCGTTCTTCATATTCGTATATACTCAAAAATTTTCAATTTATCGACCTTTATTCTGTACTTTTACAGGGGATTGCTACTTCACAAAAGAGGCGTGCAGATATAAAAAATTTTAACCGCTATTTATAGAAGCCGAAATAAGCGTGCAAATTTTTTCATTTAACCAGCTATTTATAGAAGCCGAATTGACAAAAATATCCTAAACGTAGCGGGAATGATAAAAAAAAAGTTGAGGACGTAATACATAATCTGATTAATATATTTCACTAATAAGTGGATAATATCATATGACGTCGTATATATTAATTATTCATTATTAATATGTTTATAATACACAAAATATGTGAATCATTTATATAATATGATAGGTCACTTAGACTTTGACCTAATGCTATAGCAAAGGGACCAAAATAAATATATTTAATTTCTTTGTAATTTATGCTCTATAAATTGTATCTAATATTTAATTGTTACTGAAATCATTAAAATATTTAATTTCGAAAAAAACTATACGTTAGCATTGTATTCAATAAGAATCGGGAAAACTGATTTTTTGGTACCATAGGTTTATTCCCCTATGTTAAATAAAATAGTTTGAATGCATATTCTAAATTTCAGCAAATGAGTTATAATCTCCGGCTGAATGGAGTAAATTGTTACATTAGAGATAAATTGGACATTGTGCATTTCATAGGGGGTATATGGTACATAAAATAAAATTTTCCCATATGTTATTCTGCTGAACGTTTCCTTTGAATACGAATATGCTTTTCGACAAACAAGCTAAGTCACAGTTTCTTTGTTATTTTTATGCAACATGTTAGTTGTTTATTTACTTATACTACCAATTTTACCCTAAGCTAATTAAAATTGGATGGCTAAACAATATAGATTCATTATATTTTATTATTGGGTAAACAATACTTCTGGTCCCTCTTATCGTTAACTTTTTACAGAATAGTCCCTCTTATGTTATTTTTCCCACTTTATTCTGTACTATTAATTATTTGTTTAACTTTAGTACTTTTCAAGCGATCCTTGAACATTTTAAAATTAGGTATTGTTTAACACATTTCAGTAAACATAGTATTTCTGTCAACCTAAACGGATAATCTAAAATTACGAGACCATTAAATAGTTTCATTTATGGTATGGTTCCGACTTGTACTTTTCCATATTGTCTGTGCATAATTTATTTTTTTTAAATTCCCATTGCCTTCGAACTAAATTCAATATTATATATTATTATTTTGTGTACAACAAAATTATTACTACCTATTTTTAATAACAACAAATTAATTTTTTTTTCTGTTTTTTAAAGGCAGCGAGAAATAATTCTGAAGAACATAATAAAAACAAATTATTATTTGTACAAACATTTTAGGCACATATTATAAAACAAAATCCAAGGCTCGTATATTAGTCCGGAATTAATTAATCTTGCTTTTATTTAACTGTCTTCGTTTATACCTGTGTTTCGATAAATTTTATTCAACCTAATTTTCCAACAAAATATATTTTTATTTTTCTAGTGAATTCAATTATTGTTGAACTTGTTTTCTATTATTATTTATTAATTAAATGTGTACGACCTATAAATATGAATACACCACGATTGCAGAACATGTCACAACAAACCTTTTATTATTATTATTTTTATTACTATTTTTTTTTTTTTGATAAATAATTATTATTTTTATTATTAATACTCTATATATACAATTACTTTATTATCTAAATATACATAAATGTAATTATTTATTATTGTCCAAATACATAACAAAACCAATATTTATTTTGTTTACTAAAACGATATAAAATATTTAACTTTGTAATTTGTTCTGATCCATATAGTTGGGAAAAAGGATGAACATCGAGGTAAAAGACAAACAAAAAATACACAGTTAGTTAAGTAGAATAAGTTTCTCAAAAAAAAAAAAAAAAAAAAGTTAAGTAGAATAAAATAGGATGTGACCCGACCGATTCTGTCTGATGATGAAGCTGTACTTATAGTTAATAATTTTGTTCCAAAAAAATTATGTTAAACTTAAGTTTAGAGATAGTAATAAAAAAATATTATTTGTACAAACATCTTTTTTTTTATAATTAATTGTACAAACATCTTAAGCACATATTATATAACAATATTCATAAAACAGAGTTATTTAGTTATTTATTGTCGGTGTGTTTAACAAGATATGCAGATCCAATTAGGTTGAAGCATTTAAGTCATCTTACTTTATGTATATGACTAGTTGAAAAGATGGGAACGTTTCCCATTATACAATCTACACCGTTTATCTTATAATATTATGGTCATTGGATCTTTACCATAGCTACTATAAATTGCCTCACGTAAATTATATTTTCTTATTGTTCCAAAGGTGAAATCGCTCACCTTAGGCGCATAAAATTAAATTATCTATTTAAATCTAACTTAAAAACTATGATAATTTTTTCTAGAGTTAATTTGGTGTGGGTGGAATTGGAAATTTTGGGTACAAAATTTTATGATAAAACTTTGAAGGATACCAGGTTGGCTCTTACTAAAGAAAACAATTATTGTACCCTTGCTGATGCTATATACGAGGCTGCCCAAAATAAGGTATATATTTTGATTTTTTGTTAGTTATTTCACAAATAATCTATAGATCTTCTCTCTAGGATAATTTGTGTTAAATTTTTTATTGTTTTCTGATAAGCAATTGATCGGTTATATTGGAAAGTTCGAGCAGAATCTCAACATTTCCGTTTAAAAAAAATGTACTCATCGGAAATATAGCGTTTGTTTCTAATCAAGAGGAGAGTATGAACATAAAAATATATACTTAATTATTTTACTATATTTCTTAAAAAAAATAATTAATTTTATGTGAACATTTTTTATTTGTTTGCAATACTACTAACACAATATACTTTCTATTATTTTTTTAACAGTATATTGGAAAACGAATTAATGTTGGTCGGACTTAACCACGTTATATTTTAACGCGTGTATTTTTGGTAAATATATATTTTTTTAAATATATAGTCATAAAACGGCACCGTTTTGTCTGTTGGTCTCGGATATTTAGTTCGTGCTTTAGTTATCGATTAAAACAATGTTGCCCATTAAATGTCGATATGATCTACTATAGCAATGTCACACATATTATTTCCTCTATTTTTTAATACATCGATAATTTTATTATCGACTACGTTCTTTACATTTATCTCCGAGTTTACTTACCAATGTTAAGCTGTGTATAGATTAGTTACTAAATACTTAGATATATCTAAGAATTACATCACTCTTGCCCGTCATCTTAATTAAAGTATTTTATTTATTGTAATTCTATATGACGGTTGTTTTGGTCTTTATGCTATTCGACAATGTTAATTGCCTTATTAAATAGTCGTATATATGTGAGCATCTCTTTCTTAGCAGTATAAAAATAAATGTAAAAAGATAAACGTTTGTTGCTAAATTTTCAAAACTTAAACTTTTCAGCTTGGATCATCAGATTAGTATTCGTAATAAAATAATCAACATAGGAAACAAAAAGGAATAAAACGAATACAAGTATAACATTTATAAGATTAGATAGATTTTATTAACAATATATAGGTCCCGACTCCAATTTGGATTACATTCTATTATTGGTTGGATCTGTATACTTTTGCCCTTTTTTAAAAACAGAATCCTCATATAACGTCGCCGTTTTTCTTTTATAATTTATTTCGAAGGTTTCACTTTTAGTTTGAAGGTAACGTGTTTTGCAATTTCCCGATCCGAAGCGGTCAACAAACAGTACAACATAATTTACTATCGATTTGTGTATAATCGATTTAACAGGTTTAATAGTCGAATCTATTACAATCGACATACTCCGTATTTACTAAATACTGAAAATATATTACAATCTATTACAATTGCAGATATGGCAGTAGCTAGCTAGAGAAGATACACCATCTCAGTTAACATCTGATCGGCTGCTATTACCTTCTACCTCACTCCTGGCTCATCGAGTACGTCGATGCTTCGTGACATCGATACTCAGATACAAGACGAAAAGTTTCCAAGCACCGACACATAGAGGAACCGACGATGCTGACCTCGTCTTCCTTACCGATCCCACCCATTCGAACGACGAGGCTGACCCATTGGGGAACCCCCTTTACCGATACCACCTTATCGAAAATAAAAGTAATCGCTTAAAAATTATGTGTTATTTTAAAACTAAAAAACTCCCCTGTGTTTGGTTTTAAATATCACACTCGACCCAAGTAGAATTTGACTTCTTACTTTTTAGTGAAATGACTATGTATTTATTTATTTACGTATTCCTTTTGAAAAATCAATTATGTACTACTTGGATCGAGTGCGATAATTAAAACTATACAGGGGATGGGAGTTAAAACAACACATGGAGTTTTTTGGGAGCTAAACAAAGGATAGGGGTGTTTTTGTCTTTCGCTTATACAACTAAGTGTCAGGGGTAAAATTGTCCTATCAAAAGCAAAATGTGAATAATTACTTGTAATTTATGGGTTTGAATCGCACTCCCTTTTTTTGGGGAAGTGTATTTGGCACTGACTTGAGAACACATTAACGTTTTTTAGAATAAAAATAACGCAGTAAGATTGTCTAGAAAAAAAATGGTATTACACGTGTGCCCCTTTTCTAATCTCTACTTGTGCTTTAAGAAAAGCATAATATCCAAGCACCGACACATAGAGGAACCGACGATGCTGACCTCGTCTTCCTTACCGATCCCACCCATTCGAACGACGAGGCTGACCCATTGGGGAACCCCCTTTACCGATACCACCTTATCGAAAATAAAAGTAATCGCTTCCTCTATCAGATATCGGTAGGAATTAAGAGGTGCAAAGATAAAGAAAGTACTCTACAATAACACATAATTTGTACGCTTAATTGTCCTTAGTTTAATATATAATACTAAGTGTGTTATACTTATCATTATTTGTGGAAGAATTAATCGTGATTAATGTAAACAAATCTCACGAAGCATAGATGTAAAAATCTTGGGAATAATAATTACCATTTTCTTCCTTTAGATTGATTTGACCAGAATTAAACATGAATTCAAATCGAAATGAATATATTAAACTTTCAAGCAAGAGCATATAATTCCGAAAAGTATATTGTTATATGCTATTTGTTTATTTAGAAATATTTAATTCATATATCAACAAAAATCTCCTATAAAAATCTTTAATCACGTCTGTATGACGACTAGAAATGACCGTTGGTTTTTCCCGAACTTGAATACTCATATTTTATTACGGTATATTATAATAACATAATTTATACACTATAGTTATTTAATTAATTATATTATATAATTATTTATCTTTTTAACTTTTCTCCAATGTTTATTAATTAATATTATGGGTCAATTTTAGACTCTTAGTTATTTTTAAAAATTATAACTCTTGAATAATTTAAGCACAGGCTTGGATAAATTATTTTGTTATCAACTTTAGATAGTATTTACCTTTGATTAATCAAACAAGGGTCTCTTGGCTCTTGCTAATATGATTTATGAAGCGAAATTAATTATCTGGGATGAGGCGACAATTGCAGTAATTATATATATATAGCAGAAAGTTTTACAAAATAGTACATTATTTGGAACTTTTTACGATATATGGGGAAAATGAAACAAACGGTCATAAAACAAATGTTATTCGAATCCTTTAAATAAATTTGAATCGTATTACCAATATTCAATAACTGCCACATATATTTTGTTTAAATATTTTGTTATCGTAGTATATGAAAAGTCATATTGAGATGATCATTTAATAACGGCTGCTAAATATATATTTTTTTTTGTTATTTTAATTTATCTACTATCTTGTGTATCAAAGGCTAATAGCAATTTGATGAAGACCATAGTCATCCAATATGAAAGTACTTTCCCAAGCAAGTGGAGATACCCAACAAAAATATTGGGATCATGGCTTCGTAAAATGCATTTTATACAGCACTGAACCTGTACAAAAGCTGTGATAGACAATGCACAATTAATCATAAATTTTCGACAACATATAATTATTTATTACTAATTAATAATTAATTTATATATATTTCATATTATTTTGAATTATTATATTAAGTAAAAGTAAGTCAATTTATAGCAGCAATCGTAAAAATGCAACGAACAAAATATTTTAAGATAGACGGTGTAGATTTAACAATGGGAAACGTTCCACCTTTTCAACTACCCATAAATTACAAAGATCGAGAACAAGAAACAAAACGGATAGAGATATTTTAAGGAAAGAAATTACAAGTTCGTGGAGAAGTTTCAGGGAAGTCATAGGGAATGTGAAGAATTGGAGGAGAAAATTCTTAGTTTGGTTGAGGATAAAAAACTTCGGAATGATAATGAGAAAAAAGCAGAGGAGCGGTATGCGAAATCTCTGAAGACTTATATGTCGAAAACAAATTTTTCTCCTTTAATTCTTCACATTCCCTTTGACTCACCAGAAACTTCTCCACAAACTTGAAATTACCAAGCCTGGATAAGAGCATTTCACCGTTTTTTTTTTATACCTTCTTGTAGATAAATAATATTCGTCCTACCTTCCCGACCAGCGTCGTTTTTTTTTTTTTTTCAAGTGCGTATTATTATAGGTCGGCTCTGTATACTTTTGCCCTTTTTTTAAAAACAGTATCATCATAAAACGTCGTCGTTTTTTCTTTTATAATTTATTTGGAAGGTTTCACTTTTTACTTTGAAGGTAAACTGTTTTGCGATTTCCCGATCCGAAGCGGTCAACAAACAGTACAACGTAATTCTCTTTCGATTTGTGTACAATCGATTTAACAGGTATAAGAGTCGAATATATTACAATCGACATATTTACTAAATACTGAAAATCTATTACAATCTATTACAACTGCAGACCAAATAACTTTATCGTTTTTGGAACTATCTGATCGAAGACGAGCTCACGTCTTCCTCAATACACCGATCAATGTTTTGACCATGGGTGTTGGGTCTCTCTGCATTGACAAGCGCTTATTAATATTTTTGCGCCTCTTTATTGTTAAATTATGTTGAATGACGAATTGAGTAAACTCATCTTTTTTAAAAGTAATTCTAAATTCTTGAACAGAGTAATTGTTACCTTGTTTTTCTTTTTTAACTTTACCTCATTTACTTTGTGTAGATTATTCTATGCATATAATATGTAATATAATATTAATATAGATTTTTTTATTCGACTGACCGACCATTATGTTCATGAGTTTTATTAATATGATCAAGATAACACATAATTGTCCTTAGTTTAATACATTAGGACTGGGCAATATCCTCCGCGCGGGAGCGTGGAGCAATTGACCTAGTATATATATATATATATATATATCGAGTAGTTGGACTCGATAAGGCATATAAATGACATGGATGATTATTAATTAAAAGATTCTATACTTTCTAATTCCTGACAATGATTCTAGTGTGACTGCCAAATTTGGAAATCCCTTTCCAAATGCGTCACCAAATGTGGCCGCAGGTTTCTCGGAATCTATTATAAAAGAACGTATAGAAAATTCTCTCAACACACTACGTTGAGTCGGTAGATCCCATATTGATGCTAACCATTCGCGTACACGACTATACACACCCAACTTAGGCACACAATGATCAAGCTACGTGACCGGCACCTAAATCTAAGTATGTACGCCCATGCACCGAATTCGCCGTAGCACCTCTAGTCTACTAAATCGTATAATGTTATAAGCTTGAGAAACATCTCATCGTCGATGTGCGTCATGCGCTTCCACAATGGGTTTCTCTGTTCGGGTCATTCGATGCGTTCGATCCTCTATCAAACCACCTACTCATATGCACTGGCCTCAAATGCCTTGCTCATGAAACGCTACAAATTCACTCCATGTGAATCATGCATATTCGTACAAGTCTTTGCGATTCCTACGATACCCCATCTCGTTCGGAATCTATGACTTGGAACAGTTTTAAGATCACGACCTTAGAGACTGTTTCATGATTGCACTCAGTACTGAAGTGAATCGTCCCATAGTCTATTGTGATCTAAGGATTTCATCCAATCGCTTAAGTGATTCGTGAGAAATGAAGCTACATTTGGATGTAGACGCACTTGCATGACTGGAATTCGCGAGAAATGAAGCTACATTTTGTGATCGGGGCTTCCATGTGTTGATGTTGTTCCAAACCTTTACTTTTATTAATATTATATTTTATTTGATAATATATTATATCATATAAGAGTGTAACGGGTCGTGCTACAGTACCCTTATATTCTTTTGCTTTTTTTAATACCTCTCCCACAAAAACGACGTCTTTTTATTAAAAAAACGCTGACGTTTTGTTCACTCCCTCCCAATTTTGAACTACCAGCTCAATTTACTTCTCCTTTAATTTTAACTGCTCCTATTTTCTTATGCTTTCTCCGGTGGCCCCTGCTGCCTGCTAATTTCTTGAGCAGCTTCAACTTTCTTTTCCCTCAATTGTTCAATTGGTTGGTGGTGTTTAATTGTTTCTTCTTCCTGCGTTGACTGACTTCTTTTCCTTCTTTTGGTATTTTCCATTGGCTGCAACTACGGTAATTTCTCTACTGCTTACTTGCCGCTATTTTGTTCGTACCTTGGTTTATTGGTTAGTTTCTTAGTGGGTTCTTATAATACTATATTTTTGAATGGATTTGGATGATTCTCTCTTTTCCCCCAAAGTTTCTCACTTCCTATTTCATTAGTTCTTGTCTGCTCCTATCCACAATTCCAAATTGGATCATGTGCTCCGCCGACAATTGGGATTCGTTTCTAATATTTTATAAATTTTTCCTCTGCCTCCGCCTACAATTGGGATATATTTCGGTATTAGTATTTCGACAGGCATGGTTTACGGTTTTGCTTTGGATTTTTTTTAATATGATTGAGGGGAAGGGAAGTTTTCTTGCTTTTGGCTATGGCTCTTGCCTTGTGCTGCTTGTTAGGCTTGTATGTTCCTCTGATGGATTTTGCTTGATTTTGTTTTTTTATATCAATGTGGGATTGGAATATATACGTATATCGCTCCTGCGTGTATTTAAATTTGTTTGGAATCCCCAATTTATTTTGGGGTTTGGTTTTACGTATTTCTTTTTGTTTTGAGTTTTATGTGCCTCTTCTAATATTGTCTTATTTTTTTTAGTTTTGTTCCTCAAATATCTCCTCTATATATTGAGTGAATTTCTGATTCAGCTATGGATTAGTTTTTTAAAATATTTTCTCAGTGTTTTATTGGTGGAAATTTTGTTTTGTTTGCAGAAAATTGGCTGTCTTTGGAGTCCGACAAAAATAAGGTATTTCCTCATCAGTTTGCCCCATTTAAAGAGATTCAATTTTTGTGTTTTACCTTTTCTTTGCAGTGTTTTTAGCTGCACCAACATGTTTGTGGGAGATTGTTTGCAGGTTATTTTATTGAAGGATCGTCTATTTGATGAAATGCCTCATAGAGGTAATGAGTTGGAACAAAATAATTTTGAGGTTATTTTTAGGTTTCTTCTGTTTTCTGACTTCAATTTTGATTAAAAATGTTTTCTCCATGCTTAGAATGCCTCTGCTGGAGTAGATTAGGAGCCTTGGAGAGGTAATTCATGGAGTACACTCACGCTATGGTTAGTTTTAAGTTTCTTCTATTTTCTGACGTAAATTTATGCAGACATAGTTGTAATGGCTTCCGAAGGTTCTCAATTTCAAGCTAATTAATATGATTCCAAAATGAACGTTTTGTAAGTTCTCTCCTCTTGGCTTTTGGCAACATTACTTGTACTTCTATCCATTTTTTAACCATGTAGATTAGTGGACCAGATTTTGATACTATTTTTTCATTTAAACTTGTTTGCTCCTTCATTAGTTTTGTTTTATTTTCTCAGAATTTCATGCAACTGTATTGATGAGGTGGGAGATTGATGAAGCTCAACATAATATGCAATTTAAATGGGCAACACAACTTTGTGTCACCCCGCATAATGGTATATTTTTGTGCAAATATGACTAAATGTTGATGGCTACTTTCTTTGGCTGCAATCAACTTCTGGATCTCTGTGATTAGCACTTTTCTGATATTCAATATTATTTCAACTGAGTTATTTACAAAAGCAATGAATTTCTGAAGCTACAATCAGTCATTTTTATCCATTTCTTTTCAGTGTGTATAGAATCGAGAGATGACAACATTACTTGTACTTCTATCCATTTTGTAACCATGTATTAGTGGACCAGATTTGGAGCCGATGATCTCATACCGAAGAGTTATGATTCTCTATGATACTAATTTTTTAATTAAATTTGTGTGCTCCTTCATTAGTTTTGTTTTATTTGCTTTGAATTTCATGTAACTGTATTGATGAGGGTGGAAGATTGATGAAGCTCAAGATAATCGACTTTGTGTCACCCCACATAATGGTATATTTCTGTGCAACTGTGACTTTATGTTGATGGCCACCTCCTTTGGCCTGCAATCAACTTCTGGATCTCTATGATTACCAATTTTCTAATACTCAATACTATTTCCACTGAGATATTTTCTAAAGCAATGAATTTATTGAAGCTACAATCAGTCATTTTTATCTGTTTTTTTTTTTCAGTATGTTTAGAATCGAGAGATGTTGGCAGAACTCAGAACAAAGATTGGACTTGGTAGTTTATTTATTCTTGTTTAAATGGGAGTGACGGTAATCCTCAAGTTTGTAAATTATCTTGGTGTAGTAGCCTATTGAAGAATCTCTAGGTTGTGTAGTAGGCTCTTGAACAACCGCTAGGTGAAAATTGAATTGATAAATTGCTTAATAGAATTTGTTCATAGTCGCAAAGTATTTTCAATACTTTTAATTCCCATTTCATTCTATTTCCTCCTCGAAGTAAAGGTACTTTGATGTTATGTGCTAATAAAATGATAGGAAACACCGACTTAGAATTTAAAAAATGCAAAATTTTCTTCAGTTAATGTTGTTTTCATAACCATCACAGATGCAATCTCAATCTTACTCTGATATTTGTTATATGCTTATCCAATTTCATGAAATGTGTTAAGATGGATTGCATTCTCCTCTTACTTTGTGATTTCTTCATTTTCAGCAACTAAAAGCCTTTATATGTAATCCTAAAACCTTTGATCAGAAATAGTATTATTTTTAAGGTTCATTATGTTTCCGTCAAATGCTTAAGATATTTTATTAGTATGATAGGAAACACCGAATTAGAATTAAAGAAGTGCAAAATTTCTTCAGTTTATGTTGTTTTCATAACCAGCAAAAATGCAATCTCAATCTTACTATGATATTTGTGATATACTTATCCATTGTGATCAAATGTGCTGAGATGGATTGCATTCTCCTCTTGCTTTGTGGTTTCTTCATTTTCAGCAACAAACAGCCTTTATATGTAATCTCAATGTGATCAGATGTGTTGAGATGGATTGCATTCTCCTCTTTGCTTTGTGATTTCTTCATTTATGCAACTAAAAGCCTTTATATGTAATCTTAATTTTTTTTTTTATCAGAAATAGTAGTATTTTACAGGTGCATTATGTTGCCTTGAAATGCTTTTTTTGAGAGACTTGCCTATTGTATGGCCGGTGTGCTAACTTGTCTGCCACTTTTTATGTCATATTTGGGTTTTTTGTTATTTAGTATATAGGTGTTTTGTCTGAGGTGGCGTCGCGCTGTGGTTAATCGATAGGTTTTCCGATGAGTTCTACCAGTGGTCGTAGGTTATTTGTAATGAAAAGTATCACCATCGTTATGCCTATATGGATTAAAAAAAAGATTTATTATTGGACAAGAGGCATGCACATCGTGCTGCTGTCCATGATTATGATATTGTGCCCGATTTCCTTATGCAGTTTGTGCTACCAGCTGTCTCTGAAGTAGAGCTTGTCTCTCATGGATTGTGTTTCTATCTATATTCTTATAATATTTCGCTTTTATGTCCTCTTTTTAATCTATAGATTAAACTTGTAAGTTCTCTGGCTCCTGATAGTGGATCAGTGTTCCAAGAATTACGACTTCCTTCTTCTGCTGGTTTGGGGTTAGGTCATTCGATGTCCTCGAGTGGTGTTACAGTGAGTGTTCTTGCTATCTCGTCCAGCCCTATTGTTCAGGGTACTCTTACTGGTTAACTGCATTTTATTTCCACTCTTTTACGATTATTTATATTCTACATTGTACTTTACATTCACCAGCTTTCTCTTAGTTTTGAAAATTTCTACTTTAGGTTTAATTATTGGTTATATTTCCATTGACATTTACTTTGGTTAGCTTTTAGAATATTACAGTCTTGATTAGATTTTCATTTATTTGCCAGCTTTCCAATTTCATACTGATCTTTTAAATCTGATCTGCTGTTAACTCATACGGCATGGTTTTTTCCTGGTGGATTGTTCCACTGCAATTTTTTTAATTTGGCTTATCAATTTGTTTCTTCAGTAAGTTGAACCAATTTTGTGAGTTTAAGTCCAAGAACAAGTTGTCTTCATTCATTGCTATGTACAAACAGATAGGCCATCAATTTATTATAACCATTTGTTTCTTCCCTACATGCATGATTCGTGCCATTTTGTTTGCTTTGTCAAATAGATATCATATTGTGTCACAAATTTTTACCAAATTGGGAGTTCTTATTTTTCAAAAGGCTGGAAATTGTCATGCTTTCGTAGACTCTGATTGAAGGTTGCAGGTTTGCTTGTTTAGGAAATTATTGAGCAGTTTTCTTTTTAAACTAATATCATAAAATTGAATCTGGTGCTATTCAATCAAAACAATGAGAATACTTGTTAATGATTTTGGTCCAATAATTCATTTCTGCAATTTCTAAAGTAAAGGCCATCTGTTCTTTTCACGTCTCTTTTAATGACTATTGACAATGCGGCAAAATTCATTATTTTTATGTCTTTTTTTTTTTGGACTTATCTTGTAGAGGCCGTAGTAACTGGTAATAGCCAAATGCAGGCAGAAATGCTAAGGCCCGCGCTAGATATGCGTCTACGAAATTAAATGACAAAGAGGCTTTGCTTGCTGCCAAACTTGTGCGATGTGCTCCAGGTATACCTTTTCATTAATTTGCTTTTTGCAAAATGTCGTACTGACTTTCGTCTGTTTTATTTGATTTAGCATCTATATTTGGGAATAACTTACCAAGTTACCTGTTCTTACGTGCAAGGAAAAGTTGCAGGTGAATATTTATGATGGCACCGGATCATTGGATGTAACCATTTTTGGTCATCAGGTTGAAGAACTGCATCTTAATGCCGTTAAGTGTCTGGAGCTTTATAATACGGTAAATATAACCGTCTATTCAGTTTAGATCTATTTTTTTCCAGCATAGAGTACATATCCAAATGTTTGTTTATATTATTGCAGCCAGGGAGATACTGCTCCAATTGAAGAAATCAATGAAACCCTCACAAATAGGCGCTTCCTCATGACGCTAAGGTAAAAATATATTTTTGGCTGATGCTACGTTGTACAACTACACTATCATGAAACTACAGTCAGGAGAAACTGAAGAAATGCATACTATGCCTTCAACGTCTGCGTCTGCCGAGCCCAGTTATTCAGAAACTGTATCCTTCTACAAGCCGTCCGTCACTAGAAAGCTTTTCGCACATGGTGCATTATTCTTATTTACGTAGAAAATGCATCTATTCAACTGTATACAGAAGTCTACCTATTGCTGATTTTGAGCTACTTTATTGGTGTTACACTTGGTGCATATATTTAACAGATGAAGGATCCGGCCCTCAAAAAACAGGATAGTACTTCCGCATCTTCATGCGAATGAAAAATGTTATCTTGTTATATTACAAGCAAATACCTGAAATGTGTTTTTTGTTTCTTCATGTTAAGCACAGATAACTCTGGCAACGTAATATACGAATCTGTATTAGTGTGTGCTACAATTTTTGGTTGGCGTCCCTGCTAATGGGACGGTGTTTTGTTGCGTTAATTCTCTGATCATGCTCAACTGGCCTTTACAGGTACTTTTTGATGTGTATATGACTGTTTTAATCTAATTACTCTTTCCGCCGCTTTAATGCATTTAATTTATGTTCTATAATTCAATATGAGATTGTTTTGTCTATTCCCAGAAATCTTAGAGTTGATATTTTTATCTATTACATTTTCTGTCTATAATTTATACATGGTAGATTATACATGGTGGATAAAAAATGTTTTATCCATATTTTTGCGTTAATTGTTAAAGTGATTATTTGAACAATAGGCAATGATCTAAATTTCACGTCCTGTGAATATCCTTGGACGATAGAAATTAAATTAATTTATGTCCTGCATCCAAATTTATTATAATATTTGGCTTTTTAACCAAAATTTTTAGGAGTCTGATTGGGTCAATCCAAAACCTCCTTTTTTGCTTCATGTAATTCTCTCATTTGGATTAGATTGGTTTGGATTAGGGCTGTGCAAACGGTAAAACCGTACCGAATTTCGTTATCCTGGTCGGTTCGATAATTTCAGATCGTGTACCGTTTGCCAAACAAAAAATTTCGCTACGGTTCGGTAAATTATCGATCGGTACGATTCGGTATCATTCGGTACAAAAAAATATTGAAATCTTTTTAAGTCTGAGTTCGACAAGAAGTTCGTCAAAAGACATCTGAGATCTAAAATTCTTCCAGAAAAACTAAAAATAAAAATGAAATATTCAAATTTAGAACACTAAATAGTTGAACCTTTCTCTGAAACCATATCATATATATAATTAAGCTGATAATTATGACGAAGTTAGAAGTTTAGGTGTACTGATTAAATAATTAGCAATGAGAAAAGCTATCAATCTACAACAGTTTTCATTGAAGCAAATATAGTGAAGAAAAGACAAGTAATTGACATAAATGCCAAAGATTTCTGCTAATTTCCCATGACAATATGAATAGTGTGCGGCAGCGGCCGGAGACTTGGTTGAAAATTGAAATTGAAACGTTATAATGACTTAGAGAGGAATAAATATTTTTCTAAATTGGTCTTTCAATAGTTGACAGAGAAGGGAAATAAGAAATAGAATTAAAAAAAAAAATTCGATATACCGGTTCGCTTCGAAAAATCGATCGGTATTACCGAAAATCGAAAGGTAACCTAATTGGGCGCGTACCGTTTACCAAATCAAAATTTCATTTCGATAAACGGTATGTACCGAATTTTCGGTTCCGGTTTACCGAATCGTGCACATCTCTAGATTGGATGGATGTGTCGAGTAATATTTTCTTTACAATCTGAATTTTGCTAAATTACTTATTTTCAAACCCTAATTAAAATTTGATTTCCAATTAATTTTTTTTTTATCTCTTAACATGAGCAGGTTGAGTAGAGCCCATTTTTAAAAAATATTTTTATTTCTTCACATCAATGGCCCATACAAAATATTGCGACTACGATTGTGAGTTTATATCAGCAAATCCAAGCGGCCAAGCCCATGGTAATAACCCCAAAACAACAATTTAATCTTCAGATCAGATGCAGACACATGATAATTAGCACAAAATATTCAATAGCAAAACATACATACAAATTAATGCAAAATCTGGGCAACAAATAAAATATGGGCAACACCTCCACGCAGTGCGTGGAGCTTCATACCTAGTATATATATATATTTGCATTGAAGCAATAAGAAATATATAGCAAAAAAAAAAAAAGCATATACCAAAAAAAATGTGAAAACATAATTTCACATATCATTCATGCACAAACAAAGTTCAAGATCCAGATTAATCTAAATACTAGGTACAAATTCAAGGTAATTAAAATACTAAACGCAGTTCCAATTTATCATAGTAATTCTACTACTTCACAAAATATCATAGTAATTCTATTACTTTCAAAAACTATGCTCCCATGTTGAAATGACAAACTCACTCATCTTCATCCTCACTCTCGCTTGTGGCATAGCCATTACCCTTTGAGTTGGGTTGGAGATATATAGTTGCAGGTGGAATAACCTCATGAACAACTCGGAAGATTTTGACGTCTAGGATGATGGCATCAGACTTTTGACTAACAAGATCAAATAGACAAACGTCAAATTCTTCTAAGAAATTTGCTAGAACAAACTTCTTCCAACCCCCCGAAAGCCCACCTCCATAGCCTTTATAATGGAATTTTGCTACCCATTTCTTCTCATCAACACGAAGCTCTACAGCTAGACTTTTATCAAGATGATGTTTCTTTAACCAGTCCGAAGGGATTGACTGCATTATACAAAAAGATAATTACTCGATGTAATTCCAAAATTAAAACACTAACAACACAATAAAAATGGCGTAGAGGCATTAGAAATTTCACCAAAAAGAGGATTGTAGTGCCATTTTGAGGTATAATGGTATTTTTATCATGCCCCTTGTAATAGTATGGCTAAATGTTAAACGTTCACCTTCCTACTTTTAAGTAGCATCATAAATGCCATGAATACATTAATTTTTGTAATATTTAGAATAACGGCTATAACATAATTTCGTTATATCTGTATTGATTTAAAAGGCTTGTGAAATCAATGGTAACATGTTACCTACCATGAAGAAACCCTTGTAGACATGTGATGCACGCATGACTACTATGAAATTGTCCTCCGCTGCAGCTGCAACTGCCAGCCTTTGTGCCCTTTCTTTCTCCTCTAAAGTTACCGCCCTTCTACGAGATTCCAGCTCCATATGAGGGGAGCTACTTGAACCTCGTCTACCTCCTACATGAAAATGAATCCAATGAAATTTAAAACTAAGCCGACAACAAAATTTATAATTTAAATTTTAACCTCACTTACTTATGGTTCGCCTACGACCCCTACAAGTAGCTCGAGTAGGCAGTCTTCTAGAATGTGTTGACCTTGTAGCAATGCTCCTTTGTTTTTTCGCTTGATGATGTTCAACATCATCTGAAGACTCATTGTTGGTTTTTTCAGAACTTTTTTCGATGCTCGTCTTTCGTTTACTATTGCAATCACTCTCAGTATGCGAACATTTTTTGACAAAATATGAACTTTCTCTCTCACACGAGTTTTCATGGTCAAAGATCAAAACATCAAATCTTGAATTCCCATTGTATTTGAAGATTAAAATATCATTTTCCTCAAGGGAATGATCTTCAACAAATGTTGTCCAACCTTGTTTAAGAAGCAAGGTATCCCCATTTGCCAGTAGTCCAACATCCCAAATGCTCCCACTTGGACCTCTCAAAGCTATTGTTCCTGTCAACTTGTCTCGTAGGTTGTTGGTAAACTTAGTCGGGATAGCCTGCATCATATTTGTCCAGAATTACATTTGAAATATTCAGAATCTTTGTAACATTCATATTACTATTGTCAATTACACAATTTTGTAATGTCTTAAGTTGAAAGGTTATAAGGGCTGTTATCACTACATAATTTCTGTCTTTTCCCCTTTTCTAGCAAGGGCACATAATCACCACAAATTTTTCATTTTATGGCCTAGCTAGACCTTTTTTTTTTTTTTTCCTTTTTTTGATAATGCCTAGCTAGTGGATTCATTACAAAAAAAATACATGCACATACAACATGCACCACAAGAAAATCCCTCGAGTACTATAACCATATAAGGGCCCTTTAGTGTCGATATGAGCGATATCAAATTGTTTGAGATTTAAATAATTTTTTTATGATTACCATTTGGGTAGCCAACATCTCGCTCTAATTGTGCACGTGACGACGCATTAATTGGCCACGTGCAAGATGGTGGCTACCCAAATGGTAATTATTTACTAAAATCTAAACAAACAGAGCCTAAAATTTAATACATTCACAAATTCATTAAATTGACAGCCAAAAAATAATTAATTCATGAAATCATGAAGAGAGCTAAAAAGTACCCACAAAGTAGCCATGCATGTCAATTTAACAAATATATTCATCCACTTTAATTTCTACAAGAATTTAAACTCAAACGTAAAGCACACAACCTATTCGAGATAAGAAATGAAACAAGTAGTAAAATTGTGATATACTCACAAGCTGTTGATGAAATCTTCCGGAGAGTATTTGACAGAACTGAAGTGTTTGAAAATTAGACCAATACATGCCTTCTTCCCATTTTCTGCACTGCATGCAATCTTCTCCCATTTCCAATTCCAATTGTAATTAATTAAATCTGTAATTCACCAAAACACAAAAAATCAACAATTAAGTTAACAAATCAATGAATCATCAAATTTTAAACCAGAAATTACAAACCGATCTGGATTCGTATAGGAAGTACTAACTTAATTGGCGTTTTATATATTTTTCCTTTGTGAGGGTGAACGGAAATTAGGAACTGGTAATGGTAATTGAGAAGAAAAGGGACGGAGGACACGATGAGAAGATTTATTAATGAGCCAGAGGGGTTTACTTATACAGGTGGCTCTCAAAACCTCATCTTTGGACACGTAGCATTTTTTTAATTTTTCATTTTGTTTCTTTAACATTAATACTGTAAAAAAATTATGGTAGAGAATTAATAATGTTTTTGTTGCACGGATACTTCAAAATTATATATCTTGCATTGTCGTATGCGTAACGAAAATACTTAAATATTCATCCGATATCGGTTAGATAAGCCATCGTGCAGTTTTCTATAATAAGAAAATATAAAATAAAAAGGATATTGTAGACACTCAAATTTTATGCCGAAAAAGAAATTTGAACACATATTGGAAATTAAATTAAATTCGTTATTTCTGGACTTTTGCTAAATTAAATTCTAAAGTAAATAGTTAATTTGATTAAATTTCACCTACATTTTACTGACCAATAAAATAGTGCCAAGTGTCAAATTGAAGTGTCTAAACCAATCAAATAATGGTTTGACTTTTCATAGAAAGAGCAATTAAATCATGCCAAGTGTTCAAGATGATGTGTCATGACCAATCAAAAGAATGCATATTTCTGGACTTTTGCTAAATTAAATTCTAAAGTAAATAGTTAATTTGATTAAATTCCACCTACATTTTACTGACCAATAAAATAGTGCCAAGTGTCAAATTGAAGTGTCTAAACCAATCAAATAATTGTTTGACTTTTCATAGAGAGAGCAATTAAATTATGCCAAGTGTTCAAGATGATGTGTCATGACCAATCAAAAGAATGCATATCTCCTATAAGCAGTGTTTTGAAAACCGGACCGGACCGACAGATTGGCCCGATTCAATCGCTAACGGGTCCCCAATCCGGTCCCGTTTACCCCTAAAAATCAGTCCTCAAATTAACCATTGTGAACCGGTAAGACCAGCTCCAAAACCGATAAAACCAGTGAACTAGTGGTTCACTTAATTTTTTTTTTTAATTTAGAGTTTTTTTTGTTATTATTATTTATTTGAATTCTTGTTTAACATTTAATAGGATTACATTTATATATTTTAATTGGAATAGCATTCATTATTTTAGTGTTTTAACAATCAATGAGGAACAATCAATGAAATATTACACTTTTTTTTTTTTACATAAGGAAGTACCTAGCCATTTTCTCATCATTGTGATAATATTATTTTTTGTATGAAATTATGCAAATCAATTACCATATAAACATCAACTTACAACAATAGAACCCAAATGAACAATCCAAAACTTTGAAAATGAAATGAACTTTTAATTTTGTTGTCTTGGTTTGAATGTATGTATCTTTGAGGGATACTTGAGATTTATATTTTTAACATTTATTTTAATTTTTAAGACATTTTGATTTTTGCATGAACCAAAAAAATTATATTGACAAAGAATGAAAACTTTTTTGAATTATAATTGTATTTTAGATAATCTAAAAATATTATATAAATATTACATAATAATAAAGTTACACCGGTTATACCGATCGAACCAGTAACCCGTAGAGTTTTCGGTTCAATGACCGGTCCGCAGGGACGGATCCAGGAGTAGAGGGTCGGGGGGGCCGAGTTTAAGTATTTATCGTAGAAATTAATTGATAATTATATTTGACATAATTTATTTGTATGAGAACAAATTATCAACGAAAACCAAATTGAATTCAAAATGTTAAAGTAATTTATAATTTTTTTTTATCAAATGGACATAAAAACTTGAAAAAAATATGTGATCCGTAATTGTGCACAAATAGTTGAACGACAAATAAGTCGTTTTGTGGAGAAGAAAGAAGTGGGATTTTTCCTTTACTTTGTGAAATTAGGTCCAAACTTAAAATTAGATTTTAATGACAAAAGTATTTACTAATTGACATAGCAAATATATTTATTTACATAACTAATAGTGTTGTTTATAAAGAATAAGACACGCTTAAAGTATCTTTGATGTCCAATAATATGATTTTGGTGAGCTTAGGCGGTGGCCGAAGCTTTGTTCTCTCTATTCTTGTACACTAAATGGGGGGAGGGGTAATTGAATTAATTAGGTTTAACTGGTAGAGAAACTCAAATCAATTCCTTAGTAAAGTTTTTTTTTTTAAAAAAAAAAACCTTATTATAGATTATTGGGCCGATGGACTTGAAGAAAAAAGACAACTCAAACTTGGGTCAGTAGTTGTGTGCCTCAACAATGTATAGCAATAACCTCTTCTTCTTCCTTTTTTTTTTTTTTGTTTTTTTTATCTTTCCAAAATGTTTTTGGATATTTAATAGAATTATAGCACCACTAAAAAAAATTCCAAATTCTTGGGGGGGGGGGGGGGGGCCCAAAATAGGGCTGTATCCGTCCCTGCCGGTCCGATTTTAGAAACACTGCCTACTAGTGATAAACATTTAAAAGAGTTCATATCTCCTAGAAAAAGAGAAATATATAAGTCTTCTGCTATAAAGCCAATCAAATTACACCATTCAATTGACTAATTCTACCTGAACTCTTCTTTCTACCACTATAAATAGGGGTCCTCTCTTAGAAGAAAGACACATTTTCTGAAGGAGCACAAGTTGAAGGAGCAAATTCTCTTTACGAGGCATTCTTCAAAACATTTTCATTAACTCAAGGCGTTCTTGGAAGATCAAAGGAAAATCCGGCGTTTGATTCGAAAGCAAGCTAAGAAGCCCTCATTTAAACGTTATTGGAGATCTATGACGGTCCAAGGAAGATCAAATTCTTCTTAACTTAAAGTGTCCACGACGAAGTTCAAGACGTTCGTTGAGGAAATCCAAATTATTTCACGTTTGATCCAAGATTAAGCAAAGTGGCCCTTGGATTAACGTTAGTCGGAGCACAAAATCATTCTGGAGAAGATCAAATCAACATTTTCCAAGATCAAGTGCAAGAAATATTTATTTTTCTTCAAGATTAAAATCAAGGGAAACATACAGATTGTAACCACTTCATTAGAACATTAAATTTTAATTTGTATAATTATTTCTTGTTTAATTTATTTTAGACTTGAAATTTTGTTGCTACAAATTTCTGGCACGCCCAGTGGGACAATCTCTACCTTTCATCTCTTTTCTTTATCAAATACAACGATGAAAGGAAGCTCGGCGTCTTGCCTCATCTATTCCTAGCCATACACTCGAAGGATTGAAAATCTGGAGATGCCAATTTGCTAGCAACCACCAAAATTCCAGCAATTTGATGGGAAGGGCAATCCAAAGCAACATGTGGCGCATTTTGTCGAGACGTGCAATGATGATGGGACGTATGGAGATCAACTTGTCAAACAGTTCGTACGTTCGTTAAACGACAATGCATTTGACTGGCAAATTTCCATTGATAATTGGGACCAACTACATAAATAGTTTATTATTTTATTGATTTTCCAATTTTATCCTTGGTCGAATATATGCACAGGGGTGTCTATTGAATAGTATTTTATGACATGGGATGTCTGTGTAATACTATTATACCACATGGGGTCTATCGAAAGATTACAACAACTTAAGGAAGTTACCGATAGTCAACGATCATACTATAAAAAAATCAAGTAAATAAAATATTCTAGTTCTAAATGTAAATAAAAACAATTCATGATAGAATTATAATATAGTCTTAATAAAAATATTCAAACAATTTTTTAATCATTGACTTAGTCATCCAAAGAAGCAGTTGGTGATTGAGGAGGTGTCAATCGAAGTTCTAGGTCTGACTCATCATTATCTTTGTTCTCTTCATCATCTTCAATCAAAAAGAATATCCGAATGCGAGCATCTAAGTTTACCATCATCTTTCTTTAAAGCATCTTCATTTTTTTAAATATGACTGTTGGCTGTAAGTAACCCGTGAAATTATTGTAATCTTTCAAATACACCCTTGTGGTATAATATTATTAAACAGACACTCCCTGTGGCATAATATTATTACATAGACACCCATGTGGGTATATTCAATCAGAGGTAAATTTGAAAAATCAGTAAAAAAAATTGGTGACGTCATCAAATTCCGTTAGTTTTTAACGCCGTAAGGATTTTTTTTTTTGTAAATAGGTCATACCAGAGGAGGTATCCCTATAATTTTCAAAACAGTGGGATGTTTCTTTTAATATGTACAAACTTAAGGGAGTCTGAATGTATATCACCCTAAATTGATGAGATTCACAACAAATGTGTATACTAAAGCACAAAATTACATTTTCCCACCACCTCACCCCTAAAAACTAGTAAATATAAAGCGAAAATTATGAGTGGTGTAGTTAGTATATGTTCTTGATATAACTATTAACTAGAAAATGTAATTGTGCGCATATCCTGAGTTTTATATAATCTTACTATTTTTTTTTTAAGTTGGTGTAAAATTAAGTTAAAAAAAAAATTGGTTCAAAATATGTTTTGCTTTGAAAAATGACAATATCACAGTCCATTATTTCACAGCCTATGTATAACCAAATCTAATTTGTTGGAGAAATTTTCTTACCTGTGCCAACTTGTTTAGTCGGTTTATTTTTTTTTTCAATTTTCACCCCCACAATTTTGATTTGTGAAAATCTTTTGCAATTTTCACTCCCACAAATTTGTATAATGGAAATCTTTTGCAACTTTTACCACAAAATTTTGATTTTGTTATGATGTGACATTCTATAATTTGAAAATCTTAAATTACATTAAAAAAATTTAAAAAATATCTCAACTTTAAAAAATTACAAAAGAACACTTAAATTATACGATATTACTAATATAAAAAATAATTCATTACTTTCCAAATGTTAATTTATCATTTATCAATATTTGAATATAAAATAACTCGAAAATTACAACAAAAATATAAACTCATAATTTAAAAGTATTTGCAATGCCTATAATTTAGGGTTTATGACATAATATTTAATTTAGGGTTTAGGATTTTAGGATTTAGGGTTTAGGGGTCTAGGTTTTTAGGGTTTAGAGTTTATTTTATAAATAAGATTTATTTTTATTTGATGATTAGTTATGGGTTTTTTGTGGAATTTTATATTATGGGGGGTTTATTTTATTTAATAATTAGTTATGGGTTTTTCTTGCAATTCTATATTATTGGCTATGATGGTGGACCGTAATGCTTGATTGTGATGCTAGCATAGTCCTTTTACTTTTGCAATGATAATTGTTATTTCTTTTTATAAATTTATAATTATGAGTACCTTACTAATTTCCTGAAATAACACAAAACCCCTTTCTTGATCATTTGGTCCAACAACCATTCCTTCGTTTTCATTATTATACTGGGTCTGAATTATTTAATTTCTTCTTTTAGCTTATCCCAAACAAGTATCTATTGAAAACGGCTAGTGATATAGCCAGAACAATAAATGTTGCTGTCAGAGCAATTTTAATGAACTTCCTAATATGTCCTTCATGTTCAAAACATATTTATTGCATAGTCATTAATTGAGAAAATATGTTGCTCTCTTTCTTCATAAATGCACCTCTTTCTTTATTTACTTTTTTGAATACCTACCTTGCTACCTTATGTATTTTTAAATAAGAAACTTATTCTTCTATTTTTTTTTAAACTTAATTACAATTTTTTTTTTACTTTTACTAATCCAAATTATGTGAAAATAGACTCTAGCTGTAATCAAGAAAATCTATTAATCTTTTTTTTTTGGGTTATTTAAAGCCTTTGTAGTAAAAAATGAGCAATTGTGATAGAATTAGTTATATCGTACTTGTAGTGATTGAATCCATTACTTAGATCTCGCAATATTAAATCAAACTTTAATTATAAAAAAATAAAAGCAGAATTTAGAAAAAAAATTCTCTAATATATTTTTTTTTTGTTATTCTTTTTCAATATTATTTCATTTATATGCAATTAACATAATTGACAGAAATTCCACATACGATCTTAGAATCTTCGTCATATTGAAATCATGGATTAAAATTTCATCGTATCCATTGAAAACATTGAAATTTTTTCGTTTTTGAATCAATGGAAATGAAAAATAGGGTCTAATTTCAAAACTTTTTGTTTGTCTTTTGATTATCTTATTTTTCTTAATTTCGTATTTTCTTAAAGTTTACGGAAAAAATCGATTTTTTTAAATATTTGACTGACCGAAACATAACTTGAAATGAAATTTGATCCATGATCCGAATCATTATCTCATACCACAAATGCAAAATAATTTGTTACACATGAAAAACTAATGGATATAAAGACAAATTGGCATAAATGTTTTTTGATAAATGGTAAATTGACATATATATAATTTTTTTTTTTTGAGAGAAACCATGAAAGATATATTAATCATGGAAGTCAGAAAATACAATATTAGAGATAAAACTAGGTAGAACAGATCCGTTATAAGAAGACTTAATTCCTAACTTGGCTAAGGCATGGGCTGCTTGATTTCCCTCTCGGTAAACATGTTGAGCACGAAAGACACAAAATGCGAAGAAAGGATGCGGATTTCGTCCAGAATTGGTCCAATGGAGTTGTTCGTCGGATAGCTAGCTTCAATACCATCAATGACCGTTTTGCAATCGCCTTCAAGTATGATGTCACTCCAAGCTTTTTATGTACCAAAATTAAGTGCAATCTTGGCTGCAAATGCTTCCGCGGCCTCAGGTTCAAGTGGCAAAGTGATCCGGCAAACCTTCCAACCGAGGCAAAGTCCAGTAGAGTTCCGGGCTAATAATCCGACACCAAAAGAGTTGTTAATTCTGTCGATGGCAGCATCAAAATTTAATTTTGATGCTGGATCCTTCAGGAGCAGTCCATGTCGTGGCATTTCTGGGATTATGAGCATGATTCAAGCTTTGATTGGCAATACGGAAACGTTGGCAGAAGTCGCTAGCAAATATATAAACCTCATGCGGCTTTCTATCACTCTCTTCCCATCTTCTCTTATTACGGAAGAACCACAAAAACCAACAAAAAGTTGTAGCAAAACATAGGTCTTCCTCCTCAAGAACTTCCGAAAGACGCATAAACCAACAAGTAAAATTCTCACCATTTGAATTGTAAGCCGAAAAGGGGAGACTAGAGGCTGCCCAGGCTTGTCGAGCAAAAGTACACGTGGTTAGAACGTGCATGATTGATTCTGTTTCGTTGCCTGAACAAGTTTCGCAAGTATCACAATCCGTCGCCCTTTTCCTTTATAAAAGTTGTTTAACAGGAATAGAGTTAGAACAACATTTCCAAATAAAAAGTTTGACCTTGGGGGCTGTTTTTAAGCTCCAAATTCTTCTCCACAATTTCGTAGGGCCTGAGCTTGCTCCTCCCGTTTGTTGTTGTCCTTCTTGCCCTTTTAAGGATTCGTATAAGTGGTAGGCCGATTTAACTGTAAATATGCCGCTCTTTTCGTAATGCCAGATCAATTTATCCTCTCCTCCAAACCTGCTAATTGGAATAGATAGAATGGAATTCGCCTCTTCTGGCCAAAAGATTCTTTCAATAAGATCTTTATTCCAGCTCCCAGTTGTGGTATCTATAAGTGCGCTGACTTTGCTGTTTGGAGAAAGAAGAATCGGTGGAGAAATGATCCGAAAAGTGCTAGGTCTCGGTATCCAGCGATCTTTCCAAATGTTTATTGAATTCCCATTACCCACCCTCCATCTAAGTCCAGCCTTCAGAACACAAGTTGCACCCCGAATGCTTCTCCAAGTAAGTGATGGGGAGTTTCCCCAAGTAGCTTCAAGAAAACCACAATTCGGAAAGTACTTTGCCTTGAAAATCCTACCAAGTAAGCTATTAGGATTTGTCAAAATACGCCACGATTGTTTCGCAAGGAGTGCTATATTGAACGATTCCAGATTTCGAAAGCCAACACCCCCATCTCTTTTGCTTTTACATAATGAACTCCATCGAACCCAGTGAATCTTTTTTGTTTCCTTAGAATTCCACCAAAAATTGGATATCATAGATTCAATTTCACGAATAAAGTAAGATGGTAACTTAAAGCATCCCATAATATATGAAGGAATCGATTGAGCCACAGCTTTAATGAGGATTTCCTTACCCGCTTGTGAGAGAGCCTTTTCTGAATTGACATATATATAATTGAAAAATGACATAAGTGTTCATAACTTTTTTTTTTTTACTCATTCAGTTAATTCACGGAAAAGATTATGAATAAAAAGGTAGAAGAAAATGAATTCCATAATTGTATGATGATAATAGTAAGTAATGAATATGAAATAAATATACATATATATTAATGAAGAAAGAGAACCTTTTCAATAATAATTGACTATGTAATTAATATGTTTGACCATTAAGGGTAAGGTTGAAATTTTTAAAAACTTGCTCTGGCAGCATTTGTTGCTCTGGCAATATCACTAGCCGTTTTCAATGATTAATTTGTCCAATTAAATTAATATGCGTGATGTCAAGAAGACTATTTTGCTCAAACTCATGCTAGTACGGAGTTTCTAAACTTGAAAGTTGGACTTAATACTTTCTCAATTTTATTCATAAAGTTGGTTCATGACGTTTAGTCAAGATGTAACAAAAATAGTAAAAATAAGAGCTAGGAATAGAATTACGTATACACATCCAAGATTTTGTGTACGTACAGTACCCCCTTTTACATCCAATAATAAATATTAAGATATCCTATGACGTTTTGTTATGTCAAAATTAATAAATAAATATATTGCATGAGTGTGTATATTTTCTTATCCTTCGTTCAATTTTGGATCAAGATTGTAAAAATGTTCTAAAATATATAGTACATGTTAAATATGTTGACTTGCTCATAAATTTGATTAAAATAAGAACAATCGAAAAAAAAAACCAGAAAAACAAAAACAGTCACCTCTAAACTTATATTAATAAATAAGGTCTCATGTTGAGATTAAATGATTCATATTAATTGAAAATTTAGACTAAATTTATTTTATAAGGTCTTGTCCAATATTTAACTTTTGAGCTAACTTTTTAGGTGAGTGTGTTAGTTTTACGGGACATAGCCCCAAGGACAGATCCAGGAATTTGGTGTAGTGGGAGTGATGAGGGGTAACTTGGATTCAACATTACTACAGTCCTAGCGAGGTCGAGATTTATCAATCTCGATCTCATGAGCATAATTGCGAGCTCGGAGCTCAAGATTCCTACGCTGACTCTACTAAGGAAGCCTAGGGTTCAAAATCACTGTTGGGCCGAACTCAGGCCCAGGCCCGTGGGCTGAGAAATGCACACATGTGGGCGGTTCACCTGGTTCCAGATCTCAGCTATAAATACCCCAAGCATTTATGACGAAGACACAACTTCCCAGGTGCTCTTCCTTCGAGGCTGCTGCTCGGATCTACCTAGGAAAATTAGTATAGGCTATTCATATGTATTTTACCCTCTAGCTTGTACGGCATCCTATAATGCTCGAATAGGACTCTAAATATTTGTAATCTATACTCAATCATCTCGAATACAATTAGTATTGATCTCTTATTTCCAATTTCAAGTATTTTTATTGCATTCGATACCTTCTTGATCGGACACACGAAAACGCGTAAGATCAGGGAGTTAGAGTTCTATATTAAATTTAATAAGTGAAATCCAAAAAAAAAAAAAGTTAAACTTAATGACTTCAAAAGAACTCAAAACATCTATGTATCTAAATTACAATTTCAAATGACACCAATTATTTATACAATTGACCGCGCCAATTTTTTATTTTCTGAAATTGGTCCATAATAGCTAGAGGCTGAGCTAGAACAATATTCTAATTTACTTCTTTTTTTTTTTTTTGGATGGGGAAGGAGGAATTTGTGTAATAGTAAAAAAAATAAGAAGAAGAAACCCTATTATAAGAAAAATCGAATTCCCTTGATTGTTGTAAGTAAGAATCCTAAGAGTATTATTAAGAAAGAACAATTATTAAGAATAGAAATTTAGAAAACAATTTGTAAGAAAGAAAGGGAAATTAAAGAGCAATTGTTGAGAAAGAAAAATATATCAAAAAAATAATTGTTAAGAAATTAAAAGAATAATTTGTTAATAAAGAAAAAGATATATTTCCCTAGCTTTGTGGTATCCAATTATATGCCGATTCTCACTTGTGGTACCATAAAAACCGAGACCGGCATATTTGGTATCACAATTTAAAAAATTAAATTACTTTTGGTACTGCCGTTAAAAATCACCGTTAAGTGATGATGTGGCATTAAGCCTTATGCCAAATTAGTGGCATTACTTATGTTGACTAGCAATTTTACCCCATAGCATTTCAGGTTTGCAAAATAACCTTCATCTTCAAATTTATTGATAATTTTAGTCCACTTTGTTGCCCAATTTCAAAATTAGCTCGAATAAGACACGTGCGGACCACATTTGTAGGACAATTCAATCCCATAACATTTCAGTTTGACAAAATAACGCAACATCTTCAAATTTACTGACGATATTAGTCCATATTATTGCTCAATTTCAATTTGTAGATTTTATTTATTATATTTACATATCTATTTAACTAATTTGGATTAAATAATACTTTAATATAAATCCGACAAAAATATATAAATTTTAAAAATCTAAAATTTATATAATATTTTTTATTAGTATTTTAATATTTAATAAAATAATAAAGTTTTATATTATTAATAAATATTTATATATATTTTTTGAAATAAATTAAACCCATCCCTCCCCATAACCAAATCACAGGACACCGACGGCCTATGATCCAGTCCCAGGCCGCGGCAGCCTGGGTTCTGCTACAGATCTCATACCACGTTGGCCTGAGTTCTTCGATCCCATATTTGAAGGGGGGGAGAGAGTAAAGGAAGTTAGTTGCATATATAGAATTGAAACTCTACACAATGTTGGTAATCTTGAAACACCGAAAGCAATTGGCCAATCTTGATACACTTCAAGAAAGAAAAAACAACTGAACAAGTAAAGGAAGTAGATCTCAAGTTTCAAACACAAGACCAAGCTACTAAACTTGCAAGACCTAAACCACTAGGCCAAAGTGTTATTTATATTAAATATATAACAAATTTGAGTGGGGGCAAGACCTTCAAAGTAGGTTTGCCCCTATTTAGTCCAGTCCTTGTAAAATCTAATTAATAATAGGCAAAATTGCAAAAATCGTCCCAAACTAATCACTGATTTTGGATTTTCGTCCTAAACTATTTAATTTGGCGAATTTCGTCCCGTAATTTAATATTTTTTTGGAATATCGTCCCACCATAATTATAAGACGGAATTGTGCATTTGCCGATGAATTATCACATGGCTGCTTAAGTGTCATGACATGGTAAATTTTAACATGAATAATTATATAATATTGCAGAGTTCGTCTCAAATTAATTACAAGATTGAACGTCCTTTTCATTAAATTAAAAATTTAATATTGAGACTAAATTCATACAAAATGGTAAATTATGGGACGAAATTTGGCGAGTTGATATGGTTTGGGACGAAAAATCAAAATTAGTAATTAGTTTGGGACGATATTCCAAAAAAATATTAAATTACGGGACGAAATTCGTCAAGTTAAATAGTTCGGGACGAAAATCCCAAATCAATAATTAGTTTGGGACGTTTTCTGCAATTTTACCTTAATAATAATATATAATATGATTAATGTAGATCCTCACTTCACATGTGAGAAATGTATTGATGGTCTGTCACGTATATTTAATGACGCGGTGCAGTGGTTGCATTAAATAATTTCTTTAGTCACCTATAAACTAGCTCCCTTCTCGACGGCCGCCTCCGCGCTCACGCAAGTCCACCCACCCAACACCATTCTCACTGCATCCCGTCGAGGAGAGGTTGATTACTGCCCCCCTCCGCTACCACACATACAAGAATGAAGAGTCCAGCAATCGACCACAACAGTTGGAACTTGTGACTAATCAGTGTTATTTTCTTATTAAAAAAATAAAAATAAAAATAAAAAAACTCCTAAACTTTATTACAACCTTTATGTAACCGTTGCATACGTGGACTCCCCACATGTGTGCCAACATTTTTCAAATTTATGGGGGTATTAGTATTATTACACATGTACGCCACTATAATCTCATAATGCCCAACATAAAATTATCAATATGATATAGTGATTGCTTTACATGAAAGTGAAATCAGAAAGTAAAGTTACTTTATATTCATAAATATAAAATAAAATAAAATAAAAAAGTTTTTATGGAAATGTACTAGGTAGTGCTATCAAAGTGAAAAAAAATCCCGTTTGGAATTTAGAATAGTGCTACTAAAAATGTTGCTGTTAATTTTTGTAGTGTAGTAGAGGATAGCCCACAAGTACACGTGAAAATGTGAACACCACGCCAAGTAGCATGTGCATCCTCGCTTCTATGCGTGCAAAACATAAATGATTAATTGTTGTACAATTTGTTTTTCTCCTTGCCCTTTCTTTTGACCGTTAACATAATTAATGCTAGATAAGTAATTTCTTTTTGATTTTTTTTTTTATATAAACAAAATTTATCATGAACCAAGCATAAGTAATGTTTAAATCATGCAATTTTGTTAATGATGTATTAGTGATTTATATACATATTATTTACAACAAATGTACGTGATCTAATAAGAGTTGTCTATTTGAATTAAGACATATTAGTATTATGCACCTACATATTCAAGAAATAGTTCCTACTTAGAGTGAACAAGAAACTTATAAAATTATAATAGACTTTAATTAGAGGATATGTTTGTGTACGAACCATAAAGTATATCTTTAAATGGATAATCATAGCTCCAATATCTTAATTTTTCAATCGTTAACAAAAATTTACTTGTGATTAATTGATTCAAACTCAAGTTACTCGTAATAACTAATACATTTGTTATAATGTGATTAATAACATTTTTAAGAAAGTTATATGTAAAAAAATATGTAAGAATATCAAACTTGATTTAGAGAAACTTATACAACCACAAACCACAAGTATAGTTTATTTCATCTTAAAACGTTCAGGATTCATTCAAAATCCGATATGAGGCAAGAATTACGACATGTATTCAATTCAAATGCTCTTATAATAAAAAATCATTATTGTTGCGTCGAATTTTGTTGTAACCGTAAGAAGAAAACTAATGTTAATTCATACCTACCCAAAAAACATTGTAATAATCATAAAATTTATATATAAAAATAGTATTGATCTCAAGGAGCTCAGTCCCTTCGGACCAGTCCAAATTACAGTGTAAAATAAAATAAAATTACATCTAAATCATACAAACCTCTATCTCTATACAATAATTAGTATATGATTTCTTTTTATAAATTAACGAAATTATAATAACACCCCACTTAGAAAACAAATTAAAAATAAAAATTAAGGTTCGTTTAAAGCAGAACACTGGTACGGAGGCCTAGAAAGCAAGTCCCCCGCACTAGCCGGACACGCCGTCATCCCCAACGGCGGCGCCGCCATACAATTATAAGACAAGCACACGGCCGCCGCGTCGGGGAGTACTGACCCCACCTCTAACGGAAACCCCGTTATGTAATTATGCTGGAGGTACAGAGTTTTCATGCTACCGTTCATCACGCTTTCCACGTAACCCTCGGGAATCGAACCCGTCAGCTTATTATTATTAAGAAACAGAGTTTCTACTCCAATTAGAGATGCAGTTAATTCCCCCGTCAGAAAATTGTGACTTAGATCTACAGTGGACCCCACTCCATACATCCACGACGGAGTCTGTGGGACCCGACCCGAAAAATTGTTCCGTTGGAGGAAAATTGATGTGATACCCGGTCGAAACAGGGGACCCGGAATGGACCCACTGAAATGGTTCATACTCAGATCAACGTACGTTAATTCTGTTGAAGATTCAAGGCCGCTCACTGGGCCCCACATTTGGTTGTTGGATATTGACAGGTACCGGAGAGAAGCGGGAAATTGAGGAGGAAGGGTACCGGAGAAAAAGTTTCCGGTCAGGTCGAGGTGGAGGAGCTGAGCTGGCAATTTCCCGGGCAGCTGCCCGGTGAACTTATTGTAAGATAATACCAAAACTTTTAGTTGGCTCAACCCGGTTAACTCGTTGGGAATTGAACCGGATAAATGATTGCGACTGAGATCCAGCGTGTGCAAATTGGGTAATTGAAAAATCTGAACCGGGATTCCTCCGGTTAACCGGTTGTTGGTTAGGGAAATGACTCGGAGATTTTTTAAAAAGCCGATTTGGGATGGAATTGGACCGGTGACGATTCCGGAGAAGAGAATGAGTTGGGTTAACTCGGTGAGTTCGGCGATGGCGGGGGAGAGCGTGCCAGCTAGGATTGGGGAATCGGAGAGGCCGGTGCCGAGTGTGAGGATTGTGACTCTGGAGGTGGCGGCGGAGCAGGTGACGCCGGCGAAGGAGGTGCAGGGGTCGGCGGCGGCGGCGGAGAAGTTCCAGGTGGCGAAGAAGGGAGGGGAGGAAGGGGAGGTGGGGATTTCTGTGAGTGTGTTTTTGATTTTGAGTAATGCGGATAAGTCATTTGGATTCATTTTGGGGGACTGTGAGTATGTGGGTTGAGGTGTGATGAAGAGGAAGGAGAAGACAAATGGTAGAAACAAAAAAGCCATTTCAAAAAAAAATCTGTTGGAAAGAAAATGTGTGTTTTTTGGTGTTTGTGTTTGTTTTGATTTTCAGTGTTGGGGGGTGATAGGTGGGGGAGATATGGATTTGGGTGGGGTCAACTTGGGCTTATATTTGGATTCAATATAATTTATTATATACAGTTTAGATTTTTTATTTTTTATATATATTAATTTATAATGTGTTATTGTGATGGGGAGGTTTTGCCGTTTTGGACAATGAGGGCACGGTTGTTTGTGTGGTGTGGATTTATGGAATCACATATTTAGAAATGAATTTATATGATTACAAGATATTTTATCTAGAAAAACTTTAGGTTAGTTTCTTTGTGAAGTTAGGTGTGTAAACAAGTTGAGTACGTAGTGTTGAACAATATATTATTTAAAAAAATTATCGAGTTTAAAATTATGTTTGAGTTTAGTTTGATTATTTAACGAATTGAGCTCGAATGAGCTCGAGCCGAGCATCGAAAAGTTAGATAACTTTTTGCATGTGTTTTGTCCAATTTAACTTATCGAGCGAGCTCGAGCCAAAATTTAAAAGGTATCAAATGAAAAAGGTTGTTCAGACTTGTTCGGTGAGTATGGCGAACTAAACTCATACGAACTTTTGTTGAACGAACTCGATCTAAGTATCGAATAGCTTGATTGGATTTTCAACCCTGTGAATAGTTCCATTTATCATATATTATATCTGATCACTGTTTTTATAGTATTGAATTTACAATACTTCTTGCGAGTGATATTTGTTGTGTCTGGACTTACGGGTGTTTGCAAAAGCTTTTGAAAGTGCTTTTCTGTTTCTTTATTTCTTGTAAAATCAGTTTTTCAGTGTTTGGTTTCACTCCAGCCATTACTACTCGACAAAAAGGCAACCATAAGTAGCTTTCGGAGAAGCATGTAAGATCTTGCTTTTGATGGTGTTGGTATTTTTGTAATTAAAGTAGAGGTTAGTTTTTTAGACATTCGTATCCTTGTAATTGAAATACATTTCAAATTAACACTCGTTCATGAACTCATTAAAAATTCATATAAAAGCTTACAAAATTCAACTCAACCCAACCTATTAACAATAAAAAAAAATATATGGTTTGACCGGATCGGATTGAATTGCTAAAGGACCACCCAATAGATCTTTGTCCCTCTTAGGTCTTTGCCACCCCTACTAAAGATACATAAGACAAATAAGCACGAGTTAGATCTAAGTTTTTTTGTTTTTCTTTTTTCCAGATGAATGGTAATATTTCATAACAAATCAAACGGCTTTCGCCAAAACAATATTTAAAATCAAAAAATTAGTTTAATTGTATCATTTAAACATAACAAAAGTCTTGTAAAGTAAGTACCTTCAACTAATTTAAGTTAAGTTTCTTTCTCATAATCTATACTTATATCACAGTAAGATGGTCTGTTGACAAAAATTAACCTGCTATTTGATATTAATTGAAGATAAAGAAGAAACCTAATTTAAGTTCAATTAGCCAATAAGTATTCTGTTAACTTAATATGCCGCCCAGTTTATTTATATTTATGATTATTACTATTTTACCCTTAAGTTAGTTATTTAGTTATAAATAGGGAGAAGGCTTGTAGAATTGTACACACTTTTTCATTCTTTCAGTTTGTAAACATATACAAGGCAATATGCAGAATTATTTTCTTTTCAATCTCTCATCACTTTCACATATACATCTATGATTACAATATCAACTATTCTTGAGTAATTCTTCATCCCCTACAAATCTTTCTTCATCAAAGTTCATAATCATCATTCATCATCCAAGTTCTTCTCTTCCATTCTTCATCCAGAATCCATTCCACGATCAATCTCCGACATTCATCCTTCAAACATCAAACCACCAGGCACATCAGTTGCCGTTCCAGTTTCAACATCAACCTCATCTTCATCATGTTTAAATTAATCAAATCCATTCGCACCAGAAACAGTTTTCTGTTCCAGTTATCATTCAGAAAATTCAAGAAATTGTTCTTCTTGAACCAGTTCTCTCCATAACCATATTCAGTTCATATTGTTCACGTGGTAATCTTCTCTCTGTTGGGGTTTTATGTGTGAATGAAATAAATTAAAGTAAGAGATGTGTCTATTCGGTCCGAATAGGTACCCTTTGGACCGAACCATTAATTGTGTCCTTTCTCAAGAGGCACTTTTGCGTCTATAAATATGAGACAGAATCTGGCCAATTCTGAATTAATTAACATAGTAAAAAAAAGGAAAAACATTAATCTCTCTTTCTCTTACTTTCGTAAAAATTTAGTCCGAAATTTCTGTTTGTTCAAGTTCGCCGTGGGTTTATTAATTGTGCAAATAATGAACAACAGACTTTTGTATCTTGGGAGACTACCGGTAATCAAACTGTATGCACCGTGGCAGCCCCGGAAATATTGTCTTAAGGAAATTTGTTTCGGCAAGCCTCGGTCTTATTTCCTATTTTATGTGTTGATTAAAGTGTTCTACAAATTAATCCTAACCAGGTATGTATGATCTCTATGCTTTAATAATGCTTGAATTTATTTGTTAGAATGTTATTTATTATGTTCTATGTTTTTGTGAAACATATAAGTGCACAGATTATTAGACACCACCACTCTCTTTAACTCTATTCACATATTCATCTTCATCATCATATCAAGAACCCAAATCAATATTCTTTAAATATCCATTCCAGAAAGTTAGATCAATCAACTCATTTCTTTTCCCCTTTTCTGTCCCTACTATTCCTGTTAGTTTCTCATATCATATTCATCACAAAAACAACATAAATTTTCAAGAAACACTATAAAGATTCTATACCAATGTCTTCTTCTGGGTCACCCACTGACTCAGTCTCTCCTTCTCTTCCTATCACTCGCATCAGGGCTCAAATTGAAGACCCTTCCAGTTCATACTATCTGCATCCTGCAGATGGACCAGGAATTTCATTAGTTTCTGAAAAATTGACAGAACATAACTATCAAACATGGAGTATTGTAATGACCCTTTCCCTAACAGTAAAAAATAAGCTAGGCTTTATTGATGGCACTCTACCACCACCAACAGATGATCCTATTCTTGCTAACTATTGGGACAGAAACAATAAATTGGTTATCACATGGATACTTAATTGGAATGAACTACAACAAAGATTCAAACATGCTTCTGGTCCTAGATTGTTTCAAATCAGGAGGGATCTTATATCCCTCCAACAACAAAATCTATCTGTTACAGCATACTTTTCAAAACTTAAGGTTTTATGGGATGAGCTTATTAACATTAGGACTAAGTATACCTGTGGATTACTTACTGAATATTTTGAAAATGAATATCTCATGCTCTTTTTAATGGGACTACAAGACTCATTGGCACATACTAGAGGCCAACTGTTACTTATGGATACCCTGCCATCTGTTCCCAAGGTATACTCCTTAGTCACCCAGGAAGAAACTCAATGATCTCTTCAATCATCCAACAAACTCAATGACAACATGAACTCTCTAGCCTTTGCTGCCAGAACAGGGCCTTCATACCCCATTCCCAGACCTCCTGTTAACTCCTACAGAACACAATTCAATCCTAACAGACCACCTTACAGGCCAAATAGGCTATTTTGTACCCTCATTTTTGCATTTTGATATTTTTTTCGTTAAAATGATTTCTTATATATTAGTAGATGTAATTTTGTAATTTCATATTTTCTCTTCACCTTACGATATGATTTCATTTTTTCTTATTATTCTATCTTGGTTTTAATTTCTTTTATTGTTGAATTGATATTTTTTGTAAGCACCGATCGATCATATATGGTTTATGGTAATTATCTTTCTCTCTGTAAGATTGCTGTTCATATGATTTTTTTATATCTTCAACTCAACCTTTTGTTTCATTTTAAAATTTCTTATTTATAATTCTAACCCAAATCATTTTTAAATAATATGTAATTCATAAACTTTAAAGGAGTTTAATATCTTACTTTTGGATTTCTTTTTGCTTGAAATTAGAAAATTTAGTGTTAATTAGTTCAAACTTTGATAGAGTAGAAAAGATCATGACATGAAACTACTTGATTGTGAGATGGAGAACACGATCGACAACCAAATCCATCAGAATGATGTTCATAGTAGAATAAAATTATATTAACTTGTGTGTTCAAGAGTATATAACATTGTTAATTGTGTGAAATGTAATATACAAACTTTAGTATTTAAATAATTTGTACTTTAGTACAACCAATGTATCATTTATTTTAATATATGATCTTAAGATAGATTTATAATTTCTTTAGTTCATATATATCATTGGCTTATTATTATCCTTTTATTTTTTATTTTTATTTTTTATAAGTAGCTAATTATTAAGAGCAAAAGACATAAACCCCTCCTATATTTTGTTTAACTCCCAAAAAATTCCTATGTGTTTGGTTTTAAATACCACACTCAATTCAAGTATAATTTTACTTTTTAATTTTCGGTGGAATGACAAGATTACCCGAATGTTTTTTTTTATTTAATATATTTATTCTCTTTGAAAAATTAAGTATATACTACATGGGTCGAGTGTGGTATTTAAAACCAAACAAAGCGGGGTTTTGGGAATTTAAAATGACACATGAAGGATTTTTTTGGGAGTTAGACTAAGCAAAGGGGGTGCTTTTGTCTTTCGGTATCAGGGGCAAAATTGTCATATACAAACAAAATTTGAACAAATACTTGCAATTTTGGTGTTTGAAATTAGGGTTGAAAATCAAATCATGCTATTCGATATTCGGCTCGAGCTCGTTCGATAAAACCTCGTTTGAGCTCGGCTCGTCAAACAAATCAAACAAGCTTGAACAATATTTTTCGTTTGATAACTTTTGAAGCTCGGCTCGAGCTCGACTCAATAAGTTAAAAATTGAAAAAATACATGTAAAATACTCCCTCCGTCCCATTTTAAGTGTCGTTTTAGAGAATTTTTTTTGTCCCAAATTATCTGTCACTTTAGAGTTTCAATGCACTATTAATGACATATTTTCCCATTTTGTCCTTTGCTTTTTATTACTCCAAGAAAGATAGAAAGAGAAAGATAGAGAGAATAAGAGAAAAAGGAAGAGAGATAATGTAAGGGTATTTTAGGAATATCATTTGTTTTTTTCCTAAAATTGAGGCAATTAAGTAGGTGCCTTAATATGTGTGAAAACACCTAAAACGACAATTAAAATGGGACGGAGGGAGTACCAAGCTACTCGATACTCGGCTCGAGCTCAATCGATAAAAGCTTATTTGAGCTTGGTTTGTTAAGAAATCAAACCAAGCTCAAACACAAAATTTCAAGCTCGATAAAATTCAAACCAAGTTTGATCAATGTGTCGTCCGATACTACTCCTCTCATTTACACCCCTATTTGAAACACTCTTTTATAGGGGGTGTATTTGACACTTACTTGAGATCAAGGAGAAATTTTTTAGAGTTAAAAAAACATAGGGAGTTTTTTGGAACTAGACAAAACTAGGGGGTATTTTTCACTTTCGCTCAATTATTAACTCTTAGCTATTCAAAAATTAAAAATACCGGAGAACCCAAATTCTAAATTTAAGTCCAATATTACAACTTCTAATTTTATCTTCCATGATTCAATTAGATAACAAATAAAGAAGTAATCGCAGAGAAAGTAATCATATAAAAAGAAAATGTAAATAATTTCCCTTTGAACCTTTTCTATTGGGAAAATAAATAAATAAATTATGATAAATATCATTAGAAAAGAATAATTATCATGTTAGAGACAACAACGAAAGCATTTTGCATTTCATCAAATTTCATAAAAGATATATTATCAATTTTTTAACTCATGTATTGCATTATGAATAAGAGAAAGATGTCAATATTTATTATATCAAATAACAAAATCAAGGAGAGAATTGCATTTTTGGTACATAGCTATAGGTCAATTCCCACTTTTGGTAAATAGCTTTATGTGTCCAACACATTTGGTATACCTCTTTAACAAAGTTCGACACATTTGGTACAACAAAATAAATTGCAAAATCACAGTTAATTCCGTTAGTTCGACAGATTTGGTACACCTCTTTTACAAAATTGACATGTGCGCGGCACATGGCTGCCAAAAAAAAAATTAAACTTGATAAACTTTTATAAAAATTATCATATGTATTTATAATATTTATCATATCATATTTATATAATGATAAAAAAGTATGTATTTATTATTTATATGACATGTAAAATATAATAAACTATATAATGTCATTTATAGTTTAATACTGTAAGAAGAATAAAATATAATAAACAAGTTTATCAAGTTTCAATTTTAAAACATTATTTATAAAAATAGTTTATTATTTTTATAGTTTATTATTTATAAAAATTATTAAAAAATATGTCTTTATTATTTATATGATAAATATAATAAACTATATAATGTCATTTATAGTTTAATATTGGAAGAAGACTAAAATATAATAAAAAAGTTTATCAAGTTTCAATTTTTAAAAATTATTTATAAAAATAGTTTATTATTTTTATAGTTTATTATTTATAAAAATTATTAAAAAATATGTATTTATTATTTATATGACATGTAAAATATAATAAACTATATAATGTCATTTATAGTTTAATATTGCAAGAAGAATAAAATATAATAAATAAGTTACTTTAATTTATCATATTTATAAAAATTATTAAAAAATATGTATTTATTATTTATATGACATGTAAAATATAATAAACTATAATGTCATTTATAGTTTAATATTGGAAGAAGAATAAAATATAATAAAAAAGTTTATCAAGTTTCAATTTTTTTTCTCGTGCCGCACGCATGCCAATTTTGTACGTAAAAGAGGTGTATCAAATGTGTCGAACTAACGGAATTAATGGTGATTTTGCAATTTATTTAACGGTTGTACCAAATGTGTCGAACTTTGTTAAAGAGGTGTACCAAATGTGTTGGACACATAAAGCTGTGTACCAAAAGTGAAAATTGACTTATAGCTGTGTACCAAAAATGCAATTCTCTCCAAAATCAAGTGCATAGCTCTAAGCTAGTAATATAATGTTTTAAAACGAGGGTTATTGTAATATTGACCATTTTTCTATATAGTAAATCTTTAACTAAATTATGTCTATGATTAAATATACAGTATTTTATATATATTCATGGTTGTTTTCTAAATTCCAAGTCAAAATTCGACCTTAGTGATATATTCTGTCCGTCCCATTAATTTTACTCCGTTAATTATAGTACCGGCCGGTCAAACTTTTCTAATCTTTAAGGAATCATATCATGTAAATTTTCAATTTAATAAAAATTCGTCTTGGATTAAGGCAACTATGTAATAATATGCTTTTAATAGAGGATTTAAAACCAATCATTAATAATTTGAACCGAATCATGCTAATCATCCCTAAGTTGTGTTGAAATATCTATACTATATAATATAAGTTCAATGCAAACTTGCAGAATATAACTCATCACGTCACTTTGATACACTCACACACGTGGTATGTACATATAGTATTTTCAAAATGGGTACTGATTAAAATGTTGTTTTTATTTTTGGCAAAAAAAAAAAACATAATTTTTTAATTGCTTAATGCAAAACATTTTGTTTTTATTAACAGGATATCATCGACGGAGCAAATTTCTCATCATCGGCTCACACCAAAAGTAAGTCTGATCAAATGAAAAGCTATACACCGATGAACATCTTTATACCTTGACCTTATGTATATATTTTTTATTGTTACTCCATAATTATATCAAATGAAAATATGCCAGCTTATACTTGCTAAAAAGCAACGATATAATAAGGAACCATTATTTGATGCATCAAACTAAAATATTAATTACAAAGCTAATTTTTTAATATCATTGTCCAACTAGCTATGACTTCTCTAAAATAATGATAATTTGTTAAATTCTTTACAAATATATGTCGCACTTTATGTAGAGAGAACAATAAAGACAAAATTAGAAAACAGGCTATAGGTTAAAATGTAAGATTGTACATGGACTATCTATTCAATTTTTTTTCTAATTAATTTTTGGGTTCTACTAAATTTTTTACTTTATATGCTTAGTAATTAATTAGCGTCGATCAAACTTGTTTTAGTTTTATTCATTAAAAAAAAAAAACTTATTTTAGTTTTAACATGCAAAATATTTGATTAATAAAATTTTCAAAAATTTTCTTTTCTAATTTTTATCATTTAATTTTCTGCTTACTTGCATCCTATCTATATTTTTATTTATTTATTTATCATTTACGTACGGTAGATTTTTATTTCTTTTATCTTATTCGTAGATTATAACAACTGCGAATCCAAAAGATTGTAATAAAGAGCGAATGGCTAAGATATTGGTGGTTTATGCAGCCATGCTGCTTATTGTGTGTGTTTTCCTTTCAACATCTGTAGAGGGAAACAAATTCGTTCGCTATGATCGGGTGGATGCAATTCGTGTTCTTAAAGAACAGTTAGCGATGACCTCTACAAATGGACGCAGGGGTCACACGGTCATTAGCTATCCCACTATAGCTCATAATCAACCCAGGCCAACTTTTGGTCATAATCCTCCAAAAATCCCTGCAAACCCATATAGGAGGGGTTGCGAGCCGTCTGAAAGGTGCCGACAAAATCCATCCCCCGCAGGGTTTTCGTATGAGAGCCACGAATAATAGTTGTATTTTTACAATAATAATTTGACTAAAATTACAAGAATAAAAAAAATAAACCTAATATAAGATTACAATAAATAAATTTTATTTTTCTACATTAATGGGTATATATGTTTAAATTTTCCATATATTTTTTTACCAATTTTTCGTACTTATTATATATTTTTTAATAAAATAAATATATAAAATCAAATTAAAAAGTAAGTTTATAAAATTGAAAAGGTAATCTTCATCGTCCACAGCCCCATCCTCAACGCTTGTGTAGAACCCATACACCCCAAATATGGAAAATATATGGTCAGTGCAATTAATCAGAGGGATGGTTTGAGCAATTCTTCTTATCCAATCTATATATGCCCTAGGGTTTTTGGCATTTTGCAAACTGAAATTATAGTGTTTTGGCACTTTGCACCCTAGTGTGTGTTTTAGTGAGAAAATTTATTGATTGAAGGGTAGAATAGTTATTTTAAATTTTTTTTTGCACTTTGCACCTTGTCAATATAGATTTTGTACCCTTAAAATATAGAATATTGGCATTCTGCACCCTACGATTATAAAATATTAACTTTTTTCACCCTGATTTAAATTTTTGGCACTCTGCACCCTAACAATATAATTTGCATGACATTTTGCACCCTTAAAAAAACTCATGAATGTCGGTGATGTAGAGATAAAATGGTCATTTCTATGCACAACAATCATAAACTTGTTATTTTAAATTTATTTTACTTTATAATAACTTATTTGAACATTTATCTCAGTAATATTTAGATTAAAAAAAAGACGTTGTCTTTATTTTGTTTTCAAGTATTCTCAAGATTATTTATTTTATATTTAAAATACACGTTTACATATCTAACATACTATTATATTGCATGTTATTTATATTATTTAGATTATCATATTAAGTCGGGGTTGAAAATGCCAAAAATTATATTTTTTGGGTGCAAAGTGCCAATATTCTATATTTCAAAGTGCAAAGTTTCAAATCTATACTTTTAGGATGCCAAGTACCAAAAGTATTCGAAAATAACTATTCTATCCTTCAACCAATGAATTTTCTCACTAAAACACATACTAGGGTGCAAAGTGCCAAATTAATTATATTTTCAGGGTGCAAAGTGCCAAAACTTTTAAGTCAGGATGCAAAGTGCCAAAATCCTATAATTTCAGGGTGCAAAGTGTCAAAAGCCCTATACTCTACAATTTAGTTTACTTTTTAACTATATACTAGTTTATTTCCGTGCTATGCACAAATCCAAACAATTTATTTCAATTTACATCAAAATAAATTACAATGTATTAAGATCACTATAATTTTCAGTCTGTTATAATTACAACTTGATTATTTTTTTACCGGCTAAAAATAATTTTAAAGGTCTAATTTAATCAAAACGATCGTTTCATATATATTTTTCTCTTCGCCGATGAGGCCTTAGCCAAGTGGTTAAGGATGAGGCTCCGGCCATGACCAGAAGGTCATGGGTTCAACTCCCACGAATGTGGGTATTTTCTCTAATTTCATACTAGACTTTCTCTAGTTTAATACTAGTAATATTAGTTCACTTTGATATCATTGTAATAATTTTGATTCGATATAGTATTTGATGTAACAATATATTCGTAATCTCAAAAAAAAAATATCTTTTTTCTTTATGGGATATGGGCTATATGATGATTAGCAATGCTTTAACTCAATAATATCAAGAGAGGATTACTCGAACTATCCTTCAAATTTTGTGTTAATACATTGACCACCTTTTAAGTTTGGAAAATTATTTGAACCACCCAATAGATATTAAATTCATAAATTTTTGACACCACATGTTGATGGCATCGTAAAAGTAATTTTTTTTCAAGAATACCCTGATATTATTTACGATAATTTAAAATTTCTCAAACTATCCCTAAAGTTTAGTGTACTAACCCGGTCACCCTCAAAGTTTGAGAAATTACCCAAACTACTTAGGAGATATTGGATTCACGACAAATACCCTTGATATAATTTTTCTATTTTTTAAAATATTAAAAGAATTCACACCCTTCATCTTCTATGCGACGACATATTGCAATTTATGGCGGGTTGTTGGCAAGTCGAACAAGGGGAAGGGGAAGGAAAGGAATGATAGTGAGTACTACACGGATGTTGGGGATGGGTTGGGACGGTAAAAAAATAAGTTAGTTGTAATGCTAATTTATGTTTTCAATTTTTATAACACCTGGTTAAAAAATAATGTGTTCCTCAAATTAGTCCGCATTATGTCTAATATAAGCTATTCAAATTTCCAAACGTTTCTTTAAGGGATTTTTGGCACTTTGCTTTCTAGAAAATAGAGTTTTCACATTTTGCATAATGATTTAAAAGTTTTGATTCTTTGCATCCTAAAAATATAATTTATTTGACACTTTGCACCCTAGTGTGTGTTTTATGAGAATATTCATCGATGGAAGGGTATAATAATCATGTTTGAATATTTTTGCCACTTTGCAACCGGAATATATAGATTTTGATATTTTGTATCTTGAAAATATATAATGTTGGGACTTTGTGCTAGGGGTGTCCACGAAACCTCCGAAACTATTGAGATTCTTACGAATAAAATGAACCTCAGGTAGCGGAATTCAAAAGTTTTAGGCTCTCTCTTGAGAATTTTGTCAGGATACAATATGAATGTAAATAAATTAATAAATTCAAAAGCTTGACAAACTTGTTCCCCAAGTCCATAATGCATCAATAACTATTTTCACGTTTGATATATGTACGTATAAAGTTGTTTTCAGAAAGAATTGAATTTTTGGTACTTCAATTTAGGTAAATTCCTACTTTTGATATACTGCTTTATGTGTCCAACACATTTGGTACAACGTTTTAACAAGTTGTGACTTATTTGGTGCCTCCTTTAATCACCGTTAATTGGTGACATGATAATTAAGTTTTGTTGCAAAGTTGATGTCAATAATTATCTTGACTGACAATTTTATCCCATAACATTTTAGGCTACCAAAATAGCCCCGCATCTTCAAATTTACTGACGATTTTAAGCTATATTGTTGCCAAATTTTAAAATTGACTCGAATAATACTACGTGCGGACTAATTTGAAGATTTTACTTATAATATTTACATAATTAATTTAATTTTATAAGCAATATTAATTAATTATTATAAATTTGAAAAAAATATTCTTTTCATATCTACGATTTTATATAATTAACAACTATTTATTATTTATTAAAATAGAAATTATAAAGAATTACAATTTAAAAATCTACATACGCCACCCCCAATTCCCAGACCGCAATGGCCTTGGGTCCATGGCCTAGGTTCGATCCCATGCCATCGCATTCATGGTGAAAAGTGTCAACATTCTATATTTTGGGATGCAAAATACAAAAAGCTATATTTTTACAGTACAAAGTGTCATTTTACCCTTTCTACATGAAAAATTTTCTCACCAAAACACCCAAGGTGCAAAGAGCTAAAAAATTGTGTTTCGAGAGTGCAGGGTGCCAAAAGCTTTAAGTCATGGTGCAAAATATCAAAACCCCAAATTTGATCCATGATTTTAAATTAATAATTATTCAAGAACTCTGGATAAGCATTCTTGAAGTTTAGTTAAGCAAAACTATATGCATTCCGTGCATAGCATGATGTTTATACTTAGGCCATCTTCAACCAATCCGGCAATCGGGCATAAGGGGGGGTTGTCGGTCGGTTCAGTTGGAGATGGATCATGGCAATTGGGCGGGCAAGGGGAAAGGCGAGCAGGGGGTTCGGGGCAGGTAATCTGACAAGCAGGCGGGCAAATGCGCCTGCTGGGCGCTGGTAGGGGCTCGGGTACTAGTTTTTTTTTAATTTCATGATTTAAATAAATTAGATTTGTTGACCAATTTCATATATAATTGGACATATAAAAAGTTAAATAAATGAGATTTGTTGAACACAAATACTTAATTTAAAAATACACATTACAATTTAAATAAAAAACACAAATACTTAATTTAAAAATACACAAAACAAATACTTAAATGAAAAACATAAACATTTAATTTGATTGGGGAGAGTGGGAAAAATTGTGAAATTGAATTAATAGATATTGACTGCCCTTCGATTGGAGATGAGTTTTTTAGGTGGGTCGAAAAGGCATGAGAGCAAGGCAAGAGGGTATGGCAATTGGGCAAGGATTTCGGTTAATGATGACCTTATATTACGGTAGGATGATCTGTTGACCAATATCATGTTATTTTGACTAAATATAATATTCTCGGGTTTTTTGCACTTTGCACCCCCGAAACATAGGAAATATGAACTTTGCACCCCCAAAACTTAGATTTAGCACTTTGCACCTTCGAAATATGAAAAATACAGCACTTTGCACCCTCTTCTATTTTCAAGCAAAAAGTCAAGGGCAAAATAGATAATTCTATTGTAAATATTTGGCACTTTGTCCCCCCCCCACCCAACAAAATAAAATTAGCACTTAACACTTGAGAACAAATTAACAACTTGCACCCCCGAAACACAATAAATGGACACTTTGCATCCCAAAACACAAAATTAACACTTAACACCCTCAAATTTGAAAAACGCAAACCCCTCGTTTTTTTCGTCAAAGTTGACCATTAAGGTGATTTTTTTTTTAGGAAAAATAGGTAATTATTTATGGGTCTTTGATATGTTAAAGTAGACAATCGGTAAAAAATTGAATTACCTATTTTGCCTTAGATTTTTTTCACTCCGATAGTCAACTTTGACCAAAAAAAGAGGGGTTTGCGTTTTTCAAATTTAAGGGTGTTAAGTGTTAATTTTGTGTTTTGGGGTGCAAAGTACCAATTTATTCTGTTTCGGGGGTGAAAGTTGCTGATTTGTTCTTAATTAGAGGGTGTTGAGGTTAATTTTATTTTGGGGGTACAAAATGCGAAATTCTCAAGTTTTGAGGGTGCAAAGTGCCAATATTATTGAATTACCTATTTTGCCCTTGAATTTTTGCTTGAAAATAAACGAGGGTGCAAAGTGCTATATTTTTCATATTTCGAGGGTGCAAAGTGCTAAATCTAAGTTTCGGGGGTGTAAAGTGCCTATTTCCCATATTTCGGGGGTGCAAAGTGCAAAAAACCCAATATTCTCGGGTTTTGGAATTATTCTCATTCCAAATTAATTTTGAATAATATTATATATATAACACAAATGGAAACAATATAAATGGAACCGTTTAATGAAATATTCTATGGTAAGATTTCATAAAATTGTGTTTTGATTTTTTTTTTTTTGTGAAAAATCAGTTTGATTTGACCTATATAATTTCTTCTATTCAAGATGCAATATTTCTTTATCTAAAGCTAGATGTATTCATTTGGGAAATAAAAACCAATCATTCCATAAAAACAGTGAAATTTTGAGAAAGGCTAAATTGTCGGAAATAACCTGTTCGCAAGATGCATTCATTTTCGAAGATAAAAATCATTATATATACGTACGCATTATCTTCATGATTTTGTGGCAATTATAAATGATAATAATGGTAGTATTGGCCCTTTTTCTGTATAATAATCAAGTTTAAATTTTACCACGCGCGTCTTTTGGATTAAGGCAAATATTTTGTAATATGCTTTCAGTAGAGATATAATATAATATTTGAACCAAAATGAAGCAAATCATTCCTAAATTGTGTTGAAATGTCTATACTATATAAGTTCAATGCTAATTTGCATATAAACTCACCACATACGATTATTGATTTCATTTACGGAGCCAATTTCTCTTCTTCTCATACCAAATTAAGGTAAATCTGATGAAATGAAAATCTCTATACTTTGATGAACATCTTTGCCAAATTATTTCATGAAAATATTTTTTATATGTATTTTTTAATTGTTATTCCATAGTCTAAATTAGATCAAATGAAAATATGTCAGCTAGGAACTTGCTAAATCATTATTTGAGCATCAAATTAAAATTGAAATATTAATTAAAAAGCTCACTCTTTACCTTTGTTTTTAAATAAGAAATTCGATTATAATTTTGTGTTTCTTTACTATATATATATATATATATATATATATATATATATATATATATATATATATATATATATATATATTATCATCAACGGTAGATTTTAATATCTTTATTTTATTTGTAGATTATAACAATTGTGAACTCAAAGGATTATAATAAAGAGCAAATGGCTAGGATGTTGGTGGTTTGCGTAGCTATGCTCCTTATTGTGTGTGTTTTCCTTTCAACATCTATAGAGGGAAACAAATTTGTTCGCTACGATCGGGTGGGTTCAATTCGTCTTCTTAAAGAAAAGTTAATGCAGATCTCAGCAAACGAAGACACCAACCCGAGGGATCGCCCGGTCATTGGCTATCCCGCTATACGACCAAGGCCCCATTTTGGTAATAATCCTCCGAAAGTCCCTTCAAACCCATATAGAAGGGGTTGCGAGCCTACCGAAAAGTGCCGACCAAACACCCCGCCAAAAAGTAATTGAATATGACCGTATTACAACAAATCGTTCTGCAAAGTAGTAGTCAACCTCGTTCCTTAATGCTTAGCACGATTTGTATGCTTCGTAGAATTAAATATGACATTTCTTTAAATATTTATGTCTAGCAACGATTCTATAAATCTACTTAATTAACTTGAATGTTACTATATATATATTACTTGCATTAAATTTCATTTAACTATATTATAACCATAACATAATTAGATTATAAAATCATATTTTTAAATACTATAACTAGATATATCTTACTTTAAATGTTAAGTAAGAAACAAAAATCTTGTAATCTAAGATATACATATGTAATATTAGGGTGTATTTGGTTTGCACAATAAATCAAGATTCATGAATTAATTGTGCATATATCACATGTTTGGTTTGACTAATTATTTTTTGGACAGGACCGAAAAAGTTAGCCACTTCCACTTATTTTGGAAAGTTACTGCCTTATTTGGTCAAATAGCACCACTCCTCCGCGACCAAACAATCTGCTCAACATTTGATTGCAATTAACTATTTAATTAAATCACATTAGACTAATTGAACGCCCCAATAACATGCATGAACATAATAAAACATGCATGGCAATTTATTATTGACATACTGCATGTTTTTATATTTAATAATTTATTTATAACAAATAAGAATGTGTTAATCAGGAGATAATTTTTTATGCCTATGAGTAAACAATTTATTTTTTATGTTAATTATAAGTCATCTCTACAAATTACAATAGAATCTATCCAACAATACATCCTCTTATTATTAATACATTTGGTTTTAAATAATTAACATCAAATCGTTTTGCATAATCAAAGTCAACCCCATTCCTTGTAAATGCACATGTCACAAGGTCACCCGTTATTGTTTAACACAATTTGTATGCTTAGAGAATAAAATAAAACAATATTGTTTTAATATTTATCACTAGCAATAAAATTATAAAACATAATAGACGATTTAATAAACTTATCTCCAATTATTATATATATATATATATATATTACTTTCACTAAATTATATTTTAATTATATTCTAACTATAAAATTAGATATAAAAACATAAATTAAGTATGAAAACGAGATGTCGTACTTAAGTTTTCGTACTTAATTGTTAAGTAATAAACATAAATCTTGTAATCTAAGATATATTATAAAACATAATATGAACAAAACAAAATATGCATGATAATTTATTTTTGACATATATTTCTTTCTAAAATATATATATATATATACATTGACAAAATATAAATAAAAATAAGAATATGTTATTATACATAGAATACTAAAACACTAATTTTACTAATTTGAATTGGAACTAATCAAAATAACATAATGATTAAAAAATTAATCTAGAAATTTACAATGTACCCAAAAAATATTATTGGATATGAGCATATAGTCGAATACCTGATAATCTTTTAATCCACAACAATTCATATACGATTTTTGGGTTTGCATTGCACATGACAAATTTCAAAAGTAATATCCACATATTTCAAGTTCTAATACATATTTCAATTTTTTTATGCAAAGCGTTTTAGTTTTCTTATTGTTAATTTTTGTTTCGATTTAGTTCTTGAAACCCCTCCCCCCCCCCCCCCCCCCAACACACACCTCAGGAACATCTTCTTCCCCAGACTATATACAAAATTTACCATCATTTTTATTCACCTTGCTAGCGGAAAAAATTATTAAACAAAAAGTGAAGACATAAATGTGATGTAGGAATGTTACCATATTTTGATGTGTTTTGGGAACTTGCAAGGTGATGCAAATTTCAAATACATATTACTTTTACAACGAAATACTCATAATCAAGAAAACAAAGTAAAATAAATGTAGACTCTATCCTTTGTTGTAGAAAAATTCAATTCGATTTTTAGGCTAAATTTCCTTTTACCTCCATATTTACCATAATTATATAATTCTCCCATACTTACCCGTATTTACATATTATAAAATTTTTATTTTATAAATATATAAATAATTAAAAAGTGATACAATTTTAGAAAATAAAAAAATGAAAATCTTATTTAATTTTATGAAAACAATTTAATTGAGATATTAATAATAAATTAAATATATAATATTTTATAATGCATAAAAGATTTAAAAATCTCATTAGAGTAACTTCATTTTATATACTTCTAATAAATACATTTTAACACAACATTCTAAAATAGAAAACTTATTAATTATTATTATTATGGAAATATACATCCGACTATTTTGCACCACCTTACATGTGGAACCCATGATTTTACAACAAATCCTCGGTCCCGGGTCCAATGGAGAAATCCTGCTAGTAAGAGCGCGTCCAGATCCGAATCTGGTGGAGGTAAAAACCGCTTGCTCTTGTTGTCAGGGCCCGCTGGCGACAAATGAATCACCCATAAAAATCTGTTATTAAATAATAAATATTAAATATCTTTTATAACTAGGGATTTAAACTTTCAAATCATTTAAAAACTTAATATTATATCATAACATGACCAAAAGAGTAAAGTATTTCAACCTCTTTATCACTTATTTCTAAACATGGCGTATTAGTTTCCTTTAAAATATTAAAATTTTAATGGACCTATACGTATTTATTGTATATGTAAACATTTACTTTAAATTTATTTTCACAATATAAAATGATCATTACGATAGATTGGTTTGTATAAGTGATAATTGATAAAAGAAAAAGAGAGCGAAAATATTTACATGAAGTTAAAAACATTATATTGAATTAGATAAGTTTCGTGGCAAAAAAAAAAAAAAAACTAGATAAGGTTGAATATATATTTATATAGAAAGTTAATCTAGTCATATCTTAACTAGATAAGGTTGAATAACTGAAATTTATCAATTCTTATCCTAGAATATCTAAAATGCAACATTCTATTATAATATAAGTACAAATCTAAATTTTCAGCATAAATAGTAGGGGTGTTCAATGAAACCGTTAGACCGCCCCAACCGATCAACCCAATCCAAACCGACCGCAATTTTACGGGTTGAAGGTTTAATGGGTTGATCTTGGGCATCATGAAAAAAAGACCGCAATTTTCGATCGGGTTTGGTTTTATACTTTTTTAGACCGCATAACCGCATTCGACCGCACTTTATATAAATGATGAAGTATATATGTTTTATTTTATTTTATTATTTAATTTAGTCCTAAATTTAAGAAAATGAGAAATATAATATAAGTATATACTTTAACAAATTAGTCGTGTTCCACAATCAAAACCCCAATTATATTAGATAAACCCTACAATCTTACGTAAATCTTCAATTTTAAGTACCAAAAAGATTAAAAAAAAATAGATCCAAAACTAGAACAAATTAATTAAAAAATATTCTCGAAAAACAAAAAGTAAAGCAAAAAAAAATATCAATCAAACTTTTCATTGGCCATTAATTAACCACCAACATCAAGTTTTTTTTTTTTTTTTGAGAACCACCAACATCAAGTTCGAATATAAAGATATTTTTCTATTTTGTTTATTCTTTGGGAACAATTTGATTTTTATGTAATGAAAACTTGTTAATTTAGTGTTCGGGTTTGTTAGCTTTCATTAAATTATGTATTCATTGAAAATTATATTTTAATTGATATTTTACATTATCTCCATTATATTTTCTATGAAAGTTTACTAAATTTATTAATAAAAACAAAAAAGTATAATTAATTAGTGCATTTTATATTTAACTCATCAAATAATAAAAATACAAGAAAATTGATAATTGAGACCCCAAAACCCGCCCCAAACCACCCCAACCCAAATGAACCGCATAGTGCAATCTCAAGACTTGTTGGATTGAGTTTGGACTAGAGATTTCAAAACCGCAGTACTAGACCGCACCGCGAACACCCCTAATAAATAGAAAGAATTTTTTGAATGGTTTATCATTAAAATCATTAATAACTAGTTACTTAACAACATATTCATTCTCTCTATATAAGTGCAACAACAATCTTAAAAATAACCATAAGAAAAAAAGTTCAATTATTTTCTAACACTCCAGAAATCAAAAGAGCAATGGCTACAATGTTGGTAGTTTCTACAACCATGTTGATTATCGTGTGTTTGTTCCTTTCAACATCTATAGAGGGAAACAAATTCGTTCGCTACAATCGGGTGAGTTCAATTCGTGTCCTTAAAGAAAAGTCAGTATAAATTCTTGCTAATGGACACAACAATAAAGTGGACGACAGGGTTATTGGCTATCCCGCGCGCTATAGGTTATGATCAACCCAAACCCACCATTGGTCACAATCCTCCAATAGCCCCTATATGCCCATATGGAAGGGGTTGGTTGCCGGTCAAAAAGTGTCGACCAGTCTCACCCCCTGTGGAGCCATTAAAAGAGAGCCACAAAGAAATTGAATATAGTCGTATTACATCAAATCGTTTTGCATAATCAAAGTCAACCCCATTCCTTGTAGACGCACATATCACAAGGTCACGTGTAATTGTTTAACATAATTTGTATGCTAAGTAGAATAAAATAAAACAATATTGTTTTAATATTTAGCACTAGCAAAAATAATTGAAAACATAATAGACGATTTAATAAACTTATCTCCAAATATTATATATATATATATATATATATATATATATATATTACTTTCATTAAATTATATTTTAATTATATTCTAACTATAACAATTAGACATAAAAACATAAATTAAGTCCGAAAACGAGATGTCGTTGTTAATTGTTAATTTTCTGCTATCGTGCCTCATATCTATATGTTCATATGTATGTTAGTGTCAATTCTTTTCTTTGTGTTTATTTACTATATATATATATATATATATTATCATCAACGGTAGATTCAAATTTCTTTATTTTATTTGTAGATTATAACAATTGTGAACTCAAAAGATTATAATAAAGAGCAAATGGCTAGGATGTTGGTGGTTTGGGCAGCTATGCTCCTTATTGCGTGTGTTTTCCTTTCAACACCTATAGAGGGAAACAAATTTGTTCGCTACGATCGGGTGGGTTCAATTCATCTTCTTAAAGAAACGTTAGTGCAGATCTTTGCAAATGAACACAACAATCCGAAGGATCGCCCGGTCATTGGCTGGCTATCCCATTATAGGTCATAATCGACCAAGGCCCACTTTTGGTCATAATCTTCGGAATGTCCCTTCAAACCCGTATAGAAGGGGTTGTGAGCCTACCGAAAAGAGCCGACCAAACCCACCTCTTGTGGGCTCGCCGCCAAAAAGTAATTGAATATGACCGTATCACACAACAAATCGTTTTGCAAAGTAGTAGTCAACCTCGTTCCTTGTATACTCATACTTCACAAGGTCGTCCGTTAATGCTTAGACCAACTCCGAGAGGACTCTTAAAATTCAAATTATAAGAAAAATTTTAAGAATCCTTAAAATGTGTTGCTCCAAGAGACCATTTATAATTTATGGACCTCTTATTTGTTTAAGTTTGGACTCTCATATTTGAGAGTCCAAACTCAAAATTTATTCCTGCCATTTGTAGGAATATTGTACTTTCCCTGAACACAAAAAGTCACCTGCAGCCACTAATTACTACCTCCAGCTCCAACTCCCCAACTCTCCCAACCAACAACATTAAATCAAAGTAAATGAAGACATGAAATACAAATTTATCTCTATAAAATTAATTTTTACCACAATAATTTTACTACATCAAAAAAGTAAAGAATAATTTTAACACATCTGAAAAATTAAGAAAGCAAGGTTTGCCGGATAATTAAAAGAAGGTACGTTTTTGCTTCCAACACTGCTGCCGCCGCCAAAACCAGACCAACATCGCACCCCTCCCTCCACCTCCAGCCACCGTCGAACAAATCCACCACAAAACCACCAAACCGAACTCAAACCACCAGATTTTTTGCTTCCAACACTGCTGCCGCCGCCAAAACCAGACCAACATCGCACCCCTCCCTCCACCTCCAGCCACCGACGACCAAATCCACCACAAAACCACCAAACCGAACTCAAACCACCAGATTTCGAACCCAAACCACCAGATCTGAACCCAAAACCCACAAACCAATTGATCCCCAAAACCAAATCCAACCCCGCCTTGCCGCCTTCCTCCTCCAACGGAGACCAACTACCCGAGCCCAAACCCACCCTAAAAGTGCTAAACCCGAAACCAAAGCCCAAGCCACAAACCTTGTGTGTAGCCGAGAGTGTGTGGTGGAGTGTTTGTGGTGTTTTGATTTTGAGAGGTTTAAGTGTAGTTTATGGTGAAGTGATTTTGAGAGATTAAACCTTGAGTGTAGTTTATGGTGTAGTGATTTTGAGATATTTTGAGAGATTTTGAGAGATTTTGAGAGAATTTTGTGATATCCGAAAATGGTGGAGTGTTTGTGGTGTTTATTAACATTTCTAAGACCTTGTTTGGTTGGAAATGTTTTTACATTAACTAGAAATCTGATTTTCAAGTTAATGTCAAAACAGAGACAAACACAACCTTAAATATTTTTTCCAAAAAAAAAATATACAATTTTTTGAATAAACATTAAAATTGATTTTTATATATTAATAAATATTAAAAGTAGTTTGTTAAAATATAAATGATTTTGTTGGAGTGATGTGATGTGATTGTTTAAAAGTGAACTCTTAAAATATATACTAGCTGTTGGAGTGCAGAGTAAAAAGTAGGAATGTATAACACTGTTCACCATTTAAATTTTAAGATAAGAGGCCTGAATTTAAACGGACTGTTGGAGATGGTCTTAGCACGATTTGTATGCTTAGTAGAATTAAATATAACATTTTTTTTAATATTTATGTCTAGCAAAAAAAATGTGCGTACTTGATAGACAATCGATAAATCTACTTAATTAACTTCAGTGTTACTATATATATTACTTGCATTAAATTTTATTTAATTATAGTATAACCATAACACAATTAGATTATAGAATTATAGTATTAAATACTATAACTAGATATCTTACTTAAATGTTAAGTAAAAAACAAAAATCTTGTAATCTAAGATATATTCATAAATTAATTATGCATATATAAATGGTTTGGTATGACTAATTATTTTTTTTATAGGCCCGAAAAAGTGAACACTTCCCCTTATTTTGGAAAGTTACTCCCTTATTTGGTCACATATATAACACCACTCCCCCTCGACCCTAGCAATTTGCTCAAAATTGGATTGCCATTAACTATTTAGTTCAATCACATTAGACTAACTGAACGCCCCAATAACATGAAAATAATAAACATGCATGGCAATTTATTATTGACAAACTATTTTTATATAATTTATTTATTACAAATAAGAATGTGTTAATCAGGATATAACTTGACGCCTATTAGTAAACAATTTGTTTTAAGATCAGTAAATCATCTCTACAAATTACAATAGAATCTATCCAACAATACATCGTCTTATTATTAATACATTTGGTTTTAAATAATTTTAAATAACTTAAACATCAAAACTTTAAAACAAAAGACAAGATTCTAATAATATTTGGAAAAAAAAAAACTACTGCATCATTGACGCCCCAAAGTCCCAGACTTTCATTGAGCCCCAATCTCTACATTCCACTAGTGTGCAATATTAAAAATAAATGGATTCACCTTCAAGAATTCCAATTATTCTATCCGGATTCAGATCCGCTCAGATCTTCAATATTAGCAATCAGTTTCGAATCTAGTGGATATCCCGAATCCGGATAAATTATCCGGATCTGTTTAGCACATTTTACAATAATTTTTTTTTGGTTTTCCTCCAAATCACTTGCAGATTCCACCATCATTAATTCAAAATGTAACATTTTACTTATTTCATCGAAACTATTGTCTGAAAATTGTAGAAGATGATCAACGGTACACTACAACAAATATGATTTTTACCAACATTGAAACTTGTCATTAATTATTATAATGGTGGCATTTTTAGAAATATCACTTGTAGCGATGTCGCTAAAATGTCAATATCATATCTTTTAATGGCACCGTGAAATGTAATAGTAACTAAAAACAATGACAATATAAAATGTTGTAGTATCTACATTAAATAACATGTTAAAATGCCACGGAATAACTACTTTACTAACATTTGGAAATGACACTATATCCAAAAATAGACCCAATTATAAATACCAGTAATAAGTAAATTAATGGCACTTCACAATGCCCTTGAACCCAAAGAGATTGTCAATTCAAAATGCCACAAAACACCTATCTTTTGACATTTCGAGGTGATACAATACTATTGAATAATCACATTTTATAATGCCACTAATACAAAAGGGAAAAACAAAAAAAAAATTAGAAAAAGAAACTAAAAATGCTTTAATTGCCTCAAAAATAAAATAAAATATAAATAATTTTACAGCACAAATAGTCAATCAAATCTATTTGGATAAAATATTATGTCAATACATTTAGAGAACCTAAATTCAAAGTGTAACTGCAAAAGAACAAAAGTGAAATATACAAGTAAAGTTCAAACAAAAAGAATTAGGTGTCCTAGAGTCTAACAAGGACTTCAGATGATCTTCTCTATGGTTAATGTCCCCTTGAGGAATCGCCTACAAAATTATAGAAAAAAAGACAATTAAAAAAATAGTTAAGAAAATTAAAAACAAGCATACGAAATATGTAAATGTCAAATTAAGATGAACGATGTAGAATTCGTATCAAATTTGGAAAAACTGTTACCTTGTTTCTTGGTTGTAGGCTAACATGGCATAGGAATAAGCATAAAGTAAAAGGCTTTTAGAACATTGATTTAGAATAAATGAGTGTACCTGTAATTTCTTACATCTTCCAATGCACCTGAATTCTCAACAAAAATGATCTACTCAACATGTGACAATAGCAAACATAGATAAACGAATAAAATACGTTACTAAATTTCTAAGGAAAAAACTATAAATGTTAAATGGAATACCAGAAAATTTCTTTGAAGAATGAGAAAATGTGTCCAAACAGAAACGAATTTCAACCAATCACAAAATATAATTTGAACCAAAGAACTAAAAGCTAATCTAACATGGATAAATTCATCAAATATATATATCAAGATCACTTGAGCATGGAACGAAGAAACTTATTCACATATATGAGAAAAGGCACTATTTTGACAGAATTTTACATGGCTACTTAAACATCTAAATAGTTATGTTAAAATATGGCACATGCATATAGTTAGACATCCAAAACTTTTGATCTATGACATTTAGAGAGTGCAACCTGTATCCGATACAAGTTTACAGTTACATCTTCCCTTCAAGGAAAATGAAGGAAAAATACAAGTCCGAAGACTTACTATTTTTTCAGATATTTGTCTTGCAAGACTCTTTCCTTCTTTGACAGCAGATGTAGAACACAAAGTTTGTACCTTGAGGAAAACCAAATAAAATATGATTACTAAACTGCAAAAGTGATCAGCCGAGAAGAACATAATAAAGGGTACTCGTTGACAAAGAATGCGGTATTGTTACTTAAAGTAACCAAATATTAGCAATAGAAGCCTCTATGACATGGCTTCCAGTAGGTATATAAACAAAAGAGACGAATGAAAAGGAAAAAGATGACCAAATACTAACTATAAAAACATTCAAGAAATCAATATAATCTACACCTTGCAGAATTAATAGAACGCAATAACGACATTCCAGAACCCAACTTTTATCAGAAAACCGTTAGCCTAATTACTTGTGCACCACGAGCACATATAGAGAAAGAACTTTGTGGTTCAAGATTATAGTTATACACAAAGATCTATATATATGTGCTTTTTTAGTATTAGCAAATAATAAAATCAGTAAAAAAAAAGTCAAAAGCAATAGAGAACTATAATTCATATTAAATTTCAACTAGCTATTCCGTAGTGATAGATAAATAATCCACAAACTACACTACTTAATTTTCTAGTTTGTGTCAACAGTGAGCTATCATTGTCTAAATAACAAATCTTTGACAATGTAAATAGCGTATTCGAAACCGAGGAGAGAATTGAAACCGGAAAATTCTTGTATAGACATGGTCTATGAGCTTTTCATAGACCTTGTGGTTGTAAATGAACCACATCATACATTTTGAGAGTATGACATCATCAAAATGTATGATGTGGTTCATTTACAACCACAAGGTCTATGAAAAGCTCATAGACCAGGTCTATGCAAGAATTATCCATTGAAACCTACCCATTTCAATAGTTGGGTATTCAATTATATTAAGTTGGGTATTCAATAATATTAAGTACAAAGCATAAAAATAAAATCGTTTACCTTTCAAACCAAAACTCAATCCCAGAGGCGAAAAATAAACCCGGAAGAAGCTTCAATTAAAGCCCTAGCATAGGATTCTATGGCTAGGGTTCCTAGGCCTTCCCTGGTTAAACATATTAAGATACTCTGCTTTGTGATAGCCAGATGATTACCCTTTTTTTAGTTCAAGGAAAGGGAGATTTTAACCCTAGCATTACTCATGTTTTAGTTGTAGCCATCAAGGTGGAGAAGAAGAAGAAAGCACAATGCTAAAAGTTTAGGGTAAATTGATTTATTGAGGATTATTTAAATAAAATTCTCTTTATAGCACACAACTTTCTGACCATTTAATTTAGTTTATCTAGGTCATTAGAATTGTAATTCTATTGAAATATTTAGTTTAATGGAAATTTCCCTCCTAAGACACGGACGAGAAAACTTTAACTTTTTTATTGAAAATTAAATGAAAAATTAACAAAAGAAAAGTTTTACAAATATAGAAACTACGTTTGATAGAAATGAGAAAATTACTAAAAATTAAACTTATATTTGATATGTAATTGATCTACTTGAAATCAATGCAATTGTGGTAATATTTTGCTTTATTTAAGAAGCGACTAAAATAGAAACTAAAATACTTAAAATCAATGTAATCCTAATTACATTATTTATATTTTCTAATGATATCAAGTGGCTTTTTATGTAGAATAAAAAGGCAGAAGTGTCCTTCCCTTTTCAAATGTTTATTCATTGACATTTGAAATATATCGATTTTAAATAAGTACGTTATTATTAAAGTGTTATTCCACACAAGTATATAAAAGCATTTTATATATTATAAAGTTTAACAAATATTGATTTAATAGCATTAATACAAATTAATTTCATCAAAATTAAAATAATGATGTTAATTTTAAAATTTTAGCTAATTTTAAAATGTCACTAATTATTTAAATTATTTAGTTATTAATGGTAGTTTATTGGCAAATGTGATAATGTTTAAAATGCCACTATGTTAATATGATAAAATTTTATTTTGGTGGCATGTTTCTTTTTGCCACTATAAAGTATAAGTTTAAGTGGCATTTACAAAAAAATATGCCACAAAAAATATATATTGTCACTTTTATTCGGTGGCATTTTTTAAAAAAATGTCACCGTATTTTGACTGTTAACATTTTTCAATAGTAAAATGCCACTAATTTTAGATAATAAATGTAAACGTGGATACATATTTTCCAGTATGCCACCAAATTAAGATTTTGTAACATTTCCGTTAAAATGCCAATAAATTGATGCCACTGTATCTCATTTTTGTTGTAGTGGTACTTTGTCTAAATTAATAAATATGGACAATTAAATATATGATATATAAATCAACTTATATTTTGGAAAGGAAATTTTTTGTACGATTCAAATAGAAAAATCATAGGTAAGCGTATATCGACATAATGTAAAGGTATTCTTTGACAGTTGCTGACCAATATCATAACTCAAGGAAAAACAACATAACAAACAAAAGCAATACATAGAATATAAAGTACACATGTCAAAAAATGCGGATAGATCAAAGAAAAGAGCTATACATTGATTAAAAAACAGACATGTCGATCAATGCGGATATATCGCAGACAAAGAGCTATCCATCAATTAAAAATTTGATATATCAAACAAAGCATAAATTTATCAAACCGATAAGTACTCACAGAAATAAGATGGCAAGAACCGCTCTTCAATCCTTGATTTATCTTCTTCTTCACAAGCTTAATATGGTAATTTTTAAAGATAGTGGCTTGAAAAAGCTTCCAAGCATCTTCTCCAGATTTCGAGTCCAGCATTGAAGCATCAATCGAAACTCCCAAGACAAGAGGGCGGTCGAAATTCATAAGGCTCTCGATATCCTTAGCAGAAGACATCTCTAGCACGGTTTCTTTATTGGGACGACGAGTAATTGCCTCATTTTCTTTTCTTTGCCTTACACATGCTCGAGCATATTCAACAATCGGAGAGCCAGTGTCCCTCGAACGATTGCTCCGTTGAGAACCAGCAGGTTGAAGTTATAGAACAGGACTAGAAACTTGATCTTGAGTCGAAGAAGCTGTAATTAATATTCCGAATTTGAGGGTTTGCCTGATTAAACCCACCACTAGATTATGAATTGCTTGAGGATGAGGGTTTTGATTCGAACCTGGATTTCTCTGAAAAAATTTAAAAATAACAAAATAAACATTAAAAAAATCTTAAAGATTTACTCTTCCGATGCAATTTACAAATGAAAATTATCTGATTCAATATTTGCATATCTTGTAAAAATGAGATCTTTGAGTTATTATTATTAACATTATTATTTTTATTATTATTAAATTTATATAATGTTTAAATGATTTTCGCTTTGTAAAGGTTTTTATTTTTTATTTGAGTGATTATTTTTGTAAAATTTAGGAACTAAAAGCATAAAACTATCATAGCAAACGGACGAAAATACCCTTATGCGCCAATCACGTGACATCCGAGCCATTGTGCTCAACCTGAAAAGGATTAAAGTGTAACAAATAACTCTTAACAGGGACTGACATGGAAAAAAAAGTTAAGAAAAACGAATCTGTAATAAACTATACATAAGGAGGACCATTTGTGGTATTCACTCATTAAGCAAACAAACAAGTCTAAAGAAAAGTCTAATGCATGGCCACTAGATAAAAAAATGAAACATTTCACAAAGAAATTAAAATATTATTAACCGCTACGTGAGATATTACAATGATTTGAAAATCATTAGTTTTCTTTATGGACCAAAGAAAAAAGTTGTTTTCATAACCCATATCAAATATTATGTGGCACAACATGCTCGTTGACAAACATCAGATCTTAAAAACTATAACTACCAATTTTATTAGTCATTTTTTGTGTATGCTAGGTGAAAAAATAAAATTTTGTGTTCATACGCCAAATAAAGTTTATGAATAAGAAAATTCTTGTAAAAATCTCAATTGTTCTCGAGATTTTTCCATACTGTTACTATATATATGTGGGTTGATATTTAGTGGAATGTGATCCAATGTAGAAGAGGGAAAATTCTTGTCCAAGCCTGGCTTGGCCAAGTGTTAAAAATTTTATAATTCAGCAATTACCCTATAAGTTCTGATGTCTTCTAGTGTCCCACGTTGTATATATTACATATTATTCCTTTAAATTCTTTAATATATAATAAATAGATACTTATTTTATATGTAAACATACAATTTAAATCTATTTTCGCAATATAGAATGATTATTATGTAAGATTGATTTGTACAAGTGATAACTCATATAAGAAAAGAAAAGAAAAAAACGGATGCGATTGCAGTTTTCTTTAGGAAGTCCCATAGTTGTGAGGCTTAAGAGACAAAGAAAATATTTACATGAAGTTAAAAATATTATAATGAACTAGATAAGGTTTAGGGCAAACAAATCTAGATAAGGTTGAATAATATATATTTATATAGAAAGTTAATCATGTCGTATTTTAACTAAATAAGGTTGAATTACTGAAATTTATCAATTATTATCCAATAATATAATCAAATGCAAATTTTCAACATAAATAGAAAGAATTATTTGAATGGTTGACTATGATATTACTCATTAAAATCATTAATAACTAGCTACTCAAAAACGTATTCATTTTCTCTATATAAGCACAACAACAATCTTAAAAATAACCATACGAAAAAAAATTCATTTAATTTCTAACACTCTAGAAATCAAAAGTGCAATGGCTACAATGCTTGTAGTTTCTAAAACCATGTTTATTATTGTGTGTTTGTTCCTTTCAACATCTACAGAGGGAATCAAATTCGTTCGCTACGATCGGGTGAGATCAATTCGTGTCCTTAAAGAAAAGTCAGCGCAGATTCTTGCAAATGGACACAACGACATAGTGGACGACGTGATTATTAGCTATCCCGCTATAGCTTATGATCTACCTAAACCCACCTTTGGTCACAACCCTCCAATAGCCCAAAGGGATTGCGAGCAGATAAAAAATTGCATATCAGCCCCACCTCCTGCGGAGCCTTAAAAAGAGAGGCACATAGCAATTGAATATGGCCGAATGCATTGTAAACAAATACCACAAGGCCAGTTGTTAATGTTTAACACAATTTGTATGCTTAGTAGAATAAAATAAAACAATATTGAAGTACAAAAATGGGATATCGTATTTAATTGTTAAGTAATAGACATAAATCTTGTAATCTAAAATATATCAATAATAGTAGATTATAAAACATAACATGAACAAAACAAAATAAGCATCATAATTTATTTTTGACATATATTTCTTTCTAAAAGAAATATACACATTGACAAGATATAAATAAAAATAAGAATATGTTATTATACATAGAATACTAAAACTATAATTTTACTTATTTGAATTGGAACTAATCAAAATAACATAATGATTAAAAAAATTAATCTAGAAATTTACATTAATGTACCCAAAAAATATCATTGGATCAGGGCATACAATTGAATACACGATAATCTCAAAATATACAACAATTCATGTACGATTTTTGGGTTGGCATTGCACATGACTGATTTTAAAGGAAAATCCATTGATTTCAAGTTCTAGTACAAATTTCAATTTTTTTTTTGCAAAGCGTTTTAGTCCCTTAATTGTTAATTTTTGTTTTGATTTAGTTCTTGAACCCCCCATCCCAAGAACATCTTCTTCCCCACACTATATACAATATTTACCATCATTTTTGTTCACTTTGCTAGCCAAAAAATTATAAAACAAAAAGGGAAAACATAAATGTAATGTAGGTATGTTAGCATATTTTGTTTTGGGAACTTGAAAGGTGATGCAAATTTCAAATCCATATTACTTTTACAACAAATTACTCATAAGCAAGAAAACAAAGTAAAAACAGTTTATTTAATTATTTTTATTTTTTGAGCAAATAAAAACAGTTTAAAAGCAGAGGGAAAATAGGGATAAAATACACGAGATCTCTTTGTGTTAGGGAATAATTGAACAAAAATTTCTCGTATTGAGATTATTGCACCAAATCTCTTTCTAATTCATAAACTCTATACAAAAATGTCGTCACTCCCAAAAAAATGTGCGGGATCATTCTTTGGTAAGAGGACCATCTCCATCAAGATTAGTCATATCCATATGGTCGAACATCTCCCCGTTCTGACCATTCCCTCCTCCATGACCCTGATCAATGAGATTGTCAATTTGTTCATGAGTTAAAACCTGGGGTTGCCTATGTTCGACCTGAGGTTGATATGACTATTCGAGAACAGGTTGTTTGACTTGAGGCTGATATGACAGTTCGATAATAGGTTGTTCAACCTTCGGCCGATCAGACTATTCTACAACAAGGTGTTCGATCGTAAATTTTCCTGGATGGATGTTCGACATCCCCTTGAGGTGTTCTAGAATCCATCAATTTGAGATAAATATGATCAAATTCATCCACTTCAAGGTTAGGACTGTCCCCGACAACTTCATCTATCACCATTGCCTTACAGTCATCGTTCATCATTGGATCAAGTGTTTGTTCATCAAAATGCTCGTTCAGAAAACCGAGCTTTCTATATTGGTTCCAACTTTTTTCGAAAACGCCAAATAATCTTACCCTAACTTTCAATTTGGATAAAGCATAGTAGGTTGGAGATCAATGAAATTCTCGAGTAATAGCAAGTTTCTATTCGCGATTTGGCACGGTCGACATCGGCAAACCTTCTACTCGACCTCTTTCATAACTCTCTCTTGATTCAAGCCTCAATCAGTCAAGATCAGTGTCCATATCCTTTATATTCTTCTGCAGTGTTTCAACATCAGCATTTTGAACACTTAATTGACCGATGACATCGACTAACTGGCCATCTTTCCTGTGAAGTTCAGCCTCAGGTTCTTTATTTCTTTTCTCGATGTTCTTAGAGCTTTTGGTTGCCAGATTAAACTGCTCTTTTAACTTTTTCTTCATCTTCTCAAGGTCTTCAAAAGCGCACTTTGCCAGGAGGTACCCTTGATAATTGATTTGATTTGCCTAAATCAAACAGTTTAGTTAAAATGTGGAATCAACGACAAATGCTCAAGTATTAGGACAATATACCGATGTGCTTTGTCGATATTAAATAAATATGGACTGTTAAATATATGATATATTAATAAACTTCTATCTTTGAAATGCAATTTTTCGTACAATTCAAATGGAAAAATCATAGGTAAGCTTATATAAACATAATGTAAAGATATTTTTCGACAGTCCTTGACCAATATCTTAACTCGAGGAAAAACAACATATCAAGCAAAAGCAATACATAGATTAAAAGGTAGAACTGTCAAAAAAAGCGGAGAGATCGAAGACAAAAGCTATACATTGATTAAAAAACAGAAATGTCGAACAATGCGAATATATCGAAGATAAAGAGCTATCATAAATGAAATATCAGATATATGGAATGTTAAATTCTATGGAGTTCATAGAATTAAAAGATGAAGAAAAACTGTAAAAGTGTTTTACAAATTCTTGGAGCAGAAGAGAAAAAATTAATCTGTAAAAATTTTATTATGTGCAATGTGTGTAACAAGGGTCGAACTCGGCCTTATTTATACTAGACATAAGGCGGTTGACAAAATTGTTACATAAGCGTTTTAACACTTTTATAAATAACAAAACAAAACAAAAAGAAATAAAGAAATACATTAAAAATAAAATAAACTTTCTATTCCCTAATTTCCCAAATCATTCGCAGATTTCTCTTCTTCAATTTTCTTTCAATAATTCGTTTGCTTATGAATTTTTTTTTCAATTTTGCAGGTAATTTGTCAAGTACTCCAATACTCCCCCCTCAAGCTGGAGCATGGATGTCCAGGAGCAGAAGCTTGGATAATAGCATCTGAAAACGTGGCAGAGTCAAAGCTTTGGTAAGTAAATCTGCTTCTGGTGAATAATGCCAAGTTTATTAAACAAATCAGTAAAACTTAATTCTGGTGCATTGTCACTTCTAAAGCATTTTACAGTGCAATTAAATTGATTCTTAACCATATTTAAAAAATTGGGTAAGACAGTTTGAATATCAGATTTTTTATTTAAAAAACATACCCAAGTGAACCTAGAGTAATCATCAATAAGAGTGGCAAAGTATTTGTAAGCATTATAAGAAACAGTGTGAAATGGACCCCAAATATCACAATGCAATAATTCAAAAAGTAAAGAAGAGGTAGAAGAAGACTTTGGAAAATAAAGTCTTTTATGCTTAGCCATAGGGCAAATGTGACAAATATCAGTATTACAACTACTAGATAGATCTAAATCTAAATCATGTCTAAGTAAACTCATAAGCTTGAGAGGTAAATGGCCCAATCTTCTATGCCAAGTAGTGAAAGAAACTTTGTTGCAGTAGGTAGGAATAGGTGGGGTGATAATCCGGGAGTCCAAAACATAGAGTCCTTGGTGTAGTTCACCCCTTCCAATCATCTTCCCTTTGGTGTCCTAAATGATGAAGGAGGAAGGGCTAAAATTAACAACTAAGTTATCTACCCTTAACAATTCACTAACAGAAATCAAGTTAAACTTGAATTGAGGTACAAAGAAAACATTTCTAAGAGTTAAGGTAGGAGAAAGAATAATATCACCAATTTGAGAAACTAAAATGCTAGCAGTATTAGGCAAAATAACACTGGCATTAGAGACAGTGGTCAAATTAGAAAATAAGGAGATATTATTGCATATGTGCTTAGAAGCACCAGAATCCAGTATCCAATTGTGGAGAAAAAATGAAGTATGTAAAGTAGAAGTGTTAGAACATATACCAGTCACACATGTAATGTGTGATGCATCATTGTTGTTTGTAGTGGAAGTCTGGAACTGAGAGGAGAATAAAGTCAGCAATTGTTGACACTGTTCTGGTGTAAAACTTTGAAGCATAGGATCAGTGGCGGAGCCAGAAAATACTTTCACCGGGGTCATTTGTAAAACTAAAAATCATGTTAAATTTTGAATATTAATGAAAATAATTACTCTCAAACAAAATTAATTTAAGCTTAAATGTCAACTAGATTAGTATCTTTTAACGAAGTCTACATAAGTTTTTCATAGATTGAAATTGTCATAGTCATTGGGGATGTTTCAAATAGTTATGTTTAAGAAATTTTGCTAGAACTTCCGAATTATTTGAAAATTTTTAATCAAATAAAAATATTCAGATATAAACTAATCTATACTTTTGCCACATTGACCCAAGAATAAAAGAGTATATTTAAATCGTCAAGAACATGTAAATTTTAATTCATGAAAATCATTTCACAATAGTAATTCCAAACGATATCAAATACATATTTTATCTATATAAGTATCAAGTGGTCTTTTGTATATTTCATTTATATACACATACATTTGTAATATATAATAATATTTTTCAAACCATTTTATTAGAAATATAGAATAATTAACATTAATAATTGACTAAAATATACAAGTGAACAAAAGTAAAATTTCAATATAACTATACAATTCATACATGGACCCCTTTCTTTACAAATTTTTTAGTTTTTTAGTGGGGTCACTAAACAACAAACATATACTTATTATATATTTTAATATAAAAATCAAAACAAACTAAACATTTCCTCACTTTTTCTTAACAAATATTAGAACTTCAGGGGGGTCCATGCACCCCCCTAATGTGAACGTGGCTCCGCCACTGCATAGGATGAATGTATGGATTGTCATCATTTCGAGTGTTCTGGCACTGAGTGGTTTGTTGTGTAAGGTCAGATGCTTGATTAACAGGAGTGAGCTAATTAGTTTGTGGTTTGGGTTTAAATTGATAACCAGGGGGGTAACCATCTAATTTATAACATTTGTCAATAGTGTGACCTTGGATGTTACAATGTGCACAGATTGGTTTGGGTTTGTTTTTGTAGTTACTTGAAGTAGGAGGTGTTTTGAATTGATTGTATGGTCTACTGGAGGGTTGTTGCTGTGGATAGTTGTTCTTGGTGGCAAAAGCCATGGAAGAGGAGAGATCTAAGTTGGTTCTTTGACCAACCAGTTTCTATCTTTCAGCCTGGGTAGCCAAGGCAAAGACTCTAGTAATATATGGTAAAGGGTCCAGTATAAGAATTTATTCCCTGAGATTGTCATATGAAGAATTCAGTCACATGAGAAAGGCCATGACATACTCTTCTTGGTTCTGTCAATGAATCTTTTTGGCATTTCCGCAGTCACTAGGACAAATAGTGTGACGCCCGGTTTTTTCCCAGCCACGTCCTCGGGCCAAAGGTGGCCCTCAATTGGGATCGGGTCGCCAAAACAAACCAAATAAACAAACATGTAATTTAACATATAACTTAAAATTTGAATTAGTTTAATTATCATAAATAATTTATCGGATAAACTTAAAACTCCAGTATTTAAACCGTCAATTAAAACGCGAAAAAACACTATCCAATCATACTTGAAATCTCAAAAAAATAAACTAACAAGAAAAATCAAAATACAGGACAAGACCGACTCGGATCTCAGATCACCAAATACCACACACTTCAACTGTCGAAAGTACCTGAAAAAGTAATCCACAAAGAGTGGTAAGTTGATCATCCAACTTAGTGAGCCCGTGTGCAAATGTACATGATAGCAGCGAGCAAGCAACACAATCGAATATCATTTCAAACACGCACACCTTAGACGCTTCACACGTATGTATGCAACAGACATCTCATCCAACCGCATAGAGGGCTCGAATGAATGTGATAAAAAGACATCTTATCCAGCCACATAGAAGGCTCGAATGAATGTGATAAAAAAAAGACATCTCATCCAGCCACATAGAGGGCTTGAATGAATGTGATCAGACTCAATGATGCAAATGATGAAGCAAAAAATAAAGCACCAACACTCGCACAACAGTACCTCACAAATTTCTAGTCACAGGCGCAATTAAAAAAATTCACAAGACAAATAGTGTATACACGCAACAGTCATAACTCATTCAATAAGTCGCTTCAAGCAGCACCAAGTAAACTTGTACAAGAACACTCACCTGATTAAATGGGGCGCTTTGGAGAATTGGACGCAAATTTCGAATCAAGAGTCTCAATTACCTCAACTTCAGACTACCCTAAAACACCACTGAAACTCCACTAAGCTTGTTCAGAAAGTACCTAGGGATAATTAAGGCAACTTAGGTTACTAGAAGGCATTTAAAACTCTAAACTATAAAAAAAAAATAAAAAATAAAAACTCACGGCTCACGGATCTCAAAAGCCAAAACTAACACGATTAGGTAAGACAAAGCTTGAATCTACAACCTAATGATATAAAATGAATATTTAATCACGATTACATAATCAGATGTCAACTCTAATAAATTTCCTTTGCATTTTAGATGCATGAGTTTCTCATATTAATTAACTCCCACGTACTCAATTCCATTAGAGAATTCTATATCAATTTATATTATAAATCCAATTTTCTACATTACTAGAATTTTAAGATCAAATCATGGCCCACCACTATATATGTATTTACCTTTTCCAGAAGCAATTCATGAAGGATAGTGTTAATTACACAATATTTAATTGCTAAAAGTTTAGAATTCAATACCTCCCACGTACTCAATTCCATTCAAGACTTCTACACCAATTTACATTACAAATCCAATTCTCTACATAACTAGAATTCTAAGATCAAATCATGGCTCTCCACTACACGTGTATTTACTTTTCCAGGATCAATTTATACAAGGATAGTGTTAATTAGACAATATTTAATTGTTAAAGTTTAGAAGTCTCTCACCTTTGTGTCGGCGCCGCTAATCACCGTAGAAACCAAAGAATAACCTAATTAGCTGTAACGGCCCGAGCCCAGCACCTGCCTGCTACGAGATAAATAAATAATTTGAAAGCCTTAATAAATTTCCAATAACTGCAGTTCAGAGCTCTAACTATCTATTACAACACATTAATTTTTCCCAACTAACTTATTAAACTTAAAACTTTTCGTTACAAACCAAACCTTCACTTGACAAATTCTAGAAACTCTATGGTAGACGCCCAATTGAAATCCCTTAGTCTGATGTGGCCCATCCTGCCCTTTGATGAAATTCTGAAAGAGTAATAATTTGAAAGCGTAAGTTGTAAAAATAACTTAGTGAGGCCTGTGCCAGGGTGCAATTGAATTTTATGCAGAAAACGATTTAGAACTCCATGAACTGCCTATTTAAATTATAAAATCAATCCACAATAGTATAACAATTATATTGATATCACATATGAAATCACGTTCAATTACCCGGCAAAACGGCCTAAACAACTCCTCCACTTCAAAAGGATACAATGATCACAGAATGGATCAATAGTTAGTACGCCGGTTAGATAAGGGAGAAGGTGCTACCTTTCCCTTCTCGGTGGCACTGACATGTCTTAGCCGGATAATGTGAGTCACTCCCCAAGGTGCTCTAATCCTTGGTTTGTGAGCCCGGTCAATGGCAGAGCTCTGGTAACCCTGTAGCCCCCAGCTACCCAGAATTATCCAGAGAATACCATCAAACTAGAGCAGATGAGCGCGCAAATAATCATACATATGCAATTGGTACATAGGTGAGATAAAGTACTACACCTTGGTACCATCCATCAATATGAGGTGAGATAAAGTACTACACCCCATTATTCATATGATGCGAGAAATGCAAATAAGTATAGAATTATCAGTTCTACTATGAATAAGTAGTACATGCTGCAAGCATTGCAGACAATTATAAACAGAGATATAACAACTGTAATTATTTCAAATGAGAAATACATATATATGATATAATTTTCTTGAAAAGCTCTTTCAGTTTTAAAAACATTTTATTGAGGCGCTCACCTTTATCAGGATAGGGATGCTACTCAACGGTAGACAGCTGACCTCATACTCTGCTATTTGATTACTTACATGTGTAGTTCAACATAGTCCGAATCATTCATAGTCCCGACTCCATATAACTGGAGAGTCATACATTGACTAGTCCAAAAGTACCTATATGGTGTTCCAATCATATAAAAAACGATTCTACAACCACATACTCTTAAAATTTCCTACTTCGTTCTATTTCTTATTTGTCGTCGTGTCTTTCATGCACAATGCCTCTTGAGATTAAATTAATCAAGTTTGATTAAAGAAGACAACCACAACTTTAAATGTATATACTTTTATAATCAATTTCTATAGTTAAAATAATTAATTATGATTTTAAACTTACCAAAGCAGTGATCTAATGGACATATGTACAAATGTATGTAAATTCCCATTAAGCTAAGTTTATTTAGATAAAGGTTAATATTTATATGTTACTACCAAACTGCTTTAAGAACTCCTGGTTAGTCAAGATTAAATTGAATTTAACATCATTCAGATGAATTAAAAAGACTGATTAATTACTCATAATTTTTATTTGGAACTGGTTATAACATTGGTCTTTGTAATACTCATCTCCTAGGAATCTCATCAACCTAATCAATCTTATAACAAATTTTATCTTATTACATTAATTATCATCAGTAGTTGAAATAATTATAATTAAATACTTAATTAAACTACTTTAATTATTACTTTAATACAAGTTAAATGTCCATTTTATATTCAGTTCAATAAAGGATCCATAAGTTTCCAAGTCCAATTTAATTCTAGTTTGATCTAAAAGTCCATTTTGATATTAATTTTGGTCCAAATCATTAAGTCCAATACTCTGACCCATTTCTATTAACAAGCTCATAATTTAGATAAATCCAAGTAATGAAGGCCCAAAAGACAAGGACCCATTAATACTAAAGCCCCATTAAATTACCTGAAATTGAGTTGACCCCAAAATCAATTGGCCCATCTAGCCACTTAACCCATCACTCAAAAGGCCCAAAACACATATAACCCAATATCATATCCCAACCCTAATCCTAACTAGGGGTGTTCATTCGGTGAAAACCGAACCGAACCGAACCGAAATTTCGGATAACCGAAATTTCGGTTCTTGATTTTTTAGAACCGAAAACCGAACCGAACATCCTAATTCGGTTTTCGGTTTTAACCGAAAAATTTCGGTTCGGTTCGATTTGGTTTCGGTTTAACCGAAATTTTATATAATACAAAATTTATTAAAATTTTATAATCAAATACTAAATTATTTATCATAAAAACATCAAATTAATAGGTAACCATAACACTAAACATTATTAAAAATTACATAGAACTAAATAGTTAAGTGGTTAACATTTAATTATCATCAAATGACATAAATTAAACTACTAAAATCCAAATAATAGGCATAAAATTAAAGAATTTTACAATCCAACTACAAAAACTAACATTTAATAATCCTCAATTGATATAAATTAAACAAATAAAATTCATATCCATAGGCATATAATTAAAAGATTTTGAAGCCCATAAAATCGAACAAAAAATGTTAACTATTTGAACCAAAATTTCGGTTTTCGGTTAGGTTCGGTTAACCGAACAAAAATAACCGAACCGAACCGAAAACCGAATTAGGTCAAATCTCCAAACCGAAAACCGAACCGAATAGCTTTGGTTCGGTTCGGTTTTCACCGAACTCATGTCGGTTCGGTTCGGTTCGGACGGTTATCCGAACCGTGAACAGCCCTAATCCTAACTCCTCTTCCTCCTCCTCAAACCCTAACCGCCGCCGTCACCCTTCTCCGCCGCTGCCACCTTCTCCGCCGTCGCACTTCCACCGTAGACCACCCCCAACCCTTATTCAATTCTAGACAACTTAATTTCGAGCCCAACCGTACCCACACCCTACTTGCGTCTTCTTCCTCCACATACATAGCCCCCACCGCCGCCGCTCTCCTCTTCTCTCTCGCCGCGGTTCAGGCCAACCACAACCTTCATGAACCACCATAGCCTCCTCTATCTCTTTAGCTCGTTCGCTCTCTCTCTCACGCGGTCTTGTCCTTCTCTACATCTTGCACCGGAAAAACTGAACCTCTTCCCTAACACACTCCACCACCACCGCGCCTTTTTCTCTTCCTCTCCCATTTCTCTCTCTCTATCGACTGTGTAAAATACACCTAGTGAAGGTGCCCAGATTTAGAGTATGTGTACGTGTGATATATGTGTAAAATGAGTTTGAATCTAATTATGTATATCTACATTAATTTAGAAGAGGACAAGTGCCCAATTTAAACAAGAGTCATCAACTCTTTTCCTTTCATTATTATGATGCCGTGTGTGTGTATAATTCAATTAAAGGTAGTATTTTGTTTACCAAGTTTTAATAAAGAAGCAATAAATGGGAATTAGGTCCTTAACTTTATAATAATGGGGCAAAGACTCCAAATTCTCGATTACATACTTATTAAGTCCATAGCAAATTAATTAATTCCTTCAACTTTTATTTAATCTACTAATTCCCTTACATTACATGAATACCTTCACTTTAATTCTTTACTATAGTTTGACATTGTATTTCATTTGCACAATACCAATTTATTTTCTTTTACGCCTTATTTTAATTAAAATAAATTACTAATTCATTTACATTTATATAAAATTACGGGGTATTACATTAGCTCTCTTTCCTTTGAACTTGAAACTTACAAAAGACCCCTCTCGCTTAACCCATCACAATGGGCCTTAGTTATCACATTAATCTTTAGTTAAATTATTATCTAATCTGATCAAGTTTTATTAAACATTTTAATTTAGTTGGTATATATAGCTAACTAACTAGAAACACAAATAAAGAGAATAAAGTCGCTTAATTAAAAAGTTTACACATAAATGTCTTAATTTCTTGAAATTACATAATAGACCCCAGATAGAGATTTTGGGGTTTCACAAATAGCTATAGCAGGTCTATAATTGTGTAATTCATCCCAGATGGATTTCAGTTTTGTAAAATAGATGTTGACAGAATCAGTCCCTTGTGTAAGTGTAGCAAGATCCCTCCTAAGTTGAAACACTCTAGGCCCATTGCCCTGTTGAAACCTAGTTTGTAATTCATCCCAAATCTCCTTAGCAATCTTTGTGTAGATAATACTGGAACGGATCTCCGTAGAAACAGCATTCAATAGCCAAGAAACTACAATGTAATTATTGCGAGACCAGGGCATCATAAAGAATAGGATTAGTAATACCTGGATCAGAAATTGAACCATTGATGAAACCAAGTTTGTTCTTAACATTCAGGGAAAGGGAAAAAGATCTGGCCCATGTATTGTAATTGTCTCCAGTCAATTTATCTTGAACAAGGAGAAGAGTTGGGCCGTCCGAAGGATGAAGAAAGTAATGGCTGGAAGGATCCTCCAATGGTGGAAGTGATCTTGTACTGCCAGAGGCAGAAGAACTGATAGCGGAGTCAGTAGACATAGTAGCAGCAAGAAAGAAGAAAAATGATGAATAAAACACTAATCAAGAAAGGGAAAAAACGAAGAACAGAGGACAACTCTGATCAAGTGACAAAAAGCAGAGACAGAACTCTGAAGAAAAGAAAAATCTGGAAAAAACAGAGAGTAGAAAGCAGCGGAGAAGAAACAAGAAATCTGTTGGAAGAATTTATTAACTCAAGAACAGCTAAGTGTTCTTATCAGTTGAGTTAATTAATTAAGTTAGTTAAAAGGTTTTGATGATAACAAAAAGGTGTCATCAACTAAGTTACGTGAAGCTTAGTAAGCCTTTGAAGATTGGATACTTGGTCTAAAAGAAAATCATTTAAGAACAGAAGTATTCAAGAAATGAAGATTCAATCTTATGATAAGAGTGAAAATCAGATTAGTGAAAGATTGAAAATCAGATTAGTAAAAATCAGCTTAGTGGAAATGAGATCATCAGATGACTGATCATGAGATGACTAGTGCATCAGCTTAGTGCATCAGCTTAGTGCATCAGCTTTGTGCATCAGACTTGTGCATCAGATTTGTGCATCAGCTTTGTGCATCAGACTTGTGCATCAGATTTGTGCATCAGACTTGTGCATCAGACTAGTGCATCAGACTAGTGATCATCAGCGGAGTGGATCCCATCAGCTAAGTAAAATCGGTCAGTAAGCTCTCCAACGGTAACAAGCTAAGTACATTAAATGCTGCTGACAGAAAGTACAGCAGAGTGTACAGTAAACAGTGCAGAAAGTACAGCAGAGTGTACAGTGAACAGTGCGACAGTCTGCAAAAGTTACCGTTCAAATTATGACCGTTGCTCAAGGACTTAAATGCAATTTTGCCAACCTTCAACGGGCAAAATTACAAATCCAAGAGTATAAATAGATGGTAAACTGAAGATTCAAGAGAGACTTGCACACTTTCAAGATCAAATCTTTAGAGCAAGAATCCATCAGTTGAGTCATCTTATCATAAGCTTAGTCATCTTATGACGAAGCTGATTGTTGAAGAACAAGAGTGAACCCTTGTATATCTGAGTGATATTCAACTGAGTGCTGTGAGGAGTAGATATCCATCTTTGTGAGTGATATTACTTCGGAGAATAGGTCTTCTTTGTGATTTCCTATTGCGAACTTGTGGTCGTTTCATTTGTTGTTCGACGCAAGCAGAGTATACTGTAAACTTAGTGATTATAGTATAACCCAAGATCTGTGTGACTTGGAAGAGTGGATTAAGAGGATTTGTTCCTGTATAACCACTATAAAAATTCCTTGTGTTATTTACTTTATTTGTCTTGCATTGCATATTTCATAAGCTAAGTAAATACTTTAAAAGAAGAGTCTTTTAAATTGAGGAATTTCCAACTTGGGGCAAAACTTTCTTTGTGCTTTAAAAGTTTAATTGAGTTGAAAACATTGTTTGAAAAACACATAAACATTATCCGCTGCATCATTGTTTGAAACTCTGATTATATAAGCTTGATAAGCAAAATCAGCATAGTCTACTCCACTGAATAAGCTAAGTGCTAAATCAACATAGTAGTCTCACAAATAAGATCAGCTTACTCTGCTGATAAGCTAAGTGCAAAATCAGCTTAGTCATCTTATTTAGCTGATGATCGAACTCTGATGGGGGCTATTTCGCACCCTACATACTAGTCTGATCGAACAAAGATTACAAGATCGATTCGACCAATTCTAACGGATCGAGATCTTCTTACTGACCCAGCCTGATGCCGCTCGCTCCGAGTAAAGATTACACTCCGGACCCAAGAAGGATAGGTTGGGCCGAGTCCAACTAGGACTATGATTCCTTGTAATACTAGGTTTAGCGTAATATAAATACCTAGTTATTCATTGTATAAGAGGGGACGAATTCTCTTAATTCAGGGATTACACAAGAGTACATTGATAACAATAGAACTCAATAATATCCATTATTATTGCAGAACTTTACCTCCATATCATTGCGTTCTTAATTTCGTTACTGGTTTTATTTCTTGCCTTTGATTATTGCTTTTCTTTGTAAACGATCCATCCAGAATAAAGTAACAGAACCCAATATACTGAATAATTCAATATCCAAACCCCCGATATCACAAATTCACTGATATTAAATTAACCCGACGAAAAACGGTTAAATCAGTTTACGAAAAACGGTTAAATCAGTTGGCGCCCACCGAGGGGCTAGGTTAATTATTCGATCGACATATGGCTCGCCCAAGGAAAAGCGCTCGTATCGGAGCAAGAAGTAACACAACCACCGGTCATGACACATCTGAAGATCCACAGGAGAACGACAATAATAACGTTCCCAACACCGACGAGAATTTACAGAATACCCATCCCCGAGATCATGAACCCCTAGGAGGTCCTCCCGGCACGATACAGGAAGAGCCGGAAGTCCCCGAGATCCCTGCTCCTCTCCCGGGTGCTCAGGAGAAATTACGACAAATAGCGATGCTCTTTAAATCATTCTCCCCGGAAGAATTACTTGTGCTTGATCAAATTCCGCAAAACCCTAGGGCTGCCAGGACAATTCCTGCTCGGAGAACGCCCGGACAAAACGATCATGTATCTCAACAAGCTGATAGCCCACTAAGCGAGCACCGCTCGCTACACAGTCCACAACAGGACAATTCGAAACCCTCCGACAACAATCCTCGAAGGAAACGAGGTCACAGAAAAACCCCGGCGAGGCGTAGTAGATCCAGGGAACGAACAATTATCCCTATTGAGGATGATATAGATGATACAATCCCTGATCGACCACGAACGGCTCGACTGACGGAAAGAGAAATTGAAAGGATGGTGCAGGACCGACTTGAACAACGCTTACGGTCTATTCAAAATCCGTGGGCCCGAACCACGGAACTCCAGGAAAGCCTTGCGGCCTGTTCTCCCTTTTGCAGGGAAATAAAAGAGGCACAATCGATCGGACAAGTCCCGGGCAGACTACCTCGTTACGATGGAACCACTGACCCGGATGATTATATTTTTAGCTTTACGAATATAATGAATTTATATGCCCACTCTGCTGAATTCACTGCCAAATTAATGGTAACCACATTCGAAGGACTCGCGTTGGACTGGTTCGCGAAACAACCTGCCAACTCCATATTCAGCTTTAGGGAACTCTGTAACAAATTGACACAGCAGTTCGCCAGCCAAAAGAGACAAAAACTTCCAATGAGCTACCTTGGAACTATATATCAACAAGAAGGAGAATCCCTAAGGAATTGGTTGGCCAGATTCAACGTAGAATTGCTTAAAATCGATTCCCCAAATATTGACTACATAATATCTATCCTCTTCGATCTCACTAAAAACAGGCAGTTCGGAAATGCCCTCAGTCGAAAGCAACCAAGAACGTTCGCCGACATCATGAGCCTAGCATCTAAGTATATGACCCAAGAAGAGATGAATTCCTTTAAGGATAAAAACAAAAACAAAGTTACGGCTACAGGGTCTAAGCGGCATGATAGGATTCCCGCCCAAAGATCCTTGGATTACGAGCGATCTTCCAAGAGAGGTAACGTTTTCCAGCGACTGGAATACAGCGGAGCCGACCGAGAAAGGCAACCTAATTTCTACCAAAGACCAAGAAACCCTGAACCACCAATCAGAAGCAGAGTGAATCAAGTAGAACACCCAAGATTAAATGCTCCAATCGAAGAAATCTTGGAAGTTCTAGAAAGAAATAATTGGATTCCTGAGGCGAGGAAAATCGCTCAGCCCAGACCAGGGTCTAGAAACTATGATCAATACTGTAAGTACCATAGGGCACATGGGCATCGAACGGAAAATTGTTTTCACCTTAAGAGAGAAGTTGAAAAACTGATCGAGCAAGGAAAACTAGACGAATACATAGAACGAGATAATCGCAAAAGGGAAAGAAGCAGAAGCCCCCGGAACGGAACTCAAAGGAGAAGTTCTCATCGAAGGTCACCAGAACATCGACCTACTCAGGAGTTGAATCACGACCAGATCAATGGAACTATCCACACTATATCCGGGGGGCCTGCGGGTGGAGATAGTCGCAATGCTCGACGAAGAATGGCCAGATCCCTAATTGCAAGTTCTAAATATCCAAAAGAAAATATGGACGTTAGAAAATAGGCCAACAAATCACGAGCCGATTAGCTTTAACGAAGGCGAAGTACCTAAAAACATTACTTGGGATACGAAAGAAGATAACCCAGATTTCCCTATGGTAGTGTCGTTAGAAATAGCGAATTACAATGTGAAAAGAATCCTAATCGATAATGGAAGCTCAGCAAATATCATCTCCAGGGAGGTTCTAGCACAAATGAACCTCGGACAAATAAACTTACAAAAGGTAGCCACACCGTTAGTAGGCTTTGGAGGGTCCGAGATCATCCCCAGCGGAACGATATCTTTGAGTGTATCGCTCGGAAAGAAGCCACTTCGAACAGTGAAGCTGGTAAAATTCCTAGTGGTAGAAACACCCTTCGCTTATAACGCTATATTAGGGCGACCAGCCCTTAACCTTTTTCGAGCTGTGGTCTCTACCTATCACCAGAAAATAAAATTTCCGACCGATAGCGGCATTGGAGAAATAACGAATGACCACTGTATGGCGTGGGATTGCTACAGCACGTCGCTGACCTTGAGAGAACATCCTAACCCTATTACTCCGAGCAAGAGAAAGATCGAAGACGATCCAATTAGAAATGAGGTCGAAATTCCTATTACTGATCGATTAGATAAAAAGGGGAAAGAACCACTAGATTTATCCTTGCAACCCCCAGAACATAAAGATATAATTCTAGTAGAAGGCGACTCGTCCAAAAGGACAAGAATTGGTACAGAATTGAGCAAAGAAGGAGAAGTAATGTTAATCGAATTTCTAAGAAATAACGTGGACGTTTTCGCTTGGAGTGCAAATGACATCGAAGGGATCGATCCTCGAGTAATCAAGCATACCCTAAAAATTGACCCTTCGGCGAAACCCGCCAGACAGAAGAAAAGAAATCATGGACCAGTGAAAGATAAAATCATTAAAGCCGAAGTTGAAAGACTGATGGAAGCAAAACAAATCCGAGAAATACATTTCTCGGAGTGGCTATGTAATGTTGTACTAGTAGCAAAGGGGGATAAAAAGGACAACAAATGGAGGATGTGTAATGATTTCACCGACCTTAACAAGTTATGTCCACGCGACCCTTACCCCCTCCCAAGAATCGACTTATTGGTCGACTCGACTGCTGGCTTTGCGCTGTTCAGCATGATGGACGCCTTCCAAGGCTTTTACCAAATATACATGGACGAACGCGACCAAGAGAAGACCGCATTCATAACCGAACAGGGAGTATACTGCTTTAGAGTAATGCCGTTCGGATTAAGGAACGCTGGGGCTACATACCAAAGATTGGTAAACCTAATGTTCAGGGAGTTAATCGGAGAAATAATGGAGGTCTATGTAGACGACATGTTAGTTAAAAGTATGAATGAAGCAGATCACGTAAAACACCTAGATCGATGTTTCCAAATCTTAAGAAAATATCGTATGAAGTTGAACCCCGCAAAATGCACCTTCGGTGTTAAGTCAGGAAAGTTTTTGGGATATTTGGTACACCAGCGAGGAATAGAAGCCAACCCAGAAAAAATTCGAGCCATAACTGAAATGAAACCTCCCAAGACCATCTCTCAAGTGCAAAGCTTGGTTGGGAAGATCGTAGCGTTGAATAGATTTATATCTAAATCGGCGGATAGAAGCTTGCCCTTTTTCCAAACACTTCGAAAAGCGAAAAACTTTGTTTGGACCGAAGAATGTGAACGAGCTTTCGAACAACTCAAAGAATATTTAACATCCCCTCCGATGTTGGCCAAACCGACAGAAGGGGAACCATTGTACTTATACATCTCCATCTCCGATACGGCCGTTAGCTCTGTCCTAATTAAGATAGAGGGTTCAGAGCATAAGCCTGTCTATTATCTCAGCAAGTTATTACAAGGGGCGGAGAAGAATTACTTGGAAATAGAAAAATTCACGCTGGCTTTAGTAGTGGCTGCACGAAAACTCCGACCCTACTTCTTAACCTACAAAATCATCGTTTTGACGAATCAACCGCTAAGGCAAATCCTAGCGAAACCAGAAGCCTCCGGACGACTAATCAAATGGGCCATCGAACTCAGCCAGTTCGAGGTAGACTACAAACCAAGGATTGCCATCAAGGCCCAGGTGTTGGCTGATTTTATACTAGAAACACCGACGCAGGCCACTGAATCGTCGAACTGCCACAACAACGATGTCTTGATGATCGAGGATCAAACTTGGTTAATGCATGTCGACGGTGCTTCATGCCGAGAAGGGGGAGGCGCCGGAATCAACTTCACTGGACCAAATAAGGAAGATTTGAATTACGCGATAACATTGGACTTCATCGTAACAAACAATGAAGCCGAATATGAAGCGTTAATCGCAGGAATGGAGATAGCGATAAAAGCCAACATAAAGAGTCTTAAGGTACTGACTGATTCGGAATTAGTACAAAGACAAATAGAAGGCCTATACGAGGCTAAAGAGTTCAATATGATCAAATACCTCGCCAAAGTGAAATCTCTAGCTGGGAAATTTGAAAGCTTCAGTATCCAGAACATCCCACGTTCGGAAAACAAATGGGCCGATCAGCTATCAAAATTCACAGGATCCCATGACGGAAAGACCGAACGGGTGATTAACTGGTTAATATCTAATACACCAGCAATCGACATCGATGAAATACCGATAATCGATATAATGGAAATCGAAGAAGCCGAAGAAAACTGGATGAACCCAATGAAAGACTATCTTCAAGATGGAAAACTACCATCTGATCAGAATGAAGCTCGGAAAATAAAATATCGAGCCCCAAAGTATACACTTGTAGAAGGAAAACTCTACAGACGATCAGTATCGGGAATTCTCCTGAGATGCATCCCTGAATCACAAACCATGGATATACTGCGAGAAATACATGAAGGAGACGCAGGAAATCACAGTGGATCGAGGGCATTGGCCTTAAAATGTCTCAGAACAGGTTACTATTGGCCAACCATCAATAAAGATGCCGCTCAATATGTCCAAGAATGTCATCACTGCCAGATCCATGCTAACATATGTCATCGACCAGCAGAAAATATGCACCCTATCCCGATTTGTTGGCCATTCGATCAATGGGGAATGGACATCGTGGGACCTTTCCCAACAGCTAGATCAAAGAAATCCTATGTCCTGGTCGCTGTAGAATACTTCAGCAAATGGATAGAATGCGTCGCCCTCGCACGAATAACCCAATTCCAAGTTATTAACTTCCTCTGGAAATTCATAGTCTGTCGATTCGGCATCCCAAGGGTCCTTATCTCCGATAATGGAACTCAATTCGCGGGAAAACAGATAATAGAATGGTGTACAAGACTCGGAATTCAACAAAATTTTACCTCGGTAGGACATCCTCGAGCAAATGGACAAACTGAAGTAGCAAACCGAGAGATAATAAAATCTTTGGAAAAAAGGTTAGGAGCTGCCAAAGGAAAATGGCTCGATGAGCTACCAGGAGTTTTGTGGGCTAATCGAACTACGGTAAGAAATTCAACTGGGGAAACCCCATTCAGCTTGATATATGGGTCGGAAGCTGTTATCCCTGTGGAAACTTTAATTCCAACTCCAAGAATAGAGATGTTCAATAAAGAAGAAAATGAAAAGGCGAGGGAAAATGACGTTGATTTAACAGAAGCCTTAAGAGATAAAGCTGCTGTACGCCTACAAGCCACTAAGGCAAATATGGAGAAAGCATACAATCAAAAAGTACGCGTCCGAACCTTCAAAGAAGGGGACTTGGTTTTGAAAAAGGTAGAAGTATCCAAGCATGTGGGAAAGTTACAACAAAATTGGGATGGACCTTACATCGTCATTGGCGTAGGAAAGAAAGGTTCATACAAAATTGCACACATGGATGGGACAGCCTTACCAAGAACCTGGAACGCAGTCAACCTTAGGAAATACTATGGTAAATAAATTTTAGCAGATTATACTGCATTGTTTTATTTTTACTTTATCAAAGTTTTAATCCTTGTAACAAAGGCCCTAGCCTAGAGTTCAAATAGTAAAAATTTTAGCATTTTCTATACATCGATTATTTCGATTAACGCTCTGTGGAATTACACTAGCATATTGATAAATATTAGAACGAAACGAGTCGAGTATACATTGATCCGCTCAATAAACACTCCTCGATCTATATCAACAGCAACAAAGACTTTTTGGTGATAAACCTAAGTCTGAATTATAAATGAGTCGAGTATACATTGATCCGCTCAATAAACACTCCTCATTCCGACGACAAAAACGAGTTGAGTAAACATCGATCCGCTCGATAAAAACTCCTCGACAAATATATTCAACGATCAAAAGGACTTTTGGTACGAAAAACCTAAGTCTAAATTAAAACGAGTCGAGTATACATTGATCCGCTCAATAAAAACTCCTCGTTCAATTTTATTAACAAAAAAAAAAAAAAGGACTTCAGGTATAGAAAACCTAAGTCTAAACAAAACGAGTTGAGTAAACATCGATCCGCTCGATAAAAACTCCTCGACATATATATATTCAACAGCAAAAAAGACTTTTTGGTGATAAACCTAAGTCTGAATTATAAATGAGTCGAGTATACATTGATCCGCTCAATAAACACTCCTCATTAACAAAACGAGTCGAGTAAACATTGATCCGCTCAATAAAAACTCCTCGATCGAACACAACAAACATAAAGACTTTTGGTACGAAAAACCTAAGTCTAAAACAAAACGAGTTGAGTAAACATCGATCCGCTCGATAAAAACTCCTCGATATATGTTCAACGATCAAAGAGATTTTTGGGTTAAAAACCTAAGTCTAAACAAAAGGAGTTGAGTAAATATTGATCCGCTCAATAAAAACTCCTCGATTAATTACAACGACAAAGAAGGATTTTGTTATGAAATCCTAAGTCTAAATTATAGCAAGATTGAGTACACATTGATACGCTCAATAAAAACTCCTCGATCTACTCCTAAACGATCTAAAAAAGATCCGCTGATACTCCTAAAGTTTTGAAGGATAAATCAAGTATGAATTCATCTGCTCGGAAATTACTCCTCGTAAATAAAATTATCAAACGACAAAGAAGATGCAAGGAATAAAATAATATTTTATTCATCAAATCAATTACATACAAATATTCTACGTTACAAAAATCTGCTTGCTATCTAAAGATCGTTACAATGATCTAGTTAAATTGATCCTACGGGATCGACTATCTTCACGACAATGTCCACGGAAACACCAATCTCCTCCCTAGTACCTCATCGATCATAATAAACCACCTAAGAAGTATGCTGCTCAGGATGGTCGACTTCTTTGGTTCGATAGCCAGGCTCTGAAGATCAAATGTTCTTCCAGATGAAATGAACACTACCAGCCAGATAAGCTAGCAATGCTCACTCACCCAGAAGAAGATACTGCTTTTACTTTATCTATAAAACATTTTACTCTGGAGCAGCATCTCTTCGGGACCGTCGTGAAACGGTAAAACTTACCAGCCACCCCGGCGATCTATCACTCCGGAAGTCACATCCAAGAGCGAGGGTGACTGGCAAGTATGAACCCCCCATGTGCAGACGGAAACCACGGACCTCTAAAGTGATGAAGACTAAAGCGGAGATCTCATGGGATCCGTCGATACAAGGAAGGGCTGACATGGGACCCGTCAATACAAGACTGGGGACAATTCCTTTACTGCGAACGAACAAATCACGATAATGTGACTTCTTGAACATTATGGGGTCCGAAGGCAAAATGAAATCTAAAGAAACAGAGATCTTCATTGTTATGAATGGAAAATAAGGAAACTATCTACTTATTTATAGGCGCCCGTGAGAATGATCCTACGGATAATAGGAGTTTAATCAAGGGACGAAAACGCGACCCTTTGACTTCCCGAAATAAATGCAAGTAAGTTGGAACGGCGCCCGTCTGATCGATTCAACTGATCGGTGAAAAACAAATCTACAGATCGAAGCGATCAACAAAATAATCCAAGAAAACTTAAAGAAGTTCAAAGACCAAAACGATCTGCACGATCATATATGAAGGTCGCCTAATAGAAAATATTAAGAACTCCTCAACGAAGGCATGAAAAGTTGGACCGTTGAAAGAGGATAATTGCTTAAAAACGACCAGAGCCTCCACCATACGGGGGTCGTAACTGCCTCATACATCATTGGGGGACTACTAAGTTGGCCATACAAGAATTCCATTTGGAATCCAAGAAATCTGACATCGAAATCAGGAGAATAGCCCTCCCTATTCGAAACTATAAGGCCGTCACTGCCTAATTTTCCAAAGAATTGCTGAAGGAGGTCTGAACGGGTCAGATCTGGCCAGGACTGTTACATTTTCCAATTCCTCCCATATCAAGAGTATGATATACTGGCTAGAGAAAAGTATAGTTAAAAAGTTAATGATGAAAGACATGGATTTATGAAAAGCACGGAGAGGGAAATTTCCCTTTGATGAGAAGAAAAGCGAAGTTCAAACAGGTGGAACAATAACCTCCTTATATAAGAAATATGTCATAAAGGGACAAATTTACAAAGCACGGATCGAACATCGACCAGAATGGAGTATACAAAGTTTGATCGACAAAAGTTGTGATTGGCAAAAGCAAAATCAGTTACTAAAACAGTAATAAAACAAGGACAAGCTATCTTTTCTCTATCTAGAAACACGAGTATGCTACTCCATAATGATTATTTCATGATGACTATATCCATGCACAAGGGAAGAACGAGCATAACAAAGTATATATACAGGAGACATTTGATCAGGCAAGAATCTGCCTACAAAAGATCATCGTTTTCAAATTTCTACTCCTTCTATTACAAAAATTTCAGCCCAAATAACTGCACAAAAGATTGGGCGATAAAAAAAAAAAAAAAAAAAAAAAAAAAAAAATAGACAGTCCAAGGCCTACCAGGTCAAACTAAAGTCGCTAAGAAGAACGATCAGCAGTTCGACTACCAGAAACAGTCCTCCGAGGAGTCAAGTTGCCAGCAAAAGCCATCAACTCATCTTGACGCTTTAGATAACCGGCGTCATATCCCTCCTCATAGGACCGCAGTCGAGACTCCTCTGCAAGGGCAGCAGCCTGAGTTAAATCATTTTTCTCTTTTTCAAGCACAACTTTTTCGGCCTCCAATCTTTGGAGAGCATCTTTATCAACTTGCAGCTGCAGCTCCAAACCCTTGCTTTTAGCTTTTTCGGACTCCAACTGACCCCGAAGAGCTCTCCGACTGTTCCACAGCTCGTCATTTTGCACACCCAGCTGGAGTGCGAAATATTTGCCCTAAAAACAGAAAGAATGAGAAAAACCACCGTACAACAAAGAATTCAAAACAAAGAACAAAAATGTCTACCTGCTCACATATCTTCACCAAAGATTGAACAAGGCGAACATTGGAGGCGCCTTCGAGCTTCCTCAACTCACCAGGCAAAATGGTACTCATGCCTAAATCCCAGGACAAGGCATCAGGTTCAACAGAACCCGGCAATTCGCTAGTTAAAGGGACACCGTCAGAACGTGGAGTCTCCGACAAGAGGATGTCATTAACTTGCTCATTGATACATCGCTCATCCAGTTGACGAGGAGACTCTCTCCCGTCAGGACTAACGGAGGTTTCCTTGCCCGAAGCAGAAATTATGGTTCTACGACCAGACCGCGAGCCGGTCCGACCTTGAGAAGGTCCTCCAGATTCAAAAGAAGTAGTCATCACGGTAGTATCGTGAAACAAATAATCAGGACAATCCTGCACAATAGATTGCGTCGTAGAAGGATTGACAAAAAAGCCATCACCAGCTTGCCCTTCACTAGTGATTGGGGCAGTAGAAACAGATAAAGGAAGAGAAACAGTAAAGTCCTCTCCATGAAAAACATGCTCAAAGGAAGAAGCATTGGAACTAACAGCTATATTATAAGCCGTTTCTTCGTTGGATATGTCCCCAAAAGCTAATCGACCAGGGGAAGGCATGTTTCTTTCCTGAATGGGAGCAGAAAAGACTGGTTCGGAGAACGACGAGGTTACCAAGGAAAGAGGTTCAGAAGTAATAATATGAGTATCAATCTCCGACCTAATTGGTTGAGACGAATGAGGAGGCTCGATCGACGGCCCCTCTCTTCGTAATCTTTTAGATCTATTTTCTCTAGCGCCCTCGCGGGATGGTCGCCTCGAAGTATTACCGAAAAGGTTACTCATGATCGGATTACGGAAAAATATATATTAATATCGAGGAAGTTTATCGACTAGCTCAAGAAAGAGTATTCTGTTAAGAGAAAAGTGTAGCAGTAAAAAGACAAGTAAAATTTTACCTCTCGTATTTATACTACACGAAAGGACACGACAGACCTGGAGAAAGGGCGCGAAACAGGAAAACTGACCTTGGAGCAAACGCTAGAATTTGAAAAGACGCATACATAATGATTACGGCAAATTAAATGACTTGTCTGAATTATTACAGCGGATGTGAAAAGACACGACTGTCAGAATACGAAACGTTTGGTGTACAAAGTAGGAAAGCTAAGTTACAATTAAACCTACGAGTGGATAATTACAAAAATTATTTCAAAAATAAAACCACTATTCTAAGAAGCCTGGTCGCTATCGGGAATCTTCTGTTCGCCACCGACGTCCATGTCGTCTTCTTCTTCTTCTTCATCTTCCGGATCGATAAATGTATCATCGAGCTCATCGTTAACATCTGAAGGAGGAATTGGCAATGGATTTCCGTACTCTCCGACAAGGTGAGCTAAAGGAAGACCTTGATATACGACATCTGGAACTTCAGAGGAAGAGTAAAGCTCGCCATTACGATTCAACCGGATATGAGCTGCCTTAAAATACTCCTTCCGACGATCCTCGATCATCTCCAAAGCGACCAGTTGATGAATCGATTTTTTAAAAGTATTCTCAAGAAGAGGACCTACCATCCGGTACACCAACGCCGTATGAACAGGAGAATTGAGGAATTCACGTACAACTTGTTCGTCAGATTTCCTAACATATCGATCTCTTTGCCTAAGGGGGACATCATTTTCGTACTCCTCTAAAGAAGCTTCAAGGCTTGATACTTGAGATTCAAGCTCACTAATTCGAGTCGTACTCTGCAACTGCAATTCCTCTAATTTTCTTGCCATTTGATTGGCTTGTTCTTGAGCACGAGAAACCTCTATTACCCTATCTATCATTTCTTGATCTTCGGTCCCGGCAGCACGAGTCTCTACGACAGGAACAGAGGAAGATGTCGAGGGACCAACTTCTGAACCGGAAGATTTGTGAAGTAAAACTTTATATTTCTCTTCAAGGAATTCGCACTGTTGTTTCCAAAGAGAATTTTCATAGGCGTATGATGTCAGACAGGTGTTAACCTGAAATAACGAAGGGGTCAGAAAGAAACGAATTAGCAAATTAAGAAAATCTTAAAAGATCACTTCATCAGAATAATAGAAAGAAAAAGGTCTCACCTTTTCAGCATAAAGAGAAGCTCGCTGGAATTTCTCCAAAGGATCCTTATGAAGAAGCTTATTAAGATCACGAGTAAGAACGCCAGACAAAAGAATACGGGTCGCCTTATCAACCGCATTCTCATTATTATCATGAATAAGAGAATCCTTCTCGGAATAACCAGCAGCCCTCCTTCCCTCTAAATGATCCTCGATCATTTCGACCAGAGTAGGCTTTGGATGTTTATCTCCAAGTAAAGAAAGGTCGTCACCAGAACGTCCATAGTAACTCCTTTTTCTATCAACTGGATTATTAGTAGGATGAGGCATCGACCAGCTACGACATCCCCGAATACCCAAAGATGTTCTAAGGTGAAGAGGAGGATAACCAGATCCCGTCCCCTGACGAATGGGGGACTCACGAGAAGAATCTGGAGATTCCCCTCTGTTATCCTCAGACTCGTGGCCCGACTCCAGTTTCCTTTTTCGAGATGCCCTCTGCTCAATAGGATTATTCTCTACTGACTTGGAGGATTTCGACAGCACCATTTTTCCCTTCAAAGAATGTCGGGAGTTTTCTACCATATGAGCTGAAAAAGAAACAAAATAAAGTTAATTTCTCCGTATAAAAAGTATAGCGACAATACTAAAGGTCAAATAAAATGCTAACCAAGAGGTTCAGGTGATGAACTGATGGGGAAATTGTGGACACTTAACCCCGCCTTACGAAGAAAAGCTTCCCCAATCAGAAGAGCACTTTGATATTTGTTTGTACGCATCTCGGGAATCTCAGTTATAAATTGCACATCGTCGGGAACAAGTTCGCCAGTCGATGAGCGACCTCCAGGAATCCAACTAGAGCCATGATCCCATGAAAAAGGTATGGTCGAACCGTCCACCGAACGGAGATTAGACGGAGGACGAACAAAGAAGAAATGAGATTTCCATGAAGGATTACTAGAAACCGGAGCATCAAAAATTGCTCGGCTAGGTCGCTGACTAGCAAAGAAATATCCACGATTTGAAGAACTAGAAATATTAAAACGGAAAAGTTGCGTAAAATTGCGGAAAGAAGGTTTAAACCCCTTTGCAATCATCAGAACGGAAAAACAAACCACGAAAGCAACAGAATTTGGAACCAGTTGTGTCAAGCACACGCTGAAAGTTTTCAGAACTTCCAGGAAAAGGGGAGACAAAGGAAGACGCAGTCCACTATTAAAATGAGCCGTATAAAAGGCTCGACATCCCTCCGGCGGGGTAGTAACCCTATCAGTAGGTGAAGGGAGAATTATCTCAGAACCCTCCGGAAAATATTTGGTATAGCTATTCACGACTTCGGGGAATGTTTCCTCTGTATATGCGCAAGCTAGATCCTCAATTGGTTCAGAAATCTGAGGAACAGTACCTTTGCCCTTTTTGGCTCGGGCGGCTACGTCCGCATCGGAAAGGATTCGTACCTTGTAAGTATCTTCTACAGGGATAACAAGGTCAGAGACCGTAGTTTGTTCACCCAGAGGATTAGAATGTAACTCCTCCTCGTTATCAGGGGCGATGATCTCTCTAGGAGAAGAAGAAGATCTTCTTACGGAAGCCATCTATATTCTAGTTCTTGAAGAAGAAGGTCGATGAAAGGAAAATTTTATACGACGAACGACCAAACTAGAAAATGACTGCGATCTAAAAGCAAATATAAAAGAGAAATGGCAAACTCGAAAGTCACCTATTTATAAGGAAATGAGAAAAGACGTTTCGAACTTATAGCAGCTACTCAAATTCCCGCCAAAAATGGAAGGATACCAAAAGCCTCCTGAATAGACGCGTGGCGATTCATCATTAGGCGGAAGAAACGACTATCTATGATACGTAGCACTCTTTTCCTTACTTAAGATTTTTTCCCACTGGGTTTTTCCTTAAGTAAGGTTTTTAACGAGGCTCCGTGCATAGAAAAGAAACAGTCGACTAGTTTTATCTACTTCTACGAGCTCCTATTATCTATACGCTCGAAGAAGTGAGGGAGTACTGATGGGGGCTATTTCGCACCCTACATACTAGTCTGATCGAACAAAGATTACAAGATCGATTCGACCAATTCTAACGGATCGAGATCTTCTTACTGACCCAGCCTGATGCCGCTCGCTCCGAGTAAAGATTACACTCCGGACCCAAGAAGGATAGGTTGGGCCGAGTCCAACTAGGACTATGATTCCTTGTAATACTAGGTTTAGCGTAATATAAATACCTAGTTATTCATTGTATAAGAGGGGACGAATTCTCTTAATTCAGGGATTACACAAGAGTACATTGATAACAATAGAACTCAATAATATCCATTATTATTGCAGAACTTTACCTCCATATCATTGCGTTCTTAATTTCGTTACTGGTTTTATTTCTTGCCTTTGATTATTGCTTTTCTTTGTAAACGATCCATCCAGAATAAAGTAACAGAACCCAATATACTGAATAATTCAATATCCAAACCCCCGATATCACAAATTCACTGATATTAAATTAACCCGACGAAAAACGGTTAAATCAGTTTACGAAAAACGGTTAAATCAAACTCTACTTATAGAAGAGAAGTTAAAGAAAAGTTTTAAAAGTTTATGAGGTCTATTCACCCCCCCCCCTCTAGACCTCATCTGACCACTTGGGACCAACAAAATCAAACTGATACCATGTTAAATTCTATGGAGTTCATAGAATTAAAAGATAAAGCAAAACTATAAAAGTATTTTTACAAATTCTTGGAGCAGAAGAGAAAGAATTAATCTGTAAAAAATTTATTATGTGCAATGTGTGTAACAAGGGTCGAACTCGGGCTTATTTATACTAGACATAAGCCGGTTGACAAACTGTTACATAAGCATTTTAACGCTTTTATAAATAACAAAACAAAACAAAAAGAAATAAAGAAATACATTAAAAATAAAATAAACTTTCTAATCCCTAATTTCCCAAATCATTCGCAGATTTCCCTTCTTCAATTTTCTTTCAATAATTCGTTTGCTTATGAAAACTCTTTTCAATTTTGCAGGTAATTTGTCAAGTACTCCAATATAGAACGAAGCATAAATTCATCAAACCGATAAGTACTCTTCGAAATAAGATGGCGAGAAAGGGTCTTCAATCCTTGATTTATCTTCTTCTTCGAGAGCTTAATATGATCATTCTTAAAGATAGTGGCTTGAAAAACCTTCCAAGCATCTTCTCCAGATTCCGAGTCCAGCATTGAAGCATCAATCGAAACTTCCCAGACACGAGGGCAACCACAATTCATAATGCTCTCGATATCCTCATCAAAAGACATCTCCAGCACGGTTTCTTTATCGAGACGACGAGTAATTACCTCATTTCCCTCTCTTGGCCTTTTACTTACTTGAGCCGATTCAACGGTCAAAGAGTCAGTCTCCCTTGAACGATTGCTCCATTGAAAACCAGCAGGTGCTTGAACAGGACCAAAAACTTGATCTTGATTCGAAGAAGCTGTATACTTCGAATTCGAGGGTTTGCCTGATTCGACCAACCACTTAGATTCTGAGTTGCTTGAGGACGAGGGATTTGATTTGAGCTTGGAACCCTTCCACTTCTTCGAGCCATCTCCATCATTTTTTTGCACTATTCGACATTGTCAAAGAGATTGCATGCTCAGAAAAAATTGAAAAATAACAGAATAAACATGGAAAAAATCTTAAAGATTTACTCCTATGATGCAATATACGGATGAAAACTATCAAATTTAATTTTTGCATATATTGTCAAGATGACATCTTTGAATGCAACAAATTAATAATATAATTTCCCACCTTGGGATTTTTAAAAAACCAGTTTTTTTTTAAAATTATTTTCTAATTTATATTGATACAAATAGATGAATTTTTTTATTTTTTAAATGTTACATTCTTTTAATTATTTTCTAATTCATATTGATATGAACTATTGTTATTATTATTATTATTATTATTATTATTATTGAATTTTTAAATGATTTTTGATTCATAAAGGTTATGTTTAAAATGTTTAAATATTTTTTTATTTGATTTATTGTTTTTTATAAAATTTAGGGACTAAATTGATACAAATAGATTTTCTGAGTGACTTAAGTATAAAACTATCGGAAAAATTGCTTTTTTGGTACCATAGGATAGGATGGCTTGTACTTTTGGTACCATTGGATATGATAATGCAAATTTGGTACCATAGGATAGGTTCTCATTGCAAATTTGGTACCAAACCCAATTTTTCTACAAAATTATTGGTAATTTATCCCCTATCAAATGCATAATGTTCAATTGAACCCCTCGTGGTTTTAAAAAGAGCATTTTACCCCCTGAAATTTTGTAAAAATTTCACATCGCCTCCCTGATATTTTTATAGGCGGCACTTAATCCACTTGTATTATGATAATGTGATATTTTACCCAATGTTATGATAAATGTGGCAATTTATCCCCCTATGTTAAATAAAATAGTTTGCATGCATACTCTCAATTTCGGCAAGTGAGTTACAATCTACGGCTGAAGGGGGTAAATTGCTTCATTAAAATTTTACAGAGGGTAAATTGATTTTTTTGAAATTATAGAGAGATAAATTGAACATTATGCATTTCATAGGGGGTAAATTGCCATTAACTTTGTAGAAAAATTGGGTTTGGTACCAAAATTGCAATGAAAACCTATCATATGGTACCAAATTTGCATTTTCGTATCCAATGGTACTAAAAGTGCAAGTCAGCCTATCCTATGGTACCAAAAAAGCAATTTTCCCTAAAACTATCATAGCAAACAAATGAAAATACCCTTACGTGCATGTCACGTGACAGCGGAGCCATTGTGCTCCACCTAAAAAGTGTTAAAATGAAACAAATAACTCTTAGTAGGGACTAACATGGAAAGAAAAACTTAAGAAGTACGACTTTGTAATAAACTATATATAAGGAGGACCATTTGTGGTATTCAACCATTAAGCAATCAAACAAGTCTAAAGATAAGTAATGCATGAGCCGGTAGATAAAAAATGAAACATGGGGATGTCTTAAGTTAGTAAATGTTTTGTTGGGTACACATAAGGAACCCTTTTCTTTGTCATTGGATTGAAAATGAGAAATGAGATTTTAATCTCAACCTTTAAAAAATTGGATCAGTTACCTAACAAGTAGGTGATTGATTTAATTTTTTAAATTAATCAAATATTAATTAACTTACATATTTACCTTTCCCTACCTTTTCAATCACACAATTACCTTTTTAGTTGAAAAAAATTATTTTTTTCTTCGTTATTTTATATTGTTTAAAAAATAGCGTGGTTTTTGGTTTCGATTAAATTTGACAAACTACTTTTGTTCCTATCGTTTCAAGCTTTAATTTGATGTATAATATATGTTATCTGGTTGTGTATTAAAAGAGAATTTTGTGGTTGAATTTTCGGTACTTTAATCAAAATTGAGCATTGTTATTTCTTTCTTGTTCAATTAAATTTCATAAAAAAGTTCCAAATAGATATTATTTGCAATCCTTGTGATAATTTTGTATTAATTAGGGCTTATGACGGCGTCAAGCCGGCGGTGGAGGGGATCCTCAGCAGCAACTTCGAAGCATTGCTGGCTTCAAATACCCTATGCACCGCCGCGAACTGGGTGGTGCCTTGATCGGAGGAGTCGAAATAGGGTGCAAAAAGGCAACCACCCTCTACACACTTCCTTCTCAACAACTTGCACGCTCCACATGGCCCCATTGATATTAATCCCTGCACCACTACTACTGCCCCCTCATCATCTTCATCACTAATTAATTAATTAATATATAGATTTTATTTGAAGACCACAAGGCAGGCAAGGCCCCGGTTGTTTTATTTATTTATTTATTTATATATAGTGAGAATTGTATTTTTGGTACAGAGTTATATGTCAATTCCCACTTTTGGTACCGAGCTTTATGGATCCTACACATTTGGTACAGAACTTTAACAAATTGTGACACATTTGGTACAGCCGTTAAAAATTGGCGTTAAGTGATGACGTGGCAGTTAAGTCTAACTGCAAAGTTGATGCCATTACTTATGTTGATTGATAATTTTACCCCATAATATTTCAGGTTACCAAAAAAGCCCCACATCTTCAAATTTAGTGACGATTTTAATCCACATTGTTGTAAAATTTCAAAATTGACTCGAATAAGACCACGTGCAGACCAATTTGAATATTTTACTTATTTTATTTAAATAACTAATTTGATTTATAAATAATTTTAATAAATTAAATAATAATATAACATAAATATCACCAAAATTAAGAAAATATATTCTTTTTAAATATAAAATTTATATAATGGTATTAATATATTTAATATTTATTAAAATAATAATTTATATAATTAAAATAATAAATAATAAATAATTTATAAAAAAAAATCCCATATTATTTATTATTTATTATTTTAATAAATATTAAATAGTTTTTAATTATATAAATTATTATTTTAATAAATATTAAATATATTAATACCATTATATAAATTTTATATTTAAAAAGAATATATTTTCTTAATTTTCGTGATATTTATGTTATATTATTATTTAATTTATTAATATTATTTATAAATCAAATTAGTTATTTAAATAAAATAAGTAAAATATTCAAATTGGTCCTCACGTGGTCTTATTCGAGTCAATTTTAAAATTTGACAACAATGTGGACTAAAATCATCACTAAATTTGGAGATGTGGGGCTTTTTTGGTAACCTAAAATATTACGGGATAAAATTATCAGTCAACATAAGTAATGTCATCAACTTTGCAATTATACTTAACTGCCACGTCATCACTTAATGCCAATTTTTAATGGCTGTACCAAATGTGTCACAATTTGTTAAAGCTCAGTACCAAAAGTGGGAATTGACTTATAGCTCTGTACCAAAAATGCAATTCTCTCTTTATATATAGTATGTGACTGTGATTGAGACTATGATGTATCTACTATCTAATTTATGAGGTAATTTATGAGGTAGATGTGTCACTTATGTTTTATAAAGATTGTTTATAATTCATTGATATTTTCTATTGGATAATGTAATTGGTGAGGTATTGTTGTTGGGAATTCTGGGAAAATGAAACAATATGCTTGACGAAATGTAAACTGTGCATGATTTTGGGGATCACTTTTTTGTAGTGACCATCTCTTCTAATATAGCAGTATCCTTAAACACAATACAATTCATTGACATTTGTAGGAGCATAGTATTTGTTGAATTTGAAATTGTTTATCTTGCATATAGACTGCTTCTAATGCCTCTTTGTTTTGTTGGTCACAGTCTTGTGTTCTAGTTATGATTTCTTCATCCATTTTGTAGATACTTGTTTTTCCACTCTCTGTACTGTTTAGTGTTTCCTTTCAATAATTTTCTCTTTAAGTTGGGCACAGTTGAATTTTATGAATGATTTTAGTCTGATATCATGATTATTTTGTGATACATTAGGATGACAAGATTGCGGTGCTTGTTGGAACTGTTACTGATGAAATCTGTGCATATGAAGTCCCTGCAATTAAGGTCACTGCTCTGAGGTTCATTGAGACTGCAAGAGCTAGAATTGAGAAGGCAGGGGGAGAATGTTTGACTTTCGACGAGCTTGCTCTCAGGGCTCCACTTGGGCAGAACACGGTGCATATTCTTCCAACTTTGCTTTTTGCATATGTTATGTGGGATGAATTTTCGGATACGTTAATTCAATACTTTATAAATCATTTACTGCTTGATATGCTAGCAAGTTTATCTCTCAAATCTTAAATTACAACCAATAATATTGATTAATTATGAGAAACCTCTACTTAGGTCCATAGAGTTGAAGTTAGTTGCTGTGTGTTTCTGCTTTGATGTGTAGAGCTAGGTAACTAAATTCGTGGCCTAGGGGTTTGTGCGCGCTCTCGGCTCATGCACCGAACGCGAAACCAGAATTCTCTATCAAATTCGCGAATTTGCGAGATTGAGTTCGCGTATTTGCCTAACTAAATTCGTCCGATGCTTATATTTTCAGTCTGAACCAATACAAGTGTGCCAAGTGTTCATTTTTTCCGTCTTTTACCATTGTGTGTCAGAGGTCTTACACGGCACTGCACCTACTGTGGCTAGCAATGAATATTAGCCGTGTGATCAAATGATGATGATGTTTGGTGGCCCATTTTTCAAGTCTGTACCTACATATAGGAGTATTATATTCCTATTAATAAGCACTACCTTAATACAAAGCTTCTGCGACAGTTGCTTTTATATAATATATTGTGAAGAATCATTATATGCCCTTCAGAAAATATATTTGAAATGATGCATTTTATTATTATTTTTTTAATATATAGAAGTAAATGTATTGTGGTTATCTTTTTGAAGTATACAAGTATGTTTTGCGTTGACACGTTGATATGTGTACTTATATTATTTTTTATCCTCCAATTTCTTATTAACTTTCATCATATAAATAAACAAATTTATCAATCTTTAGATGTATCAATTTACTAATAATGTTCAATAGCAATTTAAATTTTAGTGCTATATCTCTTGATGTTCATAGTAAATTTTAGTTATATATTGTTTATACTAGTAATGTTCAAAAGCTATATAAATTTTAGTGCTATATTTTTTAATTTCAATAAGAATATTAACTATTATATTATATATTTGATTTTTTATAACGCTCTAGACACGCTCTCAAACTTTAAAATTTTAATTTCTCACGCTCTAACGCTCCCGCTCGCGCACCCGCACTCGTACCCGCTCCGCGAATTAGTTAACTTGGTGTAGAGTTTGTCTTATTACTTTTTTTCCTAGTATTGACTAACATTCTGTTTGAAAAGGATAACAGTGAAGGTGAAGATGACGGAGATAGAGATGCAGTTGAGCTCCACGAAGAAAACAATGCCAAGTATACCCGCCTAGCAATTGCCTGTGATGATGGCTGTGTGCGGATCTATAATGTTTCTGATGAAGAAAAACTTGCTTACAATAGAACGTTGTCGAGGGTCGGTGGTAAGACAGCTGCCCTTTAAAAAACCTTGTCGGTCATTCTTGTTCAGTTGTTTAAAATTGCTTTTATTTGCAGGACGTACACTAAGTGTGACCTGGAGCCCAGATGCAAAGAGGATTTATTCACGGAGTAGTGACGGGTATGCTTGTGTTTTTATTGTGATGATATTCCACTGCAAAACTTGAATAATTATAGACATGCTCTACTGATGCAGCTAATATCACATATGTAGCTAAATGAAAATTTGCAATAATGCTGTTGTAATTTTTATTTAGTTTTAGTTTCTGATATTCCCCTCTCTTTCCTTTAAAAATTTAGGTTCATAAGATGTTGGGATGCTAAGTTGGGTAATGAGATTTACAGAATAACTGAAGGGCTTGGAGGTGTGGGGAGTCGAACTGATCTTTGCATATGGTCATTACTTGCACTGAGGTATGAGTTCTGTTCACCCACTCATGCACATGTTATCTTTTCATGGATTTGGTATCAACGCCATGTAGGAATTGGATTATTATCCTCTAAAAGTTTTTCTGGTTTTCTATGATTCTTCTTATTAAATTTGTTCATTTCAGATGTGGGACCATTGTTAGTGGGGATAGTTCTGGTAGTGTGCAGTTTTGGGATGGTCAGTTTGGAACTCTTTTGCAGGCACAGCCTTATCACAAGGGTGATATAGCGGCAGCTCCTAGCCATAACAGAATCCAATTTGTTAACACTAGTCACTGAGTGGGAACAAAAAGTTTTTCGAGGAAAAGTTATTTCAAGGCAAAAATTATTCTCACCAGTGTAATGAAATCAAAGGATACTGGAAATGATTCTGGATGACTCTGTATGCCTATGTGTTTTTTTGTAATTTTTCATGACATTATAAATAAAATTCATACAAAATTGAAACACCATGATCTCTTACCTAAAAGTCTAACTTTTTACAAATGTGATTTTGTTCTAAACAATGCACAAATAGACAATATCAATATATCCCTGTTACTCAATACACCAAAATGCATAGCAATACAAAGGCAAATGACATCAGAAGAACTTCAAACAATTATATTCTGATAAGAAAACGGGAAAATTATTTTTTGGATCATAGGATAGACCTATTTGCAATTTTGGTACTGTTGGATATGAAAATACAAATTTGATACCATAGGATAGATTTTCATTGCAACTTTAGTACCAAACCCAATTTTTGTTCAAAGTTAATGGCAATCTACCCTTTATAAAATGCATAATGTTCAATTTACCCACTTGTGATTTAAAATAGAGTATTTTACCCCCTGTAATTTTGTACCAATGGATACGAAAGTGCAAATTTGGTATCATAGGATAGATTTTCATTGCAACTTTATTACCAAATCCAATTTTTGTCCAAAGTTAATGGCAATCTACCCCCTATAAAATACATAATGTTCAATTTACCCACTTGTGAATTAAAATAGAGTATTTTACCCCCTATAATTTTGTAAAAGTTTCACACCGCCTTTTTCATTGCAACTTTAGTACCAAACCCAATTTTTGTTCAAAGTTAATGGCAATCTACCCTCTATAAAATGCATAATGTTCAATTTACCCACTTGTGATTTAAAATAGAGTATTTTACCCCCTGTAATTTTGTACCATTGGATATGAAAGTGCAAATTTGGTACCATAGGATAGATTTTCATTGCAACTTTATTACCAAACCCAATTTTTGTCCAAAGTTAATGGAATTCTACCCCTATAAAATACATAATGTTCAATTTATCCACTTGTGAATTAAAATAGAGTATTTTACCCCTTAAATTTTGTAAAAGTTTCACATCGCCTCCCTTATATTTTTAATGACGGCACTTTATCCATTTTTATTATTATTATGTGGCATTTTACCTCCTCTGTTATGATAAATGTGGCAATTTATCCCCCTATATAAGAAAATAATTTCCATGCATATTCTCAATTTTGGCAAGTGAATTACAATCTCTGGTTGAAGGGGTAAATTGCTCCATAATTTTTTTATAGGGGTAAATTGTTTTTTTTTCAAATTATAGACAGGTAAATTGAACATTATGCATTTCGTAGGGGGTAAATTGTCATTAACTTTGGAGAAAATTTGGGTTTAGTACCGAATTTGCAATGAAAACCTATCATATGATACCAAATTTGCATTTTTGTATCCAATGGTACTAAAATTGTAAGTAAGTCTATTTTATGATACCAACAAGGTAATTTTGTCAAATAATTGTACTTTAATTTAACATTATTGTATAACTATTCAAAAAGTCAAATCTAGTTCAATTGCTTCTACTTTCTTTTTTAATTCTGCCTTAGAGCGAGTTAAAGCCATGTTCAATCAACATAGATTTATTACTTCTTAACTTAACTATTCAAGAACTGGTCCCAAAAAACTATATATTGTCCAAAATTTAAATTGATTTTTACAATAAGTAAGTTCAAACAAGAATTTAATGAATCTAACTCTATTTAAATCTTGATCACATTGCACTCAAATAAATATATGTGTGTGAGAATCACGTGCAAGAATCGATTGCAGGACAATTAATAAGATAGTTAACAAAAAAATATAATAGAATCTAGAAAACTTCATAATTATAAAATTCATAATGTTAAAAAAAAAAAAAAAAAAAGTCGGTCTCCGATAATAATTTCAAATTATGAGAAAAGTCTTAAAAAAATTCACAATTATAAAGTATATAACTCCATAAGTATTAGCTTCAATTATTTATGGAATCGACACATCCGGGTCCGTGACATCTTCAAATTTGTATGAATGTAATCATCACCAAGGCCCGCGTACATTTTCACAAGATTGTTCAAATCATTATCATCGTTCAAGGGTATAAATTCATATTTCAGTGGTATCTTCCCGAGTAATGGTGGTGGATTTTCATATTCTAACACAAACAGTTGTAGCGCAAAGGCTGCTCTCAAAACACTATCTAACTTTAGTCCAACACTATCTTGAGATATATAGGTAGACAATGTTTTGTATTGTACAAGGAAATGAACACTCCTTCTGCATAGATTCGAACAATAGGTCAATACATATCTTTCAATTCATCTAAGGGTTTAAAAATATTATAGATTTGAATTCATACTACTCACCCTGGTTTAGCTTTATTTTCTTTACAGTTGTACAATTTTGCCGCGATCCTTTTGCGACCTATAATTGATTCGACCTAAGATATTGATATGAGCATTATTATTATGAAGAAAAATATTTAGCATTTGTGTATGCATATAAATGGTTATGGCTCCTTACCTCGGTTAATATCCTATCAATTCTTCCCTGAAATAACATCATAAGGCATACATATAAGCCGCAATCATACCTGATAGTCAAAAAAACAAACAAAATAAAAAATATTGTATAGACTATAAGATTTTACTACTATTACCAGTTTTAGCCATCAACATTACATATCCATTATGTTGTTGTACGAAATCTGAATTCACATACTTGAATTGTGACGTCCAATTCCTTTTCTTGAATGGTGGATCATTCCATGCAGTAGACAATCTTTCTAATCTTTTATACTATTTTTTTATGATAATTTTGAGAGTTATTATGTGCATGAAATACAACTAATGAAATGCAAGTTTAATTAATTAATTATATATAACTTTTAGAAGTAACACGTACCACATTGAGTATCTTTTTTTTCTTTTCTCGCCGATATCTTCGCGATATAATATGTCAGCAATTATAATATCATCCCTACTGAAATCCAAGGTACACATGTACCAATGTTTATTGGAGTCATTCATTGGTTTACTTATGGATTGACATATATTTGGGCGACCACGGAAACATGCTTCTGAACCAAATATCATCTTATTTATTTTTTCATCCGTGTATGTACTATTTTCGACCATGTTCTACAATTGAATCACAAATAAATATATTTTAAGAAAATAAATATAAATTTAATAACTCATTAAACTTATTTGGCACTTACACTGAACATGGCCGGAAGATACCAGTTTACCGTGGGTTGTTCTAATGTCCCACATTCAGCCCAACATAGATACGCAACACAATCAATGACCTTAAATAACAAATATGATCAACATTACACATAAAACATAATTGTAATCAAAATGCATTTTACAATGTACTTACTCCGTTGATGATCCATTCTTTTTTATCCAATGAACTTATAACTGCCCTGCAAAGCGTCCAATTCCCGAAATCCACAGCCATGAAACTATAAGGCAAAATCACATATTTCTAAAAGTAATAACCAAATATTTAAAAAAAAAAAAAAAACTTATAATAGACTAACCCAACTCAGAAACAATAATAGTCAATCAAAAGTTTTATTTACTCATGCCTTTCACAAACTCTAGCTACAAGTCAGAAATTCTACCTACACATTCCCCTTTGAATTAGAACAAATTAAAGGAAACTAATTCGAGAACTAGCTAGGCACAAATAGTAAACAAAACCAGCAATCAATAACTAAATTTCTCAAGAAAAAGCTTATATAAGTCAAATAACATACAGAGAAAAGAAAAAGAAAAAGAAAACCTAACAAATTAAAGAACAAACCTTCTTTTTCCAATTAAGCGGTGTCGGGAGTTCAACGGAGACCATGTCATCAACGCTCCATTTTTTAAGACCTTTGCAGAATTTTCCAAAAATCCCAAGCATTTAAGTTGAGCACAAACCTAGAGAACAAACCCAGAGTTTTAAGAATTCGATTTGAGGATGGAATTTGATGAATTGCATAAAATCGTACAAAGCACAAAGAAAAAGAAAAGAGAAGTTTGCTATTTTGAATTTGAGAAACCGATTCTGTTTTAGGGCATTTGTTAATTTTGAATTTTCTTTTTATTTTATCTTTATTTTATTAGAACCAGTCAAATAGGTAGCCTTGAACACTATAACCACATGTCACATATTTAGGGGGTTCCTTATGTATCCTCAACTCAATGGGTTCCTAATTTAAGACTAAACCATGAAACATATCACAAAGAAATTAAAATAGTATTAACCACTACGAGTAGGGGTGAACGCGGTCAGGTTTGGGCGGGTTTACATGGAAAAAATTAACCCGACCCAACACGTGCGGGTTGCCAATTTTTTAAACCGCACTCGCGTTGTTATTTTCATAAATCGCCCGGTTCGGGTGGAATGGGTGCGGGCGGGTGGCTGTCGGGTTGACGGGTTGAACGGAAACAATGTCATAAAATCTTGACAACTAAATATAAGTAATTAAGCATATAATTTTAAGTTTTTCAAACAACAAATAAAATGTATTAAATATGTTCACCTACATTTGAAATTAGATTCAAGAAGAAAAAAATACAAAACTAGAATATAATTAACGATTTCTTACTAATTAAATCAATAGTCTCCACCAAAACTAATATTACAAGTCCCCACAAAAGAATTCATTACAAATCATCACTCACACATTACAAACAATAACAAATTAGTGAAGTTTCTTCTCGATTTTTCCAACAACAAACTCTTTAGGAAAAAATGTACTAACATATATGTACCATTAACATTAATATAAACAAAAAACTTGAACTAAGTTTGTTTATTTGTTCCTATTCATTTGTTAATAATTGTAATTTATTTCACAATTTTACTAAACAATTAATAAAAAGTACATCAAAGATGATTAAGTGCGGGTTGCGGTTGGGTCGGTTTTTTAACCATCAAACCCGTCACCCGACCCATAACGTGCGGGTTTACAAATTACCAACCCGTACTTGATTATTTTAAAAATAAAACCGGCGGGTTGCGGGCGGATTGGAACGGGTCGGGCGGGTGGGACGGGTTTATGAACACCCCTGTCTACGAGAGATATTACATTGATTTGAAAATCATTAGTTTTCTTTATGGACCAAAGAACATATTTGCTTGCATAACCCATCTCAAATATTCTTGTGACACAACATGCTCGTTGACAAACATTAGATCTTACAAATTATAACTGCCAATTTTATCTGTCATTTTTTGTGTATGTTAGGTGAAAAAATAGAAATTGTGTTCATGTTATGCCAAATAAAGTTTATGAATAACGAAATTCTTGTAAACATCTCAAATTGTTCTCGAGATATTTACATATTGTTAGTATATATATGTGGGTTGATTTTTCATGGAATGTGATTCAATGTAGAAGAATGTGAGTGTTAATATTTTTATACTTCAACAATTGACCCATAAGTTTTGATGATTTCAAGTGTCCCACGTTATATATATTAAATATTATGTCTTTAATTTCTTTAATTTCTTTAATATATTATAAATAGATATTTATTGTATATAAAAACATTCAATTCAAATCTATTTTCGCAATACAAAATGATCATTATGTAAGATTGGTTTGTATAAGTGATAACTGATATAAGAAAAGAAAAGAAAAGAAAAGCAAATTTTTTTACATAAAATGAAAAACATCATATTGAATTAGATATTAATGTTCAAGGCAAAAAAACTAGATAAGGTTTAGAAAGTTAACCAAGTCGTATCTTAACTAGATAAGGTTGAATAACTGAAATTTATCAATTCTTATCCTGTAATATCCAACACTGTATTTTCAAGTACAAATCTAATGCAAATTTTCAACATAAATAGAAAGAAATTTTTGAATGTTTACTCTGATACTACTCATTAAAATCATTAATAATTAGTTACTCAACAACATATTCATTCTCTCTATATAAGTGCAACAATCTTAAAAATAACCATAAGAAAAAAAGTTCAATTATTTTCTGACACTCCAGAAATCAAAAGAGCAATGGCTACAATGTTGTTAGTTTCTACAACCATATTGATTATTGTGTGTTTGTTCCTTTCAACATCTACAGAGGGAAATAAATTCGTTCCCTACGATCGGGTGAGTTCAATTTGTGTCCTTAAAGAAAAGTCAGCTCAGATCTTTGCAAATGGATACAACAATAAAGTGGACAACAGGGTTATTGACTATCGCGCTATAGGTTATAATCGACCCAAACCCACCATTGGTCACAATCCTCCAATAGCCCCTGGCGGCCCATATGGAAGGGGTTGCGAGCCGATCGAAAAGTGCCGACCAGTCTCACCCCCCGAAAGGCCATTAAAAGAAATGTACAAAGCAATTGAATATGGTCGTATTACACATCAAATTCATATATGATTTTTGGGTTTGCATTGCACATGGCCAATTTTAAAAGAAAATCCACCGATTTCAAGATCTAAAACACATTTCAATTTTTTTTTTGCAAAGCGTTTTACTGCCCTTATTGTTAATTTTTATTCCGATATAGTTCTTGAACCCCTCACCCCAGACATATTCTTCCCCACAATATTAAAATATTTACCATCATTTTTATTCACATTGCTAGCCAAAAAAATTATTAAACAAAAAGGGAAGCATAAATGTAATGTAGAAATGTTACCATATTTTGACGTGTTTTAGGTACTTGCAAGATGATGCAAATTTCAAATCCATATAACTTTTAAGACAAAATACTCATAAGCAAGAAAACAAAGTAAAAAAAAAAAAATTTAGCAAAGCAAAAACAAGGAACTTGCAAGATGATGCAAATTTCAAATCCATATAACTTTTAAGACAAAATACTCATAAGTAAGAAAACAAAGTAAAAAAAAAAAATTAGCAAAGCAAAAACAGTTAAAAAACAGAGGGAAAATAAGGAAAAAACACACGAAATCTTTGTGTGTTAGGGAATACCTAAACAAAAATTTCTCGTGTTGAGTTTGTTGCACCAAATCTCTTTCTAATTCATAAACTCTACACAAAAATGTCGTCACTCCCTTACAAACGCGCGACATCATTCTTAGGTAAGAGGACCATCTCCATCAAGTTTGGTATATACATATGGCCGAACATCTCCTCGTTCTGACCATTCCCTCCTCCAATACCGTGATCAATGACAAATGCTCAGGTATTAAGATAATATATCGATGTGCTTTGTCGATATCAAATAAATATGGACAGTTAAATATATGATATATAAATCAACATCTATCTTCGAAAGGCAATTTTTCGTGCAATTCAAGTAGAAAAATCATAGGTAAGCGTATATAGACATAGTATAAAGGTATTCTTCGACAGTCGTTGACCAGTATCATAACTCGAGGAAAAACAACATATCAAACAAGAGCAATACATAGATTAAAAAGTAGACATGTCAAAAAATGCGGATAGATCGAAAACAAGAGTTATACATTGATTAAAAAACAGACATGTCGAAATATGCGGATATATCAAAGGCAAAGAGCTATCCATCAATTAAAAATCAGATATATCAAACAAAGCATAAATTCATCAAAACGATAAGTACTCACAGAAATAAGATGGTATTGCGTGCCAAATACTAGTATGCAAACCACGCAAGTATACGGTCGATACAAGTAATATAATGATAATGGGTGTCGAACCCACGAGGAATCAATCGATTAATTACCAAATTCTATCATATTACCTTACTTGAATTTAAGTGAATGATGTTGTTAAAATGGTAGTTTGATAATATAACTTAAAGTGAAGTGAATTATGATTGCAATACTTAAATTAACACTAGTTTGAATCTATGAGAAGAGTTCCTAGGTTTCTATGTCACCTAGGTCAATCCAAGTTAAATGATTCACAATTACTTATGTTTGTTGTTCAAGATTTCATAAAATACTATTACATATCTTCCGATTGCGTACGAACCTATCAAGTTAGACTAATCCAATTTATGTCTAGAAGGACTAAACCTAAATGATGCATTAACATCAAACCTTGAAAGAACATGAAATTACCTAAGAATATGTCTATCCTAAAATAAAATCACAATCTAATTCACAATCCACTATGTCTAGCAATCAAGAATCAATCTATTTCGTCTCATAGTTGGCCTAACAACAAGATGACAAAAGCACAAACTAGATTAACAAACACATACAAGTATAGCATCAACCATTACTTTATCATTCAATCATAGATCAACCATAGGTTTCATAAGAACCCAGGAATTAAAAGCTTTAGCTACTCATATCAACTAATACAATATCCAATGCTTTAAATGAAATCATAAGTGCAAGATAATAAGAAAAGAGTAAGCTTATGTAATGAAATCTAATACAACTTCTCTCTCAAGCCTTGGTTGTTCTTCAATCCAAAAGTGCATGAAAAGTTGAAGTCTTCAATGGAGGCAAGAGATGAAAATGAGTTGAAGAAGTTGTGTTTGATTTCTCCACTCATCTCATAACCTAGTGAAACAATAACCCCCTAATGCCTAAGTTACCCAAAAACTATAGTAACCAAGACCAAAAAGTCCTCCAATAAGTTCACAAGTACATTTGGTTTGGGAGTAAGAGAGATTATATACAAAAACGCCTCTGCCTTTCAGCAGAAAATATATGTTGGAAGCAGGGGGTACACCGCGGTGTAAGTTTCACACGACGTGGTGTGACAAGAGATGCACCGCGGTGCAAAACAATGCACCGCGGCGTGACCTGCTGATCAGCCACACCGCTGGAATCTTTCGTTTTAGCTCCAGTTCACTCTCGTGGTGGGTAAGTGACTTGCATTCACTGATACGGATACTCCGAATCATTCTAAGATGTCGTTTCCTACAAATCACGGAGAAAACAATCAAAACGAGAACAAAAACACAAAAAACGAACAAAGGCCAAACGAAGGGGCCAAAGAGGGAAAAGCCACGAAAACACACAAAGACAAGCAAAACTCGGATTAAAACAAGACTTTTTGGGCTTAAGAAGGCACGTGATAACGATGTTTTCATGGCGTTATCAGATGGGGAGAACCGGTCTTCAATCCTTGATTTATCTTCATCTTCGACAACTTAATATGATCATTTTTAAAGATAGTGGCTTGAAAAATCTTCCAAGCATCTTCTCCAGATTCCGACTCTAGCATTGAAGCATCAATCGAAACTCCCCCTACACTAGGGCGATTGAAATTCATAACGCTCTCGATATCCTTATCAGAAGACACCTCCAGCATGGTTTCTTTATTGGGAGGACGAGTAACTGTCTTATTCTCCTCTCTTGGCGTTTTACTTGCTGAAGCAGATTCAATGGTTGGAGAGCCAGTCTCCCTTAAACTATTGCTCCGTTGAGAACCAGCAGGTTGAAGTGATCGAACAAGACCAGAAAGTTGATCTTGAGTCGAAGAAGATGTAATACTTTGAGTTCCAGGATTTGCCTGATTCGACCCACCACTTAGATTTTGAGTTGCTTGAGGACGAGGGATTTGATTTGAGCCTGGAACCCTTCCACTTCTTCGAGCCATCTCCATTATTTATTTATTTTGCTTTGTTCGACATTGTCAAAGAGATTGCGTGCTCTGAAAAATTTGAAATAACAAAATCGATTGGCTAGAGCAAAACAGACAAAAACTAAAAATGAACGAATCTAAGATGACATAAATCGATATACACACTACTCAATATAGGGTCACCTCTTCATGGCTTTTACTTCGACATGCCTCCTATTCGAAGTATAGGTTTTTGAACTACCTTTTTAATCTTATATGTACCTTCTCTCAATCGATTCAAAAAGTCTTGATCCCATGAAGGATGAGGTACATCATCAATCCTTATGGGACCTGTACACCATTCACTACTGATATTCCACACATAACCTTCTGGAGGAGCAATATAGACAAAACGATGTTTCTATCCTTTACCATATGAAGACTGAATTCGATCCAAGAAACTTTTTTTTACTTCTAGACTTGATATAATAAAAACCTGTATTCGACTTGAGGGACTCGATCACAAAAAACAAATCGTGTGAATTAGCAAATAATGCAAATTTGCCCAAGCTCTTCATTATCAAGCAAAAAGTTATGATATAACACATCCATTTGGTACGATCTGAATGGGGGATAACCCCAAATGGTTTAAAATATCAGCAACCTCATCAGGTACAAGAAATCGAATAACTAATTCAAAATGATGAACATTGATTGCTCTATGATTTTCTGGTGGGTTATTCATTTGATCTTTTATGTGAGGCTCTACAACCGACCAATCACTAAGAAAAGATTAAGTCTTTAACAAGGTTGAGACTGAATTCTTATAATAATCAGAAGGAATATCATAATATTGATCAGTGGTTCAAAATATATTAGATGGTCCGACTTCCTCAACTTAACATTAACGGAAAAAATTCTGGTTCGGTTCGACTTGCACATATTCGTCACTAATGGGTATATTTTGGTTTGGTTCGTCTTCCCCTATAAAATCCTTTATATTGACTATATCACTATCAGACTATTACAAAGGAGAATCATTGGAATCAAGTTCAGTACTCAGAACCACCACTACTAGAAGCTAAAGAGGAACTCGACATCTTTTTTTTTTTTTTAGATCGTGAATACATTGTTATGTCAAACACTATATCGAATTGAAACTGTTACAATGATATGGAAGTGAACCAATTACTAGTATTAAACGAGAGAAAGACTAGTATGAAACTAGAGAAACTGCCCCTTTTGGTAGCCTCATCCTTAGCCACTAGGCTAAGGCCTCATCTATTAGATATGAATAGGAAACGAAGTTTAAATAAGGGAGAAAATTACCTTGAAATAAAGAAGAATCGACCACAAAATGCAATTTCTTCGACCAAACTCCTTCAAATAAATTCTTTTCTTAGGTCCTTCGACTTGCCCAATCATCCACAATTCTTCAATGTGATATTTAGGTATGAAGTAAATAGTAAAATTTACAATATATATATATATATATATATATATATATATGATTTTTTTTTCAATTTAACTATTTCTTGTTGTTCTTTATCGATTTGACCCATTTTTTGTTATCTTGTGTTCAATCGATGTCATTCATTTTTTTTACCAGTTTACCCGTGTTTTGTTAATTTACCTCATTATTTTACCGATCGTACCATTTTTTGTTGCTTTAACTCATTTTTATTCGATCTAACTCATTTTCCCATTGTATTGTCGTTATCACCAGTTTTAACTCTTTTTTAGCCTAAGCCAATTATAAGTTTTTCAGTTAACTAAATATGATTGCTTTAGTTTATTCGTATTGAAGAAATGTGAATTCTTTTTAGGTTTTATAATAATTGATCATTTCTTAAGAATTGTCCAAAGAAACATCGATTGCGCCTGTATTTACACTGAGTTTATCATTTTTTTTTGTTATTTCAACCCGTTCTTCGACCGATTCCACACATTTTTGTGTTTTATCAAATTTGTTAATCAATTCACTCATTATTTTCGGTTTGACCCAAGTTTAGTTGATTTTACCTATCATCCTTACCACGTTGTTTTATCAATGGCACCATTTTTTATATTTAAGTTGTTTGTCTTCTATCTAACCCATTTTTTCTCTGATTTATCAATTTTTTATCATATATATATTTTTAGTAGAATCTTATCCGTTTTTACCAATTTTAACTATTCTATGTTTTGACTTATTTTGGTTTAAGCCAATTTTAAGTTTTTCAGTTAACTAAATAGTACTTTTTTTTTTATTCATATAGCCTGAACGTGACCTTTTTTTTTTTAGATTCTTTAGTAAGTGATAAATTCTTAAGAATTTTTGAAAGAAATATCGCGTATACCTATTTTACACTGAGTTTATTGTAGGACCTCAGGCGCTACAACTTGCCCCAAAACCAATTGGTGTTAGGGAATGCGCATACCCTTCCCTTATAGTGCATTCACGCAAGCGCCCACGATATTCGATTGTGGCTCCACCCGCACACTCAGTTTGGATGCCACAGGACAATTGCTGTCACCCGCACACTTAGTTTGGGTGCCCAACAATCTCCCCCTCAGCAATTGCTCCTGCTGGGAATCGAACACGTGACCTTGGCTCTGATACCACTTGTAGGACCTCAGGCGCTACCATTTGCCCCAAAACCAATTGGTGTTAGGGAATGCGCATACCCTTCCCTTATAGTGCATTCACGCAAGCGCCCACGATATTCGATTGTGGCTCCACCCGCACACTCAGTTTGGGTCTCCATCCGCACACTCAGTTTGGATGCCACAGGACAATTGCTGTCACCCGCACACTTAGTTTGGGTGCCCAACAATTTCTTTTTTATTATTTTAACCCGTTCTTACACCGATTTCATCTATTTCTTTTTTGTGGTTTATTTCATTTCTTAATCAATCCATAATTATCTCAAGTGTAACCAGTTTCAGTCGATTTTCACATTTGTTAATGAATTAACTAAATTTCTCCACTTGAACCGAATTTAGTCTGATTTTACTTGTTATTTCGCCTATTTAACCTATTTTCTCACATATTTCAACTTTTTTTTTTTGCCAATTAACTCATATATTTGTTTTTGTTCTTTTATCGATTTGATCTGATTTTTTGTTATCCCGTGTTTAGCAGATTTAACTCATTTTTTTTACTGATTTTACCTATTTTTTGCTTGTTAACCTTGTTGGTTTTATCAATGGCACGATTTTTTTTTCACTCGCTTTTCTTTCTATCTAACCAATTTTCTGATTTTACCATTTTTATCATATATTATTAATCAAAATTTACATTTTTTGCCTATTTTAACAATTTCAATGTTTTGAAGTTTTTTTGCTTAAGCCAATTACACATTTTTAGTTAGCTCTATTGTAACCCAATTTCTTTAGTTCTCTCTAATGTAACCTAATTTCAGTCGATTATCACATTTGTTAATCAATTCACTAATTTTCTCCGGTTGAACCTAATTTAGTTTGATTTTACTTATTATTTTGCTTATTTTCTCACGTATTTCACTTTTTTTTTTGCCAATTAACTCTTTTACTTGTTCTTGTTCTTTTATCGATTTGATCTGATTTTTTTTTATCTCGTGTTTAGCCGATTTCATTCTTTTTTTTTTTTTTTTTTTTACTGATTTTACTTATTTTTTTGCTTGTTAACCTTGTTGATTTATCAATGGCACAATTTTATTTTTGTTTTAACCCGTTTTTCATTCTATCTAACGGATTTTCTCATTGATTTTACCATTTTTATCATATATTAATAATCAAAATTTTGCATATTTGCCTGTTTTAACAATTTCTATGTTTTGAAGTTTTTTTGCTAAGCCAATTATACATTTTTCGTTCTCTCTAGTGTAAACCAATTTCAGTCGATTTTTATATTTGTTAATCAATTCACTAATTTTCTCTGGTTGAACCCAATTTAGTCTGATTTTACTTATTATTTTGCTTATTTAGCTTATTTTTTCACATATTTCACTTTTTTTTTTTTTTTTTTTGCCAATTAACCCATTTATTTGTTCTTGTTCTTTTATCGCTTTGATTTGATTTTGTTATTCCATGTTTAGCCGATTTTATTTATTTTTTTTACCTATTTTTTTGCTTGTTAATCTTGTTGTTTTATCAATGACTCAACTTTTTTTTAACCCGCTTTTCTAATTAATTTTACCAATTTTATCATATATTACTAATTAAAATTTTACATATTTTGCCGGTTTTAATAATTAATATGTTTTGAAGTTTTTTTTTTGCTTAAGCCAATTATACATTTTTTAGTTAACTAAATAGTATCTTTTTTAATCACATAGAACGAATTTGACATAGAGGTTCCTTAATGTTTTTTTTGGTTCTTCAAATAAGTGATAACTTCTTAAGAACTCTTCAAATTTTTTTTGAAGAAATATAGAGTTATAGTTTTTTTTAACCATTAATATTTTAATAAATTGCAAAACTTTAAAAGATAATTATAAGTTTGTTATATAGGAGACTTCTTGTCTAATTATACTTATGTAATTCTTTTCTTTTAGGATTCTTCTATTTTACATTTTTGCCATAAATTTAAATATCATAATATAATTTAAATAGGGGTATATTAGTCTTCACAAAAAAGGGAAGAAATTCATTTAGGCCAACTCGTACTTTTATATGTATATAGATATAGATAGATAGAATATATATATATATATATATATATATATATATATATATATATATATAGGAAATGAAATATGTAAACTGCAGTTTTACCCTCAATTTTAAAAAACAAGACTTTTCATCTTCCTCTCCCACAAATTATAGCGTTCGATGTATCTAGACCCAAAATTCTTGGAAATTATGTTATTTACCCCAGTTAAGTTACACATATTATACAGTACATCAATATAGCTACATATGCAGCGTGTTGATTTATAAAAAAAATTTGTTCGACACAAAGTTTTATATATTAAACTTTTTATCTCATATTCACAAATAATTAGAAAAAATAAGTGACATATATAAATCGATGTATACTTCGATTTATATTAGAAATCGACATTTGGATTACTATATCAAAACTTTGTTGGTTATATGTCGAATATAGACTTCGATTTTATATCGAACACTTGAACTTGAAGGACATACTAGTATATATAAGAAATTACCAATTATTAAAAACTCGTAAATTCAAAAATTTAAGACTTCAATTTTAATATTGAAAACTTGAACTTGGGGACTATTGATATATCAAATATTCAATCAATGACATGTCACATTACACCTCAGATTATTAAATGTCAAAATCAAGACCAAACTCTGCCTTAATTGACACAGACCAAATCTGGTCATATTCGACATAGATCAATATATTTCTTTCTTGATCGACATAGACCATATCTGGTGCTATTTGACATAGATCAAACATGGCCCATGTGTATGCCCTTGAGAAGGTCGACATACTAATATGTCAAACTGAACTAATCTAGGTTCGTTTGAATGATTTTGTTTCTAAACTCCGCGTGAACTTGATACATCAACCCATCGATGTAGTTATTCGACTTATATATCTCAATTGGATCAAACTAGGTGAGATCCGACCCGAAAGATCCATTTTGGAAAACTATTATTAGACAGCATTTATTACTCTTCAAGGTACGATTTCAATAAATAATAAGACTACTTTCCTGCTATTGCTATCCGCTATAATCAACAATTGTACTGACTTTAGCATCTGAGAGTCTACGTCAAATCAACCATCGGCACTACCTGACGAGTTCCTTTGAGTGCAGGTTGGGTTCCTTAAGTGGAGTCCGACTTGAATTCTAGAATTTAGAGCGAAAATTAACATTACGTGGCACTCGAAACGTTTACCAAATACAATGACGAAACTACCCATCAGTATGCTTACAATGGAGTCGGAGCTGGAACTGCCGTCACATGTAAGTAATCATTTTGAATTACACTCTCTAAGAAAAATGTAAAGAATGTGACATGAAAAGGCATACATGTACAACTAATACACAACAAATTAATTAACAAAAAATTTAATAATGGAAGTTGGAGTTGTTCTTTTTTTTTTTTTTTTTTTTTTTTGTTGAGAACAAAGTTGGAGATTCTAACTATCACTTACTTACCTGTGTAAACTCTTTGTTAATGCAGGAAGAGAAGATTGAGTGTGATGATTTTTACTCTATACTATTATATTATCACCAAATATTTATTAAATATACTTAAAATTTAAACAGAGTTTTTCCCACCAAAAAAAGGGTAACTTTTATCGGCAGATAATTTCGTTTTATTATTTTTAGCATTAACCGCCTGTTTAGATTTTATGTTTTCTCATTGCAGTTGCACCGAAATGCTATTTTTTGTTAAATTTCACTACAAGAAAAACGCAGTTTTCCGACGGAATTTCCGACGGCAAATTTGGCAAAATCCGTCGGAAAACTGGATTTCCGACGGATTTTGCCCGTCGGAAATTCCGTAGGAGAACAATTCGTAGGAAACTTTTCTTACGGGATTTTCCGACGAGTTGTCTCCGACGGGGGCTGACGTCGGTACAACCGTCGGAATATTCTCCGACGGGCTATTTCCCCGACGGGTTTTCCGACGGACGTTCCGTCACAAGTAATTTTGATTTTTGCTTTTTTTATTTTTTAAAGACCTTTCCGACGGGATTCCCCGTCGGAAATTAATTTCATTTTTTTTATTTTTTTTGCCGTTTCCGACGGGATATTCCGTCGGAAATTTTCCTACGGATTCCCCCGTCGGAAAATTGTTTTTTTGAATTTATACATTTTCCGACGGGTTTTCCCGTCGGAAAGTATTTCTTTTATTTTATTTTTTAAAGAAATTCCGACGGTGTGTGCCCGTTGGAAATTCCGTCGGAATTCAATTAAATTAAAATCAATAATTATTTAAATATTTAATTTTTTTATATTCCCTAATTTATAAATATATCTATTTAATCACCAAATATCATACAAAAATTAATAAATCAATAAACGCGTGAAAAAACATAAAATATCTTATAAAATCAAATTAGTCTCAATCAACAAATATTTATAACAAAATAAGTATCCAAATATCGCGAAATATAAAATTAAGTTTTAGTCATCTTGGGGCGGATTTTGTGGTAACTTGTTAGATGACATGGAGTTAAACATACGTTGCATCTGCTCCATGTTTCTTCGGGTTTCCTCAAACAATGCTCTGTGTTGTTCTTTCTCTCGTTCCCGTTCTTCTTTCTCTCGTTCCCGTTCTTCTCTCACTCGTTCCCGTTCTTCTCTCACTCGTTCCTGTTCGTCCCTATTACGTTGACGTTCCTGCTCCAACATTGCTTGAAGTTCTTCTCTCTCTCGTTGACGTTCCGCATCAGATTGTTGCAATCTTTCTTCGAGAGTTAGAACTCTTGACATGAGCATCGGGTCGGATGAACCACAAAGTTGTGAGGTCCTCGAGGAACTAGGTTTAACCTGAGCAACCTTACCAGCCAAACCATAAACCGTACCCTTCTTTCCGATTCCTACGGTGTCTACCCATGCCTAAATAACAAACAAAAACATGAATTAGATGATAAATATATATAAGAACATAATAGTTTAATTAAACATGATAATTATATGTTACCTGTAGTTGAACTTCTTCCGAGATTGGTTCTGATTCACCGGTTTCGGATACTTGCGAAGCAGGAAGTTTTTCTAAAAACGAAGTCTAAAAGACACGAATTTTAGAATATAATTTCTAAACATAACATTTATTTATCAACTAAGTTGTACGATTGTAAAACTTACATATGTATCCTTTGAACGAGTATCGACCCACTTTCTTCTTTCTCCATTTTCGTCTAATTGTGAGTGGGTATACAAAAACAATTCTGCTTGTGTGGGTTCTACTCCATCTTTGGCTTTGGTCTGCAACACAATTAAATATTGATTGTGTTATATCAATATATAATATATGAAAAAAAAAATAAACATTTTACAAACTTACTAGTCTTCGTTCATGCTCCGAATGTGTAATACTCCCACCTGTGTGCTTTGGAGCTCCTTGGCCACCACAGTCGGATGCTCGATTTTTCTTGTTTTTCCGACTTTTTTCTTTAAACTCATCTGAATTCCAGTATACAAGTAATTCGTCCCAATGAGCCTGGAGTATCCAATCTGGCTTTTGGTTCTTTCTACGGAATTCTTCTAACTTCATTCTAAGCGAATCTGCGACTTTATGATCATATATCCGTCTGATCATCCCATCATAACGAGGTTCCCAGCGATATTTTCTCTGCAAGTAATTACATATTATTTAATGTAAATAACAGAGTAATAAATTATTTATGAAATTGTTTAAATCAATACCTTAAAATTAGCAAACCATAGGTCCTTCTGCCTATCACTGGCATCCGTGTAAGAGCGCCACGGGCCTTCCCAAACCGTTTGGTAACATTTTCCAGCCTCTCGAACAATAAAACCATGGTTAGAACCCTCAAATCTACATCAAATCACAAAAATAATCTAATTACATATACGAAATTAACGCGCATAATAAATTTGAAATTAATAAAATTAAGTACATACTCGAATTTATGTCTGAAACTTGGAGCAATTACCATCCGCGTATCACGAATGTCCTCAATAGGACCATCACTTGAACTAGCACCACGAGCACTCGAAGTAGCACCCACAACACTCGATATACCATCTAATCCACGTGAACTGTTATGAGGACTAGGAGTTGGACTTGGACTTGGACTTGGACTGGAGCTACGAGTAGGATGCATAGGTGTACGCGTATGGCTCAAAGTGGGAGTGGCTCTCGTAGAGGAAGTGGGAGTGGGAGTGGCTCTCGTAGAGGAAGTGGGAGTGGGAGTGGGAGTGGCTCTCGTAGAGGAAGTGGGAGTGGGAGTGGCTCTCGAAGTGGGAGTGGGAGTCGCTCTCGAAGTGGAAGTGCTAGTAATTTTAGCTTGTGGCAAATAAGATAAAAGTCCAGATGAAACTGGTGTGGGTACGCTCTTAGACTTTTTAGAATTTCCCATCTGCAAAAAAAAATAAAAAGAAAAAAAATATATACAATATAATACAAAAATTTGAAATAATTACAATTATAACACAAAAAACAAATTAATTAGTTTCATAATATTTCAACAACGGTAGAAAACGAAAACAAACAACACAAACTCTAAAAGAAACAAAGTGACAATAACTAAATTATAAACTAAACCAACAAACAAGAGTAAAAATAAGGAATTAAAAGAAGATTTGACATATAAAAAGAAGATATCAATCGTCTTCTTCCTCGTCCTCGTCCTCCTCATCGTCCTCCTCGTCCTCGTCCTCGTCCTCGTCCTCGTCCTCGTCCTCCTCCTCCTCCTCCTCCTCCTCCTCGTTTTCTTCCTCTCCGTGTTCTTCTTCTTCTTCAACAATTGAATTTAACATGGTAGGTGGTTCTTGCAAAGCTTCTTCTTGTATATTATAACTTTGATCCACTCTATTTATATCATTGTACTTTACATAATTTTAGTAATAACATTTTACTTTGAATAATTTTATTTAGGGCTGTCAATGGGGCGGATTTCAATCCGGATCCGATCCGAATTCGGTCCGATTTATTAGGATAATTGTCCGATTAGTGATCCGATGGACCTGATCCGATTAAGAAGATCCGTAATCCGAATTATATGGAGCAAATATGGATCTAGGCTGATCCGATCCGTTACATATTCGTATCCGATATATATTACTATATGTTGTTTATATAATATGTATTTAAATAAAAATAAAAATAAAACTATCTATGTTCCACTAAAATCTTTTACTATATTAAAAATAATTTTAAAAAGAAATGCATGAGAGATGTTGGTGGATTGACTAGATAACTAATTGCGTCTACAACATATTAATTTATACTATTTAATAAGAAAAATCAAACAATAACCATTCATACTTCAATTTTTATTAGGGGTGTTCGCGGTGCGGTCTAGTGCGGTTTTGTACTTGCCCAAACCCAACCCAATATTTGCGGGTTTTGAAATCTCTAGTCCAAACTCAACCCAACAAGTCTTGAGATTGCACTATGCGGTTCATTTGGGTTGGGGCGGTTTGGGGCGGGTTTTGCGGTCTCAATTATCAATTTTCTTGTATTTTTATTATTTGATGAGTTAAATATAAAATGCACTAATTAATTATACTTTTTGTTTTTATTAATAAATTTAGTAAACTTTAATAGAAAATATAATGGAGATAATGTAAAATATCAATTAAAATATAATTCCAATGAATACATAATTTAATGAAAGCTAACAAACCCGAACACTAAATTAACAAGTTTTCATTACATAAAAATCAAATTGTTTCCAAAGAATAAACAAAAGAGAAAAATATCTTTATATTCGAACTTGATGTTGGTGGTTCTCAAAAAAAAAAAAAAAAAAAAAAAAAAAACTTGATGTTGGTGGTTAATTAATGGCCAATGAAAAGTTTGATTGATATTTTTTTTTGCTTTACTTTTGGTTTTTCGAGAATATTTTTTAACTAATTTGTTCTAGGTTTGGATCTATTTTTTTTTTATCTTTTTGGTACTTAAAATTGAAGATTTAAGTAAGATTGTAGGGTTTATCTAATATAATTGGGGTTTTGATTGTGGAACACGACTAATTTGTTAAAGTATATACTTATATTATATTTCTCATTTTCTTAAATTTAGGAATAATAAAATAAAATAAAACATATATACTTCATCATTTATATAAAGTGCGGTTATGCGGTCTAAAAAAGTATAAAACCCAAAACCCGATCGAAAATTGCGGTCTTTTTTTCATGATGCCCAAGATCAACCCATCAAACCTTCAACCCGTAAAATTGCGTTCGGTTTGGGTTGAGTTGATCGGTTGGGGCGGTCTAGCAGTTTCGTTGAACACCCCTAATTTTTATCTTCTCTTCCATTTCTCAATATTGAGTTTTCTTCTTCTTTATCCCAGTTTATATCTTTTTTACTTATATTTTTGTTTATTCTTTTGTTATAATTTTTATCGTTTATATTTGTCCATCATATTCCACCTTCTACAATTTTTAGGCAATAGTTTCGATGAAATAAGTAAAATTTTAGGGTGTGTGTGGATGGGTTATGGCCCGGTCTCGCGGGTCTCGCGAGACCGAGCCAAAACCCTTTCAAATGAGTTTTCGCCAAACCCATGAAACCATCAAAAACCTATTCAGAAACTCACACTCAAACTCTTCAAATATATAAAACATTGATTTGACACCTACCACCTACTTTTTCCTCCAAATCTCACTAAAAAAAATATTGATTTGACACCTATCACCTACTTTTTCCCTAAACTCAAACATCCAAACCCAATCCAAGTGGCGTTCCAACTTATTCAAACCACAAAACCCAAGAGCCAAAACCCATCCAAATGAAGTCTCAAAGGTTTCATCGAAACCACCAAAACCAATTTTTTTTAAACCGAGACCCGCGAAACCGAGCCAAAACCCATCCAAATAGACCCTTACATTTTTAATTCATGATGGTGGAATCTGCAAGTGATTTGGAGGAAAACGAAAAAAAAAAAAAAAAAGCTTGCTAAATGGATCCGGATAATTTATCCGGATCCGGGATATCCGCCGGATTCGAATCCGATTGCTAATATTCCAGATCCGAGCGGATCTGGATCCGAATAGAAGAAATGGAAACCGGACTCGGATCCGGATCTGCCCTGATCCGATCCAAGTCCGACCCATTGACAGCCCTAATTTTATTTATAGCTTTCCAAGAAAAAGAAACCGTGAATTGTATGTAGTCCAATAGGCAGAAAACATGGAGATTAGATTTGTAAACGGGCCGTCTAAAAGAAGGAAAAAATTATATGTAAAAAGGCCTGTGTGAAGTAGATAATAACTTATCATATTCTAGTTAAATTTAAATTAAATTCCATTAGCGATCATAGCATTCTGTATTTTGGTTTAATGGAAAAAGAGGTATACCTATTTGATTCGAAATTAGTATATGAAGTTGATCCGCTTAAGAAGAACCGTCATCTGAAATATGTTGAGCTAATGTAGCTCTAGATTTATTTGACCTGTTAAATATCTGAAAATAAAGAAATTATATATACATGATTTTTATTTCTATAAGTAATTTTAATAATGTTTACCATCAATCTAATACGATATTTTGTTAATTATGTCTTATTCAAAGTTCTATTTTTATGTTTATCTTCACCAAGAAGCGTGAATTAATATTGATACAATTAAGAATTTCAATTTTGTAGTTTCAACATGATCTATTAAACCATTAATTAAGTAGTTAAATATGTCAAAATTAATTATTTTTCTGTTGGGTCTTAGTAAATTGTGAAGAAAATTTGAATTCATGGACTAAAATTAGAATATGATGTTATCGAAGTTAATGTATACAAAATCATTGACAAGAGTTTTAAAAATAAATTTTATTTTATCCAAAAAAGAACCAAATTCAATCAAAATCAAACAAGATCCTATAAACTCAAAAAGAATTCACATCCAAACAAATTTGGATCCATAGAGGGCCGGGCTTGATTCAACTGATTCCAAATTTTGTACAACAAATCAATGATAGAAACTAATACTTTATAATTACATAAGAAAAAAAAAAACTAATTACTGTTAATATCACTTGTGTTAATTATTCATTAGGTTCCCCTTTAATTATTATTGGATCAAATTTATTTTTTAATCTACCATTCATTTTTTTAAAGAGTGGCCTGTACAATAGGTTATCGTACTTCATAAATTTAAAACTCTTTTAAATTTTTACGAATAATTTTCCCAAAAAACCCTCCAATTTATTTTTCTTTTCTCCAATTTCCCGAAACCCATAATCCTGGCATATCTTTTTCCTATGTTCAGCGTCATCTAATGGAGACGGCGCCACTGTGACCGCCACGGCTTTTACAATTTTATGCTTTCTAAAGGATAAAAAACATTTTTTCTGTTTGCTTCTTCTCTCAGGTAGAATTTCCCACTTCAAATTAAATGATAGAACATTTGTTTCACGGCAAATTTAATAGAGCATGCAATCTGAGAGGAAAAAAAAAAGCATTTTTAACAAATTGATATTTACTTACAGTTGCTTGTGATTGATGGAAATGTATGGCTTCTAGTTGAGGCACGGCGACGGCGCGACGGCAAAGAGGGCGGTGGTGTAGCGACGACGGCGCGACGGCGAAGAGGTGGTGGTGCTGTTATGATTAGGTCACTTTTTGGGGATTTTGGTAATGGGGATTTTGGTAAAGGAGATGTCGCTTTTTTTTTTTTCTTGCTGTGTAAAAATAAAACTTTTTATTTATTTTGTACTTGAATAAATTAATTTGTATTCAAAAAAGAAATTAATAAGTTATGGATTGTTTTAGTAAAATCATATTTAAAATCAATACCTTTTGAAAAGATAACAGGTAAACTTCATGCCACTTGGCAAAATTTTAAGTAGGGACTTACAAAAGTGCACAAAGTAGAACTAACCACATAAAGGCCCTTAATACTTCTTTCAAAGTAAATGAACTAATATTTAAAAGTAGTACTCTATGTAAAATATGTTGAGATTGTCTAAAATTAGATTTTGCTATATAGAGAGCACGTGAGATAACCCTTTTCCTATTGACACGTGTACTATTTTATACTTATTTTTTATAAATAGCTTATGTTTTATTTTATATTATTTATAAATAGCTTATGTTTAGAAAGACAAATATCATGTAACACATTTTTCATTATTAATTAATTATACGGCAAAATTGCAAAAATCGTCCCAAACTAATCACTGATTTTTAAACTATTTAATTTGGTGAATTTCGTCCCGTAATTTAATATTTTTTTGGAATATCGTCCCACCATAATTTTAAGACGGAATTGCGCATTTGCCGATGAATTATCACATGGCTACTTAAGTGGCATGCCATGGTAAATTTTAACATGAATAATTATATAATATTGCAAAGTTCCTCCCAAATTAATTACAAGATTGAACGTCATTTTCATTAGATTAGAAATTTAATATTGCGACTAAATTCATACAAAATGATAAATTATGGGACGAAATTTGGCGAGTTGATATAATTTGGGATGAAAAATCAAAATTAGTAATTAGTTTGGGACGATATTCTAAAAAAATATTAAATTACAGGACGAAATTCGCCAAATTAAATAGTTCGGGACAAAAATCCAAAATCAGTAATAATTAGTTTGGGACGTTTTCTGCAATTTTACCTAATTATACATACTCCACCTAGTATATTTATATTCACCATAAACCCCACCTCCACCCTCAATCCAAACCACCTAGACGTGCCATCTTCTTCAAATTCTCTACGAGTGATTTCACGTATTTGCTTTTAATTAGAAGAAATTAAGAGTCAATTAATTACCTAGTAATTTAATGAATTTTCTATTTATTTCACAAAAAATAACATTGTTTATTTGTTTCTAATTTCAAATCTATATCACTACTTTCTTCTCAAAAAAAAAAATCAATATCACTACTTTTAAAAAATTGTTTCTTTCAGCTATGAACTGAATTTCCAAAACAATTTAACACTAATAAAGATGATTAAAAGTTTTAATAAAAATAACAATGATATCATTAAGTTTAACAAATAACAAAAATAATTATCTAAAAATTACTTATATGTGTATTCATATCAAAATATTTAATATGTTAGGCCTAAACCGAAACAAATCGAAAGTATTAAAACACTATTGAACTCAACTGAAACAATAATAATAATTTACTCATTATCTATTTTTTTTTTCAAATGTCCCATTGCCTTGTTATAATTGGACATTTTAAAAATTATTCGTTGTCTAGATTTAATTTCGAATTTTTTAAAGATATGGGATTTCTTATATGCACTCATGATCGGTGAAAGAAACATCAAGTAGGGGAGGTATTTGTAAATTTAAAAACCAGGGGATGTATCTATAATTTGAACAAAATCTCAGGGGTGTAGTGTAATTATTCCTATTAATATATGCAATCGTACGACACTAAAGGTCATCTGAATTGGGCGTAATGAAAATCAATTCCCCTGTTAAAAATACTAAATAGATAGCCAGGTCCACATGTTACAACTGAAATTAAATTACAATTCAAACTAATTAAAAGAAAATGCATAGGCTCACTTTCTAAATTAATTAACTAATAAAAAGGATGCCTCAATTCTTGCTTGTTGGATACAAACAAATCAACATATTACACTTCACGTGACAATATAGTATATTTTAGTCCAAGCGTAATTTGTGATTGATTCACATGATTTGACGATTGGCTCTATCAAATCCTGCATGCATGAAAAAAATCACATTTTTGTTAATTGGTTTCAACATTTAAAAAGTTTATTGAATTTTTTTTTTTTTAATTTTACTAAATAAAAGTACAAGGTCCAATTACCTTAGGCAGGACACTGGAAACCAGGAGGTGGAGTTTTTCCACAGTCGATTAAAACTCCAAGAGCAATGGGTATGATTATATTAATATTTAGAAGCTTAGCTTTAATTGTAGTACATAGGCATATAGCTGCATCTAAGTCCAAAAGCCCACCCAACACGGGGCAACAAGTGTCTTTGGCACTACTGCCTATTCCAATGTGCACTAGGCCACCTAATACATCAACACATGCACCCAATTTTAGTGTATCAATGGGGCATGTATCTTGTGGTTTCGGTGCCGGTGGATACGGTGTTTCTTTGGGTGGTGGTGGTGGCGGGCATGGAGTTTCGGGTGGTGGTAGCGTTGGTGGCGGCTTTGGCACGGTTGGAGGTTCGGGTTGGCCAATGGGAGGTTTGGGTAGGGTAGGAGGAAGTACAATGGGAGGTTTGGGAGGGGTTGGAGGAGGCACTATTGGGGGTGTGGGTAAGGTAGGAGGAAGTACAATGGGAGGTTTGGGTGGGTTTGGTGGCGGCTTTGGCACGGTTGGAGGTTTGGGTTGGATTGGAGGGTACACAATAGGAGGTTTGGGTAGGGTAGGAGGAAGTACAATGGGAGGTTTGGGAGGGGTTGGAGGAGGCACTATTGGAGGTGTGGGTAAGGTAGGAGGAAGTACAATGGGAGGTTTGGGTGGGGTTGGTGGCGGCTTTGGCACGGTTGGAGGTTTGGGTTGGATTGGAGGGTACACAATAGGAGGTTTGGGTAGGGTAGGAGGAAGTACAATGGGAGGTTTGGGAGGGGTTGGAGGAAGCACTATTGGAGGTTTGGGTAGGATAGGAGGAAGTACAATGGGAGGTTTGGGTGGGGTTGGAGGATACACAATGGGTGGTTTAGGTAGGGTTGGAGGAAGCACTATTGGAGGCTTGGGTACGGTTGGAGGGTGGACAATAGGAGGTTTTGGTACGGTTGGAGGGTTGACAATGGGAGGTTTGGGAATGTGAGGTGGCCTAACAATAGGAGGTTTGGAGGGTGGTTTGGGAATGTGAGGTGGCCTAACAATAGGAGGTTTGGAGGGTGGTTTGGGTGTGTGAGGTGGCCTAACAATAGGAGGTTTGGTGGGCTGTTTGGGCGGGCAGGGGGGTGGTTTGGGCATATGCGATGGTGGTTTGGCAACCGGAGGCTTGGGTGGAGAGGGTGGTGGCTTTACTATTGGGAGGTGTTTGGGTGGAAAGAGAGGATGGTGTGGTGGTTTGGAAGGAGGAGTTGGATATGGACAATATGGACATGCTAGAGAAATAAGCAATGTTCCTAAGTTGAGAAGAAGGATAAGTATTTGGGCAGTGTTATGTTTGCCCATGATTTAGATCTTTGGTATGAGTGTAGAAGTTATGGAGATTGAGCCATGTTTTTATAGAGAAAGGAGTTAGAGGAAAAATACTATGAACAATTAGAAATTTTAGTCTAAATTTGGCTCAATCATTACTCAGATTGTTAACAGTTTAATATTATCAAATAAAAATCTAAGAAAAGTGTTTAATCACGACGCATACGTAAATCAATGAGTTAATAGCAAATTTCTCTCTTGTGTTATTTTTATGGCAATTTACCTCCTATAATGCAGATGACAATATCACGTATTCTCGCATATTCATTAGCGAAATCACAGTGTAGTAAAATGTCTATTAGATAATATCACAAAGAGATAAATTGCTCGTTAGTTAATATCACAAAGGGTAAAGTGAATGAAGTATGTTACCAAGGGAGAGTTAAATTTGTAATTTTTCGCATCAAAATGAGGTCACATTCGCAATATAAGAACGTATGCAATACCCCATCGGAAAAAAAAACGCTCATTTTATTTTTCAAATAAAAGTAATACACTCATTTTCATAATATTAATGAGCTAAATTATTAATTCAATGTGGTTTGGTCAAGTAATAGTAACTTGCGACCCCAAAAATGAAACTTAAGCTCAAATTCTACTGAAAACATCATATTAGGAAGGACATATACCCTTTGCACTTTTCGGTCCAAACTGTAAATACACAGTCTAGTAGATAAAAAAAATAGTTAAATTATTCATTAGAAGAAAAAAAAAAAGCCCGTGAACAGACTTGTTGTAACATTATATTGACCTCGTGTAGAGGGAAGAATGATGACCACATAAAAGTTGGCAAGTGTGCCAATTATTGTTATATTTAAATCATTACTTTTCATGTTAATAAAATTTACAGAATAACTATTTTTTTTTTGATAAATATACAGAATAACTATTTTAAGACATGATTTATCATCTACCAAATATTTTATTTTATTTTATTTTTCTTTGTCACGGAAAGGATAATCAATAATGAAAAATAAAAAAAAAAATTACCCACACTCGAAAATTAAATCTCTTAACAAAATAAAAAATCGACACCTTTAAGAACAATTTTCAGTCACAATTCCATTTACAACGCGAATCTCGTTGTTAACTTTCGTTAACAATATAACTCATCATGACGGTAATTTTTTCTTAAAAAATAATCAGTTGTGAAATATGTAATTCAACGTTATTCATATCAAAACTAATCATATAACTAACACAATTGATATTATCGCAAGCTCTAAGTATATTCAAATTAACTCGAAAGTGATTACATCCTTAGAAGAAAGAAAAAAACAATATGTATCCATCATTTACTATATTTGTCATGACAACTTAACCCGAGGAAAACCACACACAAAATGAGATATTTATTAAGTTCCAATTAATTAGTGGGGTAACATGCGACTTTTTTTGAAATTATCAAAAAAAAAACATGCGACTTTTTTGGCAATTTCAAACTTTGCAGGACAATGGAATCGGAAAAAGGCGGTAGATATTAACTCTTGACATTTAGTGACTGTTAGCCCGTGACTGATTTACTTTATGTCCAGAAATTACATTATTTAAAGGATTTTAAATTATTTTTTTCATTAATAAGGACAAAACATTACATAGATTTAGTCTGTGACGAAAATATATATATATCCTTAGCTAGCTTGAATGCACTACAAATCTTATCTATGTACGAATTAAGAGAGAATATCTAGTCCAGATTTGTCGGCAACATCATGATATTTAATTTTACTACTACTATATATAAATTTTATAAAAGATATAATTATATATTTAGCATGGTTCAAAATTTTCATTTTTTCCGTCGAAAACATCGAAAAGTTTTAATTCTTGAATAAAGAGAAACGAAAATAAGATGTAATTCCAAAATTATTTATTTGCCTGAAACTCTCTTACTTTCTTATTACACTACAAAAAAAGGGGGCTTCACATACGACTTGATTCCAACGAAAATAAATCTGTCGCTATTAGTGACGGATTAGTAACCAAATACCAACATAATTTCAATTAGAAAATCTACCTTCAATAATAGCGACAAATTACTGATGGAATGTCGACAAAATTATTTTTTGTAGGAATTCGGTTGTTAAGTTGTAGGGAAACGTTATTCATAGCGACGAAATCATTCCAACGAAAAATTATCCGTCGCTATTTAGATTTTAGTAACTGAACAGCGACGGAACCATCAACAAAAATTTGTTCCGCCAATAATAACGAAAAATAACCAACGAAAAATTGGGAAAAAATATTTTTCATAGGAATTCGGTTGTTAAGTTGTAGGAAAAATTTATTCATAGCGACGAAATCATTCCAACGGAAAATTATCCGTCGCTATTTAGATTTTAATAACTGAATAGCGACGGAACCATCAACAAAAATATGTTCCGCCAATAATAAAGAAAAATAACCAACGAAAAATTGGAAAAAAATATTTTTCATAGGAATTCGATTGTTAAGTTGTAGGAAAAAGTTATCCACAGCGATGAAATTGTTCCAACGGAAACTTTCCGTTGCTATTTAGATTTTAGTAACTGAACAGCGATGAAACCATCAACAAAAATATGTTCCGCCAATAATAACGAAAAATAACCAACGAAAAATTGGGAAAAAATATTTTTCATAGGAATTCGATTGTTAAGTTGCAGGAAAAAGTTATCCACAGCGATGAAATTGTTCCAACGGAAACTTTCCGTTGCTATTTAGATTTTAGTAACTGAACAGCGACGAAACCATCAACAAAAATATGTTCCGCCAATAATAACGAATAATAACCAACGAAAAATTGGGAAAAAATATTTTTCATAGGAATTCGGTTGTTAAGTTGTAGGAAAAAGTTATCCACAACGATGAAATTGTTCCAACGAAAAATTTCCGTTGCTATTTAGCTCTAGTAACAAATGTGTAACTGAATAGCGACAAAACCAACGATAGAAATATGTTTCCCGAATATTTTCATTGATTTCATTTTCCAATGGATTAACCAATCTTCATTGATTTTACACTTCGATAAAATTAGTGAAAAAACAAGTTACTAGGCGAAAAAACGTGAAAATCTGTAAATTGGTGGGAAAATGGTGAAGATGGGTTAAGTCATTGAAAATAGGCGATTTCAGTTAAATTGAAGAAAAAAATTGGTGAATTCGATTTAAAATGAGTTTAACCTATCAGGAACATGTAAATTTGATGAAATTCGTAAAAAATGAATGAAATCGGTAAAAAAAAAATTTAATTGTTTTAAAACATGTTGAATCAGCTAACTTAGTTAAAAATAAGTGAAGTCGATGAAAAATGGGTGAATACGGTTAAATTTGATTAAATTAGTAAAAAGAGAAAAATGGTGGAAAAACTAGTTAAATTGGTCGACACGATTTAAATTGATGAAATTAAGGGAAAAACTAGTTATATCGATAAAAAAAATAATTAAATCAATAAATTTGGGGGAAAATGTTTGAAATCAATGAAAAAATGGGTTCAATCAATGAAATTGAAAAAAAAAAAAAAAAACTTATGAGATTGGTGAAAAAATGAGTTAAGTTGGTCCAAAACAGTTTAAATCGCTGAAATTTGTGAACAAAACGGGTTAAATCAATAAAAAAAAATTACAATCGATGAAATTAATGATAAAACAGATGAAATCGGTGGGAAATGGGTCAACGGTTAAAAATGATTTAAATCGATGAAAACTTGGTGAAAATAATTTAAATCGATCAAAACAGTGCAACTCAATGAAATTATTTGGAAAAAAAAAAAGATGAAATCGATGAAAATTAGGTTAATTCGATCATAATCGTGTAACTTGATGGAAAATGGTGAAAAATGGGTTAAATCGATTAATAATATTTTAATTCAATGAAATTAGCGCAAAGACAGATGATATCGGTTAATAATCGGATATCTAAGTCAGAAATGGTTTAAATCGATGAAAATGGTGAAAAATAAGTTGAACCGGTGAAAAATAGCTTAAATAAGTGATATTGGTAAAAACAAAAAGGGCTAAACTGGTGAAAACGGTGAGTAACATGTTCGGTAGGTAAAAAAAGTTTTAAATCAACAAAATTAATGATAAAAATTGATGAAAATCGTGGGAAAGGTCAAAATGATTTAAATCGATCAAACTAATGAAAAATGAGTTAAATCATAAAGAAAATTGATGAAATAAACTATTAGTTGGCTCATATATATAATTGTCTAATAAAAATACAATAAAGTTGTCCAGCTCAACTGGTTTGATCCTTTAATATGTATATATATGAGGTCAAGGGTTCAAATCTCACATCCAACAAGTTAATTAAAATTACATTGCCTAGTCGCCCAGGCGTCGCCCGGGCGCAAATTGCCCAGGCGAGACCTAGGCATCCGAGGCAGCCCCATGAGTGGCACAGGCAAGACTTGGGCATGGCCTAGGCCAATCCTAGGTGAGCTCGAGGCAGTCCCATGAGTGGCAATCCTAGGCGAGCTCGAGGCAGTCCCATGAGTGGCATTGGCACCTAGGCCAAGCCCAGGCGATACAGAGGCGCCCGGAGCAGCCCCATTAGTGGCCCCGGCGCCTAAGCTATAACAAAGCATGGCCTAGGCGACTCAGTCAAGCTTAGGCGAGACCTAGACACCTGGGTCAGCCTCAGGCGCGCCCAGGAACGACTCAGTCAATGCTAAGTCGATGTTCAATTTTTTGCTCCGACCCGATTGCTATTAACGGAATCAGCAACAAAAAACAAGCATGGCTTAGGTGCCTCAGCCAAGCCCAGACGAGACCTAGGCGCCCGGGTCAGGCTCAAGCACGCTCAAGAACGACTCAGTCAATTCTAAGTCGAGGTTCAATTTTTTGCTCCGACCCGATTGCTCGTAACGAAATCAGCAACAAATAAGTTGTCACTGGGTTCCAACTGATTTCCTTCAAATTAGTGACAAAAATAAACTAACGGAAACATTTCAATGCTAAATCCGTCAGAATGATTCCAACTGATTGGCGACAAAATACCGACATATTTATGCCGTTGGAAATCAGTTAGTAACTTTCCAACAACAAAATTATCGCAAAAAATAATCGGGCCCGATCGTTCATCCGACGCTTTTTCCAACAAAAATAACAACAAAAACTAACCGTCGCAACATTTAAAAAAAAAAAAAAAACCGTTGCTTCATTTACCTACGGGGCCTTCACCTACAAATCAACTAACGAAAAAAAAGCGTCGCTACGCATGAATACCAACGAAAATCAAGGCTTCACCAACGGAATCTGCCGTAGGTGAAGTCCAGTTTTCTTGTAATTAGTAAATTTTTTTACAATTTTTCCTTAATATTTTCGAAATATTTTCAAAAAGTCTTGAAAAATTTCCAATATTTAAAGACCGAAATATACATTCAAAACAAATTTTTGATACATGATATTTAGGTACTCTTCAATATGAGCATGATGCATGGAGACATATACTATATGACACGATATAAATAGTAAGAGAGAGAGAGATATTTTGGAAGTAGGACACGCCATAACTCTTATTTGTATTTTACTTCTTATTGGTGCGGGATATGTGTGGATGACATGGTATAAACAAAGAAAAGATTAAATTCAAGATGATCTCATTTCAATTATGTATTGACATGCATACATTAATTTGTTCAAATCTCAACGGTTTGCTGCACCACGTAACATTTGGGCTAATTTTGATTGTATGTTAAATCACTATTCTAGAAAAAAAATAATAATAATAATAACAACATATAAACTAAATGGGCATTTTGTCTCAATGCTTTCTGAAAAGTTTAACTGACCTTTTTAATTTCAGAAATAAATATTTACTATATCAATTTTTACAAACAAATATCATCCTACTTAAAAAGAAAAAAAACCTTATCTCTAAAAAACATCACATACTCTATTTGTGTTGGAAATAAAGTAGTATAATTCTTACACAAGTTAAACAAGTGATTGGTTTAGTTGAAGGGATTAGTCACTATAAAGTAGCGAATTCATGTTTGAATCCCTGTTGGGAGATGTTCTTACTTAATGTTCTCGACACGTCTCAAAAGGGATTAAACCGTTGGAAAGCCAAAAAAATATCATATAACAAACATGATTTGACATAAATTAATCTATTTTTTATTCTATATCTCTTTATTCCTTAATCTCTATAAAATATCAGCACAATTTAATTTTTGAAACCATTTTTAAAAAATTCAAACAAACAATAATTGGAAAATCATGACATTTTCAAAAATCTTAATTTATATTTAAATATATAAATACTAGTTTATTCCCGAGTTATGCACAAATTTAGAAAATTAATATTAATTTACATAAAAAAAATTACAATGTTTGAATTTTAACGTGAGAATTACAACTTGAATACTTTTTTACAATGCTAGGGATATAAGTAAAATATAATTTAATTAGAAATAATGTTTCATATATCTTTTTCTTCATGGGATATGGACTATAGATGATAAACAATGCAACATATTAATTCAATAATATCAAGGGTGAATTGCTCAATTTACTGCCCTTTAAATTTCGAAAATTACTCACAATACTCCATATATATATGTTGGATTTATTATATTCAAGCGAGATTGAACAATTGTGGAGGTTATAAACTCAATTTTAATTATTATGTTTTCATTTGTTTATTGTAAAAACTATTAACAGATTGTTTATTGAAAAAATATTCCTCGTTTGGATATTTCATGTCTATATTACCTGCTCCAGAGGAACGTAACTAAATGCCATTTCCCTTCACCATACTTGTCAACGCATTGCTTCAAGAGGAAATCTTCTTCTTTTGTCCAAGTACATTTCCTAACTCCAATAGGTTTGTTGGATGAAGATGAAGATGAAGATGAAGGCACTGAAGAAAGTTTGATAAGGGAGGTTTTGATGCATTCCAAAACTTCAAAGATTGGCTAAGTATGGAGTAACTTAGCTGATAGACTTATCAAGGAATTTTGACTAAGTAAAGAAGACATCAGAAGAGTCAAAGTTTCAAGGTCCAAGACTTCTGATATGCTGAAGCAAAGTTATCAGATTAGTGAAGATCAGCCGACTCAAATCAGATTTGTTCAAGTTTGAGATCAGCCGAGTTCACCATCAGACGTATACTTTCGTCAGCCAAGTGAAGAAGATCATGAAGTGTTCCCAACGGTAATAAATGCCCCTTGGTGTAATAAATGCTGAAGTACGAGGATATTTAAGACAAATGATTGAAGAAAAGCTTCGCATCAGCCGAGTGCATTTAATGCTGCATTTAATGCTGCCTGCAGAATAGTACTGTTTACAGTACGGACAGACTGCAAAAGAGCCGTTCGCGGATTTTAAGGACCAGTACTCGAGGAATTTGAATTCTGTCTCTCTTCAACGGACATTTTTCAATCCTCAAGTATAAATAGCTGCAAGAGACGAAGAAGAAGCAAGCAACACACTTTCTGAGAGAAATTTCCGAAGCAAAATTCTTTAAGTCTCAAGAACAGCTCACTCATCAGCTGAGTCATTTGTTGACGAAAGCAGAGTTGAAGAATCAAGAAAAATACATCTTCTGAGTGATTTTGTAAACAAGAGTGTTGTGCGGAGTTGTGATCCATCTTTGTGAGTGATCAAACTTCAGAGGATAGGTTTTCTGTGTGATCTCCTATTGCGAACTTGTGGTCGTTTCATTTGTTGTTCGACGCAAGCAGAGTATACTGTAAACTTTGTGATTATAGTATAACCCAAGATCTGAGTGACTTGGAAGAGTGGACTAAGGGATATTTAAATCCATATAACCACTATAAAAATTACTTGTGTTTTTACATTGTTTCAAAACTACATATCTTCTGTTTGCATAAAAACACATTAAGTTAACTGTTTGAAAAAGAACAAAAAGGAGTTTATAAAACTGGGGAAACATTTTTCAAACTGCTAAGAATACTTGTGAAAAACACTTTGAAAATCCGCTGCAAGTAATCTAAGTATTAAAACTAATTTCTGCAAAATCAGCTAAGTAACTATCAGACGAGTGGTCAACAAGACTGTTCAAAGATTTGTTCGCGAACAGATTTGTAACTTACTAATCTGATCAGCTTAGTCTGTTCAGTTAGAGTAAAGTTTTAAAGTTAAATTTGAAAGAAAATTTTAAAGAGGTTTATTCACCCCCCCCCCCTCTAAACCTCTTCTGACCACTTGGGACCAACAAGTGGTATCAGAGCGGGTGGTTCATTAGAATCAGCTGCCTGATCAACGAGCTTGATCCGAGTGTTTTTCAAAGGTTTTCAAAACTTTTCAAAAAAGCATCTTTTTGAAAAACAAAAACTTTTTGAAAAATGGATTGTATCAGCCATGTTCCCCACATTGCTGGTATGTCCTTTGAGGACTGGAAAATCAGAATGGAGATTTTCCTTGCTGCCTATAATGACAACATGCATACATGTATCATTAAAGGTCCATTCAAATTCACCAAGACCATCATCGTAGATGAAGCTCAAATAGTGGTGGAAAAAGACTTAACAGAAATGACAGCAGAAGAAATAAAGCTGTTCAACCTGGACAAAGTCGGAAGATTCATCATGACCAAAGCCCTGGATAATGATCGGTTTGACAAAGTCAAGCATTGCAAAACTGCAAAGGAGATGTGGGATAAGGTTCGTGACATGAGTGAAGGCAATGATGCTATTAAAGAGCATCAGCTCAGTGTTGCCTTGGAGAAGCTGGACAACTTCAAGATGAAGTCTGGAGAAACCATTGATCAGATGGACATCAGATTCACCAGAACTCTGAATGAAGTTTTGAAGCTGGGAAAGACTTTCACTGACAAAGAGATTTCTGTCAGAGTACTGAAGGCTCTACCTCCCAAGTTCAACATGAAGGTGACAGCAATGGAAGAATCAAGAGATCTGGGCAAGATTTCTCTAACAGAGCTGTTCTCCGCACTCAAGGCGTATGAGTATAAACTGCCAAGGATGGGAATTGAAGAAACCTCAACTTCAGGACCCACAGCTGCACTGGTTGCTGCTGAAAATCAAAGAAGACCGGCTCAAAGAAATGCTGAAGTGGACTCATCTGATGAAGCCACTCTACTCAACAAAAAGGAGTACACTGCTGGAGATGTAGCATTATTGATGAACAACTTCAAGAAGTTCTATAAGAGAAAGATGAAAAACAAATACAATCATGCTGCTTCTACTTCTAAACCTAATTTTTCTTCTCAGGATAAAGAGGATTATAAATCAAAACTGATGTGTTACAACTGCAGGAAATTGGGACACTTCATAAGAGACTGCCCATATCCAAAAGCAGAGAAGTACACTGAGGAAGAGAAGAAAATGAGAAAAGAAAGAAAGCATCAGAGAGGCAAGGCAATGATGGCTGAAGCAGAAAAGCCAGCTGCTGTCTACTCATCTGATTCAGACTCAGACTCGTCTGATGAAGAATCATCTGATGAAGAAAAACCTGCTCTCCTGTGCCTGATGGCAAAGGAATCTGATGACTCTGAGGATGAGGTAACTCCTCAAGAAAATGAACTGTTTAATTCTCTAGAGCAAATGATGTTGAATAATACTACTATTGCTGGAGAGTTTGTTAAGCTTAAGGAAGAGATGAACTTGCTAAAAGAGCAAAATAGTTCACTGAAACTTTTAGCTGAGAAGCCAAAAGAATCAGCTGAATATAAACAGCTTGAGCAAGAGCATGAATCTCTGAAAGCTGAATGTGAGGTCTATAAAGGAAAAATCATGGAACTTGAGAAAATTATTGAGTCTCATGATAAGTCTACTGTTGCATCCATGCATACATCTAAGAAACAGGAGACACCTTTAGTAAAGGATAAGCTAGAATTGAATCATACTGAAAAATTTATTTCTGCTGACAATAGTAAGGTCATTCTGTATGTTCAAACTTCTAGACCTACCTCATCTGAGAAAGTGGAAAAGGAGAAGAAATCTCCTAAGGCTAAAAAGAGCAAAGAGCCTAGTGTAGGAAATCAGACTAGTAAGACCAAACAGCAGAGTCCTAAGAAGTCTGCTGATAAAGCTAAAGTCAATCAGACTAGTGGTAAAACTAAGTCAAAATCAAATGAGCAAGCATCTAGTAAACCAAAGAAGCATAAGAACAAGAAAAACCAAAATGCTTGGTATGGAAATGAGTCATATTATGTGCAACCTGCTGCATATCATCCTATGTATCATGCACCTCAATTTCCTAATTACTATGCACCTTACCCTGCTCATCCAATGCATGCATACCCTGCATATCATGCACCTTACCCTGCTTATGAACATTATTCATATCATACTGATCATCAACATGACTTATCTGATAACTATGATAAAAATGAAACTGTTCATGCTCCTAAAACTCAGAAACCTAAGAAGCCTAAGACTTCAACATCTTGGGTTGTCAAGGGTGGAACTAATCCTTCAGGACCCTCTCAATAAGGGTACCTAAAACAATTTTATTTTTGTTTTGTAGGTTAGGATTAGGAGTAAAGTAGAGAAGATTTGGTACTTGGACAGTGGATGTTCAAGGCACATGTGTGGAAACATACATGAGTTGATTGATGCAATTGCTGTGGATGGTCCAAAAGTCACTTTTGGAGACAGCAAAGAAGGCAAGATTAAAGCTAAAGGAAGATTAATCAAGGGAAACATAGAGATATCTGACGTCTCCTATGTTAAAGGCCTGAAATATAATCTGCTGAGCATAAGTCAATTTTGTGACAAGGGATATTCAGTCATCTTCTCAACAGATAAGTGCTACGTTGAACAGATTGGTACAAAGAAGGTAATTTTATCTGGAAGACGACAAGGAAATATCTACATAGTTGACTGGAATTCTGTTGACAAGAATTCAAGTGTTTGTTTGGTGGCATCTGCACCAAGTGAAGTCAGTTGGCTATGGCACAAGAGGATGAATCATTTAAACTTCAAGACCATAAACAGATTAATCAAGAATGATTTGGTAGAAGGGATTCCAAAAGCAGTCATGAGCAAAGACAAGCTCTGTGACGCCTGTCAGAAGGGTAAACAAATCAAGTCATCATTCAAAGAAAAGAAGCACCAATCTTCTGGAAGAATATTGGAGCTGTTGCACATGGACTTATTTGGACCCATTGATCCAGTCAGCAATGGTGGAAAGAAATACTGCCTAGCTGTTGTGGATGACTATTCAAGATATACTTGGGTGATTTTCATGAAGAAGAAAAGTGAAACCAAGGAACATCTTACCAATCTGATGGAACTGATCCAGAATGAAAAGAGTATCAAAATATTGAAGATCAGATCAGATAGAGGGACAGAGTTTACAAACTCTACTGTTGAAGAATATTGTAACATGAAGGGAATACATCATGAGTATTCTGCTGCCAGAACCCCTCAACAGAATGGTGTTGCTGAAAGGAGAAACAGAACACTAAAAGAAGCTGTCAGAACCATGATAGCTGAAGCTAAGCTGCCACAAAGATTTTGGGCAGAAGCAACAAATACAGCATGCTTTACCCAAAACAGATGTATGATCAACAAAAATCAGAACAAGACTCCATATGAAGTTTGGAACAACAGAAAACCAAATATTCATTACTTTAAGATTTTTGGTTGTAAATGTTTTGTATTGAATAATGGGAAAAATCACCTTACTGCATTTGCAGAAAAGGCTGATGAAGCTGTCTTTGTAGGATACTCATCTGTTAGTAAGGCTTATAGAGTTTTTAACAAAAGAACATTACTAATAGAAGAATCTATCCATGTAGTATTTGATGAGCCAAGTCAATCTTCTGAAAAGAATCAAAGTGTAAATCAAGATCTGTCTGCTGATTTACAGAAGTTAGACGTTGGAAGAAATGAAGAATATGTTCCCATCATACTACCTAATCTAAGTTCAGCTGCTAACTCAAGTGCTGTTCATAATCACAGTGCTGATTGTCTAACAGACGAGTTGCAAACAGCTGACAGACCAGAGACTGTTCAACAGACGGCAAATGTTCAACAGACTACTACTGGAACTCCAACAGTAGTGTTGCAAGATCATAACAGAGGACAACATCCTGATTTGCAACCTGATCTCAGATGGCTCAAGAATCACCCTCCTGAATTAGTTATTGGTGATCCTTTAGATAGAGTGAAAACAAGAAGAGCAGCTGCACAAGATGCTATGTTTGTCACATTTCTATCTCAAATAGAGCCTAAGCAAATTGAAGAAGCTCTCAATGATTCCTTCTGGATAGAAGCCATCCAAGAAGAGTTGAATCAATTTGAAAGGAATGAAGTCTGGTACTTAGTTCCTAGACCAAGTCATCAAAGAGTAATTGGCACTAAGTGGGTATTCAGAAATAAAATGAATGAAGATGGTGTTGTCACCAGAAACAAAGCAAGACTAGTGGCCAAGGGTTATTGTCAAGAAGAAGGAATTGACTTTGATGAAACTTTTGCACCAGTAGCAAGACTTGAAGCAATCAGACTGTTTCTTGCCTATGCTGCTTACAAGAACTTCACTGTCTATCAGATGGATGTGAAGTCTGCTTTTCTCAATGGAGAATTGCAAGAAGAAGTGTATGTTGAACAACCTCCAGGATTTGAAGTCTATCAAGAAGAGGACAAAGTATATCGTCTGAAGAAAGCTCTTTATGGACTGAAACAGGCTCCAAGAGCATGGTATGATACCCTATCTGATTTTCTTTTAATTAAAGGATTTCGAAAAGGTAAGGTAGATAAAACCTTGTTCACTATTGAATGGGAAAATCATATATTACTTGTGCAAATATATGTGGACGATATTATTTTTGGTTCAACTAACCAACAGATGTGTGATAAGTTCTCCAAGCTGATGCAGAATAAGTTTGAAATGAGCATGATGGGTGAACTTAATTACTTTCTTGGATTGCAAGTTAGACAGTTGCCTGATGGAATATTCATCAGCCAAGCAAAGTACACAAGAGATCTGTTCAAGAAATTTGGTATGGAAACTAGCTCAACAGCTACCATTCCTATGTCTACAAGTCTTCGTTTGGATAAAGATGAAGATGGCAAATCAGTAGACATAACCAAATATAGAGGCATTATTGGTTCATTGTTGTATCTAACAGCAAGCAGACCTGATATAATGTACTCAGTTGGAGTCTGTGCAAGATTTCAATCAAACCCCAAAGAATCTCATCTCTTAGCTGCCAAGAGGATATTGAAATATGTTAAAGGCACTCAAGAATTGGGATTGTGGTATCCTAGAGAATCTGGATTTGAACTAGTTGGCTATTCAGATTCAGACCTTGCTGGCTGCAAGATCGACAGAAAGAGCACAACAGGTGCCTGTCAGTTCTTGGGCAGTCGTCTGATCTCATAGATGAGTAAGAAGCAAACCTCAGTTTCTATATCTACTGCTGAAGCTGAATATATAGCTGCTGGAGCTTGCTGTGCACAGATACTTTGGTTGAAGCATCAACTAGAAGACTACAACATCAAGATCAGTGGAATTCCAATCTACTGTGACAATACAAGTGCAATTTCACTCACTCAGAACACTACAAGTCATTCAAGGACTAAGCATATTGAGATCAAGCATCATTTCATTAGAGATCATGTGGAAAAAGGCAATGTAATGATTGAGTATGTTCATACTGATAATCAGATTGCTGACATTTTCACTAAACCTTTAAGTGAAGTAAGGTTTTCAACCTTAAGAGCTGAGCTAGGACTACTTAATTTGGAAGCATAAGCTGAGGGGGAACTCATCAGAAGACTGGAGTTCAACAGCTTAGTGTTTCATTATTATCTTCAAGGATTAACTTTCAACAAACTAGTTAACTTATGAATTCTTAAGCTCAGGGGGAACGTGTAAGACTAGCGGTACTTCTGAATTAAAGATGAAATTTGTTAATGTCAGTTAGTTGAAGTTATGTTTTCATCAGAAGACTCAACTATCGAAGATTGAAGTTATATTATCTAGCTGGATTGACAAACAGCTGAGGAAGGTTATCAGCTATTGGCATTCTCTGATAACAGCATTGTCATCAGGACAGTAGTCCATCAGATAAGTGTTTATTATACTCATCTGATTACTTAAATAAAAGCGAACTATTTAAAAACGTTTTATTCAAAACACGCTTTTACAAGTAAACTGTCGGGCGGCACATTTTCCCGCTCCTCATTAAAATATCTTTTGAATTCGAAAGGTCGTAACTGACGCCGCACGATCAGCACTGACAGAAAAACGGATCTAACGGTTGGCAGATATCACGGAAACCGAAAAACCCCAACTCTATAAATCCTCATCTGATCAGTCGAGTAGCTCTTTACGCACCCTAAACTTTCAAAAGCAATTGTGAGAAAATTTTAAACAAGTTTTCTGCAAAAATCCTTTCCTTTTCACTAACTTTCAACAGATTGAAATGGCTGCTGAAGGTATGTTCTTAGATTATGAGTCCTATTATCAGTCTGGTACAAGTTTGATGAAAGAATTGTTGGAGAAATTCAAATCGGCACAGTTGGTAAATTTCATGGAGTACAATGAAGGAATAATCTGGACTGACCAGGTTATGGAGTATTATGGAACGGCAAAGGCTGACTACAACAAACTAGAAATCAAAGCGAAAGTGGGTGACAAATCTGTTGTCATCACTCCACAAGTTCTTCATGAACAGTTTGGTTTGCCTAAGTCTGGAAGACACGAAGTTATCGTGCTGACTGAAGAGAAGCACCAACAGTTTTGGGCGATCTGCGCCAAGGAAGGAGAGATGTTGACTGGCAACATCAGAAAGAAACAGCTTAAGGATGAATATCAGCGGATGGCTGATATGGTGTCGAAGCTGATTGAGAACTGTACTTTTTCTCTAGATGCTGTTACAATGAAGCGTTTCAGCATCATGGCTGCCGTATACTATGGGATAGAGGTAAACTGGTCCATCATAATATGGTATATACTTGCTGATTTTCTGGAAGTGAAGAAGGGAAAAGGCCCCTACACCAACCACAGAATCACCTTAAGTTACCTCTTATCAAAGTTGGGCTGTGTTATGTCAAATGGGAAAGAAATTCACAAGTCCAAAGCTATGAACAAATATCTACCTGTTCAGAAGAGGAAGGCTGATGAGCCTGAACGAGAAGAAGTTGAGGAACCAAAGGAGGTTCCTGCCAAAAGGCAAAAGAGATTAGTCAAAACAGCAAGTTTGGCTGTTGAGACTAAAAGGAAGAGGGCTGCTGATGAGCCCAAGAAGAAAGAATTAAAGCAGATGGAGAGAGTGACTTCTGCTGAAGCCACTAAGATTGTTGAGAACATTATTGCTGATGTAAGGACTGGATCCCCTGCATCACCGTCAAGAACTCCATCAGCAGAGAGGCCTGCTGAGGATATTTCTCAAAGGACAAGAAGTCAACTGAGAAGTACAGCTGCTACCATTTACCGTGAAGGTAGAACAAAGAAGTCTGCTAGAAAGCAGATGACATTCATAGAAAAACCTACTGATCTGGAAAATGTAGCTAGGGAGGACCCTGAAGCTACTCAAAGGCCTATTGAAACAGTTGAGACTGTTGAGACTGACAAAGCTGATGAGCAACAGCCAAGTCAAGTCACTTCAACAGCTGAGGTTGCTCAACCTCAAGAAGATCCAGATGTTCAAATCATCCATCCTATAGCTGCTGCTCCCATATCATCTGCTGGACCAGCTCCTGTTGATAAAGGCAAAAGAAAGATAGTGATTAAGAGAAAGAAAATCACTAAAGCTGACAAAAGAGCAAGGGAAGAAGCTGAACAGAGGAAGCAGGATGAACTTGAAGAGAAAAGAGCTCTTGAATTAAGCAAAGCTCAACAAGCAAAGGATGAGGCCAGAAGAAAAATGTCTGCAGCAGAGAGAAAAGCTGCTGAGGATGCTGAATTGGCCATGGTGATTGAACAAAGCAAGGTTGATGCCTATGGACCTGTCCATGGAGGTGGCATCAAGATTGGTGAAGGGGAGACTGAAGAAGACAAAAAGAAGATACTACTGCCTGCTCCCAAAGCCAAGTCCAAAGACAAGTTTGAAGTCAGGAAAGCGTTTGAGATAGTATATGCTGATAAGGACCTGTTCAAGAAGTTTGAAAAGTCCTTGGCTTACTATGATCAGAAGCTTATGTTGATGACTCTGTTCAACCAAGAAAAGCCAAGATATATTAGTTGGAGGGACAACAGGCTGAACAAGTCAATTACTGAACTTCAAGATATGAAGGAGTTAGCTGATGAAGAACGATGGGTTCTAAGTTGGCTGAAGACAAACTCCATCCAAAAGGCTCTTGATCCAAGCTATGTGAGAGATATCATGCATAGCTATGCAAAAGGCTTTGCATTGGAGGAAGCCAAGAAAATCAAGAGCACCTTGCCTGAAAAGAAGAAGAAGTCTGAAGATGCTGAGGAAAGAGCAATTAAGTTTGATGTTATGGCTGCCCTGAAGAGATGGGCTAAAAAGTCAAAGTATCAGCAAGGCTGTTCAAGTGATTTGCCACTACTGCCTAGTGTCCAGCAAATCATTTTTGGCAAGGAAGTGCAACCGTTCTATGAAGTGCCAAAGGGGAATAATGCTTTTGTTAACCCCTGGATCATTGTGAGGCAAATCAGACAAACCACTTGCTTCAATGATGATGGCACTATCACCAACTTAGTCTATGATGATGTTACTGATGAGCCTAAAGCTGCGGACAAGCCTGATGTCAAGTCTGCTGATCAGACTGAAGACAAGCCTGCTGATCAGACTGCTGACAAGCCTGCTGATCAAATTGCTGATAAGTCTGCTGATCAGACTGAAGACAAGTCTGCTGAAAAGGCTGCTGATGATCCCCTGGCCATTGAGTGGAAGGCTACGGACTCTGGAAATCATCAAGACGAAAAGATGGAAGATATTCCTGTTCACCAGGAAATTGATGAAAGGGATGTAGCTGCTGCTTCTGCTTCATCAGGTGATAAGCACTCATCACTGATGGAAGCAATCCAGATGCTGATGGAAAACCAACTTAAGGAACTGGAAGACAAGCACAAGCAACAGCTATTAAAGGTTAAGGAGGAGCTGAAAGCAGAGTTGGCAGAAACCAACAGACTTCAGCTGGAAACTGTTCAAGGATCAACAGAAGAGATCATCAAAAAGGAGATCAACAGTATCCCAATTCCTCAAGACAACTCATTGCAGTTGATACACAGCTTAAGAGAACTGAACCAGAACGTGGAAGATGTGAAGGGTGATGTGAATCATCTTCACACTGCTTTAAAATCAGCTGAGCACAAGATTGCTGACTTAACTGCAACTTTCATTAAAGTCAGTCATGAAGAGAAGGAAATCAATCTGGGGATGTTGCAAGAAGTTGCAAAGGCTGCACAGGATGTTCAAAATGAAATTGCAACTATCAACCTCAACATTGACTACTTCAATGATAAGACTGATGTCATCAGCACTGACATTCATCATCTCACAGCAAGTCACGACGTTGTTAATCAGAATCTGAAGGCTTTGTGTGCTGGAGTAAAGATTCCAACAGTTGCCCTCAACCCTGCTGTTGAACCTTCTAATGTCATCAGAGTTGATGATGACAAAAAGGGGGAAGATAAAAGGGAAGAACCAGCTAAGGAAACTGCTGCTGAAGAACCAGCAAAGGAATCTGCTGCTGAAGATTCAACTAAGGAAGAAACTGCTGCTGCAACTATGAAAGCCAAGGAAACTGAAGACACTGCTGACAAGGCTGAAGTACTTGAAAAGGTAGAAGAAGAAGATACCAAGTACAAAAACACTGATTCTGCCAGGAAAGCCATGGAAGCTTTGAAAGCTCTACAAGAACAAGAACTTAAGGAGAAGATGGAAGCTGCCAAAGCAATTCTGGAAGAAGAAGTTGATGATGAAGAAGATGATGAAGAATCATCTTATGAATATGAAGAAGTGCTGGAAGAATCTGATGAAGAAGCTGATAGTTAGAAATTGAAAATCAATTGTAATCAGTTTACTTTTTCAGAAATCTCATCTGATGAATTTGTACATGTAATTCACTTTCTATATCAATAAAATGTTCAAGTTCAATCCAATAAACTTTTTCTATCTCAGAAAATTTTGAGGATTACAATCTTTAGTTTAGGTATTCAACAGGTACTAAGCTGAAGTTTTGTCATCATCAAAAAGGGGGAAATTGTTGGATGAAGATGAAGATGAAGGCACTGAAGAAAGTTTGATAAGGGAGGTTTTGATGCATTCCAAAACTTCAAAGATTGGCTAAGTATGGAGTAACTTAGCTGATAGACTTATCAAGGAATTTTGACTAAGTAAAGAAGACATCAGAAGAGTCAAAGTTTCAAGGTCCAAGACTTCTGATCTGCTGAAGCAAAGTTATCAGATTAGTGAAGATCAGCCGACTCAAATCAGATTTGTTCAAGTTTGAGATCAGCCGAGTTCACCATCAGACGTATACTTTCGTCAGCCAAGTGAAGAAGATCATGAAGTGTTCCCAACGGTAATAAATGCCCCTTGGTGTAATAAATGCTGAAGTACGAGGATATTTAAGACAAATGATTGAAGAAAAGCTTCGCATCAGCCGAGTGCATTTAATGCTGCATTTAATGCTGCCTGCAGAATAGTACTGTTTACAGTACGGACAGACTGCAAAAGAGCCGTTCGCGGATTTTAAGGACCAGTACTCGAGGAATTTGAATTCTGTCTCTCTTCAACGGACATTTTTCAATCCTCAAGTATAAATAGCTGCAAGAGACGAAGAAGAAGCAAGCAACACACTTTCTGAGAGAAATTTCCGAAGCAAAATTCTTTAAGTCTCAAGAACAGCTCACTCATCAGCTGAGTCATTTGTTGACGAAAGCAGAGTTGAAGAATCAAGAAAAATACATCTTCTGAGTGATTTTGTAAACAAGAGTGTTGTGCGGAGTTGTGATCCATCTTTGTGAGTGATCAAACTTCAGAGGATAGGTTTTCTGTGTGATCTCCTATTGCGAACTTGTGGTCGTTTCATTTGTTGTTCGACGCAAGCAGAGTATACTGTAAACTTTGTGATTATAGTATAACCCAAGATCTGAGTGACTTGGAAGAGTGGACTAAAGGATATTTAAATCCATATAACCACTATAAAAATTACTTGTGTTTTTACATTGTTTCAAAACTACATATCTTCTGTTTGCATAAAAACACATTAAGTTAACTGTTTGAAAAAGAACAAAAAGGAGTTTATAAAACTGGGGAAACATTTTTCAAACTGCTAAGAATACTTGTGAAAAACACTTTGAAAATCCGCTGCAAGTAATCTAAGTATTAAAACTAATTTCTGCAAAATCAGCTAAGTAACTATCAGACGAGTGGTCAACAAGACTGTTCAAAGATTTGTTCGCGAACAGATTTGTAACTTACTAATCTGATCAGCTTAGTCTGTTCAGTTAGAGTAAAGTTTTAAAGTTAAATTTGAAAGAAAATTTTAAAGAGGTTTATTCACCCCCCCCCCCCCCCCTCTAAACCTCTTCTGACCACTTGGGACCAACAAGGTTTGTTCTCCATTTATTTTAATTAATTTACTTTGCCTTATTTATTTTACGTATGCATAAAATCAATTTAAAATAATTAAAGCACGTAGAGTTGAGAATAATATTATAGTAAAGAAACATCTGTATAGCTAGCAGCTAGCTGCGTTTCCATTTATAGCGATCGAAAGTACAATAGAATTTTAAGCGAATGCTAAAAAATATAATGAAATTCTGCACAAACTTTCAAAAATATAAGGAAGATTTGTGCAAATATTTAAAAGTATCAAGGAGTTTTACGCAAATAAAATTATGCAAAAATTAACGGTATTAATACCTAATGGAGATTGGATGTTTAATGCAGGGTTTTCAAAAGTACAAGGGAGTTTCATGAAAATAAAAAAAATGACACTGTAGTTTTATGCAGGTTTCGCATAACACAGGGTAGTATCATGCATTTATCCCCATTTTTTAATCATATAAGCATGTTTGTTTGGTATTTGGGAGAGTAGTGAAGGTTTGTGAAATAATCTCGATTTGCTTAATGTTGTATGTTTGAGTTTTGAGAGAGTAGTTTGAGAAATTAAGTAGGTATATATTTTTTTGGAAGAACTAGAAAGATGCACACGCGTTGCGCGAGTTCAGTTAATTACGTACCATTGATTTTTTTCATATAATACGATGCACAAATATATCATAAATAAAGATATTAACAGAAAAAAATGAACGTATCACAAAATTATATAAATAGAAATATTATTATAATTATGAAGTATTATACATAGCTTTATATTCTATAGAATTCGTTTTAGACTTTATCAAAAACTATAATCTAGTTATACCTTATGAGTTTTAATCTAACTATTCTTTTAAGTTTATTTTTCCTATGAAAATATTTTAATTAGAATTGTATAATGTTAAGTCTTTAATTATAATGTCTCCTAATCTAACCGTACTTTTTAGAGTTTTTTTTTATTTTTAAAATCACATAAGGGTATTTTAGTCCGTACAAAAAAATTAAGAAATATTCATGTTTTTATAATAATAAATAAAAAATAGAGATTATGCTGTAGGTGTAAGACTTTATATCAAATCATGTTTGTTTTGTGAGATAAATTGTTTAGGAAATATGTTATTTTATGTCAAATCAAATTAGAGTTTGTATATATTTTGTTCAGAGATAAAAAAATATTATTATTTTTTTGACTTTCAAGTGATTAATTTGAGAAGAAAAATTATTCAAAAAGTAAAAATTATATTTGTTTGGTATTTTTCAATTATAAAATAATTTTGAAAAACGTGAATGAAGCGAACATGTCCCGTCTGACTCTGACGTGCATATCTTAGCAAAAAAAGATATTTCCATGTACATAAGATGGCAAGGGACATGTCATTGTTTGAAATCAGGCATTTAAAATTTTCTTTATGTCATTTGTTTTTTTATCTTATTGCATTTCATAATTAGTTTGGTTCAGGTTGTTTGAAGTTTGTTAGCTTTCAGTCCCTCTTTTTTACTGTTTTGTAAGGTATGACCATTACTTTTTTTTTTTTTCATTATTATTGGAAAAAAGGTATATTTGTAATTAATTAGTGGTCCATGTAAGTTTACATTAAAATTTATAATAATGAAATCTTAATGTCGCTCCTCCCGATCATAATGCTCTCGAATTATTGGACGTTTATGATATTTTTCATGCATCGTCAAACGTCGACAAATCTGCAATCTTTCTCTGAAGATCCTCAATCATTTCCAATCTAACCAAACGCTTATGGTGTTGGACTTCCTCTTTCGGAACCTGTCCATGATGACCACAAACTTTACCACCAGGAAAATAATGCGAGTTTGGGCCAACTGAAGTCGGGCATAATAATGACCACATATTTTACCTCAATCATTTATATATATATATATATGATTGGAATGCATAAAAATGAACCCAAGATGTGTAAAAATTCAAAAGAGAAAATTTTCTAGTATTTTTTTAATATTCAATAAACAAATGTTTTAAAATAAGACCACAAATCATACTTTTATAACTGAAAGAAAATAACTAAATAAAAATAGATAAGACTCCAAGAGGGAACAAAATAAGTTAGACATAACAATGAAGACTTTTTTTGGAATGGAAGTTACCTTTGTCTCTTAAAAAAAATGAAGACTTTTCTAGGGCTGACTCCGGTTCGGTTATCCGACCGAACCGGACCGGACCGACCGAATCGGTTCAGATCGAGTACCGAATAGGAAAAACGGTTCGATAGTCGATTTTTGCCACAGAATCGACCCCTTATAGGAGTCGATTTTCGGTAAAACCGGTCGGTTTCCCGAACCGAACCGGTTGAACCTAACAATGTTATTTTTTTTTTTTTCCTATTACCCAAACCCAATACCCACTTGTGACTTGCCCTAATTTTCGGACCCAACACTCCCAACACCAGATTTTCTCTTCTTCTCCTAACTCCAGCCGTCGCCCAACGGCCCAAGCGTAATACCTTCAGCACAGCAGCACCCGATTCTCCTCTTCTTCTTAGAGCTAAGACCTGATTTTGGGAAGAAAGCTAAAACCCACTGCAGAAAGCCACGCCTTTTGAGAGAATATGAGGGGTTAAGGCCACATATCTGTAAAATTAGCTGGTAAATGAAAAAGAAGATAACTTTTTTAAATAAATCCCATTCGTTTATTTCTTTTTCTTTGGGGGTGTTACTATCTAAGACTAAAATCTACAGGTGTGCTTTTTTCTTATTAAAGGTGTGCTTTTCAGGGATTAGTGAGATGGTTATGCTTTACAGGGTAAAAAAGGAGTAGTTAAGAAAAGCAAAAAATGGGAGTGAACTAGGTATATTTTCAGTACATGAATTGGAAGTGAAGGCAAAGCAAAGAATTCTTTTTGGGGAGTGCGGGGGCTGGGGGTTGTGACTGTGAGTGAAATAATAATTACTTCGGTACACAGTGGATCGAACCGGACCGAATCGGACCGGTCGGTTTTTGTACCGAACCGAATCGAATATTTTGATCCGGTAAACGGTCCACTATTTTTCAGAATCGAACCGGGTTAAAACCGAAATTCGGTTCGGTTCGAACCGAATGCTCACCCCTAGACTTTTCTAGAAACAAAATAACTAAAAAGATAACAAAAATATTTTCAAAATCTCATATTTGATATTCTTTCAAAATTTTCCTACATTAGTGAACATCACTTACGGACTTCTTGTATTTAAATTGGGGAACTGTCAGCCCGTGAGTGAGGTTCACTTTCACAATAGGTCGATAAATCACAAAATTGCTTCAATTTTATAAATTTTGGGGTAAAATTATCAACTCAAATACTTATTGGACAAACTTGTCAACGATCATTAGTTATGTGACCATGTATGTCTTTTTCCCCCTTTAATGAAATATCACTAGCTATATGTGATTGTTTAATTAAATTAAATGGGATAAAAAATCATGCGTTCTTACAAAACTTATATTATAAGCACATTCTAATTTCATATCATCATACTTATTTAAATAAAAATGTTCCACAACAATTAAACATTCTTTAAAATCCTAAACATCTTCTTACTTCTTTCATTGGAAACTAAGGGTGTGTGTGGATGGGTTTTGACCCGGTCTCGCGGCTCTCGCGAGACCGAGCCAAAACCCTTCCAAATGAGTTTTCGTCAAACCCATAAAACCATCAAAAATATATTCTAAAACTCACACTCAAACTCTTCAAACCTATAAAACATTGATTTGACACATACCACCTATTTTTTCCCCCAAATCTCACTAAAATAACATTAATTTGACACCTATCACCTACTTTTTCCCCTAAACCCCAATATCCAAACTCAATCCAAGTGGGGTTTCAACTTATTCAAACCACAAAATCCAAGAGTCAAAACCCATCCAAATGAAGTCTCAGAGGTTTCATCGAAAACACCAAAACCAATTTTTTTAAAACGAGACTCACGAAACCGAGCCAAAATCCATCCAAATAGACCCTAAAGTTCCATACAACCTAAAACTCAAAAGTCAAAAGTGTATAGTATCATCTGCTAGTTGTCGGAATTATTGCCCCCCACGTTAATATCACTGTGAATTTAGACATGATTAAAGTAATACGAGTACTATAATCACTTATAATTATTTCATGAGACAGTTATTGTCTAATCTAGTCCGTACAATTACAATTATTTCAAAATATTTCATTCAATTCAATACACGACATCTATTATTCGGATGAATTTGTGCTTGATAACACTTATATTGCCAGCAAGAAACATTCAGGCGACAATTTTTATTTGCTTGTAAACTTGCAAATTATATTTACATATAATCACATGAAACACATAAAATTTGAAAATAAAATTAAAATAATCAAAATAGCAAATAGCGGACATTCTTTTTCAACAGCAAGCATATCTTTCCAAACACCAGCTATTTGGTTAGCTATTGGTACATTACAATTACATTTGTCCAAGGCCGGTCCAGTGAACGCAGACGTTTAAACACTTTACTATAAAGATTATCAAACAAAGCTTTAATCAGAAGTGTCATTACATCAAGACACAAATCCCTATCTTTGACAACATCTAAATTTAAATCATCAGCTACATCTAGGAAAAACAATTGTAGCAGACGATGCACAACATATCTTTCCAAACACCAGCTATTTGGTTAGATGTTGGTACATTACAAGCACGTTTGTCCAAGGTCGGTCCAGTTTGAATAAAGATTTGTGCATTACTAAGATCATCCCATGAACGCAGATGTTTAAACACTTTACAATAAGGAATATCAAACAAAGCTTTAATCAGAAGTGTCATTACATCAAGACACAAATCCCTATCTTTGACAACATCTAAATTTAAAACATCAGCTGCATCTAGGAAAAATAATTGTAGTAGACGATGCACAACAGCATAGCCATCTACAGGATTAAAAAATGCGTCACTCTCCCCAGAACTTTTAAAGAATATATTTCGTTTTTGCCCAAGCAGAGTCATGATCAACATGCATTCCAATAGAAGTAAAAGAAAAGGCGTGATTATAAGAACGATTTTTCCTATGAAATTCACAGGCAACTTCAGAATCATGATCGGCGAATAGGAACCACATGATTGGATTAATAACTGTAGGACTAAGACAAATCTGACTACTAGAACAACAGAAACGACCTAGAACCTCTCGATAGAAACAATACCGTAAAAAATAGTACCGTATCGAAATTGAGAATAAACATAAATTAACTATTAACTATTCATTTTTTACATTTACAACTAAATTTTATAATTTATATATTTAAATTTATAATTCAAAGTTTATCGAATACTATTTTATTTATAATTTATATTATAGTTCATCATAGTTTATTATTACTACAATCCTTGCGTTTAATTAAAAAAAGATATGCTCGAATTTAGCACAAAGTGAACTTGTTATAACCAACAGGTGATTGGTCTAGTGGAAGGGACTAGTCACTACAAAGTAGCGGACTCAGGTTTGAATCCCTGTTGGGAGAGGTACTCACTTAATGTGTCCGACCCACCTCGAAAGGGATTAACACTTGAAAAACTAAAAAAAATTAAACTTCTTATATGTTGGAAACTAAAATGCATAAATTCTAGACAATAAATACCAAATAGTAAGTTTCTTCACTTAGTAATGATCAAATAATTAACCAATTAATTTTATTCAATTAGGTATAGTTATAACGTCAAATTTGTAAACATTTTCTTTTCCAATGCTTTATTAATGTAAAATAATAGTTTGTAAGATATTATATTATTAATTTTTATAAAATCGTCAACTATGTAATCGACTATATAAGAAAAATTGCATGAAAATAGTTTATTTGTAAAAACCGAAAACTGTATGGTACAGTATCGAAATCGCACAAAATCGAGTTTGTTGGTATGGTTCATAAAACTCTAGTCTGGTTTTGAGTTTTTAAATACAAATTTTGTTAAAAATACCGCAGAACCGTACCATGTACACCCTTAACAAGAAGACACCCTTAATTTTTTACAGAATATATTATTTTTTTCAGAAAAAGGAAAAAAAACCCAGTTCCACTTTGCACCCCAATATTAGGGAGAGAATTTCACTTTTCATACCATAATTCAACCTACTTTAGGGATTTGATACTACAACTTTTTCTACCGACACATTTGATACCATAACTCAAATCAACTTGACACATTTGATACTTCCGTCAAATTGAAAACGAATTGTCACGTGATTGTCACGTGGCCGTTAAAACTTTGCACATTTGATACCATAACTTATGTTGACTGATAATTTTACCCCATAACATTTCAGGTTACCAAAAAAGCCCCACATCTCCAAATTTAGTGACGATTTTAGTCCACATTGTTGCCAAATTTCCAAATTGACTCGAATAAGACCACGTGCTGACCAGTTTAAAACTTTACACATTTGATACCATTACTTATGTTGACTGATAATTTCACCCCATAACATTTCAGGTTACCAAAAAAGCCCCACATCTCCAAATTTAGTGACGATTTTAGTCCATATTGTTGCCAAATTTCCAAATTGACTCGAATAAGACCACATGCTGACCAATTTAGAACTTTACACATTTGATACCATTACTTATGTTGACTGTTAATTTTACCCCATAACATTTCAGGTTACCAAAAAAGCCCCACATCTTCAAATTTAGTGACGATTTTGGTCCACATTGTTGCCGAATTTCGAAATTGACTCGAATAAGACCACGTGCTGACCAATTTAGAAAATTTTACTTATTTTATTTAAATAACTAATTTAATTTATAAATAATATTAATAAATTAAATAATACATTAACATAAATATCACCAAATTAAGAAACATATTTTTTTAAATATAAAATTTATATAATAGAATTAATCTATTTAATATTTATTAAAATAATAAATTATATAATTAAAAACTATTTAATATTTATTAAAAAATTAAATAATAAATAATTATAATTTAATAAAAAAATCCCCACCCCACCCCACCCAACCCAACCCACCCCTCCCCCTACCCCCCAATTTGAAATCATGAGGAAAATGAAAATTGAAAAATCATGAGGAAGATGAAGATTGAATTGGGGACCATGGTTCTTTGACCTCAACTGAGCTCGAAGATAACTTGAAGAATGGGAAAATGAATTTTACTAATATGATGAAAAAAAATTGTGGTATTATGTGTAAATACCAACCAAGTCCAGGAGTGTATACATATGCTTTTAATTTAATCGGGCCTAGTTATATAATTTCATAGGGGTAATTGGGCCAAGTTATATAATTTCATGGGGGGAGGAGCTATTGTAATTGGACCAACAAAGGGGATGGCCCACACCCACACCCGATGAGTATGGGTTGCGGGCAATTTTGTTGGGCCTAGCGAACTAGAAACTGCATGTGATTAAGTGATCAGATTGAAGTAATTTGGGCCTAATCCTTCATTATTATGTGTGTTAAATAAAAGTTAATAAATGTATTTTTTCTCTCTCTCCTTTCTCATTGCACGAATTTTCTAAATTGCATAGTCAATTCATTACTGTTATGTAAATAAACTCAAACCATCTTTCGTCCATATTATTCTTATATTTAAATAGGTTTGTGACTTTAATTATTGTTTTATAAATAAACTCAAATTATCTTTCATCCATCCCATGTATTATTCTAATATCAAAATAAAGTTTTCAATTAGACATACAATATTTAAATTTAGTTTTTATTGCTTGGGAGAAATATAACAAATTTCACTTTTTTCTTAAGCTTTTGAATCATGAGAAATCCAATAGTTAATGTTCTAATGATTATAATGAACCAATACCAAAAATCAAATATGGTTGTCATAGAGTGATCAATTTCTTGATTTTTTGTTTCTATTTTTTATTTTGTAGTTACATCCTGACGGACGTCACAATTATAGAAAATATACTTATGATATATGGATACTCCATTAATTTATAAAATATAGTGGATGTTAGGTATTATATGCCATAACACGTTCGATACGTAATAGAATAATCACGTAACGATTAAAAATAAAATAAAAATAGTATCAGACACAACTTGAAGTTGTGTCCATATGTTAAGAATACATGATTCTTGTTTGATTTTTTAAAATTACGGGGTAGGATTTTTATTGAAAAAATCAAATTGAAATTAATATTCATTTTATTCTATTGTTCTAATTAAAACTCATAATCCAACCCCCCAATTATATTTTTCTGAACCGATTCTTGCATTGAAAGATGATTATCAAAGCTTAATATCCAATTATATAATTAATTATATTATTGTATTCATTTTCATGATGTATTATATCCTGTTAATTTAAAATCAATAATGCGGTATTCATGTCACAGTTTCCATATTCATATATCAAAGGCATAATAATAAAATCTCTCAGATATTATATTCATAGACAAAATTTTATGATGATATTACATAAATAAATAAATAAAAATCTTTATGATAATTAATAGAATGAATAAATAGCTTAATAAAATCATTGTTGATTACACTTCGTTAAAAACAGAATATAAATGCACTAATATTTAGGAAGGCAATTTAGGGGAGAGAGAGAGAGTTCATTCTCAAATGCAGACTCTGGCACTTGGAGGGGCAAATTTGTCAAGTAATATCGCTAGTCTTTATTTTATCTTAACTAACTTGATTATTCATGATTGATACTCTTATCATTATTGAGTTCATTATTGAACTTGACTAGTGAGTTGGAAATTGTACTGACAATATTATATAGGGGCCGTATGGTAGGGTGTATGGAATTAAGGTGGATTAGATTGGAGTCGGATTGAATGTCATATTAAAAATATGTTTGGTAGACTTGATTGAATGCTTCCATGTTAATTGTGAATTGATATAAATTTTAATTTGTGATTTATTTATGTATAATGTGTTTCCATTTTAGAGATTTGAGAATAATTTATGATATGTTAAAAGGAAAATATGGAAATTTTAGGTTATTAGTGATATTTTACCTTATACATATTCACCCGGATTAACTAATCCACCCATGAGTGGGTGGATTATAATCTAGTCTTAATACCGGGTCGTAAGGATTTAATCCATTTGACCCGGTATTAGAGTAATGCCACCAAACGATGTATTAGCCCATATTAACTCATATAATATGACCTAATACCCCCTATTAGGTCCTACCAAACGGCCCCTATATGGATTCATAAAGATATACCAAAGCCCAAGGAAAAATAGGTAATCTTACATCAAACATGAAAGAAAAATTGATTTTTTTAATGGTAAATATATCGTTACATCAAATACACTATATTGAATTGAATTTATTAAAAAGATATTAAAGTAAATTAATTATAAATACTATTATTAAATAAGATAAAAATTAATATTAAATTAAAAAAATACCCACATTCATGAAAATTAATGTAAGAAATATGGACCTCTTTTATGGACATTCGTCTGATCATCTAGCTTATATTCAAAAAACAAAACAACTCGTGTTATTAACGTGTCAGTGAAATAATAGTAAAACTGAAAAAACCAAGTGAGCATAAAAAATATAGGTAAAATTGCAAAAAAGGTTCACAAATTAATTAGTGATTTTGAATTTATGTCCCAAGTTATATCACTTAATCAAATTTATCACGTAATTTTATATTCTTTTGGAATATCATCCCACTTGCCACATGGCTACTTATGTGTCATGGCGTGACAAATTTTAGCATGAATAATTATACAAGATTGCAGAATTCGTCTCACACTATATTACCTCGTCGAATTTTGTCACACAATTTGTCATTTTGCATGAATTTAGTCCATTATTAAATTTCTAATTTAATGAAAATGACGATTCCTCTTTCACTTTTTTAAGGGGTTAATGGCAATTTACCCATGTAATATTCATAATGTTCAACTTACCCCATGTGATTTGAAAAAGATCAATTTACCCCTTTGTGAAAATTTAAAAAAGTATGTTACCCCTTAAACGAGAGAGTGTAACTCACTTTTCGAAATTAAGAGTAGGCATGCAAAGTGTTTTATAACATAGAGGTAAATTTCTACATTTATTTTTATACAGGAGGTAAATTGCCACATTTATCATAATACAGGGGGTAAACTGCCACATTATCATAACACAGGGAGGTAGATTGAACATTATTAGTATCACATAGAAGTAAATTGCCATTAACTCTTTTTTTAAGAGAAATAGTATGAGTTTTCGAAATTATCGTGCGCTTTTGAAAAAAAAAACACACCTCAGTTCATCAGAAAAAAAATTGTGCACTTTTTTTTTGTATAAAATATTTATAATTAGTTTGGAATGAATTGATTTTTCCCATTTCATTTGAATTACGGGATAGAAGTCGGCGTTTGATATAGTTTGGGACGAAAACTCAAAATTTGTAATTAATTTGGGACACGTAAGCAACCTTGTGATAAATGGGAGATATTCCAAAAAAAAACATAAAATTAGGAGACGAATTTGATATAGCTTGAGATGAAAATTCAAAATTACTAATTAGTTTAAGAAGTTTTTTTCCCAGAAATATAATAGATGATGTGTAAACTTTTTCCATTTCACTATATCCATCACACAAACAAATAGCTCCTCTATGTGTAGACATAATATTCATAATAGAGGAGATAAGATACATATGTTTCAATTTCAAGAAAAAGATACATATGTTTCATAGTGAAGAATTAAACGACCAAGGTTATATGTATGAGAATGGGTTAATATACCAATAGGTGATTGGTTTAGTGGAAAGAAATAGTCACTACAAAGTAGCGAATTTGTGTTAGAATCATACCCACTTGATAGTTTTCAACCCGCCTATATAAATATAACTATAAGAAATGTAAAACTATCATGTATTGCATCCACATACAATCGATTGATAATAGAAACATATATATTTTATTTGTCAAGATATAACTACTAAACTACCCCTCGGTTATGATATTTTAGAGTTCTAAAAAAGGCTAGCAATCGCCGCATAAGTTACTCGCACACATTAATATGTTTCGAGTGTAACGGGTTAATTTGCAAATTCGATTAATTGAATTTACAATTTAATTAAATTGAAATTTTAGTTTAGTTTACAAATATATTTAATGTGAATGTACAAATTCTAAGTACTTTATATAATATATATTAATCAGTAAAAATGTAAATTCAAATATATATTCAATGTTTAAAAAGTTTCATAATGGAACTTTGTGCGGTCTTTCGAAAATGAAATTTTATGGGACAAAGGTGTATATCAGATATCCAATCTCAATCATTAAAAAAAAATCAACAAAAAATCTAAATCATAATTTTTTGTCAAAATGTCGGGACTATTGCTTGCACAATTGCCTTACACTCAACCCAATACAAAACCGTCCAAATCTTCTCCACGGTTGTTGTCTACTTTGACATAAACATCCATTTCTATAGCCAACTATTGAGACTAATTGTCCCACATTGGTTGAAAACAATAGTTAAGTCCACATTATAAGGTCTTGAACAATCCTCACCTTACAAGCTAGCTTTTGGGATTGAGTTAGGCTCAAGCCAAGTAAGTGGACTTAGCCCAACCCATGTGGTGAATTCTAATATGGTATAAGAGCCCCAAGTTGAAGTGGGCCACCTCCTTCCGTGATGGGCTCTTCCTCGCGCACATGATGGGATTTATTCTTCACCCACACGGTTTGGAAAATCCGCGTGTTGGGATCCACACGGTCTGGGCAAATCCGCGTGTTGGACTCTTACCCACATGTTAATAATTCCCAAATATTGGGCTTTAATATGTCACGTGTTGGGCTTGTTTCACCCACACATTCAGCCCGCTCACATGTGAAGGGGAAGTATTGAGACTAATTGTCCCACATTTGTTGAAAACAATAGTTAAGTCCACCTTATAAGGTTTTGGACAATCCTCACCTTACAAGCTAACTTTTGGGGTTGAGTTAGGCTCAAGCCAAGTAAGTGGACTGAGCCCAACCCATGTGGCGAATTATAATACCAACCCATAATACAAAAAGAGTATGAATAGGAAAAATCGTATACAAAATTTTGTATCTTATTGTCCCCTATCAGAATCCAATGTAAATAGTCTTTACAGAGAAACTGGGAAATGATAAATATCTTGAATTGCAATGGAATTGGAGAAATAACTGCAGTTTAAGAACTGTTGATTATTTCTGTAAATTGTCAACTTTGACCCTGGCATATGAACGGATAGTTTTGTGGGTTGAAATCAGAAGGGCAATTCTTGTAAAAAAAACTCCATTTTGTGAGAGGAAAATGCATTTTTTTTTGTTAGTATAGATAGATAGATAATATCCCTTGAAGTAAACATTTTATCTAAACTTTCATATATTTGAGTTTATGAAATCTTTGTCCATCATAATTATTCTTATTCAGACCGGGTTTTCGTCGAACCCAAAGTAACTACATGGCAAATGTAATACATTTGTTTTGAGATTGGATGTAACTTCCAGGAAAATGATCAATCACAAAACAAGTGCAATACACTTGATTGATGGTTAGATGAGTTTGACCAAGCCAAATTTGGACAAGAATTTTCCTTGAGTATGACCCAAAACCTGAACTGAAATTTCCTAAGTTTATTCAATTTTTTAATAAACTAAAATAATTATCGAAAAGATATCTTGATATCTGATGTCAGCACCCACTAAGTTCCGGGTCGGGTTAAAGGTTCCCTTGAACCCACCCGTAAAACCCCTACAAATTCCATTGGAAAGAAGTAGAGAAGGCGGCAAAAATATCCCAATTCCAATGGAGTCCGAAATTCAGCAGCTGGTAAGCATGGGCTTCTCCGATGACTCGGCCGCCGAAGCCCTGGCGGCTAACGGCGGCGACCTCTTAAAAGCCACCGATTGGCTCCTCAACCCTAACACCAACAACAACAACAACAACAACCACCATCCTCCTCCCAACATGTCACAACCCGAAACCTCCAATTCCTCCACCCCTCCAACTACCCAACCCAAAATCAACCGATTCTTCCAATTCCCCACAAAGAAAACCCAACAAGAATCTGACCAACCCGACAAAAACCCGTCCCCTTTCTTGCTTCACCAGAAAAAGCGTCAAAAATCGTCCCCAAATCAAGAAGAATCGTCTCACGCGCCGCTGTCGGAAAGAATGCGGCCGCGCGTTCTCGATGAGGTGGTGGGTCAAGACCACCTCCTCGCAAAAGACTCCCTCCTCCGCTCCGCTGTCAACTCCGGCCGCCTCCCTTCAATCATCCTCTGGGGCCCACCCGGCACAGGTAAAACCTCCATTGCCAAAGCTATTGTCACCACATTATCAGTACCCTACCACTTCGTTTCTCTATCGGCCGTCACTTGTGGTGTAAAAGAAGTCAGAGAAGCAGTGGATACTGCAAAGAAATTAAAAAATCAGAGCAAAAAAAGAACCGTTCTGTTTCTAGATGAAGTTCATAGATTCAACAAGTCCCAACAAGATTCGTTCCTCCCTGTAATTGAAGATGGAAGTATAGTGTTTATCGGAGCCACAACCGAAAACCCTTCATTCCATTTGATCACACCTTTATTGTCGCGTTGTAGAGTACTGACCCTTAACCCATTACAGCCTCATCATTTAGTAACACTTGTAAATCGAGCTGTTTCCAATACCGAAAGAGGGTTGTGTGTTAGTGTCGAAAAAACGGTTAAAAAGTTTGAAGTAAATGATGAAGCTCTTAACTTTTTATCCTTACATTGTGATGGTGATGCAAGAGTAGCTCTAAACGTTCTCGAAATCTCAGCCACAACCGCGGTTGCCCGTTTTAGAAAACCTAATGAGTTAAGTGTTGTTTTGATTACTTTAAATGATGTTAAAGAAGCATTGCAATGTAAGCATTTAGCTTACGATAGAAAAGGTGAAGAGCATTATAATTTAATCAGTGCACTTATAAAGTCTATGAGAGGTAGTGATGCCGATGCTTCTATATACTGGCTCGTAAGAATGATGGAAGGTGGTGAAGAGCCTCTTTACATTGCACGTAGGCTAATTAGATTTGCGAGTGAGGATGTTGGTTTGGCTGATCCACAAGCGATTTCGCAGGCTGTGGCTTGTTATCAAGCTTGTCATTTTATTGGAATGCCAGAGTGTAATGTGGTTCTTGCGCAGTGTGTGGTTTACATGGCTTTGGCTCGTAAGTCGGTGGCGGTTTATAAGGCAATGGGAGCTGCAATGAAGGTGGTGAAGGAGTCGATAGGGCAAAATGAGAGTGTGCCTTTGCATTTGAGGAATGCGCCAACTAAGTTGATGAAGGATCTTGGATATGGGAAGGAGTATGTTTATCCTCCTGATAATCCTAATTCGAATCAAAGTTATTTGCCTAAATCACTTCTGGGGTATAAATTTCTGCATTGGCCATAGAATTTTGGAGGTGATTCACGGTTATGGGACCGAATTTGTTTTGTAGATTTTCTTGGTTTTTTTGGTTTGTATGTTCTTGATTTATAGAACTTGGATTCTAGTTAATTTGGCAGTTATTGCATTAGGTGGAATATGTTACAAGGAAAACTGAGTTTTGGTCCTGTTTTCAGTTTGACATAGGCAAAAAAATTGAGGAGCTTTGGAGATTTTCGGGCTCTTTTGGATGTATAAATTTGGCAGTTAATTTGTATATCTTGATTTCAAAAATTTTAAATGCAATATATTGTTATCAAATGTTGAGTTGAATTTAAAATTATAGGTTGTAGTTTGAATGTAATTTCAATGTAAGGAGTTTGTAGGAGAAAATGTAGGTTGAGAAAAGATGATCGAATCATATGCTTGTCAATCTAATTAAATGATATTTTATGATGACTGATTGGATAAATTAGAATTGAAATGCTTTGTGAGTTTGAACTGGTGAAAGGCGTTGCAAATGATGTTTGACACGACCAAAATGAAAGCTCGATCAGTATTTAGTCTATCTCAAACGCTAGGGATCTATTTGGATTGGTATTGGTTTGATATCGCTTGGTTTTGGTTTCGAGAAAATGTTCTGGATGAATATATTTGAAATTTGTATTGAGGTACGATTTGGATATTAGGTATCTAGGAAGAAAAATGAATGATAAATAATTTTAGAGACAAAAAATTGGTGGTACTATGTATCGACTCATTGTATTTTATAGAATTGAAGTTTTATTAAAATTTAAATATATAGGTTAAAAACTGAATTTTGAACTTTTGTCCAAACTTCACTTGAATTGAGTTAGGTCTAGCTTTGCAAAACCAAAACCTTTCCTTATGATTACAATGAACACATGAATCAAATCCAAACTAATAAGATAGCAAAAACATAGACGAAATCTTCAATCTAGACTAATCGCCGTAGCTTTGCAAACAGGCAAAAATTCCACTGTAGCAACCATTTTGTGATGCAATCTTGATGGTATTCGTGCCGACAATCGAGAGCACTGGCGGAGCTATGTGTAGACTGGGGGGGCGACCGCCCCCCCAAAACTTTCAGGATTAAATATTACTAGTAAAATATGAAGTAATGACTGTGTTGGCTGAGTGGTTAAGGAATTGCTGGGGTAGTACGGAGATCTGGGTTCGAACCTAGCTTGGTTCAATTGATTCTTATATCAATTCTTAAGCCTTTTTTAAAAATTTTCCCTTCTTTCTCTTCAATTCTTAAGCCATTTTTTTTAATTTTTCTTTCTTTCTCAATAGTTAAGCCTTTCTTTTAATTGTTTCTTTCTTCTTAATAATTATTTAAGGAATATGATATTTTATTGTTATTATAATACAAGTATTTTTTTTATAATTTTCTTTATTTAGTGCATTATTCCTAAAAAAATCTAAATAGTTGTGAGAAGAATAAAAATTTTATTTTCTTTATAATATATAAGGTCTTCTCCTTATAATTATATTTATTTAGTGCACTTTTCTTTATGTAATATTCTTTATTTAGTATATTGTACATTTCAAAAAAATCTTTGTCAATAATTGTAAAAGAATATATATTTTTCTAATTATTTAATCCCTCGAAAAAATTTCGCCCCCCCAATAGAATCGATCTAGCTCCGCCATTGATCGAGAGTAGCGATTTTCTCGTTTTCTTGACACAAACTATCCTGACAAACGACACATATTTTATCTTCATAATCACCGTGTCTAACCAAATTACAATCTCTTATTTTTAGGTTTCTAGCAATGATCGACTCCGAAAGTCCATCAATCGGGCTCGGATTCTCCTGGTTTATGCATTCCTCAAGCACAAAAGACAACATTGTAGTATCGTCTTCTTGAGACACCATCAAATGACTCGAGGAATTAGGCTGTCTCTCGGAGTTAACATTAGGTAATCCACCTCGACCAACACGAGTTGGATCGTAGTTTGATCTTGGACAGGTGACCTCGTATAACTGACTAAATCTTAGGGGCCTCGATTGGTGGATATATCCTCGCTGCGACATCGTTCGGTATACGAAAAATGGAGGAATAGTGTTTACTGCTACATTATTGCGTGCACGTGCAACAACTTCAGCAGCATAAAGAGGTGGCAAGATTAAAGGAAAAGGCTCTGCGGGTTGGCCTGCATTTTGTTGTGGAGGATTTTGATGATTCCAAACATAAGCCATTAGTATGATTAATTTTGTTATTCTTGGGTTTTTTATTATGTGTTGTGAATTAAAATTTAAACTTTATGCGATTTATATAAAGGTATTTCTTGATGTTGGTTTGTGTCATATATGTATTAGTATTGTAATTAATTTCAGAGTGTCCTAAGTAGGAAAGGAAAGATTTGATAATAAATTTATTTTATACCCTTATAATATATATTTGCGCGTTTCAGATTCAAGAAAGGAAATAAACGTTATAATTAATCCTTCTTGGTTTGGGTTACTTTAAATAAGGAAATAAATCAAGATTAAGTAAAATGATCTTAGTTGTATAAAGTATTATATTTATGGAAGTTGCATTAATGAGATAGGACTTTGAACTAATTATATGAAGTTATGACCTACGATATATCTACATGTGTGCTTTAATGTAAAAATAGTATTTAAAACACAACAAATTATATAATTACGTGTAATTAATTAATTGTGTAAACAATAGTTGGTCTAAAAAAAAGGAAAATATAGGGTCTCATAATTAAAGTGTAAACCCCACATTTTTTAATTTGGTGTCTACAATTTTATCCCACAATTTGTAAATTTAAAGCAATTTTGGTACCATTTCAATCCAATTGAAAATATTAACATCATGTGCATGTCATGTCCTCGATAATTTGGAGATTGTTTTGAGTTTTAAAAATAATTGCATATTTACCCTCAAAATTAGTATTAGAGCATTTTTTACTCAATTTTAAAATTGATAATTGAACATTTAACCCCATTCACTTGAATTGAGTTAGATATCGCATTTGATTAGCTCAAAACATTCAATATTAAATTGAACAAACCCATTTCTTTAATCTAGCACAAATGCACTTCAACCTACTTTTTTTGAACAATGTAAATATAATCTCACGGAAATTGGGCACATATAATTCTTTGATTAGTAGTTAACTACAACCTACTTTTCACGCCTTGATATCTGACACCACATTTCAATTTCTCAAACACCAATATTTATTTTCAAATGCTACTTTATATCCCAAAAGTTAATTTCCATGCACGTTGTGTTTTTCCATCAAACATTTCATAATTTTCATTCAAGTTTTGTTTTTAAAAAAACTAGAAAATCTTGAAAAAGACAAAACCGTCCAATATCAAATTGTAAATCTGGGTAACAAGAAATGATAGAATTACTTCAAAAAGCAACAACAAAAATTGTGGTTCACCTTGTTACTTTTTCAAGAAAATTACAATACACTCGCCACCGCCATCGAGTAATGGCGCAACTGATGGAAATACAAGAAAAGAAACAAAATCAAAGAATCACAAATCTAGCCATACAGACAAACATCCCCTCTAACTATAATACTAGTTAGTTGTAGTTTAAGCAAGCAGTCTATGGTTCATAAACTTCCCCAGCAAACTTACCCAGAGAAGTTTAAATGAAAAAATTGTGCAGTGATGGATTGTACCCTGCAAATTATATTTGCCAACGAGTAGAACCCATCACAGCAAGGAACTGACTTTCCTTCTACAACTACCCTTTTGAGTTCAAATAATTATAATGTAGTTCTTACACTGTAAAATACCTGGCCACTCAGAAACAGTATTTTAAAATGGCTATATTTACAAGTTGTGTCATCATGAAGTGCCGGCAACCTCTGCCGCTCGTTGCCTCATCATTTCCATGACAGCAGCCCTTCGTCGGGAATCCGATTGCTGTTGGAGCCGTCTCATATGCTCTTTCAAGTCTCTGCATCAAACAAGATATTATTATATGAATAAATATATATGAGTATAATATATCAACCTTAATTGATATTTTACGAACCTGCATCGAGGGACACTGCATTCAGATTCTTTGCATGCTCGTGCATGAAGCTGAAGGAGATACCACATTTTCTTGCATAGAAGACAACCTCCAGAAGCACGTACTTTGCATCCCATGCCATGGCGGAAAAGTCCCTTCACCTTGCGACAATTTGGATACTGACAATGAGGAGATCGACACTGAGAAGCATGCACCAGGAGCTCGAGCATTTTCCTCAGCTGCAAGAACAAATAGAGAAAGTCATGTCACAATATATGTGTGAGAACTTAGTGCTTCCATATGCAAAGTTAAGTTTACCATTACAAATTTGGATACGTAAACAAAAGAACCAAGTAAATGAAGAATTTCACTTGGATGTGAATATCGTTTAAGCACTTGGGAAGGACCCTGTTCTAGAACATGCAGACAAATCAGCTTAGGCCTAATTAGGATTTAGGGAATGATAGATGAAGCATTTAGAGAAAGGATTTCAAATGACTCCTAAATGATTTTCAATAGCTAAAGTATGAAATAACTACCTAATGATATGAAATCTATCAAAATTAAAATGATGGAAGTAGTTCTATGGATATGTGATTATGGGTATGAAATCCATGGATTCAAATCCCTCAATCCAAACAAGGCCTTAAAGAACTAAAATGTCAACCAGTTGTATATTATTTTGAAGAAATGGTGGATTCAAGCACCTGATAGTCACAATAGATGAGTCTCTAGTGTTAATGCTTATCCAATCTATATCTTTAGTAAATTATTCAGATGTGGAGCATTGTATGCACCTCATAGCATAACCTACGAGTCATCTAAAGCTATGAGAACATACCGAACTGTAGTCTCTTTCTGGTAAAGAAGGTTAGGCATTTTGAGAACATGCATCTTCGTCAAAAAAACTTAATAGACAACTTAAACACCTCACAACAAAGAGAAGCACCAGTTACCTGTGTAACCCGTACTTGTCTAGCTTCTTTATTCTGTGCATCGCGATCATTGGATGGATGATTAGTTAATTTATGAGGATGGTCAATCCCTCCATCCTTTTGATAACAAGCATTGCAAACATCATAATCGGGACACGTCTCACAGCGCCAACCTTGCCCAGTTTCTATATCATTAGAGCATACATTGCAAGTTGTCACAAAAGCTGGGGCAGTAGGATTGTGAAGATGATAGAGAACCATCATTGAAGAATGTTTAGCTCTTCTAAGGGTATCATATTGATAATGATTTCCTTGACAAAGACTAAGAAAAGCCTGTCTTGTGTCGAAGAATTCACTCTCAAGAATTTCATCTTGATCTTTAGTGTCTTCCGCTACACCAGAGTTTTCAAACTGCAGGTTCATAAGTTTCTTAGTCCAAATGATAAACCTACTGAAACGTGTTGAGAAAAGCAAAAACCACAAAAATCTGTCACCCAAGATTCTGATCCTGTGAACTTACAGGGTAAAGTGTGTGCTTGTCTTTGTGGTGGATAGGATGCCTCTCTCTGTCCTCACGTTTTCGCTCAGCTTCATAGCACCTGAAAGGAAAAAAATTAGTCTAACCATTTTACTGGCAGATTTGGAAGTGTTTTTCACAATTCAGAACCTTAGTTCTTGGAAGCAAGTCAGCAACTAGATATGTTTTATAGAGTATATTTTTAGGACAATTATATAAATGGCAAACAGTTCTGAAATATGTGGAAGCAGCGCCTTAAAGAACTAAAAGAGTACTAAATTTCATGATTGGCCTGGGTCGTACCGTTCAACAGATTCCATTGCTGCCAATCTTCATCATAATGCACCTAAAACCTATAAGGTGGGTGTCAACTATTTTCAATATCTTCAATTATTCCAAATATCAATTTCATATATCTCTCCCAGTTCATCTTTCTCAAACCTTACCTACCAACTCAAGAACTGATTATGGCTTACGATGATGACAGTGAGACAATTAATAAAGTCATATTTTCCCAAGGGTTCATAAAACAATATCAGAAAAGTTTCCACTTCTACACAACTAATTTAACTTTCAAACAGGTGAATTTTTTAGGGGAGAGGTAAACCCTCCACACTCGTCTTTGCGTTCTTTCAACAATATTGTCCATCTCAATAATATAAGATACTGATAGCCCTACTAAATCACCACACTAAAATAGAATCCTACTTTGGAAGGATTAAATATTGGTGATTTTTTTACTATGATAAGTCAAAAGTAGGCAAAATCCTTACTTGTCACATAGCTGAAAGTTCTTGCATTGTTTGCAAACCCAACGATTTCCAGACGCCATCAGAATGCAGCAATGAGTGCACGCAGGCTGTAAGTGAACCATGATGAAATCTTCCTTCATCGGAGAAATTGTCTCACCAAGCTATGGACATGAAGAAGTAAGTTAGCAACAAAGCTTTAACTTTAATTCAATGAGCAACAATTGAATTTTGATAATGCAAGAAAAAGGAATCTGCATGGCCATAGTTATAGATTGATAATTATAATTTTAGAACACAAGGAAAAAAAAGTACCATAAATAGCATGCTCTAAACAGATTGCTGGTGAAAAAAAATAGATAAGAAATTACTTTATGCATCAACATCAGATCCTTCGATGCATTGCCAGAAAGATCAGTTTGGCCTGATGCCTTTAAAGCTCTTTTTGTGATGGTCTTTTTCATAGTTCCCTTCTTATGCTGTTTCCTACCATCCTCTTCTTGTTGTAGTTGAAAAATCATATCTTCGGCAGCACCAGGCCAATAATCTCCATCAAAGTATGGCAACCGAGCAGCGGTTACCTTTGCTTTACATTCACCATGAGAAACAAAAAAATGGTCGTACAGATTAGTAAGCTCAACTACAATATTTTCCTTAGCTGCTTTCCTTAACATAGCCAAATACCTGAAGTATAAGAAGATACAATTCAAAGTATTAGCATATTATTGATAATAACCACCATAATTTAATGAAGACAGCCATCATACTTACCACTCCCGAAGTTTATCAGATTTTGGTGTCTTCTGAATTTCAGGGTGACAATACAAAATGTAATCTTCCCCCTTTAACGGAGGGCAAGCCCATATATAGCAGCTGGTGAAACCACGCATTTTGCAATATTCTAAGTATCCGATCTAAAAAAAGAAAATCAAGGGTACTTTTATTACCAATGGTAACAAAAAATTAACTGCCTAAATTGGATCAATAACAAGAGAAATTGCATAAATCAATGTTCACGGAAACTTGCCAAAATTTCATGGTACACGTATGTCCGAAGAGCCTCTCCTGTCACAGATCTGACCTCTGGTCTGAAATACTTAACAGAGTCCAGGTAAGAGAGATAGACGCGGCGATGGTTTGGCTGCTGACATTCAGATCCAAATTCTTGAACATACATGCCAAATAGGCATACTTCAACCCCTTCAATTTTTTGGAATAATAGTACCACCTGAAGATAAGAAAAAAAAGTCATTTTTTATTGATGACATCACTGCAAACCAACAATCACACTGACATGTACCAGCATTCTAACCTTTCTTAAATACACAGGGTAATTTTTCTACAGAAGCATTTCAAGCAACAAGTTGAAGTTATCTGATTTACATTTTGGTCACTTTGAACATAGTACAAATCAGCCTGACCCTTCTAGATAAATAAAAAATAAAAGAAATACTCACAGTGGAAGGTACATGGAAACAAAGCTACTTGATAGTTTAACTTAGCTTAATTTCTCTCATAAAACCGGAAATTCAAATCTTTATCATGAGATACATCGACCAATATACAACCTCCAACAATTTTGTCTTTTATACTCTGACAGAATTTGTATGTAATAAATAATGATCTCAGACAAGGTACTGAAATTCCATATATGATAATCTGTCAACTAACTCATGTACATATTCCATACCTTGGATTTATATGGATATTCGGTTGGGTAATTTTCATCTTGAAAAATCTCAAGAAACCGTGGTTTAACTTCCAACTTTTTGTCAACTGATGACACCACTCTTACAACAAGTGATTCTGCTCCAGGAACCTGGCAAAAAACAGAAAAACAGTTATAACCAAAGACACATTTTACTATTAGTATAAAAATGTATTAATAGATAAAAAAAAATCCATAAAAATTTCAGTGTACAATTGGACCCAGAAGAACACCAGTATGCAATATGTCAGACCACGCCTGATAGCCTCAAGGAAGATACTAAGAAAGGGGGGAGATTTGCACAGAAGCCATAAGGTCTCCAGGAAGTAAGATTGAATGTCAAATGAGTAAAAGAGGAAACAAAATCTAAACAAATTACAATAACCTTGAAGCCAAATAACGTTTTCCAAATACCAGTACAGATTGTCATCAGTTATAACATATGAAGTCCAAATAGACTGCTAATGTGTTACAAAAACATACAAGAACTAAAACAAACTTATTAGTCTTCCGTCAAAATGCTAACAAATGTTTGAGAAAATTTATAACGATTAATGATGATAAAAGTATGACTTCAAGTTATCACTAAAGTCAGAAGCTTCCTTAAACCATAATAAACAGACAACTTAGAGGGTAATACCAGCATCAATTTCTGGAAGAAATGGTTACCGGATGGGGATAGGTGTCAGTCCTTATATGCGAAGGTAATCAAACTAGTCCTAAAACCTTCGTAAAAGTTAATTTTGATGATAGTTTATAACTTGGCTTCTTCCATTAGTATCCTCTAATTTGGTTAAACCAATAATTATGTCCTTGACTGTTAAATTTATAATTTATTTCATACACTTACGTTGAATTCAAAATTGTCCTTCTGATATGAAGAATTATTGATAACATGAATCCTAAATTCAAAAACAAAAAATATGCAGTAACATTTTGGGATGTTAAACCTACATAATTGGACATAAAATTCACTTTCACCGTGTTATGGTGTATTACAAGACATACACAAACTATACTAGTTTTTCTAGTTACTTTAAAGGTGAACGCAAAAAAATAACACTGCTTTAAAATAATCAGATTTTATTACTACTTTTTCAGTAGTCCCATCAGCCCATGAAAAGCCTAATGGAGATTAATGAGTTACTGTCACAAGGCTTCATGGATAGACATGTTTCCTTAAGCATAACACATAAAAACACATTTGAAGCAAATATCACATGTGAAACATCATCAACATTATTTTTAAATGAAAATGTATCTCAGGCTCATACAAGTATAACAAAATCACCTCATCGTAACTTTTTCCTTGAAACCTCGCTCTCTCCTGCCTTTCTAGCTTCAGCTTTGCAAATAATCGCTGCTCCAAGCGATCACTCAAAATTGTTCTAGGCAAATCCTTTGCTCCAAGAACAGTACTCTGCGGTAATGGCGTGCGCTCTCCTGTTTCAACTTCGGTTATGTAACAGTTTGGACAAGTGTACTCAGCTTGTCCACCGTCGTTTCTTCTACCATTGAATAATGCACATATCTGATGTTGCCAAGCTTCACACTTGTCACATTGAACCCACTGCAGAAAATACATATTTAGTATTTCAAGGGACTATTCTCATATGCAGAACAACATTATGATACGTAGATATGACATACCCATTCTTCAGTTTCCTCATCATTTTTCTTTTTCTCCATCCTTGCCTTAGGTATAGTATTTCCTTCAACTACCATTGTGTCTCCACGAGCCTCGTTGTAGCATGGAATACAGAAGTAATGACGAGTTTCACCAGCTCCAATGGTATAATACATTGCATTTCTTTTTATGCGAGCACCACAAGGTGTACAATATAAAGGGGGGGGTTCAAAAGTAAGCTTCTCAACAGCACACAACTGGCAACAATTTTCACTCATTGAATGCTCCATTGCTTGATTCTTTTCAGCTTTTGCTTTGCTCTGCATAATGAAGAATGAATTAAAAATGTCATTAGAAGATGGTCAATCACACATACATATAGAACATATGATAAATCACTTCTTGAGAAGGCAGTCATGAGTGAGATGGATTCCATTAATTGCTACTTAATAGTGCTTATCTCCATCTCCAAAACCAAATGGGAAAACACAAAATATAAGAACAAAGAAAATAATAAGCCTGATAGACCGCTAAAGCAAGAAGTGGTTGATGATGACACCAATATGTAAAAAAGTTTGTGATACTATAAGATCCTAAAGCATGGAGTAAGAAAATGTAGTATCAGGCAACCTAAAAACCCTGTCAGTTTCCTTATGAAAAACTCCACCCCCCTTTCCCCCAAAGACCAAAAAACAAAAAGAAGACAGGCAAAAAAAGAGAGACTATAGCAATTGGGTTACGCTTCTCAATTATGCCAGAATGAAATAGACAACAAAAAGCAACTATTTAACTTAACTCAAAAAACTAGATCAACACACATGCAAGCAATTGAAAGACCAATGAAAGCAATCTTGAAGACAAGATATTTACAGTCTAACAGTAAAGACTAAATCATGGACCTATTACACCATCACCTCAGACTCTCAAAGATTGATATATCGATAGTGAAATATGAGAGACGCTCACTTACACCAGTATATGGCAAACCAGATTACGTAACATAACAACCAAATGTTTCTTTTTTAATCTAAAAGTACACTTATATGCAAGATTCCAAAATGTAACACATAGGCAATACACAACATCTATTCATATATCAGGTAAATAAAATGTAAAAAAAACTCATCGAACCAAATTGGCACTTGAAAGACACCCCATAAAACTTGATTAAGTTTCTTAAACTATTCGTACGAATGTCTGGTTTGACAATGATAAAAATGCTTTCAGTCATCTAAACTGTCCTTTTCTTGCTGGCCTAACCTAAAACCATAAAGAAATCTCATTAACAAGCTTCTTTAACATGTAAACAATGAGGAGCATTATTGTGGTCATAAGTTGCAAAAGATATGTATCTATGAAGCATGCCTGCAACAACTTTATCAAGCAGAATAATTTTATCTTTAATGACCTGGTAAAATAGATGTATGTTAATAAAGGACTGACCTGCCCAATCCACTGCCTAAGACCTGTAATGTGCTGCCGGACTTGTTCAGGGGTGAACAATTCTGTCATTGATACTCCCTTTATTTTAGGCTTCCCAGATTTGGATGCACTCTCAGAAGGTACTGACGTATTCTCAGGCTTAGCCTGCCCCATTTCCTTCTCAATCTTAACGACCTCCTGGACACCAAATGCAGAAGGATTGTTTGATGCAATAGCATCACCTTCAGGCTTCTGGATGTAGGAAGGATTCATACTGTCCTTTTTCATTTCGACAATATTGGGACACAAAAGATCAACACTACCAGGTACCTCCATTTTCGCATCAATAATCTCAAACTTCGTTGGAATATGAGATTCATGATCCTGTTCAACATGATGTGCATTCTGGAGAGGAGGTTCATTTACAGCAGACACCAATGCAACAGAAGTTTCACTTTCAGAAACAAGAGATTGAGAGCCTTGTTCAATCTTCATGCGTTTAATAGAAGGATGAAGATCTTCTGGGGTTTCAGCTATCACTGGACTCGTCTTCTGAGTTGACCTTCCAGCAATTTCGGATGTGTCATTAGATTTATAATATCCATTGACTGAGCCAGGCACCCCAGAATTTAATTCAGAACGAGCATATGCCTTTAGTTGTGCCTGTACAAAATTCTTAACAGGGATACAAACAGGGCAGCTTGCATCTCGACAACGTCTGTGATGATTGATTAAAATTTTAGTAGCACGGCATCTAGGATATGAACACTGAAATTCATCACAACATTCCATATGTTTTAGCAGTTTTTGAGCCGTTAAGCAGTTAGAATCTTGGCATTGACCTTCTGGAGAAGGACATCGACGAGCATGACGCAAAAACAACAGCCATCTCTGTTGATTCTTGAATTGTCGTTCACGATTAAGATTATTAGATCGACATGCAGTGTTGTTTATGTGTGGAGGTTCTGCTGCTCTAGAAGCACCAGATTGGCCAATCATTGATTCTTCGGAGGATAAATTGTTAAGTTGAGCTACATTTTGCCCAGTTAATCTGTGTTGAAACTCATCTTGCACATTATGATTAAGGGGGAGCCTCCCTGGTACATGAGATGTATCTTGTGACTTGGGATACCATTGACCACGCAATGCTGCATCTGATTGGCTGCAACCAGAAAGACTGCCAAAATCATTCTGAGCAGCAAATTGTTGTGAATGCAAAGACTGCTGCATTTGATCTGAAGGTTGAGTTAGTGCTGAACAGACATCCTGTGGACCAGATGGATGAGAAAGCAACTGAGTATTTCTAGAATGGTCTTCCACAGAATTTTGCTGCTGACCCTGCATGTCAGTATACTGGAAGGGGTCAGAGACTTGAGACTGCAGACCTTCAATACGATGCTCTGCTCCAGGGCCGTTCTTCGCCTCAGAGACTAAATTGGATGATAGCTGAGATTGATTAAAAATATCATTCTTGAACAAATGCTGGTTTTGGGTTTGGTGTCTTTGTTGGGCCTGAGGTTGAGAAAGTTGCTGGCGTTGAAACTGATGAGATGGCTGTTGAAGTTGTTGAGGTTGATTGGGTTGCACAAGATTTTCTCTCATTGAATACTGGGATTGAAAACTCATTTTTTCTGATTGATCAATCGACTGAGGCTTCATATTAGTCACTTGTTGAGTAGAGTGTACAGCTGAATGATTAGTCATCAAAGCAGAGTTTGTTTTTGACATTGATTGCATGGATACAGCATTCAAGCTCTGGTTGTTCATCACTGACCCAACAGAGTTCACAGGAACAAACAAGTTTCCAGACCCTGATCCATCAGCTGGAGCAATTCCATATCCATCACCTGTCAAGCAGAATAGTTACAGTGGCGATACAACAAAAGCTTCACTTGTTTCAATTTTTTATTTTACTGCACATTGACTTGTTCCGAAACTCATTTACAGAGAAAATAGGGAGAGAGAGAGAGAGAGAGAGAGAAGAACTTGGGGGGAGTAACAGTACCCTGCGCTACAGGTCGTTGATGTTGGTCATTAAGTTGATGCATGAGCTTGGGGGAGTTTCCATACGTAGTTCCTGTTAAATATCCCTCGGTGGTTCCTGGATTATTCATCAGGGACATACTGTTTCCCATCATCCCCAGCCCTCCACTTGAAGGCCCATTTGGTAATCCATAGGACTTCTGCTGCAATGTAGATCTGATGCTACCTCCCATTGGGCCACCAAGATTTTGTAAAATACGACTATTTTGACCACCAACATGCTGCTTTTGTTGCATAGGTTGTGATACAATTGTAGATTCAACAGCTGGAAATGCGCCAATAGTATTGGAGGACTCCACATTCATGAATGACTGGCTATTGGAATTACTATTTACGTCATTATTATTAGAATTATTGAATCCAGGAGTTGGCATCATTTGACTTGTCATTCTCTGTACACCCATCGATGCCATCATGTTATTTCCACCAGAATTCACTGAAAAAGCAGAAGATTGTTGATATCCACTGGCCAAAGCTCCTGCCAAAAAATAATCCATGAGACTGGAGTAAAAGGGCAAGTCAATAGGATAGTAGTGCAGAGATCACAAGGTTAGAAGTACCATCAGAAGAACTAAAAGAACCACCATGCATACTCCCAGAAGACCCATTTCTCGTTGGCAGAAAGCTCCCAGAATTGACGGTGGAAGATGCAATTGTGCTAGAGCTATTGTTAGTGGCAAGAGAGTTATCCATAGAAGAATTCCCAATTAAACTTGGATTCCCAGGTTGTTGCAATCCAGGAGTTGGAATCATTGTACCAATAGATGGGGAAGAATTGACATGTTGAAACTGCTGATTGTGATTACTCATAGGTGGACGTTTAATCAAGACATGCAAACGACTTCCCAAAGTTGCCAAGTTCAAATATTCCTCCTGATGAAGCAAAAATTATAGAAGAGTAATAAATGTGTTTAAAAGGCTAAATAGTAAAATGGTTAAGCGATACAATAAGCACTTCTAAACAACATATATATTCCAAGTCTAACATTTTAGGAAGGCTTAGAATTGATATTGATTTTTTAAAATCTCGACATTAAACATAATGCATATGTCACACAAGAACCATGCCATTCTATAATTGCATGAAGAAACAGGGAAGAAAATTAACACACCTTTGACGTAGCACTCTTGAATAAACCCTCTTCTAAACGTTTCACTAGATCGATCAGTCTCTTATCGGGAACATCATGAGATTGTTGACGACGCTGTATGAGAAATTCCCAGCTGCAGAAGAGAAACACTTAAGTTTAAAGGTACCATCATGTACACGATACTAATAAATTTATGATGTAGTCTCTAGCATGAATTTCTTCAAAGAACGAAACCAGTGTACTAAGGAGACTTCAGGAGATGGAAGTCAAAACAAAAAAATAAACCAGAAATTACTAGGTAAATTTAATAAAAGGCAATGGAAAAGCACAGCATTTTAGCAATCCAAAATAAAGCTACAACAAAAAGTGCTTAGTTTCTGTTGGAAAAACCAACATAGATATGGAATCACATCAGATTATGGTATTTTTTTCAATTAACAGGAATTTAACAGGGAAACATGAGAGCATAATCAAAGAGATGATCATTCGGATTTAAACAAGTGAAAGACGAAAAACCAAACTGTTAGCACAATCTCAACCGGCAAATTTTCTTAAATAATATGCACCGACAAGGACCTCTTTGCTTCGCTATTTATCAAAATCATGTTGTAGTACTCAAAATCACATTTTTGTTGCCACAGCAAGATGCTTCTTAAAATTACTACACCCTCTGTCCCTAAATTTTCACTACTATTTCCTTTTTGGGATGTCCCAAAATAACACTCCCTTTCTATAAATGGAATTATTTTTCTCAGAAATACCCTCTCACATAAAGTAATGATATGACACCACTAAATCCCACCGCTACTTTTAAGGGCATCTATTGAAAAATACCTAAGAGTTCCACCTTTTCAACTTTGCACCAAAAGTAAAAGGAGAGAAATAAAAGGGACAGAGTGAGTATTATTTTAGCACTCGGAGATCATAGAGTAATGCCTCATAAAAGAGGTAACATATAGTTTCTGTCTAATAACAATCATCACATAAATGTAATTTATCCAGTGAGTATGCAATAAAAAAGTTCTTACATCTTTTCTTGCATGTATTTGCGTGAATTAACAATTTCAGGGTCCATATTCAAGGCAGTGCGATGCATAATAGGATTTTGCATCTGGCCAGGGAGAGGATTTCCATTTTGCTGCTGTATCCCAGATAATGGAGCACCAGCTTGGTTCGGTACTTGTCCCGAGATCTGCCCTGACTGGTGGGTTTGTAAATTCATCTTTATTTGAGGCTAACAATATCCACTTCACAACATGATATCAGACTTCCACCATGTTGACATAAAAACCATCATAAACCAGTTGTAAAAAATGTAGCTTCTCTCCACAGAGTCACACGCGTAAAAACGAGAACTTGACAAAAGACCTATAAAGCAAAACCGGAAAATCATTATTAAAGAAGAAAAGTAAACAGTTAAGTCAGTTGATAAATATGATGACATTGCAAAGTTCATGCAACCCTTTTTCTACCAAAGAGGTGTTAAAACCGCTGAAGTTTGCAGGTCTGATTACAATCAAACTGAAATGTCCAAACCAGAATTTCATCAGGATGAGAATGTCACACTTAATTCATGGAAAGTTTCCGACACTGAATTTAGCCTTAGCCATAAATGTTGAACTTCTAGGAAAATTATTAAGAAATTACATTAAGATTGTTCATTCAAGAAATCCAAATTCAAAAAGAGTTTTATTTGTAGATATATTTATCTAACTGCATTTTCACATGATAATATCCACTGAATAACAAAATGAGTGTAGATGACAAAACACAGATTGTAGTCATGAAATAAATATAGTCTTTATCGATGTATCCTTACAAGACATAAACGAATAATTGGCGATAATAAACACACCAAAACCATTTGATCGATAGTTTAAATAGGTTTGACATGAAAAAAACCACTGAGGAAATGGTCTAACATATTGTTCATACATGTAGCAGATTTGATGCATGACTTGTGACTTCAGACTTTAATCACCTATCAGAATTTACAAGGAAAAATCCAAAAATAAAAAGGTGATTGTGGGTAGCTTTGATCCATGACTACTGGCAAAGCACTAAAATATTGCAGAAAACAATATGTATAATTGTGTGTGTCTAGATTCACGGTGATTATCACTTATGAGTACTAAACCAACAAAGACAATTAAATTCATAGCCAACAGACGAGGGTTCATCAGTTCATCCAACGATGTCCAACAAATAGCATTAATAATCTGGCAATGCTCATAAGTTGCAGATAGGGGCCTGTTTGTTTGGCTTTTCAGAGAGCATTTCAATGCTCTCTGAAGAGCCAAAAAAACAAGTTTTTTTTTCTTCTTAGGGAGAGGCTCTCAATTCTCAAAAACAATCTCCTCTTTGACTTGAATAAAGTAGCATATTTCTTACTAAGTATTTATTTCCATAATATTTAAAGACAGAACTCACATAACAACTTTGATTTGACAAACCTATCTTTTACCCCCACTTCTCCTCTTCCATAGTTCCATCATCTCTTAAAGAAAACCTGTCAATTCAATTTCTAAAAACCAAACCGTTGACATCTCAAAATATCCTCCAAAATTCTAAAACACTCTCAGAAATCTAAACAAAAAGGCCCAGGATGTTTCTTCAAGTTCCCATAATACCATATAATATTGAACCTGTTATACCCTCTATATAAATGTACAACCATACTGCTCGGTTCATAAAAAAAAAAAAACAAGTGAAATTTTGTAAAGTTTTTCAAGCAACTGAGCAGCCTCCATGCCCATCGAAAACAAACCAAGTACTGTCCGATTACGTAACAAATAAAAGAATAACTTTAAAAGAAGGTTTCTTTCAGCAAATCCGAATGAAAATGTTAACTTTTATACCAAAATCCAAGATTTCAACTTACCCACATCAAACAAAAACTAATCCAAATTTATCATAGCATTGAACTTCCCAGAACCCTGATCGCATTCATAAACATACATACAGAGTGCAATTATGCAGGTACACAAATTGGCCAAGCTGAAATCAATTGCATATAACTGATCAAGCTCAAATTGAAATTAAAACAACGGCAATTGGAGCATGCTAGGGTTTCATCAAATTAGGGGAAAATCAAATTAGGGCATTAACTCTAATAAAAAATGCTGGATTTCAATTGGGGCAAAGATTGATTGGAACTAACAATGGAATCAAATAGAAGACGAAGAATCAAAGAGCCTGCCCAAAGCTGAATACGCGAAGCAGCCCCAGCATAAATTGAACGATTATATTGTAGAAAGACGAACGACAAGGCCTTTAGCTAATGGCTGCGCTGAAGTCTAAACGTCGTCGCATCAATTTTACGGTGGAGAAATGGGTTGATTTGGCGGTGGTATTTTGTTAATTTTGGGTGTAGAGTGGACGGTATTTAACTCTTTCCTTTTTTATCATGGACTGCTGTAGCCAAATTAAGCATTATCTCTCTAAAGTATCTACTGCCAAATGCCCCTCGATAATATAACTTATATCAATTTGACCCACATAAATTATAATAGGTTCAATTGCCTCCCCTCGTGATAATTTATAACTGTTCTGACTCAATTAATTGTGAAAATTTATGTAACAGTTGGTAATGGTGTCATGTAGGCAGTAATTTAAATTTATTTATTATGGTTTGAACGAGTAATTCGACTCGAGCTAGTTTGATAAATATTTTTTGAGTTTAGCTCATAATACATATAGAACAATCTTGAACAATGTTTGATGACTTTCGAAGTTTGGTGGACCTCAACGAGATTATAAAAAAAGGGACAAACTATATGTAAAAATATCAATTTACTCGCTTTTCGCTTGTTTTTGCCTCGATTAACCTCGTCCAAGCCGGTTCCTTTAGCAGTCAAACCAAATTCAAACATAATTTATAGTTCGATAAACCAAATCCCACTTCTACAATTAGGGGTGTTAATGAGACAAATTTTAACTCGGATCCGCTTCGAATCCAATTCGATTTATGAGGATATTTTTTTTTATTGAAGGTTCAATGAATCTTCCAATTAAGAAAATTCGTCCAAAATAGAGAAAGCGGATAGGAATCCAACCTGATTTGATCTCTTGAAGATCATTTGAATTCGATAATATTATTATATATTATTCATATACATAGTGTTTTAACCAAAATATATTTGACTCAGATGGGCTCATATGCACAATATATTAAGTTTTTCTAACTCAATTTACTCATACAAATAAAGAGAAGCCTAAATAATAATACTTCAATATTTTGATGGCCAGAAATTCTTCTTCTCTCTTTCTCTCTCCATTGTTCTAGTTTCTTTATCATCTTCTTTGTCCACCTTTCCATTTTCCTGATATAATTTATTTTGATCCTCATAACAAATATGTGCAATCTCTTACACTCTACCGTTCATATATTGGTGTGTATAAATATTGTAATAAATTCGAGAATTGCACTTATAAATTTGAAAATGAAGCAACTATTTTGATTTTAAAGATGTTAAATGGATCCGGATATTTCACCCGGATCTCGAATATCTACCGAATCTAGAGCTGGTTGTAGAACCAAATTACAAGTTGTTCTTGCGAGAATTGCAAGGCCAGATCACGCTCGACACGGAAAGACAACTTCAACTCTATGCAAGGTTGGTCATGTCCAAAAGTTGGCTGGATTTTGGTTAACTCGTATGCTACTTTCAAAGTGAATGTTGATGTAGTCCCTCCCTCTTTAATTCCTATTTTTTATATTTCGTGACGGGACTTACCCCCTTTAGACACTTTTTCTCGTTTTTAATCTTATGAATTAATCAATGTTTCATGACTAATAATAATATTTGCTAACACTTTAGTCAAAATTTCATGACTAAGAATATTATTACAATTAATCCAAATATATGAAGATTTTCCGAAAATGGCTAAGACGACTAAAATTAAAATCACGACCAAATTATAAAAGATGGATATTGAAATCAATTTTATGCAAAAATAAAAAAAAAAATCACAATTTTTAAGTGTTGGCTCGTAATACTTTCTGACAAAAATTGAAATTATCGGTCAAATTGGACATAAATTGAGGTTGGGAACCGTAGAGAATCCAAATTAACATAATACCAACTTTAAACACGATAACTCTGAGAAACAAAAACAAAATTTACTCATATATACATCACATATTTTTTTCTTTAAAATTTATTACAATTCTTTTAAGACGGTAAATATTACATATTAGTACATGCAAAAAAAAAATCTCAAACAAAAATCATTACAACATAATTTTTCCTATTATTGCAAAAATTTGAAGATAAAAGTACCTCCAAACAATACTTATAGTTATAACCTAGGAAACTACCACATATTATTTTATTTTAGGGATTTTGGCAATATACATCATTGTTATATGTCTAATGGATTACATCCATGTGCTATGAAAATAGACAATTAATCTTCTTGTTATATGAAATAATGAATAATTTATCTCTCTGTGATATGAAATAGTGACCAATTTACCTCCTCAGTAGTGGAGGTGTTGCATACAAAATCTAATGCGATCCAGACTTCATTTTCATATAAATAATGATCAATTTAACCTTTATCCTCTGTGATATGCGTAAATGGATAATTTACCTAACTGTGATATGCGTTAATGAACACTTTAACTCCATGTGATATTACATAATTGATATTTTACCCGCTTTAAAATTGTAAAAGAGAGAGGCAGAATGCTTATTTTATAAAAATATAGAGAAGTATTTTGATCTTTATTTATCAATGGGAGTCAAAGTGTTAATTTAGAATAACACAAGGTGTTAATTGCTATTTACTCTTTTATTTTAGTTATAGGTACAGGTTTCCTTTTTTAAGAAGGCATATTAAGAAAAAGAATTATATAAGCCAGATTAATAAAAAATCTCCCCCAACCCCAAACCCCACTTAGAAATTCCAACAAATCAAACCTCAGAATAATAAAAAAAAAAAAAAAAAGAAAAGAAAATTGATTGAGCAAACGAGTAGATTTGAATCATCAATCAATCAATCGATCAATCAGGAAATCATGAGGAAGAGGGAGAGAGAGAATCCTTGTGGAATTTGCGGACACTACCACAAGTACGAGGAGGGTGAGGTTTGCGGCGTCTGCGGCCACCGCATCGCCGTCGTCTCTGACAAATCCGCCTCACCCAGCGCTTTTCCGTCCGAGATCCTGCCCGAGTTCCTCTTCTTGGGCAGCTACGATAATGCTGCCCGCCCTGAGCTTCTCAAAACTCAAGGCATATCCCGTGTCCTCAATGTAATATAAATCACTCTCTCTTTTCTTTCCCTTTAATAGAATTATTTAATCCCTGGTCATTAAATTACTTACAGTAATCGCAATTGTAAGTTTGTATTTGATTGAGTGCGTGTTTGGATTGTTTTTCCTACTCGGTTTTACAGTTTTCAAGCTTTGTTAGTTTAAGACTTAAAATAGTTCATATATAAGTAAAGTTAACAGTCATGTTGATAGACTTACTTATCTGTATTTTTGTGTGTGATTTATAAATTTTCTTAATGTTGATTTGTTTACAGTACTTAACATGGACATCACTTTTCAAGTGTGAGGGCAAGATTGTATAGTTCTTTTGTCCTTAATGTTTTTGAAAAGTTCGCTTGCTTTTACTCAATAACTCTAGTTATTTAATTGTCGAGTATACGTTTCTAGGGTTTCTAGGTACCCTTGCCTGTTATGAGCTTCTGCTTTAGAACCTGAATTAGGGTATTCTTTTTATTACTTTGCTGATTCAGTCTGGTCCTAACTTTTGAAAGCTGCTTTAATTTCAATAAGAACTACTCATTGTTTGCAGTTTGCTTAAGTACCTTGCTTGTGTACCCTCTGAGGATTGCCTTTGACTTGAAGAGTCTTATGAATTATCAGAAACAATGGACATTAGTCCTTCCATGAAAAATTTAATACACCCCCTCCCCCTGATATTTCTACTACAGTTATCAATTTATCTAAAATGATGCGAACAAGTCTCTTATTGATGTGAAGATCTCTTCATAAATAAGCATTTGATTTGAACTTAATATTACACCTTCTGAACATAACCACCTTCAGAGAGCTGTTTGGGATTTACACAAATCCATTCAAGAAATTCGATCTCTCTGACTTGCTCCTATGGAACCAATGTCAAAAAACTGATCTTAACAAAGAAGTGCTCAAATGTTATCTTTTACTAAATCAGCAAGGCTTATATAAAGAAATATATATTTGATATTTCCATTCACATGCTATGAAAGTAAAGAAAAAGAGTGAGTTCCATCATATACACAAATTTATGGTTTAAACCCAATTAGCCCTCCAAATTATGGTTATGATCTCAAAGTGTTATACACTACCCTTAAAGTGAACCTGTTTAACTAATAATTTTGTTCATGAAAAGGGGGGGGGGGGGGTTAGATTTATTCTGAATCACGTAAATTGTAGTAACATATATTTGATATAAAGGGTATGTTTTCTTCATGTTAATAGTTTGATTTATTCATTTAATAGTTGTGTTGTGCTGATCCTTCAGGTCTTACTTCTATCTTCCAATTTCCTGCAAGATCAAATTTTATTTTGATTTTTTAACTGAAATCTGTATATGTGTGTGCAGACTGTACCTGCTTGTCAAAATCTGTACAAAAACTCTTTCACCTATCATTGCCTCCAAGACGATAAAAAATTGCCCTTTGATGATGCAGTGCAGTTTCTAGGTGAGTTCTACAACTTTACGACTAGGCACAAGTACATAGGAAATTAGCAATCTGTGAATTCCCCTTTTATTGAATGATTTTTACTTTCGCTGAAATACTGCAGTAATTTCGTTAACATATGAGCTATCATATTTTGAATTGAATGCATGTTGTACAGCAATTTCTTAACTGTGGTGTCCTCTTTTCTTCATCATCTCTTTGCATTGATTTTTTTTACCTCATTGCAACATAACTTTGAAAAGTAGAGATCCGAAGGTAATGTTTGTTTTCATTTCCAGTGAAAATGATTTTTGAATAAGATTGCCTAGAAATCATATGAAAATGAAATGGAGTTGTAGTTGTTGACCTATTGAGTTGAAAAGGCTTGTTTCACTTGTGTAAGCAAGACCACATGTTTGGTTTAACCTAAGATTAGAACTCTTTGAAAATGGGTTAAAATGAGGTGTAGAGTAGGTTCTTGGCTTCAAAAATAGGGTTAATGATGATACTAGAAAAGGGAAGGATCTAGGCTTGGACTTTTGATGGGGCCAAGATATGTTTTTGGTGATCTTTTTACAATGGTATTCAATAGACATTATTTGCATATGCTTACAAATATGAAAATACAATAATATCATGGTAAAACCGATTATCAATAAAGAGAATGTTAAAAAAGAAGTGAATAAACTAGTAATAAAATGTTATTACATTAATTCTACACATTGTTGTTTGAGGCTAAAGGCAAGGCGAGGTGACAAGCCTTCGCCTTGCTACAAGGCGAGGCAAAAAGCGAGGTCTTTTTGGGGATAAATTAATGTGTTATATACTATATATAATTAATGTGTTACTTTATATAATTATGATATACTTATAGATATAGTATATAGTATGATTAATTATTTAAAGTAATTTAAAATAAAATTATGATATACTTATAAATATATCCATTTAATTTTAATATCTTTTATTGTAATTAAAAATTTAATCATTTAACTACAATATTGCGTCTTATGTATTAATTTTAAGTTACTTAATTATTTACTCTCTTTAATTTTATTATTTTAATATAATTAATAATTTAATTACAAGTACGAATAATTATTACTATTATTAATATTAATATTAAAAACAAAATTAAAGCTAAAAATATAGGTGAGAGTGGGCAAGTGTTGAAAATGGAATTAATTCCATTTTGGAGCCCTGCCATTGGAGATGACCAGGCAGGGCTGGGGGGGGGGGGTGGCCCGGGGCTAGCCCTCTCCATTGGAGATGGCCTAAAAGCGACCAAGGCGACGCCTTGGCAGCGCCTTTTGGGGTTCATCGAAGCGAAGCCAGGCGAGGCGATGAGGGCTCGCGTCGCCTCGCCCCGGCCCGCGCAAAGGCTAACAACTCTGATTCTGCACAACATACATAATAATTACTATGAATTAATCAAAGCACTTATAAATATACCAAATAGGGGTAATTCCTAATCTTGGGTGGCACACCCAAGGGACAAGGTAAAGGTAGATCCTTCCTTGCTAGGAAAGGCAACCTTTTTTTTTTCTTTCTTTATTACCTATGAGTTGAAAAAGTGAAAACAGATATTATATCTTTTTCCTCCTCCTAAAATGATGTCGACTCTTGTAAATATAATCTGGTGTAGTGACATACTTAACTTTAAAAAAGTAAAGAAAAGACTCAAAACTGGAAAAAATTTGAAATTCTATAAACTGAAAGGTCATGACTCTGTCATAACATATGTTTCTATTTTCTTGTGATAGCATTTAAACTTATGGATCATATATTCATAAAGCTTTGATCAGTGTGGTTTTCATGTAATGAGCAATATATGAGGAGACTTATAGTCTTGCTGCTTATATAAATTTCAAATTTTTTTGAACATATTATGATGACACATATTTTGCAGAACAATGTGAAAGAGATAGGGCTCGCGTTCTTGTACACTGCATGTCAGGCAAAAACAGGTTAATTATTTGTCCCAGTTCTGGGTTTGTTTCTTAGTTTTGCTTTATTCTTTCTTTTTTTTTTGGTTCAAAATGTCTGCTCGATTCTTTATTTTATACTTTTTTGTAATTTTGAAAGGGACCTACTTAATCATAAGAATTCGTGTATTTAGAATTGCATGAAATGCAGTATGATTCATGCAATTAGATAATTCGCACGATTCATATCACATCCGGGTCGTGCGTTCAACCCTGGGTCAGTTAAGCACAAACCGATTTTCAGAAAACCTAGTTCTCGATTTTTTTTGCATGTTATTTAATTCCTCATTCTTGCTCCCATTTTCAACCTAGCAGTCTTCAACCATTTCCACTTTCCCCTCCCAATCCATCTACCAAATTCCAAACCTTAATTCTGAAATTTTGGCACTCTACTTTGAATTGGTGTACCCTATCTGGTGAATTACTGGCCCTTTTTTGTGGTTCCAGGTAATTTATTTGTAATACCACACTCCCTTTTGTTGATTCCAGTGGGTCATGTTGAGAGAAAGAAAGATGGGGATTTTACATGAAATCATTAAGATTGTTCATATACTTGTTGGGAAGCTGGGGCCTGGGGTGGTGTTGGTGGGTTGCAAGGGTGAAACCATCTTGCTGGAACAAGAGATGATGTAACTGCTTGAAATGTTTCCATTATGTGCAAGACATATTTAATAACATTTTTTATAATTGATATAATTAATCTTATGGTACATGATAAATTTTGATACACTATTTGAAAAATGGCTTGGCCAGTTTATGGTTCTATTCATCATTTGGTAACTATCATTCTAGCATATTTTTTTTGCTGCTCTTGATTTGATGACAACAATTGATTATTTTAATGTGCGTCTTTATTGTGTTTTTCAGGTCTCCTGCTATAGTAATTGCTTATTTGATGAAGAGCAAAGGTTGGAAACTTGCACAGAGTTATCAATGGGTGAAAGAGCGCAGACCTTCCGTGGAACTTAGTCAAGGTTTAAACAAACTCTGCCTTCTTACTTTCCAGTTCTTATATAAGCTCCAAGCATTTGTAGCCAAGGTTTTAATTATAAAAAATAAGTTTCGCTTAAACAAAGTCAAAAATGGTGTCACAATTTGACCAAAGAGATTGATTGCTAGAATGTCCTTCGATATACATTGTAAGTTGCAGAATGTAAGAGCCCAAACGTTTGAGGATCTACTTAGGTTTGAGAGTTTAATTCTTAACCTTAATTCAAATTATGCATCGATTTTGTCTCAAGTTGCCTCCATTTCGGTTTCGAAAGATTGGTGTGGATGTTTTCAGCAAAACTTTTGAAACACGAGTTGGATTGGTTTTGGACGAATGGTATTGTAAAATAATAGTCAGCGAGGTTTGAAACTTTGAGATATAGTTTGAATTGGTTTTCAATGTAGGAGTTTTGGGGAGATAATAGTAGATGTTAGGTGTCAGATTCATTATCAATAATTATATTAGTTGAGATATTATTTTATATTGTGTAGTTTTGGGGGGTTTGGGTCAATGGGCTTCAAGTTGGGTCGAAGAGTTTGGCCCAACTCTCTGGGCCAAATTCGACCCAACTTGGTTTTTGCTCGTTTTCACTGGCCAAAACCGATCCATGAACACCTATAATTTGGAAACTATAATCTCGAAAGACCCATTTATAGCATAATACCATTCCCTTAAAAGAAAATAAAAGACGCCCCTAAGGTTAGATCTTTCATCACTCTCCACCATGGTAGTAAATTTTATTTCGTACTAATATTATTGAACAATTCAAGTATGTACTTCAGATGCAAAGGAAGAGGAGAGGGCAAGTTTGATAGATGAAATACAGATTGACCCTAAAGTATGGGAGGTGTACCAATGACCCCCCTAAAACATGGGGGTGTACCAATAATCCCCTAAAGTATTACTTGTAACAGTTATCCCCGCCGTTAGTGAATGTAACGGTGAAATGTTAACTTTGCTTACATGGCAGTAGCCTTTTCCTGCTGTAGTAAAATTTACACGTTTCTTGTTCAAAGTACATTTTCCCCTTTATATATATATGTATGTAAATGGTTGTTAATTTTCAAATTAAACCATTTATTTTTATACTATAAAGTGTTGCTAAGCTTCCGATGATAGTTCTTTCGGTTAAAGTTGATATTATATTTTCTGACCTATGTAATTTCAGATCTGATACATTTCTATTTTAATGAATTTTAGAGGTCCACCAGCAACTACAAGAGTACGAGCAAAAGATTTTTGGTTCGATTGAAAACAACAATATTGCAATGCCAAATTTCCCGTCTTCCGGTTTGCCATCCTTCAGCTTTGGTTTCACAAGGCCTACTGATACGTTACCAGTTCCGGCCCCAGCTCCGGCATTCAATAATACTGGCGGTACTTCAATTTTCTCTCGTGCTCCACTAAACATCTCTCCTCAAGAATTCACCTTTGGGGCTGTCCAGACTCAGCAGACCACCACGGAGGACATTACATTTGGCTCAAATACCCCTGCTGTTAATGATATTACCATGGATGGTTCTTGATAGATTGGCTCTGATCCCATGATAAACTGATTATTGGTCCAAGGGCAGATTCGTCTTAGACAATGACTTTATCCGTGACACTTGGGATGTAAAGTGCGACAAAATGCTGAAAAAATCTGCGCCAGACTTGCCCTTGAAGAGTTACAGTTTACCAGACATTACAACACAGTTGGTTCGTGAGTCGTTTGTGGGATTAAATCGAGAATTTAATTCAATTTGGGTTTCTTCAGTAATGTTGTGACATTATTTAAGTGAACTGGTAATCAATCAGTGATCCATACATGAGCTCTTGTGTTTCCTTTGTTGCAGTTTTGAGAACTCAGTCTTTATAAACTAAATAGTGACTTAAATTTGTTTGTGCTTTCTTTTTTCTACTAGTGTATCTTCCACTAGTGTAAATATATGCTGCATCGAATGTCTGTATTTGCGTCTTATTGATACCATATGTTTGGATTCATCGAAGATTTGACATTTTCGAACTTTGTCTGTATTTCTAAGCGTTAGAAAAGATGTGTATAAACGAGATATCCATCAAGAAAAAGCAGAATTATTTGAGCGAATAATTTTTAATAACAATAAAAGAGAATACAACATACAAATAGTAAAGTAAAGAAAACTCAATATTCAATTATTAGCGATAGTCAAACTTTATAAAGATGAAAAATTATAAAAAGAAGGGTACATTTATGTAATCCATTAAATCAAATATGATCACCGAGCCCCTTCCAAATTAATGTTTCTTCTTCTCATATATAGGATTCTTGATCATAATATTGATTCATTGTTTTGCATTGTGAATCATAATTAATGTCTTTTTCTATGTAGAATATATCATAGATTGTTCAATGATAGTAGTATGTATATATATATATATATATATATATATATATAGAAGAAATTTTGCTGTGACTAAGCACGATTAGTGCACGAGTACAAGAAATTTGATAATAAAAAATTTAGATCAATAATAATTTTATTTTGTTAACTTATGCATGAACCCTACTTTGCATGTATGGAACTATGGATATAAGATTTTGGGTTATCTGTAATATATATATATATATATATATATATATATATATATATATATATATATATGATCGATCATAATTCGGAGAACACATTAGGTATCTCTTCAGTACTGGTGACTCTAACAAGATTCGAACTTGGATTAATTCAGGAAATCGCAAGTCTCTATCACTTGGTTCAATTAATCTGGGTACAAATATACATTATATAATAATGGACAAATATTCACTAATCCACATGCAAATCATTTTCTGTAGACGGCGTATCTTAAATAAATTATTATAAAGAATAATATTTCATGAATTACTTTCAAACGCCTGTTAGGCTGTTACCAAATAAAAAATAAAAAAATTGAATTTTACTATATTAATTTTGTGAGCCTTCCACGGATCCAACAAAATATGATGGATCACTGGGCTGCAAGAATATATGGATCATTGGGCTCAAACTGAGTTAATCCCTAATGGGACAAAATAATTGACTCATTTTTAAATAATTTTTTTGTAACTGAACCCAACATGCGTACTCGGGTTTGTTTGATGTTGGGTGGTCTCGCCCTCTAATACATGAATTGACACGTGTCTAAATGTGTATTAGAGGGCGAGACTAACAATAAACAACCCGTGTTTTTGATTTAAGGATGTTTGCAAATGTTTCTTTTTTTTTTTTCTTTTGACAGTATAAACACTTTTTATTTTATTTTACTGTTTGTGCTATTGCTTCTAAAAAAATAAAAAACATTAAAAAGTAGTTTTTGAAGAAGCATGCAAGCATTTTTGTAACTATATATAAGTTTATGAACATTTTTATCCTTATAAAAATTAAATTTCAGTTACCTTTCCTTTTTCATCTCATTATTAATTTTGAAATTAATTGTAATATATATACAAATATTTAAAGTACATTAAGATATTAATATTATTAAGAGTAACGATTATTTGGCTTCATAATTGGTGAACGGTGATGAAGTAAATAAATCCTAACAACTTCACCGAACTTTAATTAAGAACAATATTTATAAATTACTCTACATCAAGCCTCGAGTTCAAGGCGTATTTGTTAAGTAATTAAAGCTCTATTATTCCAAAAAATATATATGTATTTACTCTTGATTTAATTCACGATTTAAATAAGAAATAGTATGCATTATAATAAATTAAATTAAAATTTCTAAACATGTACTGCGTTGTTAAAATAAATAACTATTTTGGTTTGAATGAATATGTTCAATCACAATAAACGATAATACAAGTCCCTAGGGGCATTGGCGGAGTGGTAAGGATTGGGGTGATGTGGGGAATCTTTCCTCCGGCAACGCAGGTTCGAACATCGTGTGGCACAATTCTCCACTGAAATATTGTGGAGGTTGTGTTGGAGTTGGTATCCTGTTGGCTCTCTCCCTCAGGACCCTGTCATCCGTGCACATCCCTCGATTTAAATCCTTCCTGATCAAGGGACCTCTGATACAGGAGGGGGATTTCTCCTTCGGGATAAACCTTTTGAGAATAAACGATAATACAACATACAAATAGTAAAGAGAATCCAATATTAAATTATTATAGTCAAACTTTATAAAGATGGAAAATCATAAAAAGAAGGAGGGAATTGCACTTTTCATACCAAACTTTTACCTACTTTATACATTTTATACCACACCTTTCAGAATGACACATTTCATACCTAAATCAATCAACATTTTTTAATTTTCATACCACCGTTTAAATTTTGGACGGAATCGGACACGTGCGCCGCACGTGTCCGTTAACTCACTTAAAAAAAAATCGAGCAGGGAGGGAGTTATGAATTTCACTTTTCATACCAAACATTTACCTACTTTATACATTGCATACCACACCTTTCAGAATGACACATTTCATACCAAAATCAATCAACCTTTTTCAATTTCCATACAAACGTTAACTCACAAAAAAAAAAAAAAATGCTCGCGGGCAGGGGATTAATTGAATAGGGCAGACAATTGGGTTGGGGGGGGGGGGGAATCAATTTCCTTTCATTATCCATTTTTTGCAAATTGGGGGAAAAATCAGTTGCGTAAAATTGCAAATACCCCCTGTAAAATTGCAAATATCCCCCTAGAAGGAAAATGCATATAACATTGCAAGTACCCCTGTATTATTGAAAATACCCCATATACAACTGCAAATACCCCCTGTAAATTTGCAAATACCCCCTGTACAATTGCAAATACCCCCCTGTAGCAGCTTCGCGGTGGCCGCCCAGCCGAGGATTTTTTTTTGTTTGTTTTAATTAAAAACAGATCCAGTAATAAAATCCTAATCTGAGGATTTTTTTGTCACAACCAATACGTGGGGTGTATTTTTGTAAGTAGGCCTTTTCTCATGGAGTTATTCGTAATTTACCTTTTCGAAAATAATCTTATCAATTCAAAAAACGTGATTTATTTCGGTTTCTTCAAATTGATAAGACCATATGTGGTAGTATTGTTTCAATTCAAAATCTTCTTATCAATCATAAATTAATAAAATTAATAATTGCCCGTAAATTTATACAGAAAAAAATTTGGCAGAAAAAGTTCAATTTTAAGATTTATTATGGTTTCCCCAAACTGAGCAGACCATATTTGATATTTTCAACTCAAAATCAATGGTCAAAATTGTAACATTTTAGGGGCAAGGAATTAATTATAAGAAAGTGACAAACACGAGGGATTTTTTTTTGTAAATGAATTATACTTAAAAATTTGGCAGAAAAATTACAAGATTATGATTGAGTATGATTTTCATAGATAGAGAAGTTCGTATTTTATTATTTTTTGTACCCTTTCGAAAAGGAAGCAAGGATGTTATCGATCATATGATTTATTACGGTTTCCTCAAAATGAGAAGACCCTATGTGATACTACTGTTTCAATTCAAAATCATCATATTCATTAATTGATATAATATATAATTGCCCATAAATTTAAAAATTATTTCAATTTTTTACATATTTATTAGTACTAATAACACCCAAGGGTAAAATTGGAACATTTAGGGGGCAATGGGTTAATTGTAAAAAAGTGACGAACCTGAAATACTTACCCTTTCGAAAAAGAAACGGGAATGTCATCTATCATATGATTTTTTACAGTTTCCTCAAATTAAGAATAGCATATGTGGTAGTACAGTGCCAGCGAGGGTTTTTTTTATGAAAATTGAAAAAGGTTGATTGATTTTGGTATGAAATGTGTCATTCTGAAAGGTGTGGTATGCAATGTATAAAGTAGGTAAAAGTTTGGTATGAAAAGTGAAATTCATAACTCCTGCCCAAAAAATTTCCTCCCTGCCCGAAATATTTTTTTTTAAAGTGAGTTAACGGACACATGCGGCGCACGTGTCCAATTCCGTCCAAAATTTAACGGTGGTATGAAAATTGAAAAATGTTGATTGATTTTGGTATGAAATGTGTCATTCTGAAAGGTGTGGTATGAAATGTATAAAGTAGGTAAATGTTTGATATGAAAAGTGCAATTCCCTCTAAAAAGAAGGGTGCATCATATTTATATATATTCAATCAATCAAATTTTGATTTATATATTATTGCGACACCATTAACTATAATCCTCCTTAATTTTAGGAAGACAAATAATCATCTAACCACGGTAAATTAAATATTACTAAATTTAAATCATTTCGAAGTGCATATTCTATGTATCTAAGCCACTAATATCAAAATTTTGACAAATAAATCAATGAAAAATCATTGATCATTTAAACTCTAACCGTTGTCATGAACTATGAATAGATTGACATATTTTACGTACATAATTGTATCCCGACTGCAACCAATTTCCTATATAAACGTAACAAATTAAAAGGTTACAAGAAAATAAAAAAAGAAAATTGATTCTTACAAGCTAGAAAATTTGAATTAGCTAAATAGATTTTAATTTAATCGATCAAGAAGCATGGCTCCGAGGATGGCGATGGTAGCGTGTGTAGCCGTGTTGTTTGTGACGAGTTTGTTTCATTCACAAAGGAAAGAAGTTATTGACTATGGTGTTATTAGCTATGGTGGTATTCCTGAGCATCACGCACCACCGCGCGCTGTAAATAAGTACACGAGGGCTTGCAGAATGGTCGATAGATGCCGCCAGGGAGGGAAGTTGTTGACCGCCGAGCCTCTTCCAAACTAATGTTCTTTTCTTCTCGAATACTCTCTCGATCCGTTTCATATTAATTGACACATTCTTATTTTTCACACAGATTAATAAACCTTATAATTACATACTTTTTTATGGTACAATGTCTTAAATATCCTTTATAATGTACTTTTTAATTTTTTATTAGCGAGTGATGACCATTGAGTTTCTCAACTCCAATGAGAAAAATGGGCAAAATTGAAAAAAATGCTTTGAAAACCCAAATATGCCAATTAATTTGAAACAATTTTTTTTTGATAAATGTGCCAATTAGTATGAAACGGAGGGAGGGAGTAATACTTTCATAATATCGATTAATTATTTTGTAAATGAATCGTTAATGTTTTTTACAATGTAATATATAGATTGTTCAATAATAGTATGTATATAAGTAATATTGTTGTAATTAAAGCACGACGATACTAGTGTATACAAGAAATTTGATCAATTTATGTATTAGATCAATAATAATTTTATTTTGTTAACTCATGTATGGGTAGATTTTGGGTTATCTGTAAAATATCATGTATACATGCAAATATATATATATATATATATATATATATATATATATATATATATTTTTTTTTTTTTTGTCTACTATGTAGAGTTACAATTCCTATTGAAGAGCGCATTCGAATATATATGTCATCTCCGGATCTATGAAAATTTCAACTCGCTACCATTTAATCCAATTGATATTGGTATGAACAATGCAACCAATATTTAAATTATGGTACTAAATATGCATTTACGTATCCAATATTACAAAAGTAGCAAAATACCCTATTATATGGTACCAAATATGCAACTTTCCCCTTTTGTTTTCTTATTGTATTTTGCCTTACAATTTTTTGGTTCATGTATCTTGTGTTAAAACAACATGAATCGGTTTTGCTTTGTCACGCGAAATTTCGTTATTATTGGTTTTTGACTTGGTTTATATATCTTAATTTGTAAAAATTGACTGCAACTTTCATAATGCAAAAAACCACACAAATTATAGCCCTTAAGTTTTAGCAATTTATTGTGAGACTCCATATTTCGACAATAAAAAGTTGTATGCATTACGGAGTGTTCGTGTACAATATCCTAAATTCGGTAATAGGAATTGATTTTTGACAAAAACAACAAATGCAAAATATGTAAATAGAATCAATGACCGAATAGATAAATTCATTATTATAGATATATCTAGAAAATTAAAAAAATTGAATATATATTTCAACCTTAATTAATTAAAATTCCCAAAATATACCCAAAATGTATGTACTTAAAACAAGATTTTGTATTTCTTCTTGTTGTTATAATCAATGAATAATATTGAAGAATACATTACATTGTCAAAGATGAAGAATCAATTCTTAGCACCAATTGCATGATGAAACATTTGAGAAGCTCTATAAAACTTTCGAAATTGGTCTGCAGGCGGGCGACGCTTCGTGTAAATGTTTGCAGGGTGGCGGCGCAATTTCTGTTTCGGAATATTATTTTTGGCCATGGCGCCGTAGCTAATAAACTTGTTCTCTACCGAATGGAACATGCACATTACGAGCAACACAATTGCACACAATGCAACCACAATTCTCGCCATGCTTCTTTCTTGAAGGATCAAAATCTCTCCTTCAAGTTTTTATGTTCCTAGATTGTTTTATGGAGTTTTATTTTTATTTTTTATTGTCTAGCTTTTAATTTTTTTTCATGTTATGAAAAAATGGGTTTAAGGGCGGGATGCAATAATTACGTAGAAATTTGTCCATTAATTGGTATTTGATGGACTAAAATGAGTAGTTACGGACAACCGTTCAATGATTTAATTTCTTAGAGGAGGAGAGCGAAATCAAATGTTATATGGCCTTTTATCATTAAAATATAAAATATAAAAAATTCAAAGTGTCCAAAAGTGTTTTTTTAAATGATGATAATTGATCATAACTTGTCTTACCAACATCCTAGCCATTTTCTCTTTTGATCATTTGCTTGTTTGAGGCTTATTCGTATGCTTATAAATACTATTCACTAGAAGAGTGTAAATTTGTTCATTGAGTAAATATTAATGTGTTTTAAATATGAGTGTAACTCGTAAATGATTTCTTGTGATTCATGATAAAGGAAAATATGTTTTATTTGATTTTGTACATGAGATAATTGAGTGGTAGAATTGAATGTCGTTTGATTTAATGGTCAATACTTTTGAAATATATTGACATGAAAGTTTCCTTGGATGAATTTTCATTTTACCGTTCAACTTGGGGTTGCGGCACTCTTGGATTAAACTTTTTGTTTCTCAGTCAGTTAAATATTGAAAAAAATTCGACTTTTTTTTTTTGAAAAATTCCTGAAACAGTAGGATAAATTCTGAACAAAATATAATATAAAATTAAGAATATAATAACATAGGGCAACCAATGAGGTTTCAAAATTACACTTTATTTTTATTTTCATATTGAAAATTTCTAATTAATATTTTCGACGACAATGATAAAAAAAAAAAATTGGTTCATGGCCACACTATTATATTTGGGGATTTTCTTTAGACATTCAAAAACTATTTAGCAACATAGGAATTGCATTATTCTGAACTCATTAACACAATAGAAGACAATATAGATTATGGAGATGTTAAACTAAATTCCAGATACATTTGAGGACCGTTTAGTAGATTCTGATAAGGGGTATTATGTCATATATATTATATGACTTAATATGGGTAATATAATTTTTGGTGGCATTGCTCTAATACTGGGTCAAATAGATTAAATCTTTACGACCCGGTATTAAGACTAAATTATAATCCACCAAAGCATGGGTGGATTAGTTAATCCGGGGAGAGAATTGCATTTTTGGTACACAGCTATAGGCCAATTCCCACTTTTGGTACACAACTTTATGTGTCCAACACATTTGGTACACCTCTTTAACAAAGTTCGACACATTTGGTACAACCGTTAAATAAATTGCAAAATCACCGTTAATTCCGTTAGTTCGACACATTTGGTACACCTCTTTTACAAAACTAACATGTGCGCGGCACATGGCTGCCCAAAAAAAAATTTAAACTTGATAAACTTTTATAACAATTATCATATGTATTTATTATATTTATCATATCATATTTATATAATGATAAAAAAAATATGTATTTATTATTTATATGACATGTAAAATATAATAAACTATATAATGTCATTTATAGTTTAATACTGGAAGAAGAATAAAATATAATAAACAAGTTTATCAAGTTTCAATTTTTAAAAATTATTTATAAAAATAGTTTATTATTTATAAAATTATTAAAAAATATGTCTTTATAATTTATATGACATGTAAAATATAATAAACTATATAATGTCATTTATAGTTTAATATTGGAAGAAGAATAAAATATAATAAAAAAGTTTATCAAGTTTCAATTTTTAAAAATTATTTATAAAAATAGTTTATTATTTATAAAAATTATTAAAAAATATGTATTTATTATTTATATGACATGTAAAATATAATAAACTATATAATGTCATTTATAGTTTAATATTGCAAGAAGAATAAAATATAATAAACAAGTTACTTTAATTTATCATATTTATAAAAATTATTAAAAAATATGTATTTATTAATTATATGACATGAAAATATAATAAACTATAATGTCATTTATAGTTTAATATTGGAAAAAGAATAAAATATAATAAAAAAGTTTATCAAGTTTCAATTTTTTTTTTCTGGGCAGCCATGTGCCGCGCGCATGCCAATTTTGTAAAAGAGGTGTACCAAATGCGTCGAACTAACGGAATTAACGGTGATTTTGCAATTTATTTAACGGTTGTACCAAATGTGTCGAACTTTGTTAAAGAGGTGTACCAAATGTGTTGAACACATAAAGCTGTGTACCAAAAGTGGGAATTGACCTATAGCTATGTACCAAAAATGCAATTCTCTCTTAATCCGGGTGAATATAGATTACGTAAAATGTCACTTATAACCTCAAATTACATTTTTTTTTAACATATCATTAAATATCATAAATTCTTCTCAAATCTCTGAAAATGGAAACTTAACACATTCTACATAAATAAATCCCAAAATAAAATTTATATCAATTTACAATTAACATAGATGCATCAAACTAAAATATTGAACAAATTAACATTGATCAACTTATACTCTTATACATATTAAACAAATGGCTTCGATAAATTGACATATTTTAACTAACATAATATGGTCAATTAAAATATACTAATATATGCTTAAACTGATCATAACTCTGGAAAACATATTACGGTAAATTGTTTTAATGTAATATGACTCAATCAAATCTATCAAACTGTTATAAATATTAATATTATGGATGTCATTGAAAGGTCACTTTGAAGTTACTAAAGCCTAGATTAATTCACATTGAAGAGTTATTTAGATTGTAACTTATGACTTTTGGGTATCCCAATTAGTCCTATAAATAGTGATACTTTGTAATGTATTTCTCAATGAATATGAATAAAATCTTCTCTCCCTACTTTGTTCTTTTTAGTTTAATCTTTACTTGTTCATCTTTTAGCTTATTTTGTTACACGTTATCAGCACGATTCACTCCGAAATACTTGATCCAACTTACGTATTTCCGTAGCACATCAGGTAGGAATTGTATGGTGTTGTCCATGTAAGAATTATTACTTTCTGGTATATAATATAATTACTGTTGTGTAGTTATACTCTCTGACATTTATATCTTAGAGGTATATTTAGTTTGTCATGACCTAGTGCATATTTCTTGATCAGTGTGTTTCTTTGTTCTTTATCATTATTTGCATTAAGCCATTCTACTATCATTATAAAATATCATCAGTATGTTTCTTTGACAGTTTTATAGCAGAAAGAGTACTTTATATTCTTTATCATTATTTGCTATCTACTCAGTTTTATAGCAGTAAGAATACTTTCTATTCTTTATTATTATTTGCTATCTACTATGTTTTACTAGAAAACCGAGACTAATTTCATCTCTACTTATTTCTTAATTTACCACCACTGGACATGAATTGTTTCACATTCATTAATTATTTAAAACAATTTATTATTGAAAATAATTTTTTCTCTAAAATATTCTGACCGCCGAGTTTACTTATGTTCATATCTTCTATGTCTATGTACTAGGATTGAAGTTAATATCATTTTTGGACCCTGAAATTATTTGATTGTTTGGAAAACTTAAATTCTTTGTTACACATACTCAGTGACATTATTCTAATTATTATTTTTATTCCATATTAGCTAACAATATGTCAAAACTCACCAAACTCGAGTTTGACGCTCTAGACATATCGGGAAAGAATTATTTATCTTGGATATTAGATGCTGAAATTCATCTAGACGCTAAAGGTCTAGGAAATACAATCGTAAAGGAAAATGATGCATCTAATCAAGACAAAGCAAAGCAATGATTTTTCTTCGTCATCATCTGCATGAAGGATTAAAAACCGAATATCTAACGGTTAAGGATCCACTTGAATTATGGAACAATCTGAAAAGCTCGTTACGATTGGATGCATTTAAGGCTACAAGATTTTAAAATCGTAAGTGAGTATAATTCTTCGGTTTTTAAGATAAGTTCTCAATTGAAATTGTGTGGAGAAAAAATAACTGACGATGACTTATTAGAGAAAACTTTCTCAACTTTTCACGCATCTAATGTGCTCCTGCAGCAGCAATAACGTGAAAAGGGATTTAAAAAATACTCTGAATTGATCTCATGCCATTTAGTGGCTGAGCAAAATAACGAGCTATTGATGAAAAATCCTGAAATTCGACCCACTGGTGCCGCTCCATTCCCAGAAGTGAATGCAACAGTACATGGAAATTTTGAGATCGGACCCTATCGTGGTCGAGGTCGTGGTCGCGTCCGTGGTCGTGGCCGTGGTCGTGGTGGTAGTCGCGGCCGTGGACGTGGACGTGGTCGATGTCGTAATAATTTCAATTATTATGGCAACAATAACTTCAGCCAACAAATGAAAAATGATCTGAAAGATAAGGGTGGTCCAAGTAACCCTTCAATAGGTGGTCCTAACAATCCTTCAAAAGGAAATGAAAATATATGCCATCGATGTGGTATGAAAGGGCATTGGTCGCGTACCTGTCGTACGTCTGAGCATCTCGTTAAACTTTATCAAGCATCAAAGAATATGGAAACGAACTTGACTTTCCAAGATAATGATACAAATACCAATTTTGGTTATGAAGATGATGACCACAATATTGAAGCAAATCTTGCCTACAAAGATAATAACATTAATGATTTTACTCATATGGATGTAGGGACTTTTTCGAGACTCTCGGTTGGAGAGTTGATGATGGAAATAATAAGCAGAACTAAATAACTAGTTGAAAGTCATGTTTCGATGTTATTTACTTTCAATATTTCACTTCATACTTTTGATCATCTTTTAATTGTATTTCAATTTCACCTATTAATAAATATTACTTATGATAAATTATTTTGTTTAATGAAGCAATATGGATTTGCGAAATTCTATGGTGGGATCCAAGATCGATCTCAATGATGTATGTCTCGCCAACTGTGCTACAACGCACACCATACTTAAAGATAAAAAATACTTTTCTGAATTAATAGCAACTAATGCAAATGTTAATACCATATCTGGTAGTGCAAAACTAATTGAAGGCTCCGGAAGAGCCATTATATTATTACCTGAAGGAACAAAATTTGTTATAAATGATGCTTTATTCTCTAGTAAATCTAAAAGAAATTTACTAAGTTTCAAGGATATTCGCCGAAATGGATATCATATTGAGACTACAAATGAGAATAATAATGAATACTTACATATCATAGTTGTTATATCAGGAAAGAAAAGAGTTTTGGAAAAGCTACCTGCCTTATCTTCGGGTTTGTATTATACAACTATTGGTATAATTGAAACACATGCTTTAGTAAACCAGAAGTTTACTGATCCAAATACTTTTAATATTTGGCATGACCAGTTAGGCCATCCCGGATCAACAATGATGCGTAAAATTATAGAGAATTCATACGGTCATTCATTGAAGAACCAGAAGATTCTTCAATTCAAAGAATTCTCATGTGCTGACTGTTCTCAAGGTAAATTAATAAAGAAACCGTCTCCAATGAAAATTTGGTTAGAATCTCCAGCATTTCTAGAACGGATTCAAGGTGATATATATGGGCCCATTAATCCATCATGTGGACCATTCAAATATTTTATGGTTTTGATAGATGCATCTACAAGATGGTCACATGTGTGTTTATTATCAACTCGCAACCTGGCGTTTGCGAAATTATTTGCGCAAATAATTAAATTAAGAGCACAATTTCCAGATTATGCAATTAAGTCAATTCGCCTTGATAATGCTGGTGAATTCACATCTCAGTCTTTCAATGATTATTGTATGTCTATTGGAATAACAATTGAAAGTTCTGTTGCCCATGTTCATACACAAAATGGACTAGCAGAATCATTCATTAAACGCCTCCAATTAATTGCTAGACCATTACTTATGAGAACAAAACTTCCGATTTCAGCATGGGGATATGCTGTTTTACATGCAGCAGCACTTGTGCGCATCAGACCAACAAGTTATCATAAATTCTCCCCATTACAATTGACTTTTGGCCATGAGCCAAACATTTCCCATCTTAGGATTTTAGATGTGCGGTATATGTGCCAATTGCTCCACCACAACGCACAAAGATGGGTCCTCAAAGGAGGTTGGGAATATATGTTGGTTATGAGTCCCCTTCTATAATTAAGTATCTTGAACAAATGACGGGAAATTTATTTACGGCGCGGTTTGCCGATTGTCATTTTGATGAAACAATGTTCCCAACATTAGGGGTAGAGAATAAAGAGCTGGTAAAAGAAATAACATGGAATGCATCATTATTATCTTATCTAGGTCCTCGAACAAACCAGTGTACACAAGAAGTTCAAAAGATAATTCATTTGCAAAATATTGCAAATCAACTTTCAGATGCATTTACCGATATAAAAAGAGTTACTAAATCGTATATACCAGCTGAAAATGCTCCAGTTCAGATTGATGTCCCGGTAGGACAATCTGTTAGTGCAAATGAAAGCAAACCACGGTTAAAACGTGGCAGACCAATCGGTTCCAAGGATAAAAATCCTCGTAAAAGAAAAGGAGCAAAAGATGAAGATGGTCATATTGTGGAGGCAAGCGCTCATGAAGAGTCGCATGACATAACTAATTATAACACCCAAGAAGCGGTGCAGGAACCTGAAAATAATGAAAATGAAGAGATCTCAATAAGTTATGTCAGTACGAGAAAAAGATGGAACCGAAATAAAATAGTTGTCGACAACATTTTTTCATACAACATTGCTGTTGAAATTATAAGTGAGAATGAGGATCTAGAACCTAAATCTGTCAAAGAATGTAAATGACTGGCCAAAATGGAAAGACGCAATTCAAGCAGAATTAAATTCACTTTCAAAACGTGAAGTTTTTGGACCAATAGTCCAAACACCAAAAGGTGTAAAGCCCGTTGGGTATAAATGGGTATTCGTGCGAAAAAGAAACGAGAAAAATGAAGTCGTTAGATATAAAGCACGACTAGTGGCACAAGGGTTTTCGCAGAGACCCGGTATTGATTATGAGGAGACATATTCTCCTGTGGTGGATGCAATTACTTTTAGATACCTTATTAGTTTGGCAGTACGTGAAAAGTTAGATTTGCGTCTAATGGATGTTGTTACAGCCTATTTATATGGCTCGCTCGATACTGAAATTTATATGAAAGTCCCTGAAGGACTTAAAATTCCAGATTCATTTGGGAAATCCCGGGAAAGTTATTCAATACGCTTGCGTAAATCATTATATGGATTAAACAATCTGGGCGCATGTGGTATAATCGATTGAGTGGATACTTGTCAAAAGAAGGTTATAAAAGTGATCCAATTTGCCCATGTGTTTTTATAAGGAAATCAGGATCAGAGTTTGTTATAATTGCTGTATATGTTGATGATTTAAATATTATTGGAACTCCTGAAGAGCTTAAAAAAGCAGTTGATTATTTAAAGAAAGAATTCGAAATGAAAGATCTTGGAAAAACAAAATTTTGTCTCGGCTTGCAGATCAAGCATCTATCAAACAAAATTCTTCTTCATCAATCAACTTATATACAAAAGATCTTGAAACGATTCGATATGGATAATGCACATCCTTTAAGTACCCCAATGGTTGTAAGATCTCTGGATGTAAAAAAGGACCCTTTTCGTCCTCGTGAGAATAATGAAGAACTCCTTGGTCCTGAAGTACCATATCTCAGTGCTATTGGAGCATTGATGTATCTTGCTAATAGTACACGTCATGATATATCTTTTGCTGTAAATTTATTAGCAAGATTTAGTTCTTCTCCGACACGACGACATTGGAATGTAATTAAACATATATTTCGATATCTCCGAGGAACAATTGATATGGGGTTACTTTATCAAAATAATGCAAAATCATACTTAGTTGGATATGTTACTTATCTAATCCACATAAAGCCCGCTCTCAAACAGGCTATGTATTTACAAGCAATGGAACTGCTATATCATGGCGTTCTACGAAACAAACTTTAGTTGCCACTTCATCAAATCATGCAGAAATAATCGCAATGCATGAGGCAAGTCGAGAGTGTGTTTGGTTAAAATCAATAAACCATCATATCCAACAGATGTGTGGTATATCATTCGACAAAAATACCCCAATAATTTTGTATGAAGATAATGCAGCTTGCATAGCTCAACTCAAAAAGGGTACATCAAAGGTGATAGAACGAAATATATCACCAAAATTTTTCTTCACTCATGAACTTCAGAAGAATGGTGACATAGATGTTCAACAAATTCGTTCAAGTGAAAATTTGGCAGATTTATTAACTAAGGCATTGCCGACTGTCAGATTTGAGAAGTTGATAAGTGAAATTGGGATGTGTCGACTTAAAGATGTTAAATGATTTTGTCATCAGGGGGAGTCAAAGATATATTGCACTCTTTTTTCCTTCACTAGGTTTTTATCCCAATAGGTTTTTCCTAGTAAGGTTTTTAATGAGACAATAAATAATGAACATCCAAGGGGGAGTGTTATAAATATTAATATTATGGATGTCATTGAAAGGTCACTTTGAAGTTACTAAAGCCTAGATTAATTCACATTGAAGAGTTATTTAGATTGTAACTTATGACTTTTGGGTATCCCAATTAGTCCTATAAATAGTGATACTTTGTAATGTATTTCTCAATGAATATGAATAAAATATTCACTCCCTGCTTTGTTCTTTTTAGTTTAATCTTTACTTGTTCATCTTTTAGCTTATTTCGTAACACAAACGTATTTTTAATATGGTATTCAATCCGGCTTCAATCTAATCCACCTTAATCCCATACACCCCAAATGGCCCCTTGAGAGATTGATTGGAACTGGAATTTGGGGGAAAATTGAAGATCAAATTTGATACAATTAGTCGTTGTATTCTGTTTTATATTTTAGCTTTATTTTCTTTTATGCCAATACGGATTATAGTTGGGTTTTATTTGAACTTTTTCTGTGGTCATGAAAGGCGCATTGCTGCCATAAGTATTAAATAGCAACTTCTCATATAATGTAGTTGTAGAGTAGCCATAAATAAACAGCTTTGTTAAGTTTATTTTACGCCATTAATTTGAACTATATATCTGTTCTTGCAACTTCAAAGAGAGGGAATTGTACTTTTATACAAAACTTTCATCTACTTTATATATTTGGACGGAAATCGATATGGGTTATATGAATGCATACATGACCCCTTAAAAAAATTCGATTTTCGTGATTGTGAGATTTCCCAATCGTGAATTTGAATATTTTTTTTACCTTGTCTACCTAATCTTGATTTTGGAAAAAAAATTTAGGGTGAGTTTGGCCTAGCGATTCGAAAAACAATTATAGGATAATTAATTTTACTAAAATTGATTTTGGTAATAATTGATTATGATAATAATTAATTATAGAATAATTGCTTTTGTATAATAACTTTTGTAAAAGTTACACTTTAGTTGCTTCTAAAATAAGTTGATTTTTTGCTTTTGAGGATTCCAAAAGTGATTATGATCTTGGTGGCCAAACACCATGAAAATCACGATTGAACAGAAGTAATTTTTATAATCGGGGCCAAACACTTCAAAAATCACAATAGATGTGTAAAAGTGATTTTAAGAGCTCCAATCGCTGGGTTACTGTCTTTCTAATCGTGATTTTGAATATTAGTTTTTACCCGATTTTCCTAATCGCAATATCGGAAAAAATAGTATTTTTAACCTTCCTAATCATAATTTTGGGAAAAAATAGGGTTGTCAATGGGTCGGATTCTGGTCGGATCAGGCTCGTTCAGATCCGGCTCTATTGTTATCGGATCATATCCTGTCGAATTCGGATCTTGCTCGGATCTAGATTTTTTGAATCCAACGGATCTTGGTCGGATTTGACCGGATATCGAATATTTTCGGATCCAATAAATTTGTATTTAAAAAGTTAAAGTAATATTTTTTTCCTAAAACAAGTTTATTATCTTTTCAATTTTATTTAATTAACTCACATTTTCAAAGTTTCTTTACTATATTCATATTTGTAGAATGAATATATTGGTTTAAATAAATTTATAAACGAATTATAAATTACTATCTTCTTAAATTGACGTTGAAATATTATTAATGATACTTATTTTTATAAATTATTTTGTATATATATCATTCTTTTTATTTGTTGTCGGATACGGATCTTTAATGGATCGGATCGACCTAAATCCATATTCGCTCCATGAGTTTCGGATTTCGAATCTTTATAATCGGATCAGGTCCATTGAATCTCTAATCGGACAATTATCATAATAAATCGGACCGAATTCGGACGGATCCGGATTGAAATCCGCCCAATTGACAGCCCCAGGTAAAATCATATTTTATTTTTCCCTAAATTGTGATTAGGAAGAGTTTACAAATTATTTTCTTTCCAAAATCGCGATTAGGACGACAAAGTAAAACAGTAATTATTTTTATTTTCTAATATTGCCTCTTTCACACAATAAAAAGACATGTATACCGATCGACTACTAAAAATATGGATATAGACAGAAACTAACAACATCGATTACATTGTACACAAGGGCAAGGATAATTAATTTCGTAAAGAGTAAATAAATAAAAGGCTAATGGGGACGGTGCAGTAATTAAATTGAAATAAATCACATAATATTTTGATAATGAATTTATATGTTTTCTGCATATAATTATGCTCTAACCTTTCGTCTAAATTTGCTTGAGGATAAATCTGTTAGATTACATAATTATCATAAAAGGAAGTAAAATAATTTATTTTGAATTATGCTATAGTCTATAGAAAATATATTTTCTATCTAGCTTATTGTAGTACTAGTTTGCATGGACCAAGTTGAGTACTATTGTTTTGGAATTTGGAATATTATTTTATTGTAATAATATGGTCGGAGGACTCGGAGCCGAGCCCGTGCCCTTCCTCGGGGGATCAGAGCGGCACCGAAGAGCCGCTTCGCAACCCCTTCGATATGGGTTTCTTTTGCCTGGAGGAATATTAACTGGAGAAGGGTCTCTTCTTATTACTGGGTAGGGGATGGTTTTTGTTTTTCTTCCTTCTATAGATTCTGAAAGAAACACGCACACCACAAAAAACATGGCTGCACAAACCACCATTGATCGAGTCGACGGCATGGCTCTTTCAATTTTTTTTTTTTTTAATTTGGTAGACTTGTTCTTTTGCTTTAGGGTTTATATAGGGTTCATGAAACCTATCAAAGATTTGCATTGTGCACTTTTTCCTTATTTTGTATTGGAAATATGATATGAGCATTGATGTACCAAGTCTTCGTCATTATAAACAGTCGTCGACCAATCGATTAATATCAAGGAACCTAAGCGAGATGACCTAAAGAAGGACATCGACCTCGATCTCCTAGGCTTAATCGACATAGTGATCGATGTACTTCCTTGTTGAATCCATTTACGATCGGATCGAATAAATTGCTGAGGATCCATATTCGAACCATTATGTCCAATCATGATTCGACCCGATGACCCATTTAGAACCCTATAAATACCCCTCATAAATACGATAAAAGGTACGCACTTCTAAGCATTAAATACGCTCCGACTTCCCAACTCATCTCGATACTTACTTAAGCATCGGAGGGTTATCGCCGGGTAACCACCGGCATTAACCTGACGTAGTTGTCTTTGTTTTCAGGTTAGGATCCCTTATACAAATCGAGGACTAGCATAGCCGACCTGCTAATCCTCATATTGGCGAGTCGCGTTCGACTGGAAAGAACCATCCTAACGAAAGCACACTCATCAATTGGCGCCGTCTGTGGGAACATAACTTTGAGAACGTGAAAAATGACTACAAGATCTAAGACAGTCCAAGCACGAGAAAAAGAGGGAAACCGCGATCAAAATGGAGAAGGTCAAGGAGATAATTTAATGACTCGTGATCCTGATCCAGCACCTCATGCTGAGGCCGGGGCTTCAAGACCGCCGGCTCCCCCGATAATACAACTTACGAGAGACGATCTAAAAGCCATTCTCGATGAAGCCAAAAAGGAGTGGCTCGCGGAGATCAAAGAAACCGCCATTCAAACTCGACGACCCCCACGTGCCGCCGCCATCGATGCACGAACGGGATTCGAGGCAAACGAAGCAATCAGTCGAGCTGATGAATTTCAGGTCAGGCATGGCGCGGAAGAAAACCCGCAGGAGCAGTCAGTCAGAGAAGTCAACAAATTGGCCTCAGAAGTGAGATCGTTACACCAAAAGTTGGACAAACAAGAAAGGAAGAATGAACATCCGATATCGAACTCTCGATTAAGGAAGTCACCGTTTTGTGATGAAATATTCTTTGAAAGATTGCCTCTCGACAAAAGATTACCTACTCAGCTACCTCGTTACTTCGGAACGGAAGATCCCGAAGAACACCTGGCCTCATTTAATCTTCAAATGCAGCTTCACGGCATTTCCGATAATGTAGCAGCAAAGGCATTCTCCACCACACTAGCCGGAATGGCTCAATCCTGGTTCGGAAGGTTAGAGGAGAAATCCATCTTCGACTATGACCAACTCTGTGACAAGTTTATGAGTCAGTTTGGTAGTAAAAGAGCGGTCAGACCCCCTGCAAACCATTTATATTCGATCATACACAGTCCTGGAGAGAGTTTCAGGAGTTTCATGGGGAGATTTAACAATGAGCTCCTTAAGGTTGAAATGCCAAGAGTTGATTTTTTAATTACCGTTCTTTTCCAAAGCA